>JAKSZU010000021.1:24840774-25445774 GCA_026018925.1 Tupaia tana
ACCAAGTCATCTGGCAAGGGAGCCTGGAAAACATAGATTAACAATTTGAGCTATGCTAACAAGAACAGAGGAAAAAAATGATTGGGTGGTACTGGTAAGTAACTAGTTCATAAAGTATTACATATCAGTGTCTTCTTTTTTTGGTCATTTCTCCTAAAATTTTTAATAATAGAAATCCTCCCAGACCCATTTGTTCAAGGACATTTGTTCTCAAAAAGAAATGCATGGAAACCAGGTTATTCTTCAAATATGAGTAGGGTATCTATTTTTGGAAAAAAGAAAAAACTCAGATGATTGGGACCAGCAGGTAGCATAGTAGTTATGTCATGGCCGACCATGGTTCAAGTCCTGGACCCAGTGGCCTGAAACTCATGCAGGGTGTGTGTGTGTGCATGCCCAAAATCCCAAGAGGATAATAGAGGATAAGGGATTGCAGTGTGGTGATCCCCTCCCGCAAGGGGTGATTTCTCACTTTATGTCTCTCTATCTCTCTCTGTCTCTCCAGTAAGGGTGAGCACCTGTACCCTACAGCAAAAATCTCTCTTAAAAGAAAAAAAAAAAAAAAAAAACCTCAGATGATAAATGGCTGGGATATCTGTGTTGTGTTGTTATTATACTGGTTGTCAGTGACTTTATTATAAACATTTGGCTATCCAAAGTACTTACAGAATTACTTTGCATGAAAGCAAGTATACTTGATACTATAATCTATGTTTGGAATTTGCTAATATTAAGATTAAATGACACTAGCACAAGTCTGGTTACTTGGCAAATACCCTCAAATTTAATTACATGTCCATGGGAGTAACCAAGAATAATTGGTCAGTGATCAAGGTTCAAACTCTTTCTAGGCCAAGACATCTTAATTTTGGTGAGTCTCATCTTAAAATGACCTAAAGGAACCTAAATTAAGTCATAAAGTAAAAGCATTGATAATTGTCAGCTCTGCATAACAATTAACAATTATCAGATAGAGATGACCTGTTAGACAAAGTAAAGCTTAAATTTATGCAGTTTATTCAATAGGAGATGTATCCTTGTCCTATCATCACATGCAATCTTTGTTTCTGTATTTTTGTTTGTTTTTGCTCTAGATACAGACACACAGAGAGACAGAGAGAGGGAAAGTGAGACAACACTCCTGGGGGCTGGCCATGCCACAATCCCTTCTCCAGTCACCTCTCAGGATTTGGGGCATGCATGCACACATATGCACCTGGGGTGATTTTTCAAGCTTCCAGTTCTGGGAGTCAAACTACACACTGGGACATGTGGGATCCATTGCCTTAACTTCCACACCACCTGCTAGCCCCCTCATGCAATCTTTCTACCAATAAGTCACTGTTGGTCACCGTGCTTTGTACTAGTGATGCAGAAATAGAGACAACCCTGAGTTCTTTTCTTTTAATTTCTTTTATACATTCAATCACTGTACACTGAGCTTGCAAAGTGAATTCTCCCAGCATGAATATACTTCACATCAGTCCAGTTGAGGATACTATACGTGTTATCATCAAGAGACAATAATCCATTTCTGTGTCTCATAAATGTCTTGCCTCTTTACTTTTCTCCTTAGTATCTTTCCTTACACTCTCCCCTTATTCCACCCTCCTCCCATACTGAATCTGGTATCCTTAACCATTTTCCACACTTCTATATCTTCTAATCTTTAAGTTTCCACCAGAGTATGAACGGTCGAACAACTCTGCCTGCTAAGACCCATTGTTTAGTAAGTAGAGAAAGACAAGCCTAAAGACAATTAGAAGCTGCTTTAAGGATGGTGCATACTATGGAGGATGCAATGATGTTGTTAGATAATTACCAGTAAGACTTATTAAGTTTCCCATTAATCATCATGCCATTCTTTGTTCCATAACAGCAGTCAGTTTCTGATGAATTTTTAATGTTAGCAAAGACTATCTATGTTATTTAAAAGATCTAAGTAGGGGCCAGGTGGAAGTTCAGCAGTCTTACAACTGCCCACGTGGGAAGCATC
This sequence comes from Tupaia tana, assembly GCA_026018925.1. Lineage (NCBI taxonomy): Eukaryota > Metazoa > Chordata > Mammalia > Scandentia > Tupaiidae > Tupaia > Tupaia tana. The sequence goes on from JAKSZU010000021.1 coordinate 24,842,771, forward strand.
CTGGGTTCACGTGTGTCCTGGGACATCCCTGAACAGGCCTGATGCATGGGTGTGTGTCCATTATTGGGGCTAAAACTGGAGGCGGAACATAGTGAGAAAATCCTGTTGGGTACCTCTCTCTCTCATGAAAGAAATACATTAATTAATGCTAAAAACAACTATGGAAAAGTTTATAAAACTGAAAATCTTCAGTCTGTCTTAACTGCTCCTTCCTTTTATAACAAATAATTCTCTGCTAGAAGTATAAATCTCATCCAAAATAACTAAGTTAGACTTAAGTGAGGTAGATTATGTTAGACTAATGCAAAAGTAGTGAAATCGCAAGGTGCAGACCTGAGCATTTTCACTAAACAGAATCACTAGCACCATAGCTTTAGACTTAACTGATATAACTGGTATTGTTTACTTAGCTATACCTTCCAAGAAATCAATAGATCCTCAAGGATTTGTTTTTCTCTAAAATACTAAAAATACTCAAAATCATTAAAAAGAAAGAAAGAAAAAAAAAAAACGACCTCATTGGCACGTATCAAATCAAGGCTCCATTTTCTAATTTCTATCTAAGTTGATATTGTCTTTACCCTAATCTATAATACACCCTTATTGTATTTTTATATAACATTTATATATTATTCATCTTTTTCTTTAACAGAGAATTTTACTATATGGGGTTTGCAGGAGACACAGAGAAAAAGAGAAAGTGAGAGACCACCCCCCCAAGAGGGATGGCCATGCTGCAATTCCTTCTCCTCCATTCTCCCCTTGGGATTTTGGTCACACGTGCACATGCACATGGTGTGAGTCTCAAGCCTCCGTGTCTGAGGCTTGAACCAGGGTCAAACATGTGGGAATCCAGTGCTTTAATCACTACACCACTTGCTGGCCCTACTATTCATCTTATATATCTACCACAGTACCACCATCTTTCTTAATGTTTATGCTTTCTTCTACATACTCATCACACATATGAATGTATTAAGACATATCTTACACTATTTCTGCCTGTCTTTTGGCGTGGTATCTGTGGTTTGACAGAAAAAGCAATATGACTTACTAATTGGAATGACCCAAAATTCATTCATTCATTAGCTCAAAACACACTGTATGAGTCCTTCATGATGGGCTAGGTTTGGTGCTAGAGTGATAGATATTTCATGCGCACTCACAATACCTGCCTTGAGGAGCTCCCAGTGTTCTGAGAGGCAGACAGGGAGGTGGGTAACATGAGGGATGAAAACAGTGCTGAGACAGAGCTGGCCACATGGTATGAAAGGAGCACTTGAACTTTTATTTCTACTTTGGGTCAAGAGCTTTCACTCTTCACAGTTTAAGTAATGCCTCCATTACTTCATCCATCACTGTCCCAAAGTAAACTTGATTTTCCAGTATATAAATGCAACCGTCTAAATATAGTATAACAAATAGCTTCTCATGACTATTCTTCCTAATGGCAATAAAGAAGAGAGAACAATCTGACCTTTCTTGCAATGTCTGAAACATCTGCTATAATCCCTTGGAAAAATAAAGAGCACAGGAACAGAAAATAGTGCAGAGAGTATAATCACACATAAATAAATTGTTTATACATGATCCCAAAGCAGGTTTGTTCAAATAGTTCAAAATTGTCTCTGAAGGATTATCTAGCCACAAACTTTGCAAAAGAAGAGTGGTGTAAGTCAAATGCTTTTTCAAGAATTTTTAAATTAATACTGTGTTTCAATGAGCTTGCAATTACAAGGCTCAAGGACTAAAAGCATGTTAAAATTTTTTAAGCCCTCTTAGTTCTCAGTTCAATAAATAACTTTTAATAAAAATGTCTTTGGTTGTTTTTATAAATATACTATCACCTCACATTGAAATTTCTTGATTTTTAGCTTTATTTCTAATAATTATGACTCTAAGAAATGCATTTTTGAAATTGTACTTTTCTGTTATCAAGGGATATACTATCACAGCATCAAAGATTCAGATGATATTTAGAACATCACCAGAAAACTTGTTTTTTTTTTTATTTTTGGTTTTTTTTTTTTTAAGACAGTCATTTTTCTTCCTTTCTTGTTACACTGAGTGGCAGTGGAGCACATGAAAAAAATTTTAATTTACTGATCTATGTCATGAGTACCCAGAGATGGTTCAGTCCTTTGCTTAATCACATAGTTAGCTATTGTGTGGTATATTCAAATATCATAAATTTAAATTTCAGAGTCTAGAAAAAATATTTTCCTTTCCTTTTCCCATTAAACATGTCATGAAACACATTTTTCTACCCTTACTTTAAATCTGCTTATCAGTTTTTGTTTTTTTAAGCATAGAACAAAAATCCCAACAAATATAGCACGTAAGGCTAAAAAGATAGAAAGTAGATAAGAGGATTCTGACCACAGAAAAATTCTGACTTAGAAACTGAGCGAGGGACCAGCAGATGGTTACATCACTGGACTCCCACGTAGCCGACCATGGTTTGAGTTCCAGACCTGATGGCATAAAACACACTGGGTGTGTGTGTGTGGTTGCCCAAAATCCCAAGAGGACACTGGAAGAGAAAGGGATTGTGGCATGGCCATTCCCCTGGGGAGTGATTTCTCGCTTTCTGTCTTTCTCTGTCTCTCTGGTGAGCACATGTGCCCTATAGCAAAAAATCTCTCTTTAAAAAAAAAAAAAGAGAGAGAGAAAAGAAAAGAAAAGAAAAAGTAAACAAACTGGAGTAGAAAGCAGGATAAATACCTATCTACAAAAAAAGAAATCTTGATATGGTTAAAACACCAGCTTTGCCATTTCTGAGCTTTGTTAGCTAAGGCAGGTTCCTTAAGCTTTCTTTACCTCACTTCCTCACCTGTAAAATGGAAAGTTACAATATCCACTTCACAGTTTTTATGAGGACTACAGACTAGACATGTCAATATGCAGAAGACTGTCTGGCATGCAATGAAGGATTCAGTATAGGTGAGTTACTAAAATCTTCATCTTCGAAACCCATCATACTGATATTGGAGGTTACTCTGGGGTGCTAAAAACTGAGGCTTTTAAATGATAAATGATTTGCTCAAAGTCACATGGATGGAGCAAGACTGAAGTTAGATCACTGTTCTGTCTGATCATGACTACCAACCCAACAAAACACTAAAGATGTAATATATATACACATATGTGTATACCTGTATGTCTGTATATTCATGAGAATGTGTGTAAATGTATGTGTGTTCTATGTACATAATACACGTATGTGCATATACGTGTAGTGTGTGTGTGTATATATATATAAAGCAAGTGTGTGTGTGTGTGTGTGTGTGTGTGTTGTGTATACACTAGGAGACTTCAAAAAGATGGTGAAAAATGAAATTCAAGTACAAATTTATCTGGGTGCAATAAATACGAAATGTATGCACATTTCTTATAATACACATTTTCCCAAAACTATTAGAAGAACTTCACGTCATAAATATAAACTATACATACACATAAACACACACACACACACACACACATATCTATATCTGTACCTATATATTCCAGATTTTAGGTGGGGAAGAAAGGAATGATGTACAGTAGAGCAGTAATTTACTAAACACATACATCTAACTTACAAAGCTACTCAGAGGAACCATGATCTAATTTATAGAAATTTCAAAAACTGAGATAAATATCTAGAGCTGTAGATACTGTTGATGCTCATAGATTTTAAGCTAAAGGCAGAAGTGTTCTGACAAGAGCAGATAGAATAGCCTATACAAGAGTCTTAGCTATATATTTAATTTACAAGCATTATAATGAGCACTGGCACCATAGAGAAAGGCACTTGCACTGTAATATCACTTTTGCATAGATAGATAGATAGACAGAAAGATAATAGATTAGATAGATAGATCATAGACAGATAATAGATGATAGATAGATGAATGGTAGATAATAGATTAGATTGATAGATGATAGATAGATAATAGATAGATAAATGAATAGATAGATATAATAGATTAGGTAGATAAATGATATATAGATACATAGATACATAGATAGATAATAAATTAAATAGAGAATAGATAGATAGATTAATAGATATAATAGATTAGGTAGATAGATGATAGATACATAGAAAATACATGAGTAGATTAGATAGATGATAATAGATAGATCATAGATTAGATAGATAGATAGATAGATAGATAGATGATAGAAAGAAAACCTGGAGCACAGGTGAACTTCTCCAGGACACAGCATGTTCTTACCTTCCTAGATCATTAGAGACCCTTAATCTCCAGGCCAATACCAAGCTCCATTTAGACTACAAGACACATATCTCTATTTGGAGCACTCAGGCCAAGTGTCTACAAAGTGGAAATATTCCAAACACTTCAAATTATAACTAAATGGCATTAGGCTCTTTTTTCATACTGAGCCTTATGTTGAAATATAGCCCAATTTTTGCTTCTATCTTCTTTGCTCTCCCCAAGCAGTCATATCATTGGCACGATTATAGATGCAGTTAAGTTGTGTCAGCAATTTCCTTTATGCAGCTTGCTTTGCAAATGTTTATAAAACTAGTTTTTGCGGGGGAAAAGTATGTTTTAAGCTGAAACACAGCAAGTAAAAATCCCATCACTTGAGAGCAATTTCTTTTATCTACCTTGCAAAAATGTGATGTGAATATATAAAAAGATACTAGCTAATTTAAGGTATATGACAAGGTAGTATAGAAAATGAGAATGGAGGGATGAGTGAAACAGTAAATGGACTCCAGAGAAAAATTTCTTTGCAATATTGGATTTAATGATGTGTAGGTATGTGTCTATATGTATGTGTGCATATATACATATACAATAATGTACACATAGCATATGGGGACATTGAATTTGATGGCATATGCAGAAAAAAGCGTGAACATAACATTTTAGGTACACAGACACAAAAAAGTAAGCAGCATAATTTCCTTTATAGCAGACAACTAAGAGAGGTCAATGTGAGAACCTTTTGAAACCTGACCACATAGCCTAATGTCTGTTCACAAAGCATTCACCACATGAAGAGAAAAAGATCCAAATAATATCTCTACACCACACACATTTCTTCCCACTGCATATATTACCACTCTACATATTTGCTCAGAAAAGTGTGTACACATGCAATCGTACTTTCTCAATTAGTTTAAATGCAAACTGAGCCCATCTATGAGAATTATTTTCTCAAGCTGACTGTGTTTAGGTGTGAGGAAAAAAAGGGAGAAATATTATCACTACAAATTTCTGAGAATTCTGTAAGTGGGACTAGAAATAGTTTAAGAAATATCAGAACTATGGCCTGAGACTCTACATTAAAAGATATTTCAAAATGCTGAAGAGAACTCAAAACTAAGATTTCAATTAAGTAAGAGCATATTAACTCATTTATGAAGAAAAGCTGAAAGTGCCTTAATAAACCACTAGATCTTCAGAAGTTGCTCTTCAATATGATCAAATATTTAAATGATATACAAAATTAAATAAATCATAACTAAGACAAAAATGCAGCTCTACCAGCTAGAATCTGTAGTTAGGAGGCAGAATGATGAGCCCTAAAGATGTCTATCCCTGATCCCTAGGCTGCAATTAACCTGACATGGCACAAGGAACTCTGCAATGTGACTGAGGTAAGATGAGGATATTACCTGCATGGTCAAGGTGGACCCAGTTGAACCCAATGAATTATTCCTTATCAGCAGCAATCCTTTCCCAGCCATAGTCACAGTGATATGTAGCTAAAGAATATAAAAATGATGTGATCTGAATAGTATTCAATCTGCAGTTGTTGGCCTTGAGCAAGGAATAAGGGGAGACATGGAATGTGGGCTGAATCAAAAAGATGGAAAAATGGAGGATTCACCCCTAGAACCTCCAAAAAGAGAGCAGGCCCATTTAACACCAGTGAGGCCCAGGTTTGATGACTAAACAACAGAATATAAACTAATAAATCTGTGTTACTTTAAGCCATGAGGTTTGTGGTAGCTTGTTACAGTAGCAATAAAAAAAATTAGACTATAAATGAGCTTAGGTTAAAAGAAAATTCTTAGGCAAAATATTATAAAAGCACTATATAAACTATATCCTGAATGTAAGAAAAAAAAAGACATAACTGCAAAAATAAGGAAATAACCCAAGAAAAGACATTTTAAAAGCATAATTCATTCAGTAAATATATTCTTTTTATTTTTAGAGAGAGAGATTTTTGCTATAGTGCATGTGTGCTCACCAGAGAGACAAGAGAGCTACAGAAAGTGAGAAATCACCCCCCCAGGGGAATGGCCATGCCACTATCCCCTCGCCTCCATTCTCCTCTTGGGATCCTGGGCACACACACACCAGACATGAGTTTCAAGCTGCTGGGTCTAGAACTCAAATCACAGTCAACTGCATGGGACTCCAGTGAGGCAACCATTATACTATCTGCTGGTCCTTTGGAAAGTATTTTCTTAAATATGTGGAACTTGACAAATATTACGCTACACATCCAAAAACTGAGAATTTCTAGAGATCGGGAACCAAATCTTATTTGTCTAAATGAGGACAACCCCCAACACAAAATAGATACTCAATTTTTATTATAGAATTATTCATTTTATATCATACTCCTGATTCCTCAAGCAGACAGAATAATCTTCAATGTGGGAATAATTTTCCAAAAGCATTGTCAAAAAGACTTTAAGTCAGTGATCTAAATGAGTTCATAGCTTCTGGCCTGGCTGACTTCTGGATATATAAGGGCTATTCATATGAAATCCTTGAAGATTTGAGTAGTCAGGGAAGAGAAGAGCTATTTAACTACAGATAGACAAAAATTAGATTGCATATATAAAAAAAGACAAAAGTGGATTTGCACATTCTAACTTATTCAGTCAAGGTTAATACTAGAAATAATTCTTGAGGTGACCATTCAAAAAACAAATCTTAGAAGTCATGCAAGAAGTAGATAAAGTCCAATGATTTTTACGTAACTGTAACCTTAGTAAAATCCACCAATGGGATATATCTGCCAAAATATATAATACAATCCTAAGGTTTGATGATGGACAAAACATAGAGATGAAAGAAGGTAGTCATCCTATCCTAGCTTGATTAGAACATCTCTGGGGTATTCTATTCAATGTTAGACTCTGCATTTGTAGAAAAAGCCAGGTGTCCAAAGTAATGAGAAGAGAGAAAAACTAGATATTATGCAGAACACTGGAGCTATAAGATACTCAGCTTAAAGAGAAGAATTAACTAACTGGTCCTATAGTTGGATGGCTGTCATGTGGGTGACATTACTTGGGGGAGTGGAGGAGGGCTTCAGGAATAGAATGAAAGCCAATGATTCAAAGTACTAGGTGGTCAGATTTCAGATAAAGGTACTAAAAATCATTTTGAGGACGACAACAACATTAGCACCAAATGCTTACATAAGGCCTACTTTGTGCCAGACGCTGCTGTAAGTACTATTTTTTTTTTTTGAGAGGTTTATGCTTTAAGGGTGCATGAGCTCACCAGAAAGACAGAGAGATAGACAGAAAGCGATAAATCATCCCCCCAGGGAGATGGCCACATCACAATCCCTTCTCCTCCATTCTCCTTTCGGGATCTTGGGCACACACGCACAGGCACCCGGTGTGAATTTAAGCCACTGGGTTAGGGACTTGAACTGCTGTCAACTACATGGGAGTCCAGTGACATAGCCATTACGCTAACTGCTGGTCCTGCTGTAAGTACTATTTTAAAAGTCATTTAACTTACAATGATCTAGGAGGTACTAATAATATCTCCATAAATCTGAGGAGCCTGACATTATGTAGCTTTCTTAGTCACACTACTGAGGGGCATGGACAATATTATATCCAGTAACCTAGTGCCAGAACCCCAGAGATGTGCTGCCTAACTTTAAGACAGTCCGAGTTTTTGAAATGCAAATGATTGTCCGGGAAAATAATAAGGCTCCTTTTCCTGATAGTCCCAAGCATAGAGTGACCCTAGGGCCTGCTATTCAGAGAGGTGAACACAATAGCCTATAGTCTTTCCTTTCAGGGACTAAAAGTGCTTTCAGAAATTTTGATGAGCCAGGTTTTGTGCTGAGTAGTTGAACATGCCAGTGTGAACACATGATAAAGGTCCTACTCTCATAAAGGTTACAGACTAGTGGAATATGTAGACATTAGCCACATACTTAATTATAAATAATTGTGATACTAAGGACAAGTACGCATAGTATAAGAATACATGGTGGAGGATCTTCTAAGTCAAGCCTCTTGAGGAAAAAATATTTAATCTTTACTCAATATCTGTTGAAATGTGTATTTAGTGACTCCTTATCTTCATTCATTTAACTGTTAGCATATCACCAGAATCTACTAGACCCAATTTTAGTTTTTGAGTTTCTTGGATATGAAGTTCTAGCTATTCATAAGGATTGATTTCCATGACATTTATCCTTTTATTCTTTATTAAAGGTCTTGAAAAGAACAAAGATAAAATTAATTTGTGTATTTAAAATGAAATAAAACCCATTCTCTCTCACAATCGAAATATGAATCTGCTGGAACTTTGCATAAATTTAAGATGCTTATCTTGAAACAATTTACTATTTCATCATTCTACGAATTGTTTTTATCTATTATCATTGATTATTCCCAACAATACTAAGAAAGATAAACAATAAAACAGAAAAAATGATAAAAATCATCTAAAAAGATGACTAAACTAGTGGTTCTTCAATTTTCATACTGAAGTGACCAAAGTATTGCCCCATTAAAATTTTTTAAAAAGCTTAAAGAGACTGGAGACATAATCTTTATAGACTGCTCTTATTTTATTTATGTATTTAGAGTTTTGTTTTGTTTTGTGCTCCCCAGAGAGACACAGAGAGGAAAAGTGAGAAGTCACCCCCTGGGGTGATGGCCATGCCACAGTCCCTTCCCCTCCATTCTCCTTTGGGGATTTTGGATATACACACACGCTCCTGGCCTGAGTTTCAAGCTACTAGGACTGGGACTCGAACTGTGGTCAGCCATATGGGAGTCCAGCTCCTTAACCACTATGCCACCTGCTGGCCCCTATATATTGCTTTTAGCTTTCATTAAACACAGTTGAAGATGAAGGAATTTTGTTTTTACACAATACTGACAAAGAAGAAAATTTACAGATGATTAGTCACAATGATATGAATCAGAAGATAAATGTGAAATGACAAACAGAAGCATGCAGGACTAGAATGACGATGGTGATGTTGTTGATAGAAGAGAAATCTCAGACTACAAGCATTCAGATGAAAATACCCTATTACAAAATTGTCTCAAATTCAAGATCAATGGGTAAACAATATTTTTAAGAAGAAAAGAGAAATAGAGTATTCTTACCCACTCGGTCATTTCTTTTACTTTTTTTCCTTTATTTACATTTAATCACTCACTTATTTAACAGAAATTATTTCATCAAGTAATATTTTGGGATAGCAACTTGGACCACCTTATTTTGCTGAAAGAACAAGTAACAATATCTTTTTATCAGTTGTGGTTTTGTAATATTATGGTTCATAAATAGGCAAATGCTAAAGGCATATGTGTACTCAAAGAGACTGGAAGGGAATAAGTAATATAAAATGAAAAATAATGGATTGATCATTGTCATTTGTATTTATAAATATAAAAAAAGAAAAAATGTTCTGTAATTAAGGAGCAAAAAGATGGCCATCTTCAACAAAATTGTACATTGTCAAAATTTAAAAAGTTCTGTCAAGTAATGCATTTTGGTGATGCATGTGCAAAACAAATGGCTATAAAAATAAACTAGACTACCAGAGATATAATCTGAATTCAGTGTTTACAAAGCGAGCGTGTTCCAGGTACAGGCATGGCAATTGATAAGCATGTTTCATTCAGAGAGAAGCTTTCATTTCAGGTTTATATACTTACTTTCTTTTTTTTTTTTTTCTTTTTTGGAGAGGTTTTTGCTATAGGGTGCGTGCTCTCGCCAGACAGACAGAGAGAGACAGAGAGACAGAAAGCAAGAAATCACCCCCCAGGGGGGATGGCCACGCCTCAATCCCTTCTCCTCCGTTCTCTTCTCAGGATCTTGCGCATGCACACACACATGCACGGCGTGAGTTTTAAGCCACCCGGTCTGGGACGCGAACCGCGGTCGACCACGTGTGAATCCAGCGACATAGCCATTACGCCAACTGCTGGTCCCAGGTTGATATACTTTCAAAAGCTAGACAATGTGGAATAAAAGTTAGGGGTGGTCTGTTTAAATTTATTAAAATTTTAAATAAAGTTTTTTTTTCACTACTTTTCTAGTCTTACTTCTGTAATTGTAATATAAATGAAAAATGTTTAAAAAAAAGAGTTTCTTGGGGACCAGCAGGTGGCGTGGTGGTTAAGGTGCTGGACACTCCCACATGGCTGACCACAGTTCAAGTCCGGGACCTGGCAGCTTGCTTACTCTCTCTCTCTCTCTCTCTCTTTCTGTGTATCTTTCTCTGGTCAAATAAAAAATACATGAATGAATAAATAAAAAAAGTATAAATAAATAATTATTTAAAAAAAAAAAAAAAAAAGAGTTTCTTGGTCTTAGGTGATAAAATAGTGATAACATGGGGACCAGCAGGTGGTGTGATGGTTAGGGCACTGGACATTCCCACATGGCCAACCACGGTTCAAGTCCCGGATCTGGTGGCTTGCTTTCTTTCCTCTCTCTCTCTCTCTCTCTCTCTCTCTCTCTCTCTCTGTGTCTCTCTCTGGTCAAATTAAAATAAAATGAATGAATAAATAAAATAAATAAATAATTCTTTAAAAATAGTGACAACACTTAGCTTAGTGCTAAAGATTGAGGGGCATAATCTGAAAAAAATAAGAAAAGCTATTGGATGATGATGAAAGGGATTTTAATGTCTCTGTATTGACTGATATGCATGGTACTCCTTTTGGAAAAAGAAATATAATACACTGTAAAGTTATATGTTATTCAATGTATTATAAACAAGATTATGATGATAAATACATTTTTAAAAAATCTATTCACTAATTACACAAGATAAGTAAGTTTCATTTTAGTATGTTTAACAAGTCAATAAATATATTAATTTATATACAATTATTTAAAAAATTATAAAATTTATAAAAATTATAAAATTAAAATTATTAAAAAAAAGAGTCAGGGGCAGAGGAAGGTTCTGGCAGCAAGAACAAGGTGTGTGGTGGCTTCAAGAAAGTAGCTCTTCCCTTCAAAGCCCGATTCCAATGTTCTATGATTCATACTTCTTTTTTTCTCAACCTCTTAACTTACTCTCTACTCTTATAATGGTCATTAAGGGCATGCTTTCTACATGCAGAGTAAGAATTATATCAGAAAGGCAACTCAAAGAACCAAAGCAGAGCATGTCAGCAGTCAAAAATTTGGACCAAAACTCTTTAAGAAGAAAAGGACTGAAAGCAGAAACTTCCCCCACTAAATTACAAACTATAATGATGTATTAGTTTCCTAGAGCTTCCATGACAAGGTATTACACACTGAAGGCTTAACACAAAATAAATGATTCTTCCACAGTTCTAGAGACCAGGAAGTCAAAAATCAAGTGTCAGAATTTGGGTCCTTTTTGAAGGCTGTAAGAGAGTCATTTCTGTGCCATCCTTCCAACTTTGGGTAGTTGTGACAACTCTTGGCATTCCTTATTTTATACAAGTACCACTTTAATCAGCCTCCTTTCATGACATTCTCCTGTGTGTCTGCATCTCATTTCTCTTTTTCATAAGGACTCAACTCCTACTGGATTTAGGACCTACCCTAATCCAGTATGACCTCATCCTAACTTGATTACACCTACAAGGATCCTGTTTCAAATAAGATTACATTCACAGGGGAACATGAGTTTTAGGGAGCTATTCAAGCCAGTACAGATGATTTTTATCAAAAATACCTTATTAACTCAAGAGACGAATGGGCCCTTTAGCTGGTTCAATATGTAAAGATTGCAAAAAAAACAATTGATGATTTATAAGGAGGAAGTGTCCAATATTTGAATAACTGTGTTCTGAAGTTAAATATTGGTACAGTAAATAACATAGGCAGAAGATTTTTTTAATGTGACTCAGTAAAAGCTTCAAGTATCTTATGAGAAATCTAAAACAACCTAAAATTGAAATTTGGAGTAATTTTCATTTTGCTACCTTCTTTTTGCTGTTTTGGCTTTTAGTTTTTATTAAAAATTAATTTGGGTCAGAATTCACCCTCCTGATCCCAAAATCGAGCCAGGACAGACCAATTACAAGACATCTACCTTTGAGCTCTGAGCAGCCCCTTTCAGAAACTGGACAACTGAAGATTTTCTGCACAGATTTCACCCTCCTGACCCCAAGATCTAGCCAGGGTCAGAGTAATACTCAATTCCCTTGAAATCTTCTGAACAAAGGGAGAAAAATGGTATTGCAGAGATCCTGTAGATCACCTCCTCCTGCACACCTCTGAACACTCAGACTTAATTCCAAAAATTAGGGAAAAAACATATAATCCATCAGATGACCAGAAACCTCTGCATAGGCACAAGAAATATGAGAAGTCAAGAAAATATCTCTCCCCCAATGGAAAAGAATAACTCCTTGTCCTCCACAAACATTACAATGGAATTTGTGGAAATGTCAGATAGAGATTTAGAATAGTCATAGTGACAAAGCTAACAGAGATGCAAGAGAAGAGAGAGGATGAACTACAGAAGATGCAGGAGAAAAGAGATGAGTTCCAAGAGGTGAGGGCATTCTTGCACGATCTGAAAGAGGAAATGCACACCATTAAAAAGAATCAAATTGAATTGTTAGAAATGAAGGCTGTAATACAGGAAATCTAAACCTCCCTTGAAATTATTAAAAGCAGATCAGATCATTCAGAAGATCAAATCTCAAATGTAGAAAACATAACCTATGACCTAGAAAAATTCACCAAAAAGACTAAGAAAATAACCCCCAAAAAATGACAATAATATATGACTAATACTAGATACCATTAGATGCCCAAACATCTAGATAATTGGATTCCCAGAACGTGAAGAAACTAATTAAGGGCATTGATAATCTATTCCATGAAATACTAGAAGAAAACTTTCCAAACCTAGAGAGGCATTCAACTATCCAGCCAAGAAATACAAAGGACCTCCCATAGAATCAACCCAAGATCTCCTCCAAGGCACATCATAGCCAAATTGACCAAAAACACAGATAGAGACAAAATACTAAAACTGGCAAGAGATACATCAAGTTACTTTCAAAGAATATCCCATCAAGCTAACATCAGACCTCTCATTGGAAACAATGCAAGCAAAGAAAGAATGGGAAAATATATTACAATGTGTTAAGTGAGAAACAATATCAACCAAGAATACTATACCTGATAAGATTATCCTTCAAATGGGAAGAAAAGGCAAAAACATTCTCAAACAAAATCTGAAAGAATTTACCAACACCAGACCAATTCTCCAAAAACTTCTGAAGGGAGTGCTATACCAGGAAAACTAAAGTCAGACACATAAAAATAAGAGTACAAAAAAAAACCATGAGTGCCAACTTAATGGTAGGGACAAGTCCAAAACAATCAATAATAACATTGAATGTTAACTCCCAGAATTTAAATGGAAATATCAGACCACAGAAATACTATAAACTCAACAGAAAAGAAATTAATTACATGAAACTGAACTGGTGAAATAGAATTTTATGAATTTTGTCTAAAATATTACTGATTTTCTTCTATGCTTTGTTTTCCAAAATTAAGGATTTTTGTCTTCTCTTGAATTGTTGATAGGTTCATCTACCTACTGTTTGAACTGAATCCTAACCATTTTTCTGGCATTAAGTCTTAAGCAAATTTCTCTTAACATTTTTTTATTTTGATCTATTAAAACTAAAACCTTTTTTTGAAATTAAAAAATGCATTAAAAAATACCTATTTGATGACTGCAATAAGCTATACAGTCCCAACTAGGTGCTACTTCATTGTATGTTCATTCTACTCACTGAAGTTTATGCCTAAAGTCAGTCGTGTGTTCATAGGTATGTATATTATCAGGTGTACTTGCATCAAAAGCATTTAGATTAATTAAGATCTTCTGTGAATCAATATCATGTGGAGAGAAAAAAAGGCATGGAAAGCAACTATAGGTAACAGAGACAGTGTGGGAGGAGGAAGGGAAATGGCAGAGGGTGAGAGGTAGGGAATAAATAAAGAGAGGGGGAAAAAAGAAGCAAAATACATTAAATATATATATATATATATATATATATCGGAAAACTATTTGTTGACAATAACACGTATGGTTATCGTCATATCCTTGATTGAGCCAATAGTTATTCTGTATTGGAAAATCTCATTTTATATACTATAGTGATATATACTGAATGAATGTAAATAAATAAATTTAAAATAATAAAAAAATTCATTTGCGTTATGGTCCTTACTTTAAATCTTAATAAGAGTAGCAAATGTCTAGTTCTTACTTCTTTCTACATGTCAAATAAAGCATTCTATGTTAGTCTTCAGGGTGAGTTTTTGTTTTTATTGCCATATACGGGGCTTAAGCCTCACTCTGGTGGGCAATATCAAACAATGTTTGATAATAGTCAAACCCAAGCTGTTTAAGAGCTCAAGAATTCGTTTGACCGTCCATATTTGTGCACCCCAGAATATTATTTTGTTCCCAAGTTGATTCCCAACCAAAATATGAATTTCTTCATGTTAGCTTTCATTTCCAGATTCTGTTTGGCCAGTGACCTCGTGTTCTCACAGTGTGCAAGACCCTGTAGGGTAAATTGTCAGGATCCTTTGTAGGGCGTAACACTCATGAATCCTGTTAATAGTAATGGGACCAATGTGAAGACTGCAATCACCACAGTAAAGCCAACTGGCCTGCAACTGTTCCACGTTATTATCGCAAGTCCTTAATGTCATTAACAGAAATGTGCTTAATGACAATTTTATTTCAGATTTTTCTCCCAGCAAGTGCACATTTTTTTTAACCAATGTTGTAAAAACTGGAAAAGAAGAAAATAGAAATGTATTTCTCTTAGTGAAGCATGAATTTGTTTGGGCTCCTGTGTTGAATGGACAGGCAGGGGGTGATAGTCAGTGGCGAGTGACACATTATGTTCCATGGAGCTACCTGTGTGGCATCTTACAATCTTTTGTGATGTTTCATACAGTTCCTGCTAAATTCCACTTCAGAATTATCCCCTGCCTGGACGCATTAAGGGCGCAAGCCTTTTCATTTACAAAACCGTTGGTGATCACCCTTTGCAATCCACTTGCAGTCCACTGGTAGGTAAAAACACTTGCTAGACTGAAGCGTTTGCTGTTATCTAATTTTCAAGGGAAGCTTTTTGGTCAGAGCCATGTGTTGATTGACATCTCTATTGTATTAGATTCTTCTGCCCATGAAAAGACTGCAGAAGTGGTACTGAGCGACAGAGCAAGGTTAGAGCCCCTCTCCCTCTGCGTCTTCCAGCCAGAAGGCGAAAGCAACTCCCCTTAAATAGAATGAATGACTTGAGTCAGGTCCTCATAGGCAGGTAGGTTTTTAGTCTTTTTCAAAAAAACAGCTCCAGACAAGTTGGATTATTCCCTTCTAACTTTCCACTAAACTACTATTGAATTCTTTCTACAAAATGTTAACACTGCTGTATCAAAGTTGACCTATTCATTTTAACCAGCATTATGTTTAATCAGAAAATAACTTCATCAACAAATTAGAAAAAACAAAACTTTTCATAACTAAGGTGAGAAAAATTCCAACGTAAAAAATGTTGTAAAGAAACAAAGAATCTCTGCCCCCCAATTAAGAATCTTGTTTCATAATTTTGTCATTAAAATTATCATGGTAGATTGGGCACTTACTTGCTGTAGATAACAATTTTGGATTCTGAAGTACCAAAAATAGAGCTAATTTCTTAATAGTTTTATTAATTAAATATTAAATAGTTCTCTAATACTATTCAAAGCATCTCTAGCCACACACACACACACACACACACACACAGTGAAGGACTGCTTTAGACAATAGTTAAATATATAAAGGAAAATGAGGAAGAGCTTTTCAACATCCCCATGCTTAGCTTTCAAATATCTATTTTCTTGGGAACCAGCAGTTAGCGTAATGGCTATGTTGCTGGACGCCCACGTAGTCGACCGTGGTTCACGTCTCGGACCCGGTGGCTTACAACTCACGCCGGGCGTGTGTGCATGCGTGCCCAAGATCCCGAGAGGAGAATGGAGAAGAAGGGATTGCAGCGTGACCATCCCCCCTGGGGGGTGATTTCTCGCTTTCTGTCTCTATGTCTCTCTCTGTCTGGCGAGCGCACGCGCCCTATAGCGAAAAAACCTCTCCAAAAAAAACACATATATATATATTTTCTTGACAAATGAAATAAAACTTGGGGAAATGTTAAAGATTTGGCTAAAATGGGGGAAATGATATAATAATATCAATAATGATAACAATAATAAACATTTATTATATATGTACTATGTGCCAAATATAAGGGGACTTCCAAAAATTTATTGAAAATGAAATTAAAGTATGAATTTATTTTAGCACAAAACATTTTTGAAACCCATGCATAGATTTTTTTCATAATACTCATTTTCTATGAACATTTTGAAGATCCCCTCATTCTATTCTAAGTACTTTGTATGTATTAACTTACTTAATCATTTAATCCTCAGACTAACCCTATGAAATAAGTAGTATCTTTAGCCTCAATAATATACAGAATTATCCCCAATGATATATGCAGAATTATCCTTAAAAATATTACACACCTTTCCACATAATTTACTCAAAACGCATTTAGTAGATACTATAATTTTCATGTTAGTCTCTCTTTACCCTATAATACCTTAGTCCCCAAAGTTATTTATCATCTGTTTGAATTTTTGTTAATCAATGTGGTGATATCAAAAGTTTACATATACAAAGCATATGGCTCCTGATTTCATGGAAGAGGATCATTATGAAGTTTATTACTTTGTAAATTTCTTGAAATGCTATGATAAGAATCATCTTCCACATGCTTTGATTCGCTCCCTATCTCCAACCCTGCTTGCTCCCCATAACCCATAGATTGCTTCATATTCCAAAAACTATCTTGTTTAATTGAATTTCCATAACAGATTTTACTTCCCCCACTAATCATAGTGAGTTGTTGAGTCTTGCTAACAGAGTATAAATGATTTTTATGGCTTATTGCCCAAGACTATCAGAGACAAAGAAAGATGCCCTAGATAATAAACCACTAATGAGAGCCATATTCATAAAGATAGCTGAGAAAGGATAGACTTGGGCAATATTTTGTACTTTAAATCTTCAAGAGTTGGTGAATAATTGGAGATGGGTCAGAAGCAGAAATTGTTCACCTTCAAGGAAGGGGTAACAGAATACAAGATTATGATAAAATAGTAGAAATGTACATTTTTATTAGATCTGCTTTAAGTTTATGTTTCCTTCATGAGAGAGAGACACACAGGCAGAGACAAAGTCCCTGACTGCAATCTAACTCCATCTTTAACCAACTCAAGCTCAGATCACAGGCATGCACCTGTGTATCTGGTGTACTTAGAGAGGCCTCAGGACACAAACCCTGGACCTTTATCATGTGGGTCCAGTGATGATACCATTGTGCCACCATCTGGCCCTTCACTAGATTATTATGTGTGCAACTTAAGCATACCTCCATAGGAAGCTCCACTTCCTGTCTCTTGCTGTTTGGGGAGAGGCAAGCTACAGCAGTTGTTAAAGTGAGTTTTAAATTTAAATAGCAAGTGAGAAACAGTGTAAACTTTTTGCCACAAACTCAACAGATTGTGTTAATTCAAAATTTAAAGCTTGAGATTTAATTTATTTCAAGATTAACTCTGGTGCCATTAATATGAGAATGAATTGAAAAGCTAATACTGCACTGTTAAGATAATAAATTCTTATCTTTTATATTTTACTATAGACATTAGTCATTCAAAAGTGGTTGGGCATAGTACTGTTTTAAATATTGGCAGGTCATTAATCATTAATGTAGCATGGGTAAATATATTATGAACAAAGTTCCTAAATGTGTGATACTATATTTTCTTTGTATATCCCCATTTTAATCTTCTTTTTTTTTACATTTAGTTACTATACATCTTTACATCATATAAAATAAAATCTCTCAGCATGAATACACTGCATATTAGTCCAGTCAAAGATACTACCCTACACACTATCATCAAAAGATCATTTTCCATTTTTGTGTCCATTAAATGTTTCTTTTTTCCCCTTGACTTTATATTCTCTACTTAGTCCCTTTCAAGTAAGAGTGCAGAAAATGGAAAGGATTTTCTTTTTTAAAAATAATTTAATTGATTGTGAACAATAGAGAGGCAGGACGTTAGTGAGAAACAGATATGGCTTATTAACTGTTGATGTTGACCTGTTTAGTATTCTCAACTGGATTTGTCTGAGAAGTATTTCATGATGGGCAAAGTATTTGTACAAGCAAAATGAGAAATAGCGATTGACTGTTTTAAGAAATAATTAGAATAATAATAATGATGATTGGGGAAAACATAGAAAAGATATTGAATGTTGAAGTGGGGAGATTGATGTCTCTGTACTGACTGACATGCATGGCATTCCCTTTTGAAAAAGTAATGTAATACACTGTAAAGTTATATGTAATTCAATGTAATATAAAGAAGAATATGATGATAATAAAAAATAAATAAAAATTTAAAAAGAATAATAATTTAATTGAGAGCTAGTAGGTAACATGGAGGTTAAGACGCTGGATCCCACATAGTCAGCTATATGGTTTGAGTCCTGGATTCAGTGGCTTGAAAATCATGCCAGGCCCATGTGTCTGCAGGTCCAAGATCCCAAGAGGAGATGGGATTGCCACATGACCATCTTTCCTGGAGAGTGATTTCTCACTTTCCTTTTCTGTGTGTCTTTGATGAGCGCACACATCCTATAGAAAAACAAAAATAATAATGATAATTTAATTGCCAGAGAGTATGTGAACTGCACAGAGAGAGCAAGAAACCAACTCCATGGGGCGTGGCCACACCATAACTCTCCTTATTTCTCCATTCTGTCGGGATTTGGTGCACACCTATACATGAACCTGGAGTGTTTTTCAAGCACCCGGGACGCAGATTCAAACCACAGTAAGCCATGAGATACATACAGCACTTAACCACTGAGCTATGAGGTTGACCCAGTTTAAAATGTGAAGATCAACATTAATTGTCTAAAGTGAAAACATATCTTTTCCCTTCTTACAAAGGATGATGAGAAATGGAAACACAGACATTTCAAAATACATAGGTTGTTCTGTCTGCTTTCATCTACAAATGAGGATCTATGACAGAATAATCCATATTAAAAATGAAACAAAAATACTAGAATTATTGGGCTAGCCCATAAGTGGAGTTTATTAAGGTACCTGGTTCCCACATGGGCAACTGCATAGTTCGAGTGCTGGACCCTGTGGTTTCAGAAATATGCCAGGTGTATATGGGAACATACCCAAAATCCAGAAAGAAGAAAGAAATGGAGGAGAAGGTGGCATGACCATTCTTTCAAAGAGGAGGTGCCTTCTTACTTTCCTTCTGTCTGTCTCCAACAAGCAAGTACAAGTACCTTCTGGCAAAAAATAGAATTATACAATGAACATCTTTTTTTTTATTATGTTATTTATACATTCAATCACTAAATATCATAGTATGAAAAAATGAATTTCCTCAGCATAGATAAACTGTGTATTAGTCCAGTTAAAGATATTATCATACACGTTATCATCAACAGATAGTTTTCCATTTTTGTATCCCTTAAATGTTTTACTTCTTTCTCTTCCCCCTGATTCCCTTTCTCTCACAATATTTGGATTAACAATACTATTTTTAGTATTTCTTAGTAATTGTTATTTTTATACTGTTTGAAAACTTCTGGTTGCACATATTATAGTAGAATATTAAAGCGCAGATATTCCCAGTATTTAGTGAGCGTTCTTGCCAATAATTCTGCTTAAATTATGTGGAGGCCTTGAAAAAAGTTCACAGAGCAGCTAGCAGGTGACATGGTAGTTAAGGTGCTGGATTCCCACATTTCAATTCAAGTCCCAACCTGGCAGCTTGAAAATCATACCTGGCACACGTGCATGCGTGCCCAAGATCCCAAGAGGAGAATAGAGGAGAAGGGATTGTGGCATGGCCGTCCCCTGAGGTTTATTCCTCACTTTTCCTCTATGCCTCTTTCTGTCTCTCTCTCCAGTGAGCGCACTCAACCTATGACAAACACAAAAACTAAAGTTCATTGGAAATGCGTATTATGAAAAGAAATGTGCAAGGTATTCAAACAGGGTTTTTTTGCACCAAATAAACTTATACTTTATTTTTTCCATGAACTTTCTGAAGCCCATTCATAGGGGCTTTTCTTCTAAGAGCCTCTTTGCAAAGCCCCCTGATAATTTTTGAGCACAATTACAGACTATTTTATGTCCAAAGAACTTAGCCGTGTGTTCTATCATTTTAAAAGCTACTTTCTAATTTCACCAGAGCTTAGGACGGAAAACTGAGAAAAAACACACAAGGATTCTAGTGTCAAACAGCCAGCCCAGGAGGTACAATATAGTAACAGAAGTGTTTGGCATCAGTATGTCAAAACTCCTCATGCCTTACAGCATGTAAGTTCAATTCTGAGTTTTTAAAAGAGACTGCCACTTGCACAATTACCATTTCTTCCTCTTTGTAGCAATCAAAACTTTCCTTGAGGATGTTACTTATACCTACCACCTAAATACCAGCCAGATGCTAACCGTATGACAACAGACAGGAACAAAAACCCAACACTGGGACTGTCGAAGCCGAACTTCCGCAAGAGTGCTATCCAGCAATTTCATGTTTAGGTTTTATTCACCACAGAATACAAATGTTCATCCCAACCTCACTGACTGAAGGGAGAAAAATAAGCTAAAGCATTAATTTTCTAAAAGCTTGGAGATTTTTTAAAAATGTCAAAAACGATACAAATAAATTTGGGGGAAGAGGAAGATTTTTTTTTTGCCTGTTTTGTTTTGTTTTTGCAATTTTATGAAGCCTCACATCTCAATTTAGTTTAGTGACTAAATACAGTCTGGTTATATTTAATGCCAGTCATTTAAATGAAAAAGTTTAGACAGATATTTGCTTTCACACTGAGTAGCTCTGCTAAGTCAGTTATTTTTTTTTTTAATTGTGTCTTGCACATGTCTGCTTCTCGTGAAATTAAAAAACATGAATCGTTAGATTAATATCTTTACATCAAGCCTCAACAAGGTCTCACAATTAAAAATAGTCCAATCATTTTTGCAGTACACACTGATTTCTGAATACAGCCATCCCTTCATATTAGCGGGAGCTGTTTAAAGACCCCCAGTGAATGCCTAAAATCAAGATTGTGCCCAACCCTATACTATGTTTTTTCTTATATAAGCACGTCTATAATAAAGCTTCATTTTCAAATCAGGCACAATAAGAGATTAACAATAATTAGTAATAAAATAGAACATTCATAACCAGATACTGTAATCAATTACATGAATGTCTCACATTCTCTCTCAGAATCTTTGAATTGTATGCACCTATTGGGTTGTCAGAAAAGTCATAACATATTTTTCTGTGTTTCTATGCAAAAATACATCATGACTTTTCTGACAACCCGATATTTTTGGACAGAAGCACAGAAGGTAAAACCATAGATAAGGAAGAACAATTGCGCCTGAAAGAATCTTTTATAGTATGTCTCATGCTTTTCAAAAACTACAGGAATTTAAATTATTAGGGCAAATATTAGGCAATTATCAAATAATCAGTTACATTTTTTTAATATCTAAGTTTTATCTACACTCACAGAAAAACTTTAGAGCCTTTTTTTTTTTTTTTTTTTTCTTTCCATAGGTCGCCTGTGCTCACTGGAGAGAGACAGTGAATGGGAAAGTGAGAAATAACATCCCCTCCCCCGGGAGGATGGCCACTGTAATCCCTTCTCCATTCTCTTCTTTAGATTTTAAGCATACATGCATACGCACCTGGCATGGTTTTTAAGCTGCCAGGTTCAGGACTTGAGCCATGGTCAGCCATGTGGATGTCCACTGGCTTAATCAACATGTCACCTGCTGACCCTTAAAAACAACTTTTAAAAATGCATCAAATATAACAGTTAAATGCCATTAGATCTATGTGGTGGGTGATGAAAAATCGAATAGTATGAGGAGTTTCTGTAGAGCCACATGATTTATAAAATTGTCTAAATAACAGTTCAAGCAGAATCCTCTCCATTTTAAAACCAAATACAATATAAAAACAAGCAAGCAAACAAAAAAAATAAATTACCAAGGGAACTGTAGAGACTCTTCCTTAATAATTTGGTAGGATCTTCCAAATTAATACATTTGGTTCTGTCAGTAAGAGACCCAAGTATGTTTCTGCTGCCCCACTTTGCATGCTGACTAGCTATCCATCAATATTACCTAATGAAACGCTGACAACCAAGATGACCTAACTCCACACAGCACACTGTTTAATAGCCATCAAAGCCGATGAATAGCCCACACATGGGGAAATGATGTTTCCCTACCTGAAAACTCCATTCACTGCCACACTCTATATCTCCAACTCTGTTCTCCCTCCTGAGTCCTAAACAAACATTTCCCATTGCCTGTTTGACACTGCCACCTAAATGTTCTCCTTGGAACTTCAAATGCAGTGTGCATTTTAAAACCAACTATATTTCCCTCTGTCAGAGCTTCACACTGTTCTCTTGCCTATTTTTGGAAGTAACACCACTCCACGAGCACAAGGGAAAATTTCAGGTTTATATTTAAATTCTCCATTACTGATACTGGAAACTGTGTGGATATGGGCAAATGGTCAAACCTTTTAATTGAGGTTTTCTTGATTCCTTTCACATTTATGCCATTTAAAATTATTTATTTATTTATTGTAATTTATTAGAGGGTGCATACACTCACTGGAGAAAGACAGAGGAAAAGAGGAAAAGTGACAAATCAGCCCCTTAGGGAATGGTCATGCTTCAGTTCCTTCTCTTCCATTTCTCCTGCCTTTCAAAATTTTGGGCACACAGACACATGCACCCAGCCCATTTTTCAAGCCACTGGGCCCAGGCCTCAAACCGTGCAGTCAGTCCTGTGGGATAGCTCCCACCACACCATCGACTGGCCCTTATTGCCTACTTCCTAGTCCTAGTTTTACCACCCTCCCGTAGACCCCTATGATCACTCTCCTAATTGTCACAGATCTCTACCAGATGACCCTTCCTCTGGAAGGAAAGATAGTAGAGTCCCTCTCCTGCTCACATCAATTAATAACACCAGTATGAAATGAATCTTCCTAAACAAATCTCTGACATGTTCCCCAGCTTACTAAATGCGGTCCAAAATCAGGTCTTTCTCATATGATACAGGCTTATCCAGGATCCTATCCTTTTCTTTCTACAACCCTGTCAAATACACATATGCCAACCAAGATGGACTAATCGCCATTTCACAATCATCTCCCACACTTATCTCCTGTGAGCTTTTAATGGGAAGATTTCACCAGCTTATTAATTCCTCTTTTTAATACTTCAGTCTCTTTAAATCCTACAAATGCTTCATGACTGGGTCTTGGTCAACTCAATGATGCTTGATATGCAACTCCATATAACCAGCATGCAACAGGGAAATGCAACAGAACCTTGAAGATGTAAACCTCTCTGAGTAGGACAGCCGAGTCCTACACTAAGAGGTGGTGTGATGTTTGATTACAGGAAACCATGAGAGGTACAACTCTTCTTGAGTAATGTAATAAAGTCTCCCAGGTAGAAATACAATCAAAAGTTATTCTTATTTTCTTTTAACATCAAGGAGGCTTGAAAAAAAAAATCCTGTCATTGCAGCTGCAGTAAATGTTCTTTTCTGGAGGCATTTACATGCATTTTGAAGAGCACATAAAGAACTGTCTCTCCAGCACTATGCAATTACATGCAGTAACAAATAGACACAGAAATAGCGAGTGCAGTGGAAGTTGATGTGTCCTAGAGATGGCACATTAACCAATTGTATGCAAAGAAACTAAAAGATTTTTTTGCAATTACTGCAGTATTCTGTTATATAAGAAAAAGACCAGTATAACATGAAAAAGACTTGTTCGGCTTTAAATAGCAAGAAACTAGAGGATGATGCAGAATCAGGACAAAGATACTAGCAATGCCTGGTTGAAAGTTACACTCCTAATCTAGTGATGAGGGATTGGTAAACCAGACTCATGTTAAAAATTGCACCTATATTATTTCCAATTATGTCATATAAGTACAGACAAATCTACAGCCATTATCTATGGATTCCTTAATTCTAAATCAGAATCTCATATTGTCTTGTTTTACTCCTAACTTGGCAAATTATAAAAGTCTTTATTTAATAATCTAACATTTCTGTACTGAAGATTTGTGGAAATCTAAGGTAAAACCAAGTTATGCAATGGTTTTTATTTGATTTTTCACTCTGCTAAACGGGCCTTTTTGAGATGGAAAGGAAAGCACATTTATAACAGGTTTAAGTAATAGTAGCTGCAGAATCAAAACATTTCAAGTTTCTCATCTTGTGTCATTAATTGCAACTTAATGTTATGAACAATCATGGTAGCAGACAGCCAAATCCCATTTTGAATTTGGTTTTCTGGAAGGCACATTCTTTTTGTTCCTGTTTTCTGCCTCAGAAATGACATTAACTTGATAAGATAAAACTACCTTTGATAAAAGAAGGCAGAACCAAGCATGACAGTCATATCGTGGTGTCTGAAACTTGGAAAGTTTCCAGTATTTCTATAGGATTACTGCAGGGCATTCAGGGCCTTGGTACTTAAATACTCAAACAGTCAACAGCTGTCAGGCTGCCAACAAACTGTCTTTTTTTTGGTAGCAGCTGTGTCTGCTGTCACCAGCTTCTTTCACACAATTGTAGTAAACCAATGGCAAGCGTTTTTCCCCTCTGGATTATTAACAGATCACTGCAGGGGACACATGAATGGAGAGAATGCTCTTTTATTAGACAATTGAAGGTAGTAGAAAAAGTGAGAAATTAAAAGATATGTTTTATTAACTACATTAGAAAACTATCACTGATACCTACATGAGAGAAATTTAGTTCCCAAGTCTGTCAGTTTCCATTGCATGCTTACAGGTGGAAATGAAGATGAATATTCAAATGTCTAAATAATGTTTCACATGTAAGTTGCAATCTTTCCAACCACAGCCAATTTAAACTCCACCTGCATTGTCTCTCTTCTCTCCAGTTGGAAGATGAATCCCAGTTTCCTCCAGTTCTTAGCATTTGACCAAGGTCAATAGGTTTTAGGAGATCTCTGAGGGGGCCAGCAGATGGCATAGTGGTTAAGGCACTGGACTCCCACATGGCTGACCACAGTTCAAGTCCTGGACCTGGTGGCTTGAAAATCATGCTGGGTGTGTGTGTGCATGCATGCCCAAGATCCCGAGAGGTGGAGAAGAAAGGATTGCAGTGTGGCCATCCCACACCAGGTAATTTCTCGCTTCCTATCTCTCCGTCTCTCCCAGGAGTGCATGCACCCTAAAGCAAAAACTTCTCCAAAAAAAGAGATCTCTGAGCTTTCACATGAAAAAAAAATTTTTTGAGAGGTTTTTCACTATAGGGCACATGCACTCGACAGACAGACAGAGAGAGACAGAGAGACAGAAAGCGAGAAATCACCCCCCAGAGGGAATGGCCACGCCGCAATCCCTTCTCCTCCATTCTCCTCTCGGGATCTTGGGCACGCATGCACATGCGCCCAGCGTGGGTTTTAAGCCACCGGGTCCGGGACGCAAACCGCGGTTGACTACGTGGGAATCCAGCGACATAGCCATTACGCTAACTGCTGGTTCCCACATGAAAACTTTTTTAAAAGGGGTGTTGCCACATAGTGGCAGTAAACACTAAATGCCATCCTCTGCAAGGCTGACCTACATGGTAGGGATCTGGGGTTACATACCCATAATTTAGAGCTGGCTAAGCTGAGAATGTAATGTGGCATCAAAACCCTACTGGGGGGCCAGCCCCATAGTCCAGTGGTTAACAGACTAGATCACACATGGTCAATTGCAGTTAAAATCCTGGCCCCAGCAGCTTGAAAACATGCCAGGTGCATGTCTGTGTATGCCTAAACTACCAACAGAATGGAGAAAGACAGGAGAAAGGATTGTGGCGTGACCACGCCCCATTGGGGGGGATATCTCTCTCTTTCTCTCTGTCTCTCTAGCAAGTGTGTGTGTGCTCTGGCAATTAATATATATATATAATAAATAACTAGTTGGGGGTACTGTCTCTTTGTCTCTCTCACTTTGGGAAGAAATAAATAAAATAAGTTTTATAAAATGATATCAATTTATTTTCTCCATTGTATTCACTAATAGTTTTCCCTCCTATTTTTCATTCTACTTTATCTTTCTGCATTTATCTTCTTCTATCATGAATGGAAAACGAAGTTATATTTCATCAATGGAGCAATTTTAAAGAAGTGGAGGAGATTAGACTAACTCATGCTTGGGAGAGACATCCAACTAATAAGGATGGTTTTCTATTTTTAAGATCTTAAAATAGTCTCAACATTCAAATTCACACTCCAGCAACTAACTATAACACACATGGAAAGACAGAAGGAAATAATTTTCAGGGGTTTGCAAATTTTTTTCAAGATTCCTACAAAATGTAGGGACAGATACAATCATTTCTGGGTCCTTCCTACTACCCTCAACCCTTCCTTCTTCCCTTTTTCAGACTGTTGTATCGTGTTTGCCTGTGAAATTCCCAATCTCATCAAAGACAAACTTGTTTATGAGTACCCCTCCCCATCACTAATCAAACTTTGGACACTGAGGTTGAACTTATCTGACACTGACTGAGTGGAGATCTAGATGAAGGGATGATGTTAATGTCATTCAGAAAATAATGAGGCTTGTCGTGGGAAATGGAGAACAAAAAGGGTACAAGACTGGTCTATCTGTGCAAGACTGAGCCTGTTTCAACCATCTAAGACAATTAGGAGAGCATCTTATTATGCTGCGTGGGTTATAATCAAATCCTTTCCTGCATCATGTGGGAACGAGTGCCTAAACAGGGGGCCTATGAGACATTGTCACTGTTATGATAGGCAATTGCCAGGAGACGTTATTCTGCTGGAAATAATCAGTCCAAGAATACCCAAGGGTGCTTATGGCATTTCTAAATGAAATATTCACACGGAGCTTAGACTTTAGCAGAAAATAAAAACCAAGGTAAATCATACCAGAGGGAACAGTCAGAACAAAACTTAAAGCAAAATATTTTCTAACATCTGCAGTCAAGTGTTCTGCTGGAGAATGTGAAAGATGGATTCCCTCTGGTAGCAAATGAGAAATTCAGTGGATGTATTTACAATGTTCTGTATATATTCATTGGAACATATGGCTCAATGAATTATTCTACATGATAAATCTCCACTGAGGCAACCTTGTACCCACTCGGGCCCTGAACCTTCTGAAAGTGGCAAAACCTCCTGCCAAGTGGTGTCATTCAGAAGAACAGAGGGTAAGAGAAAATAAATTGCATGCAGTGTTGGTTATTTGCGTATGCACCTATGATCTATATAAAGCAAGGGTAGAAGATTCTATCTACCTTCCTCTGAGAGTTCTTTGGGGAAGGGGGAGCGTGAGGAGGAGTATAACGTGTATTTATTTCCTAATCAGTGATTGCAGGAAAAGCAGGTAGTGTTTAGTAGGAAGACTCTGGTTTCCAGACACATCCCAATCTGTTTCCATCTATCTGGATTTGGAGCAATCTGGACTACTTCCAACGTGCTCTTGGCTCAGTGGCCTGATTATCCTGAGCTGAGTTAATGAGCAAGATGTGCTGATTTACATAGGAGATGCACCCTTCCAATGAGGGGCTCCTGAGTGGCTGGCTTGTACCTGACTGTGAAGATGATGCTCTCTGTTGAATTACATCAAAGCGAGGGATTTGCAGAAGCCAGGTGTGAGCTGTGAGGAAGACACAGCAAGTTTCATGGGACACTAGTGGCGATCAGGGGTGTCCAGAGTCCAAGGCCAAATTTTAGAGAACTAATGTCTTTATAATGTTATCATCTGTAAAGGAGTTCTAGTTTGCGCCTCACTGAAACCTTGGAAGGTAATATTGTCATTCTTGTTGCACAGCTCAGAGCCAGAGGGATGAGTACCTGTCCTAAGAAGAAACTCCACTTCAGTCCTGTTTTCACATTGTAAATAACATTTTACATACATAGTGAACACTTGATAATTAAGATATTAAAGTGTTCCATATGTTTCAGTGCTTAAAAAGTCACCTCTATACATGTGGGCTTCCCAAAGAGTTAATGCAGACAATTGTGGGGAAAAAAAATTGGAAAATGATACATTCAAATAACTACCAAATCCATGTATAATTTGGTGGCATCAAAAAGTCAAAATATAGTGACCCGTAGATGGCATAATGGTTACGTTGCTGGACTCCCATGTAGTCAACCATGGTTCAAGTCCCAGACCTGGTGGCTTAAAACTCACATTGGGCACGTGTGCGAGCATGCCCAAGATCCCAAGAGGAGAATGGAGGAGAAGGGATTGTGGTGTGACCATCCCCCCAGGGGGTGATTTCTCATTTTCTGTCACTCTGGCAAGCACACGTACCCTATAGCAAAAAAAAAAAAAAAGAAAAAAAAAAGAAAAAGAAAAGCTCAAAATATAAGCAAAAAATTAAAGTAGTAAGTTATATAGTATGTGTATGAATTATATTTGCAAAATGGTGTTTTCTTCCATTAGAAAATTTATAATTAAATTAAAACATCATAATTTTGAGTCATAGTGTCTTAAAAGTGGAAAATGTAATTTTTTTAATTTATAAAACTTTAATTTTTTTCCTTTTTTCAGATTTTTTTGAGGGGTTTTTACTATAGGGTGTGTGTGCTCTTCAGAAAGACAGAGAGAGACAGAGACAGAAAGCGAGAAATCACCCCCAGGGGGATGGCCACGCTACAATCCCTTCTCTTCCATTTTCCTCCTGGGATCTTGGGCACGCATGCACATGCGTCCAGCATCAGTTTAAGCACCGCGTCTGGGACTCGAACCACAGTCGACTACATGGGAGTCCAGCAACATAGCCATTACACCAAATGCTTGTCCCTTTTTCAGATTTTTGCCATAAGGTGCATGCACTCATCAGAGAAAGACAGAAAGAAACAGAAAGAGGGAAAGTGATAAATCTTTCCCCATGAGAATGGCCACATTGCAATTCCTTCTCCAGTCTCCACTTGGGATTCTGGGCATGCATGCTCATACATCCAGTGTGATTTTCAAGTCGCCAGGTCCAGGACACGAACCATGATCAGCCATGTGGGAGTCCAGCACCTTAATCATTACACCACCTGCTGGCTCCCAAAAAGTTAATTTTAAAAAACCATTAGATTCCCAAGGAACCTAAATTTTCCCTATGCAAAGTGTTTCAGAAATTCTGGAAATGAAGCCAGAGCAGTATTCCACCAATGACCAAACACACATCTCTAATTTAGGCCAGGCGCAGTGGCACAGTAGTAACGTATCATTTGCAATGCTGAAGCCACATGGGAAGGTCACAGATGCATGTACAAAGGCCTCCTGTGCATACTAGGCATGTGCACATGTGCTCATGATCCAGGCTGGCCAAGGCTGGTGGGGCATTGCAGCCTGACTCTTTCCTCTTTCTCTGTCTCTCATGGAGGAAATAAATAGACTTCATAATTTTTTTTTTAAATGACAAAACTCCACTCTAAAATAATGAATCACAAATCTACCACCTCTCTCCAGGCTATTCTTTCCTAATTGATACTATTGGGGATCAGAATTAGACAATTATCGTTTCACTACACTAGCCTCATCCCCGCAGAAGCTAACTTAATTGATACTATGAAATGGCTAATCTTGAGAAACATGTGTGGTAGATGTGTAATACTATGTGTGACCCTAGTAAATGCAGAGTGTAATCTTTGCGGCAATTGATCATAGGCCCCCATTGCTGTCTGGATCGCTTTAGAAAGACTTCCCCTTCCACACAGCGTTCTGGTGATGCAAAAAATAGAGCAGACCAATAGGCACTGGCTTCAGCTGAGAAAAGATTTGCTTTGATGATCTAAACCTGTTTACAAATATCAATTCATGAAGTTCAGTTATATGTCTTGAGTGGAATGAGTTGTTTTCAAAAAGTTATGTGGGAAGTTAGTAGGTGGCATGGTTGTTGAAGCACTAGATGCCCACATGGCTGACTGTGGTTCAAGTCCTGGATCTGGTGGCTTGTTTTCTCACTTTCTCTTTCTCTGACTTTCTCTGGTCAAATTTAAAATAATAATAATGGAGCAGCAGTTGATGTAATGGCTATGTCGCTGGACTCCCATGTAGTCAATCGCGGTTCGAGTCCTGAACCTGGTGGCTTAAACTCACACCAGGCACATGTGTGTGCATGCCCAAAATCCCGAGAGGAGAACGGAGGAGAAGGGATTGTGGCCTGGCCATCCTCTCTCGGGGTGGGGTTATTTCTTGCTTTCTGTTTCTATGTCTCTCTCAGTCTTTCTGGTGAGCGCACATGCCCTATAGCAAAAACCTCTCCAATAATAATAATAATAATAATATTAAAATAAAAAATTATTTTTTAAAAAATCTGAAAATATGATCTAAATAAAGGTCATTGAGGAAACAAATCATGAACACAATGTGATATCATCTCACCTCACTTATAATGGCTATTTTCAAAAATACGAAAAAAAAATACTGGCTAAGATGTGGAGAAAGGGGGACACTTTTACACTGATGGTAGGAAGGTAAATGAGTAAAGCCATTACAGGAAACAGTACGAAGATTCCTCAAGAAAGTAAAATTAGAATGGCCATTTGATACAGAAATCCCACTAGCAAGCCTGTATTCAAAGTAGATGTTTTGAAGGGTTGAATAAGATAATATCAATAAAACTTCGCTCCATGCCTGGCAAGAGGCAGCGCATAACAACAATCTGCTTTATTTCAGGGCTCAGGCAAAGTGAAGGCACGGGCTCAGAGTCCGAGATATTTGATATTTTGATAACCACATCAGAGAGATAGCAAAGCTACTCCATTTCTACATTACTTTCACTTCTTTAATAAAAAGGATGATCTTCACACTGGAAATAGTAGAACAGACTTGGTTACCAGGGGTCTGGAGGACCAATCAGGCAAGGGAATCATAAGAGAAAACTCGGCTGCTTTCACGTACCTGTGAGTCTCCAAGCACAGATGAATGCAAGGGTAGCAAAAGAACACCCATGTACGGTCGTGAAATGGCGTTAGACAGATATCTAGACAACAGCCAGAGATTCGGGAAAACAGTCAAAATTTTCAAATACGAATAAAGTAGATTCTGGAAATGAGAGCACGCTACGCTCTAACAGCCGCTGCCTTCGTCTCCTGCTCTGCCTTTTCTTATACTCCTTTCCCTCATGGGTGAGCCCACCCAGGAACCCACCAGGGTCAGGCGTCCTTCCCAGAATGATCTTACTGAGACAAAATATATGTCCACCTCACCCTACCAGTGAGGCAGAGCTGCTACCAACTTCTCATGGACCTTTCTGCTCTGTGCCCTTGTCCCTACCTTCTCTAATGTTCTCATAACTTTATATCCATTCCTGGCAAAATTTAAGAATAAAATTTTAAATGGATGTTTTGTGGGCATTTTTCAGAGAAAACAGTAATTACTGGGAGCTACAATGGCTCCACTGAGAACAAATCATGCCAATTTCATTTCCTCTGCAATAGAATCCCCGCATTAGCAATGAAGAACAACCTAGACAGAGTAAATATGAATTTCAGAAAGAAATATGACCAGTTTTTCCATGATTCCCTAAATTTGGAGGCGAGATGATAGTAGAATTCAGGAGATTGATTGCTGTTTGAACTACAGCCAGATCGTAAATTAATATATTGGTAGCAGCCTTAAGGCAGAGTGTTAGTTGAAACATATTCACCCTGCCCTATTCTGTTTTTTATCAGTGCCCCAATTAGGTCATATACGGCATTTTTACTAAATGGATAAACATTTTTATTAAATGTACAGGTGACTAACATAAAATACAGATCCACTTAATGATAAGAAATAGAACATTTGCTGTGAGATCAACAAGTGAATTGTAGCTAACAATATGCAACTTGATGGGAATTTAATATAAAAAGGAATAATGGTTTAAAAAAATCACCTGTACAATTCCAGAGTGAAAGAAACCTAATATAAGGACAGTCCTTGTTTTTTTTTAAAAAATGCCCATCATAAGATAATAATGAAAAATAGCTGCTCAAATATCTAATATTACCTTGAGCTATAGATAAAAATCAGTATCAACAAAAGGAAAAGTAAACCCCCACTGTACTGTGAATTCTCCCCTCCAAATCCAGAATGCTGCCTCTTGTCCTAGACTTCACATTCTTAAAAGATAATGACATGCTAAAATTTTTCACAGGATTGCAACTAAAATAATGGGACCAGCAGTTGGCATAATGGCTATGTCACTGGACTCCCATGTAGTTGACCATAGTTCAAGTCCCAGACCCGGTGGCTTAAACTCATGTGGGGCGCATGTGCGTGTGTGCCCAAGATCCCGAGAGGAGAATGGAGGAGAAGGGATTGCGGCGTGGCCATCCCCTCCAGGGGGTGATTTCTCGCTTTCTGTCTCTCTGTCTCTCTCTGTCTTTGGCGAGTGCACGTGCCCTATGGCAAAAAACACTCCAAAAAAAAAAAAAGATTGCAGCTAAAATAATGAAGTGTCTAAAAATTACATTATTTGTGGAATATTAAAATTAACAAAGACTGGGAAAATAAAGGCATAGCAGAAACATGAAAGTTGTATTCAAATATTTGAAAGACTTCAGAATAAAAATTAGAATGAACTGTACAGTAGCCTCAAATGTCAAAACTAAGACTGGAACTATAACAGGAAGACAAAGTTCAGTCCAGCACAATTTCCAAGTAAATAAAACTGCAGTGGTCTTACAAGGAGATCAGCTCTTTCTCACTGAATCATCCCATGTACAGGGTGAAATGACCACTAGCCTCATTCAAGTACTATGACACAAGTTATCCTGGGTAACCTGTAAAACTTCTCTCTGTCTTAAGTCCATTGGGTCATCAACATTTCACTTTGAAAAAAATATTTGTTAGCACAATTGTTCCCAATATTTGATTGTAGCAAGCCAGATTTCTTCTAAATTAGTTTATTTTCTAAAGCAAAGGTATATACTTAGAAGTAAAGGAGACCTTTTATAAAGTGACCAATAGTTTTCATGAACATTAGCCCATCTTTACAGACACCCACCCTCCAAAGACTGGAGCAGTTCATCATTCATCAGCTGTGACCTGTGGACTAGTTTCTTTACCAGGAGAAAAATTGAAGTTCCACCCCATCACACTTATACTTGCTTGACTTCACAACTGCAATATGCCCCTCATGAGAGAGGTTCATTGTTGGTGTCATGAGCATCGATCGATCGTATCTAAGCTGTTCTTGCAATGATTACCCCATCTCTCACTCCCCTTAAGTTTCACGGCCCAAAGCATGCCCAGGGCTCACTGCAGGCAGACTCATTCTGATCAATGCAACACTAGCATACAGGATGCGTTCTTAGAGCCAAAGGCAGTCAGGGTCCCAGGGTACTCCAATCGTAGACAGAATTTCAGCTTTATTAAGTAACTGTCAAATTTGCCTTGGTGTCTCTTAAAATGTTAAATTGGAAGAAAATATAAATGCAGAAAAGCCATGATAAGTTAACTTAGCAATCTGTTGTAATAAACATGTGCACTCTGAACATACATTATGGAAATCAGAGGGAGAGCCCAGAGAGTGATAACAGAATAAGAAATGGGAATGTGATGAGATCATAAAAATCCTAAGTGTTATATATCAGGAAGCATTTTTCTTTTTAAACAGCCTGGTCAAGTGAATTGCTTAACATATTTGAGAAGCCACCACCCGTCTATTTATCACCATGTGCTATTTATTCAAGGGGTACAGTAATGCAAAAAAGTTAGAAACCTAGGAGATAGTGTGAACAATGGGAAGTGGAGAAAGGAGATATCAAGGTGTAGAGAATGAGATGCTTATGTAATTATTGTCTCTTTTGAGATACAAACATGGACATTGTTGTCGATATATATATATATCTGTCTCTGTATCCTGGTCCCAAAGTATGTTTCTTTAATTATGAGTTCTAAAAAGAAAGAGCCCACATCTACAAGCTTCTTTTTTTTTTTCTTATACAAGCCTTAGTCAGAAGAAAGGAGGTGGAAAAGTGGGGGAAAGAGTGTTATTTTAAAAGCTGGTAGAAAAATTCTTTAGGTAAGAAAATGTGTCGTCTAGTAAAGAATAGCCCTGAAAGGCTATTTTATATATGTAAGAATAGTTTCTTTCGCATGACCAGAACAGACTGTGAATGAGACAAAGAAAACTGCAAAATATGAAAGAAAGAATTCAAATTTCTGTGAGCTGCCCTATGAAGAGAGGTTGGTAACCATCCTTGAAATCTGGGAATGTAGAGTACATGAGCACCAGGGGAGAAGGCCCTGCAAAATGGGAGGAGGCTATGACATGAGGACAGCAACAGCCGGGGAGAAGTCCCTAGAGGTAGTCTGGTCACATTTCAGGATAAGGATAGCTAATGTTCTGAATAAATTGTCTGTCTATTACACTCTGGTGACTACATGCAACCCCTTCTCAGAATGATCCCTCATGTTCAGTAACCGTCTATTCACACAACTGTCTTCTGTCAATTTCAAGACGGAAATCAGGACATAGGAGCTCTATTGCCCATCTGGATCAACTCAAAACAGAAAAGTAGAAACGGAAAACATTGTAAATGAAAAAGACCAAAAGAGAACTTACAAGATTTGACCAACTGAAATAACAGGTGATTACGATAAATGGATTCTATGAGACTTTTTTTTTTTTTTTACAAATATTGATTAGGAAATCATAACTTAAGTTGGGGTAGACAAGGATTTGAATCATTTTTATTTAAACATCACACAACAGAATGACCTAAACACACTGGAGAATCAGAGGCGGCAAAAGTCTAGAATAAGTACACAACAATTTGATGTAAACACGTGACTCTTGTTGATAGCACAATAGAACAGATGTTCTAAGTGTGTCTCTTAGAGGTGGTTTAAGGTCTCACAGGGAATAGGAGATGAGATTAGAGTAGGCTGCAGGAGAGAAACTCTGGATCCACTTGGAAATTTCAACTAAAACAGGTCCAACTTTGCCTAGCTTGCAAACTAAGATTGTGCATGATGTTTCAATTTTAATAAATGTTTTTAAAGTTTTATTACATTGCTGCAAATGGCCAAATATTGGCTGAATCAGACTAGAAAGTATTTATAGCTTGTGATATAATTTATAATTTTCCAAAATGAAGCAAGAAGGAGGGGAAGAGAGGAAAGGAGAATAAGAAAAAGTAGAGAGGGTTGATGGCCAGTCATTAAATTTCAAACTTTGTTTAATCAAATTTTAGTTGAAACATAATTCTACTTTTTGCCCCATTCCCAGAAGTTTTATCCTTAGAAGTCCCAGTTTATGACCTAGTTTTGTGAGCATTTCTATAGTATCTAAATGAATAAAGTCCTATTTTCTTTTCCCACATTCTTTTAATTTTATTATTTTTACTAATTTCATATTTTACATAAAATCCTCATCATGGTATATTATATATGTAATATTATATTTTCCCATTCTATCAAATGTTTTCTTTTCTTACATCTCACACCCACCCTCCACCACTCTCTCTCTACCATCTAGTCTCCTCACTTACAGTCTCTAGCATCCACACCCATCCTCTCCACCATCACATCTTAAGATCTCTCAACCTCTACCATGAAGGGTAGACACTCAGTAGAAATTGAGTGGGGATATACAATGTGTATCTTAATGTCTGTCTCACTTCATTCAACATTAAGCCTTCTATATATTTATCCACTTTGAGTCAAATGAAAGAATCTCATTATTTCTTATAGCTGAGTAATATTCCATTCATTTTATATATGTGCCGCAGTTTTTCAACCTAGTCATCAGTTTTTGAACACTTAAGTTGGTTCCATATTTTAGCAATTGTGAATAATGTTGCAATAAAAATGGATGCACACGTGTCTTTCTGATTGTTTTCCTATCCTTTGGGTAAATACCAAAGAGCGAGATTACTGAGTGAGTCATATGGTAGTTCTACTTGTAAGTTTTTAAGAAACCTTCATATTGTTTTCCACAGAGGCTGAACTCATTTATATTTCCATCAACACTGCAAGAGGGTTGGCTCCCTTT
Source organism: Tupaia tana (assembly GCA_026018925.1). Taxonomy (NCBI): domain Eukaryota; kingdom Metazoa; phylum Chordata; class Mammalia; order Scandentia; family Tupaiidae; genus Tupaia; species Tupaia tana. Next base: position 24,879,174 of record JAKSZU010000021.1, read on the forward strand.
TCACCATAGCCTTGTCAGCACTTTTCATTTCTTTTTTTTTTTTTTTTTTTTTGGTCCTTAGCCATTCTAACTGGGGTTAAATGGTACCTCATTGTGGTTTTAATTTGCATCTCCCTTATGACAAGAGACTTTGAACATTTTATTAATATGTCTTTTGCCCATTCATAAGTATTCTTTAGAGAATTGTCTATTCAATTCAATTGCTCAGTTTTTACTTGTATCATTCATTTTTTTATGGGCAAGGTACTTAAATTCCCTATACATTCTGGATATCAATCTCTTGTGGGAGCAATAATTTGCAAATGCTGTCTGTCATTCTGAGGTTGTCTTTTCACTCTAATTATTGTTTCCTTTGCTGTGAGGAACCTTTTTAGCTTAATGTAATTCTACTTGTCTATTGAGGGGACTATTGTCTATGCTTCAGGGTTTTTATTTAAGAAATCTTTGTCTACTAATGTCTTCAAAAGTTTCCTTTACATTTTCTATTAGTAGTTTTGTATTGGGGCTTTGTACTTAAATATTGGATCCATTTTTTCTTTTTTTTTTTGGAGAGGTTTTCGCTAAAGGGCGCGTGCGCTCGCCAGACAGACAGAGAGAGACATAGAGACAGAAAGCGAGAAATCACCCCCCAGGGGGGATGGTCACGCCGCAATCCCTTCTCCTCCATTCTCCTCTCGGGATCTTGGGCACGTACGCACACGTGCCCGGCGTGAGTTTTAAGCCACCGGGTCCGGGACTTGAACCGCGGTCGACTACGTGGGAGTCCAGCGACATAGCCATTACGCTAACTGCTGGTTCCCAATATTGGATCCATTTTGAATTGATTCTTGTTAATGGGGAGAGATGGAGGTGCAGTTTCATTTTACTGCAGGTAGATATCCAGTTCTTCCAACACTATTCGCTGAAAAGACTTTCTCCACTGCCTTGGCTTGCATCCTTTATGAAAGATCAGTTGGCTATATGATTTGGGGTTTATTTCTGGATTCTCTATTCTCTTTCATTTGCCTCTGTGTCATTTTTTTAGCCAGTACCATGCTGTTTTGATTATCATACTTTGTAATAATAAAAAGTCGAGTAGTAAGATGCTCCCTATTTTATTCCTTTGGCACAGTAGTGCCTTGCCAATACAGAGTCTTTTATGAGTCCAGACAAATTTTATAATTTATTTTCTATTTCTGAGAAAAAAATGTCACAGGCAATTAGATCAGAATCACATTGACCATGTAAATTAATTTGGATAGGACTGACATTTTGATTATATTGATTCTTTCAATCCCAGAACACAGGATGTCTTTTTATTTTCTTTTTTCTTTGACATTATATTCAATTTCCTTTATATTTTTTGATAGCTTTCCTTATAGAGGTCTTTCACCCTTTTAGTTAGGTTTATTCCTAGATACCCTATTTGTTTTGTGGCTTATTGTAAATGGGATTGCTTTCTTCAATTCTGTCTCAGTGTGTTCACTGTTGGTGTATAAAAATGCCATAGATTTCTGTATATTGACTTTATATTCTGCTACTTTGCTAAATTCATTTATCACTTCTAGGAGTTTTTTTCATGGATTCCTTTAACTTTTCTACATATATAATCAAATAATCTGCAAACAGGGACAGTTTAGTCACATCTTTCCTATCTGAATGCCTTTTATTTTGCTCCTTTGTCTGACTGCATTGGCCGAGACTTCCAGAATTATATTGAAAAGGAATATTGTTGCTGGGACCATTCACCTCTTCTTCCAGAACAAAACTAGACTACGATTCTGAGCCTCATTTATACCTATCTGTGGCCATGTGACGGAGTTCTAATCAGCAAATATGAGCGGAAATAAATTCATAACTTCCAAGCCTGGACCATTAAAACCATCCTTGGTCTTTTTCCTTTCACCTGCTAGGTGTTAGTACTCAGGCAAACCTTAGACTCTTCAACCTGAAGACAGCAGAGCCTATAAGGCTGGATCTGCGGATGGCCATGGGGAACGAAGCACCTCAACAACCTCAAACGGCCTCTAAATATGTGAGTCATTACAACACTTTCTTGTTCACTTATTATAGTAACTAAGGTTACCTTAACTAATACAAATATTTAAGTTTTCTGACTTGGTTTTTTTTTTTTTTTTTTACTCTTCTTTAGCCATTCAACTAAACTTCTGAAGTAGTTCATTAACTATGTCAATCAGTTTTTCACAGGAATACAGAGATGATAATGAAGTTGGTATTTGTGCCAAATACAGAAACAAAATCCCATTCTATTTAGGGTACACAGAGAAGCCCACAAATTCATCAAAACTTATTTTCTGATAAGACTCCCACACAGCAGTGATTATGAGCATGTCAAGTTGAGAATGATCTACTTCCAAAGTTTTCTAGCTACATTTCCTAGTCAGTTACTTACTACTATATCCAAGCAGATCAAAGAAAGTTAAAGGTTGATAAGTCTATGCAATAGTGCTTTTCTGCCTTACCAACACGAAATACCAAGCAACTTCACAATGAATGGTGAATTGCTTCTTTTATTGTATTGGTGGAGATGTGGCAGAATAAAATCCCATGTTTAGTATGTGTGGTGACTCACAAATTCTGCTTGGGAGTATTTCAGTTGCCTTTTTTTTTTTTTTTTTTTTAAGGTTTTTAGCATAGAACAGGTGCATTCACAGGAGAAAGACAGAGAGAGTGAAAGTGAGAAGTAACCTCCCAGGAAGGATGGCTATAACTGAATCCCTTCTCATCCATTTTCATCTAGGGATTTTTGGCATACTCGCATGTGCACCCAGAGTGATTTTCAAGCCACTGGGTCCACAACTATAACCACAGTCAGTCATGTGAGAGTTAAAAGCCTTAACGCCACACCACCTGCTGGCCTCTCAGTTGTCATTCTCAATCAGTGCAGCATACATGTTTGTTCTTGAGTACTTTTTTTTTTAAGAGATTTTTTTGCTATAGTGTGCATGAGCTCACCAGAGAGACAGAAAGTGAGAACTCACCACCACCACCTCCCCCCACCCCCAGAGGGGATGGTCACACCACAACCGCTTCTCCTCCATTTTCCTCTCTGGATTTTTGTGCATGCATGCACACACATCAGCCATGAATTTCAAGCCTTCGAGTCGTGGATATGAATCATGTCGACCACAAGGCAGTCCGTGGCCTCGATACTATGCCACCTGCTGGTACCATTGAGTACCTCTTTTACTTGCAATAATTCATACTTTTTTTTTTAACATGTGTGAACCCTTGTACATATTCATATATCTTAATTTATATGCCTTTCTTTGGGGACATTCAGAATAAACTATCCAGGTAATGGTAGGTGACCTTTTGAATTTTTCTTTGGTAATAAAGGAAATCTGACTGAAGGGATTAATTGACACTCTAGGTAATATAAGATTCTGCAGTTTTGTTTTGTTTCTGGAGGACCCAGGAGAAAAGAAGCAGCACAAATTTAAATATGGCTTGTCCGAAGGAATCTGCTACATTATAGTATAGAAAATTCAGAAACCACAAGTGTAAAATGCAAAATAATGCTTATACATCAGAATGTCTTCGGTGAGATAGTTATTAGAACTCATTTCAAAGTCAGAAAAGCTTGATTTCAGGGAGGTTTTTACTTTATCTAGTCCTTTCCTTGTAGGGTTTCAAAAATGCAGACACAAAATCAATGAAGACATGAAACGATGAAGCAGGTAAATACGGTTTTGAGCTTTAGTTCTAGATGACAGCCTCAACTTAGAGCAGCACTGAAATTTTCCTTACAAGGAAAAATACTAAGAGGAGAGAGGCAAGGGGCATAATATTTAACCTCCCCTCTTGAATCAAATACATGGTGATCATTGAGTAACTGGACTTCCCTTTCTTAGCTTAGTGGAAAAATATATATTATCACTTCTTTTTGTGCCGAAGTACAAATAAAATGCCATCTAAGTAACATTGCTTTTATAGGAATAAACAGGTGATCTCACACTGGTCTCAGTTCAGACCGATTGTTCCATCTCCTTACTAAAGAAACACACTTAAAAACACTTTTAGCTTAGAGGAGTGTAGCAATAATGTCTGCCTAATGAAAACAATTTCTTAGTGTCTCCAACAGGCCCTGATAACAAAGTGCATAACGGCTATAAAAGAAGTAGCCCAGTGAGTATCTTCTGCCGATGCTGATTGATCCAGTCTCATAATGAAATGAAAGCTTTTTAGAGCCAAAGCAATTTTTGCCCACATCCTTTATCAGGAGAAACCATAATGAATTGTGTTAGTTGCCAGCATTTATTGAAAATTTCATCTTAGAAGGTTGGCCAGATGTCATTATATCAGAATTAAGTGCAGCCTGAGAGACTTTCTGTAATGTACAGAATCGCTCTCCATCTCTGTTCGGGAGCTGGTTTGAGTCTGCTCCCAAATATTACAGAGACAGAGAAGAGGTTTTAAACTACAATTGATTAAGTGATTTATGCAGATCACATCTTACTCTTCTCTTATGAGAAATGTAATTACTTAAATCCTGTATGCAGTTTCAATGTGTACATGTTAGGCTAATAAGTGAAATAAAAATATTGTTAAAACCTCACACTGACCTCTGATGTTCCTAAAAACTTATAGACATTGAATATAGCTGGCAACCTGAAAACTGTTTTGGTAATTCTATCAGATTATTCCAGGCAAAAGGTATAAGAATCATATATCATTTTAAAAAGTAAATGAACACTAAAATCATCGATACACCAAAAAGCATTTTTATTTAAATGGGTAATATTTCATGGATTCTCTAGTCTAATATATTGAAATTATGTGATATATCCTACTTTTACATTATTTCATGCCATCAGACATAATCACTTTCCTTGACTTGATGAATCTTAAAGAATTACTGTCAAGCTATATTTGGCTGAGAGATCTGTTTATATGAAACTGATTTGTAGTTTTGCAGCTAAGTAAAAAGATAAATCCATCTGCTGTCTGTCATCTCACCTTTTTTATGAAAGGCTGCAAGATGAAGTCTAGAACATATAAAAAATCTTTCTTTGGCTGCTTCATTTTCATGTATTAAACCAGAGTTTTCAGCATTTTAGATGGAATGTTATCTCAGCTGGGCTTATAAAAAACCATTAATTCCATTCCTCACATCCGTATATTTAAGTTGATTACATATATTCATTTGCAAAGCAGGTCACTAGTTTTAGACAAGGGTCGTAGCTTGAGAAAGATTATGAGTTCGTTTATAGCATATGAAATTAATTGCACTGGTTACTTAAAACTCCATTTTCTACAGTGTAGAAAAGAAATAGTGTAATCTTCACTTGAGGCACACCTAGTATGTTAAGTATATTTCATCCTCAGGTGTGTCAATGCAGGTTACCATAAATAATATATGAAAACTAAGAAATGTATTTAACCAGATCAAGACTGTCAATAGTTTTAAAAGCATCCTGTTCTTTTAATACTATTTGGATTAAGACCCTAAAGTGCTTTCAAAGCTTTGCTTCTGATCAACGTCATCTTCTGGATTCAATTAAGAAGTAAAAAGCCTGAAAATTCGAGAAGTGTAGAACACAGTGTGTATTTGTGAATATGTAATAGTACATGTGATATTTACTTGTGATAAGGTTGTCTGTTATGAAGACATCTGTGTGGAATGTACCCATGCCAAATTCTGTCTGTAGCAAGAATGTACGTTGTCATGAGCTCAACCAGTTCATGATCCTCTCTCTATTTTGCTGGCCCAAAAAAATGTTTTTAGGAATATTGTACAGAGATAGAGAAATTTATGCTTTAATATATCAAAATAGATATATAGAGTGCATGTCTACACAACTGTACCTGGAGCTGGATTCATGAAAAAGTGTGTCTTAAACTATGCAAAACAAACCTTTTTAGAAATAACATTTGAGGGGCCAGCAGATGGCGTAGTGGTTACTTCGCTGGACTCCCACATAGCCAACCATGGTTTCAGTTAGGGTCCTTTAAAATCACTTCAGGTGTGTGTGTGTGTGCATGCCCAAGATCCCGGGAGGAGAATGGAGAAGGTATTGTGGCATGGCCATTCCCCCCGGGGGGGTGATTTCTCACTTTCTCTCTCACTGTCTCTGTCTCTGTCTCTCTCTCTCTCCCTGGCAAGCACGCAAAAAATCCTAAAGCAAAAAAACCTCTCAAAAGAAAAAGAAGAGAAAATAATATTTGAAAAAAAATTTTAATGCAAACTTTCTACTTAGCACTTTCACACAACATCAACAAATCCCCTCAGTGCAAACCTTGACTAGGAGAGTTAAGATTTACCGTTGAATCTTATAGTTCAGAGCATGTTTCTGGGGAAAAACTGCCTCTTTCCTGTGAATAAGATACTTTCTGGTACTGTGTCTTGAGGGCATTGTTATTTGGAAATCTCTACAGGATGTTTCTACCAAGAAAAGGACAGAATACACTAAGGTGAATACTGGTGTTGCCCTGAAATGTGAGTCTGTCCCCCAAATAATAAACTCCTGGATTTAACATTGTATAAAACACTTTCATGCAATAAATAACTCTTCTTGTGTGGCTTCCCCTAGGGAATGAAAGACTATGATAGAAATGATTTCCCCCCAGTACACACACATACACACACACACACACACACACACACACTAAAAAGCAGTGTCTGCTCTGAGTGAACCTACAGATCCACAGACACAGACACAAAGAGAGTATTTTTCACAATGCCTCATTATAAGTTAAAAGCATTACCCTAGAGCTCTATAGCATCTCTGTACAATTTAGGCAAATGTTTTTCTGCCTGTGGATGTATATTTTTAATAGCAGCCAGTGCAGTCTACTTGTCTATTCTGAAAGTTCATTACCATTCTTTTCCCTTCTCTATTTAGAGTATCATATTTCTTGTACTTTTTAATTTTGGTATTTCTTAGCACCTATAAAGAGTAGCAGGTGGTCTCTTTTGGAGCCTGAATTCTTCTAGTCATGTGCCAAGTGAATTCAGAAAACTGTCTTCTCTCTTCTGTAGCTCCTTTCTAGAGGAAGCTGCTTTTAGTGGTGAGAGGTTATTTAATGTCTCTTCTTGTCTGGTCAATAGTGAGCCTACCTCCAATGTTGTGGGTCCTGAAATAGAGATCCTATTCATGAGAAACTGCAAGATGGCCAGTGTATCACCTATAAGCTATTAGCATTTATGAGAACCTTCCTTTAGTCCAGGACTCGATGAAAAGCACAGACAATGTGTAGTTATCTAGTTAAGTTTTCTGCATCATTTCGTATACTAAGACTAAAGGCCAGAGATTAAAACATTATTGGTATGGAGCCATTTAAGTGAATTTACTGTTAACTTAGCGTTGACCTATTTTAGCAGGGGAAATATCTCTCTCCTCAACTACCTGACTCCTACATATTTGTTTCAAAGTGTCCTTCCAAGATAGTACATCTGAAAAAGAAATTTCTATACCTATTTCTTTTATTATTTATATATTGGTCATTATGGAAGTGGAGACTGTGATGTAAAGTTGGAAGAATTACGGGGTTTTTTTGAGAGAGCTTTTTTTGCTATAGGGCACAGGCACTTGCCAGAAAGAAAGAGAGACAGAAAGCGAGAAATCACTCCCCAGGGGGGAAGGCCATGCCACAAGCTCTTCCCCTCCATTCTCTTTTTTTTTTTTTTTTTTTTTTTTGAGAGGTTTTTTTCGCTATAGGGCACGTGCGCTCGCCAGACAGACAGAGAGAGACATAGAGACAGCGAGAAATCACCCCCCAGGGGGAATGGTCACACCGCAATCCCTTCTCCTCCATTCTCCTCTCAGGATCTTGGGCATGCACGCACACATGCCCGGCGTGAGTTTTAAGCCACTGGGTCCGGGACGCAAACCGCGGTCAACTACGTGGGAGTCCAGCAACATAGCCATTACACTAACTGCTGGTTCCCTCTTCCCAGGATCTTGAGCATACACACACACACATACCTGGCATGAGTTTCAAGCCTCCAGGTCTGGGACTCAAACCACATTCGGCCACGTGGGAGTCCAGCAATGTAACGATTATGCTATCTGCTGGTCCTGGCAAAAAAAAATTTTTTTGAGATGTTTTTGCTATAGGGCGAGTGTACTCACCAGAAAGACAGAGAGAGACAGAGACACAGAAAGCAAGAAATCACCCCCCCCCCCAGGGGGGATGGCCACTACACAATCCATTCTCCATTCTCCTCTCAGGATCTTGGGCATGCACACACACATGTCTGGCATGAGTTTAAGCCACCTGGTTTGGGACTCAAACCATGGTTGGCTACATGGGAGTCCAGCGACATAGCCATTGTGCCAACTGCTAGTTCTGGTCCCAGGAGAATTATTTAAAATTTTAAATTTAAATATTTTAAATTTCTTTTTAACGTTTATTTGTTTATTTATTTATTCTGAAAGAGAGAAGCGTTTTCAACAAGGTCTTCACACCACAATCTATCTCCAGTCTTCGTCTGCCCAGATCATGGCCACACCTGCACACTCAGCACATCCTATGTGAGCTCAGTTATGCTACCACCGTGCCACCGTCTAGCCCCAACCTATCCTAAATTTCTAATTTATGGTCTTGATTATGCCAGTTTATCTGTGGTGATGTCTGATTGGCTAAACTGTATTTTTAAAAGTTTCAGGACCAGCAGATGGCCTAATGGTAACATCTCTGGTCTCCCACATAGTCAACCGTGGTTCGAGTCCGAGACCCAGCAACTTAAAACTCAGACTGGGTACGTGTGTGTGTGTGTGTGTCCAAGATCCTGAGAGGAGAATGGAGGAGAAGGGATTCCAGCATGGCCATCCCTCTTGAGGGGTGATTTCTTACTTTCTGCTTCTTTGTCTCTCTCCGTCTCTCCGACGAGAGCATGCACCCTAGAGCAAAAATCCCTTTAAAAAAAAGTTTCATATCTTTGCAATATTTTGCTCAGCTTGAAAATAATCCATTCCGGGGGCCAACAGATGGCATAATGGTTACAGCGCTGAACTCCCCCATGGCCAATCGCAGTTTGAGTCCTAGCTCTGACAGCGTGAAAATCACAACATACATGTGTGCATATGTGACTAAAATCCCATGAAGAGAATGGAGAAGGGATTGTGGCATGGTCAACACCCCTGGGGAGTGATTTCTTACTTTCCCTCTCACTGTCTCCTCTGTTTCTCTCCAGTGAGCGAACATGTCCTATGTCAAAAAAAAAAAAAAAAAAAAAAAAAAAAAAAAACCTTAAAAAAAATAGAATCCATTTTGTCTGATTCGTGATCATCCGCAGATTAACTTTGTAAATTAGTTGAAATGATGCTAGTGCCTACTGCATCAGCTGCATTTGTAGGTCATGGTGCCAGCAAGGCCACTCTCTGCACATACAGCCATGCTGTACAAATCAGAAAGCTGCCCCTGTTATGACAACATATCTCCACCAGGGTTTGGAGAGCAGATGGCATCTTCACCCAGATTGAGAGTGTTCTTTCCCGAAGGTGGAGGCGGTAGCCTCGAGCTCAGTGAGCTGAGGATAGACTGCATAACACCGACTTTGCAAGGTGCCCATGTGCCAAGTACAATCTGTGTGACTGTACACATGGGCCATCGATACTATCCTGAATAATAACTGCTGTAACATAAACAAGTTAGCTTCTGTGGAGAAAAACTTGAACTCTGCTCGGAGGCCATATTGCTGACAAGAATCAAGCACTTTGGAAATGTGTACGTACATTAGTTATTTGAAACACCAGGTGATGAGGGATTATACATCACAACAAATACGGGTGTCTGTGTGTGGGATAGTATGCACATATAGGCAATAAACATGTTTGACACATTAGTTATTGAGAAGACCAGAGAAGACTGTGGTTCAGTGAGGGTCAATACACACACACACACACACACACACACACACACAAAAGGTAAAAACTCTTTACTACTACAACAAAAGCCCCAATCCATATTTTCTGGCTTATATCGCATGGTATTATTTTGATATACAAGTCATGTTTTTACTAGAGATGTGGATAAAGAAATTTTCTCTTTTTTTCTTGTTTCTCAAGGATTGGAGAACCAATTAATAACAGAAGTATTTGTCACATTGGTAGCACTATAGGATTTTGGTATTATTCAGTCTTGTGGAGTGGCACGTGGAAGAGACGTTTGCTCTCTGCAATCAATAGCTTTTATATTCAACGCAATATTTCTAAACAAAAAGAAATATTGCGTTGAATATAAAAGCTATTGATTACAGGCAGAAAATATACTTACCAATTACTGCCTTAAAGAAGAATATAAAGTGCCCTCCAGCTGAAGTGCTTACAGCTGGTGGCATACAATAAGCCGCCACACCGGTGCTTCTCAGCTCACAAAGTGTATCAGAGAGGTTCCAGATTCTTCTTAAACAAATGCCTGCATGTTTATTTATTTATTTTTTTCTTTCAGGTTAAAATCCATGGTAGAGTTTCAGCAAAAATAAATACAAAAACGTGAGGCAGGGATGCCTGCCGAGAAACTGGCGGTCTAGAGAGCGTGCTATGTAATCAAAGAAGGCAGTTAGTGGCTTTTTACGGCTTCAAAGCTGCACTTTCTCAGAGGTTGAATTTTTCAACCCATGTATCCTGCCCACGATTCATAAGAATGCCAAGGACACTGGAATGCTGCTTTGGTAAACAATAACTTTAAATACTGCCCTTGCTCTAAGCCACTGTTCAGCTTTACATTAGAATGAACACACACAAATACACTCTCCTAAATTAATAGACTCTGTGGTCTATTTACACACCTTCAATCAACCCACCATCTTTGCACTCTGTAATCAGCCTACAGCGAGCGACCTCACCCCTTACTGCCCTTGTCTTTGGGAGAGAAGAAAGACCCCCTCCTAATCTCCATACCCACCTTACTGATTGCCTTTCCAAGCTGCAAAAAATTCCTTTCTCAGTTGCTGTTCCATTTAAATGTTGTATACTGTTGGCAATGCCATTAACAACTCCCCAGAAGGCATGCCATGCCAAAGAGAAGGGCAAGGCTACCCGAAGAAAGATGAGAATGAACGCTCTAAAGTTACTTCTCACCCATCCTGGGGCTAGCCCATGACTAATTTCTGACAAGTAACTCTTTCAGATTCCACTGTGTTTGTCACACACTGCATTTCAGCCCAGAGATTTCTCTCACTATTCATGTTCTATCTGGCACAAACTAATTGCTACATACAGCAGCCAGGCGCTGAAGACTCAAAGGGCATGACGCTATGGAAACCTAGCAGATAATAATAAATAAATAATTGTTAAAAAAAATCATCTTAGCACAGAAACCTCACCATCACCCCTCACTACATATTCGGGGCTGCGTTGTCCTACTCCACCCACCCCTTCTGAAGCAAGTTAAGTCCTCTTCCACCTCACAGTAGCTAAATCTTAATGTATCGGAGATGTCCTTAATTGACATCTGACTTTCTGACAGTTTTTGGTTTTTAAATAAGCATAAAGCATGTCAAGTTGAAAGTATCAAAAGTCTGACAAGGCACTCCTTTAATATTTGCAAGTTTTATTTATTTCAGACAAAGTGTTGGATAAATCAAATTAGGACATCAACACACGTCTTCTGATTTATATCAAGGCTTTTTCCCTTTCTCAGAAAATTTTCTCCTCTTAAACAAGTTCTGCATCATAAGACCAAAATATTCCTTAGGAATTATTGTTCAGTATAGACCACTACATAAAGACACTTTAAATTATTAAAAGGTTTATGTCTAATATATAAAGAAAAAATGTAAAAATGAACAATTACATTTAAACTGGAGAAAAAGCTTAGTGATAAGAAGCAGATTTATCCTGGAATTGAAAAAAAAACTAACACACCACAGTAGCTAAGCAATATTCATTTTTATGGCATAGTATACAAAATATATAAACCATTTTGTTTGAGATAGAGATTGACCAAGAAAATACTAGCCTCATGGTTTTTCTCTATACACATAATAATTTTTAAGGTAAAAAAGCAGGCCTATAATGCAGCAGAATATCAAACTGTTTCTCTGAAAACTTGTTTAAGAAAAAAATCTGAAACTGTATTCTGAACTACTACATCTATTTAGAAATAAATAGGAATGTGCTCTCTCTCTTCCTCTCTCTCTCCCTCTCTTGCTCTCTCTCTCTCTGTCTGTCTTAGTGCAATTTCATCAAGGAACAATGGCAAAATGTATATATATACCAAAGCAATTTTTAAAATGTTTCTAGTTAGTCTCCTAAAGTTGGAATCTCAAGTCTCCAAAGAGATCGAGGATTTGAAATACTCTTACCAATTTTTAAGACTGGAGATGTTATATACACAGACTAGCTTTGGGGCACTGTTCTGAATGTAACTGATCTGAAGTAGACTCATCAACCGGAGACAATGGACAGCTATTTCCAGAATGGTGACTGCATTTTCAGCAATGATTTCTACCCGATACCTACCTCGCACCACTTATTAAATACAAAACCCATTGCCTGGAAGAATCTGTTCACAATCTCTGTAGCAGTAGCATCTGCAGAGGGGAGCTTCAGTCACTTGAAACTCATTAAAACATACTTGAGATTGACAATGACTGGAGAACATCTGTCAGACTTGGCCAAGATTTCAATCAAGTGTGATGTTGCTGTGTTACTTGACCACATTGACTTAATAAATGAGTTGGCTGCTGTCAACACAAGGAAGATTTGGTTGTAATTACTGTCCTGTCCTTTCTTCTTTTACTGAAATGTTCTTTCATTTAAATGTTCATGTTCTAGGTGAAATGTATGAAAATGAATTTGATAAAATAGTACACCATTTAGAAAAAGAATATAAGGTTCATTTCCAACTGACTGAATTTATTGAGATGATCACTTCTTTAATGAGCTTGCATGTCTAGGCCCCCAAAGGGTAGATAAAATCACACTTATCTCTACTCTCTTTAATGTCAGCAACTGCATGTCAAAAAGGATGGAGCCTCCACTTTGACCTATAGGTTGAATGGCTATAATAAATGTCCACATGTGTAAGATTGGGGAAACTACAAAAGCATTTCTCAATAGAAAAGAGCTGTTGATCTTCAATACAGCATTTTAAGCCTCATATTTGCATTCACATTTAATCCCACAACAATCCATGTGCAGATGATTAAATGGAGACTTTGGTCTATCCTAGTGACATAATTACTAAGTGGATGAATCAGGAACCCAACTCTGAACTGTTTTTCCACTATGTTGCATTTGCTACATTTACCCTTTAGAAATGTTTGCTTGAGGGATCAGATGAAGTGCAAACCTTGGGCTCTGACCACTATAATTGCAAGAGGAAGGAAAGTAATAATTATTTCTGCTGACAGGATAGCCCTATCTGTTTAAAGATGGAAGGAAATGAACTCCAGTCTTAGAGGCCAGGTAAGCTCAGCAGGTTTAGAAAAAATGATCACTGTCCAATGAACACAAACACTGGCTTAGAATAGAAAAACTGACTTTCATCTTTACGTGGTGCATTCGGACATCAAGTTCCTAGAGCAAGTGATTTGAGACTCACCAACTATGGAGCTGAGACTGCAGGTGCCTCGACACATGGAGGCTGACCACCAGGTACGTGCATTGGTCTCTCAGTGGAAAAAAAGTCCCTCTAGAATGGGGCTGTTTGCTCAGAAAGTGTGCAGAGAATGTGTCTTATAGGGAAAGGGAGGGTGTCTCTTCACAACTGAAACTCATTTCTTCATGGACAGAGGCAGTAGCAAACATACTGAGAATAAAGACCACTATTTGAACATTAATAATACTTTCTGACTTTCTCTTAATTTTTCCCTTTACCCATTCTCGGCAATTAAAACTACACTGGCCCACATCTAACAGGCACAGGCCCCAAGACTGATTGGTGTAATACTCCATTTCTATTACCTTCATTCATCCCCAGCTTAAACTCACTGAAACTCCAGGCTTTAATTCCATTCTAACAGCCTGTAGAAACTCGCTGGCAAGACCCAGTTGGTATTATAAATAGGGTGTTTTTCTAAGGACTGTCCGCTTCAGAAGGTCAAAGTAGTTGCAAAATTAACATCACTGTGGCTGAGATGAGCCACATAGCTAAGATTATCATAGTGTTAGTAAAAATAGGTCAGCCACACATAAATGTGTGAATTCTCCCTCCTCTGAAGTACTGTAGCATTTTATTTTTATCTCTCATATGGCACTTATCACTTTCTACCTTGTATTATACTTATTTGCATGCAGGTTTTATCTCTCCTATAATAAGATCTTAAAACCCTTTTTGTTTCCATAGTACTTGGCACAGTGTTTGGCACATAGTAGGCACTCATCAAATGTTAATTGTTTGATAGAACTTGAAAAATAACCAAGCAAGGAAAACATTAATGTTTAAAAGCTACTTCCATAACTGGAGGTTGTGGAGCACCCATAAATCCCATCTACTCTAGCAGATGAGGCAGGAAGATCTTGAGTTCAAGGCCAGTTTCACAACATAGGGAGAGCCTGTCTCTAAAAAAAATACAAAACAAACAAAAAAAAATAAGTAAGAGCTATTTTTATAAGAAGTACTTAACTGTTGACATGATCTTTAAAACATTGGGGCCCTCTGTTTTTCTCATATCCTCTCCCCACAGAAGGCCACCACTACACACCTACACACACCCACACACCATGCACCTACATACTCAATGCTCAGACCAAGCTGAATTTTTGACTCCTCTTGTATCTTTTATCTCCAGGTCTCTGTACAGACTCATCTCTCTGAGACTGGCTCCTTCCTGTTGCCTAACTTTTTCTCTGGCTAACTCCTAACACAAACTCCTACTTCCAAGTCTCAAGTTAATGATCCTTCCTTCTGGAAGCTTTCCCTGAGCCGTTAAAACCATCCCACTGCATCGTGTTGCTTCCTCTATCATAGCGCATATCACACTGTTTCAGTTTCCTCCACACTGGCAGACTGGCTGATAAGAATGCATCTGTGAGATGAGAGAGATTCTAAAGCTAAGGTCCTTTTCCAAGGAACTCACTGCCACCGGGCCCAGCCCAGCAATAAGCCCCAAGTATTCCGTGCGACTTTCCTTTTTCCGAACCAGTAGGCATTGTGATCTTGACTCACAGGACTGATAGCCCAGCCAACACAAATGACGCTGCTTGTACATGCTCTCTAAACATAAATAACAGAGAACAGATTCTATACACAAGTCATGGGATGACAATTTCTCCACTTAAAATAGTAGAATACCCTAAAATATTATGCATCCAGTGGTTTCACTGGTAGCCAGTACAGAGGAAAAATTTTACTTTTACTTTTATTAATAACCGTCTCTTTATTTATGCTGACTATTGGAGGAGATAATGATGGTTTCTTTCTCAGGGAAGAAAAAAAGTGGAAGATCGAAGTAAGTAGGCTGGATAGAGGAGGTGATGTCCTGGTTGAGTTCCATTTAACAAATAAAGAAAGGGAGGAATGCAGCCAGCAGGTGGCATGGTGGTTAAGATGCTGGATTTCTCACATGGTCCACCACGGGTTGAGTCCCAGATCCAGTGGCTTGAAGTCACATGAAGCATATCACATGTGCATGTGTGTCCAAAATCCCCAAAGGAGAAGTGGCCACCCCTTGGGAGGTGATTTCTCACTTTTCTTCTCTTTGTTTCTCCAGTAAGTGCACATGCCTGCCATATGGGAAAAAAAAAGGGGGGGGGGGGGGTAGGGGCTGGAGGAAGCTCATTTCAGACAGAGCTAAAAAAATAAAAAATGATCGCAAGTCTAGAGATGTCAAAGTATGTGCATGACTAGAAAATTATGGCTTGTTTGGTAAGGTCAGTGTACGGGAGGTGGATGTAGGAGAAGCTGAGTATATGCAAGATATAAGGTTAGAAGAGGAGGTTGATTTGAGGTTATAAATAGCCTTGAAACTAAGCAAAGGGGTTTGAACTGAATTCTGGAGGTTAGGAGTCATAGCCAGTTTCTCAGTAGGAAGACACATAACTGTATCTGAGACTTGGACAAACAACACTGGTGACAAGATAATGAATGAGTGAGAGAAGAGAAAGGCTGGAGGCAAGAAACCCTAGTTTGGATGCCATTTCTGTGATCTAAGAAACCAGTTTCAATAATTTAAGAACTGCGTATCTGTAAAGTTCAATATAAATGTTAATTTAAAACTATTATCTCAATACGATTGAATTCAATAACCTTTAAGGCAGCAGATATTGAGGCAGGCTTTTTTTCCCTCTTTTTTGTTACTTAGCTCCAAGTCATTCAGGTAAAATTAATGCAGAATTCGAACATAATGACCAAATCCGCTAATGAGCTGGTTGCAGGCTTTGTGTTCCTAGCCTTAAGAATATGGATTACATTTGCAACTGAAGGAAAAAAGACCAAAACAATGTTAGACCTGCTGAGATGCAGTGAAGATTGTAATTCACAGAAAGAAAAGATTTTTTTTTTTTACTAAATACATAAAAAAGCCATACTTATTAGTCAAAATTGCGATCTAATTGAAATCTACATGTGGCGGTTTAATGTTGTTATTGAGATGAAGTTTGTGGTCAAAGAAATGTCATACAATAGAAAGGAATACAAGCTACAATATTTCTTTTCAAGTCAGTTATAGGGTTTGTAACTTGTATTTAACTAAATTAACTTTGTGTCAGAATCCCAAAAGAAATTTTGATGTGGCTAATTAAATTCATGGGAAATCTTATGGAGTGAGATAGCTTTTTCTTTCTACCTACTACCCTTGCAACATCACAACCATGGTGCCAGAAAAGACATGTGGTACTGCAAATTAAGTCAAAGAAAGAAATATTCTTGAGCATAATATGCAAAGACTCATGCTGAAAGGTCAGTCTTGCAAAAGCACTCTGCATTTCTCAGCAATATCACTGGATGTTACATCACTCATTTCTATTTAGGAATGTTATGTTTTAGGGTTTTTTATTTGTTTATTTACTTCACCTTGCTAAAGAAAGCATGTACTTGCCATAGAGAAACAGGAAGAGATCTGAAAGTGAGAAAGCACATTCCTCCAATGCCGAATGGTCCACACCACAATCCACTCTCTTCTGTTTCTCCCTTTGAGATGTTGAGCTCTCAATCACACATGAGTCTCGGTGTATTTTTCAAGTCCCGCAGTCCGGAATCTATCCAAAATGAGCAGTCGGCCTTGTGGGAGCCAGCATCTTTAACCACCAGGCCACCAGCTGGCCTGGGAATGGTATGTTTTTCGCCGTCATCCCTGCCTGCCCTCTCTTTTCCTAACACAAAGTACATGTTAATGGGCATCTAGAATTTCCCATAAACATAAAGCAAAAGGCAGTCACTGCATGCATGGACTAGGAGACCTACGTTCAGCTTTCCTATGTTATTTTCAAATATAGGTTTTTCTGTCATTTTAAAAATAAATATTACTAAATTTTTCTGTGTACAGATCCATTTGAGTGTGATATACAGTAGTCTTAAACTTTTTGGTCCTCAAAAACTGTTAATACTTTCCATAATAACTGACCCTTAAATCTACCCCTCAGTCAAAATGAATCAAGAGCAGGAGGCCTCCAAACCAAAACAAATCTTTTTCTTCTTTCCTTTTTCCTATGATGAAATATGGAAAACTACTCATCCCAGGAATTACTCATTCTTGGCTAGAGGAGGTAAGGAAATCTATCACAGTCTATCAGTGATGTTTCAGATGGCTTTGTTATTGAAAGCAGAATTTCAACACCAACTAATCTCAATGGACTGCAAGTTGTAATTGACTAAAGATGTCAACCTGATAGTATTTACTGAGTAAGAATTAAGCCCAGGTGTCGTATTTTGCCTTAATAATCACCATTTTGAGGCCATAAGAACCATGCTGTAGAAAAATCTACTCTTGACATCTTTCCTAGGTATCAAATTCATTATTTCAGTATCATTCTCAGGACCAGAAGTGGCATTTCTAAGGCAATGCCAACTGCAACCACAGTCAATTAGTGGAACATGGTAGAAGCCAATTCAGTGACCCATTAATAAAATCAAAAATTATTTAAAAATTAAATACTTACTGAGTGATTCCTGTGAGATAGGCATTGCTCAAGGTGCTGGGAAATATGGCAGTGTGAATAAAACAAGGTCCCTGTTCTGATGGTTTATTGGATATAATGTCAGTTAATGATAAGGGCTATGAGAGAAATAAAATATGTATGATCCTGCTATCTTAAACAGAGTGGTAAGGAATGCCTCTGTTAGGAGAGGACAACTGACTAGAATTATGTGGTAAACATCTGGAAGACATGTATAGGCAGGATATAAAGTACAAAGATACTGAGATAGGATCACAATTTAATGTATTTAAGGAACAGCAACTGGGGTGACAGAGCCAGAGAAGAGTGTTCAAGGAAATATGGTTAGAAATGAGACTGAACAGGGCCAGCAGGTGGCCTGGTGGTTAAGACACCGGACACTGCCACAGGGCTGACCATGGTTCAAGTCCCGGACCTAGTGGCTTGCCTGCTTTCTCTCTCTCTCTCTCTCTCTCTCTCTCTCTCTCTCTCTCTCTCTGTGTGTGTGTGTGTGTGTGTGTGTGTGTGTGTTTCTCTGGTCAAATTAAAATGAATGAAATTAAATATTTTTTTTAAAAAGAAATGAGACTGAAGAGGAGGTCAGCGATTTAATTGTACTTGGTGTTACAGATTGTGATAAACACTGGATTTTACTGTAACAAGAAGTCATAGGAGGGTTTTGAGCAGGGAAATGAAATCTTGTTTTTTGTTTCTTAATTTACTACAGGGCATGTGCACCCACTGGAGAGAGAGAGAAAGAGAGAGAGAAATTACCCCCAAGGGAGGATGACCATGCTGCAATCCCTTCTTCATTTTCCTCTCGGGATTTTGGGCACACATGCACACATGCCTGGCATGTTTTTTAATCCTCCAAGTCAAGAATTAGAATAACTCAATCAGCCATGTGGGATCCAGCACCTTAACCATCACGCTACCTGGCTGGCCTGAGAACTGACATCTTATACTCCTTAAATTTATCCAAGGTAACCCAATTAACCAGCAGGCTTTTTCACTCCTCAGCAAGAAAACAGCCATACCTACTTTCAAGGGAGAAGAAGATTATAAATAGTCCCCTCCTTATGGCCCTTTTTGAAGCTGGGAACTATCAGAATCAAAGTTAAGGAGACAGAACTGGTCAATTAGTAATGACAAGAAAGAGACAGAACCCTTGTTTAATTCATACATGTGGATCTGCTGGGAAATAT
This sequence comes from Tupaia tana, assembly GCA_026018925.1. Taxonomy (NCBI): domain Eukaryota; kingdom Metazoa; phylum Chordata; class Mammalia; order Scandentia; family Tupaiidae; genus Tupaia; species Tupaia tana. The sequence goes on from JAKSZU010000021.1 coordinate 24,898,366, forward strand.
AATGTCGCAGTAGGAATATTTTGTATTCTACACACTATTCGTGTAGTCCCAGCTTGTCCCCCATATTTGTAGGTTTATCGGTAGAGGAATCAGACAAATTCAAGTCATGGACAACCCATGCCACAGAAGACCAGAAAAGAGAGCAGTGGTAAAAAGAACTAAACGGCCCTAAAGGGAGAAAAATAAAATTCATAAACAGTAGAGTGTTCCCAATCTACCCTGAAAAGCCCCATGAGACACCCTCAGACCTGAGACTGAAGACCTCTTAGATTCCAAGGAATTGGGAGAAGTTCTGAAGAGTGGAGAGGGTATGCTAGAACTCCTAGTAGACCCTGCTTTCCCTACACCAGTTAACCCTGACTTAAAGGATCAGCAAGAATGCTGTCCTGCCCCCCTCTTCCACATTCACAGGTAGTACTCAGCTTACATCAAAACTGAAAACCTCTTACTATTTTTCTTCTCAAATAGCAAAGTCTGAGAAAACTGAAGAAAATGTTTCCTAGAGCAAAGAAGGGACATATTGAGAAATTGATCCAAGTGGTGAGCCACAGTTGATTGAATGAGGACTTTTTATCTGCTTTAAACTAATGAAGCAGGGTGGTTTGTAGCTACGAAGGCAAAAAAAAAAAAAAAAAGAAAAGAAAAGAAAAGGAAAGGAAAAAAGGCACTCATCTTAGATATATAAATAGTAAGAACATTTTTTAAACTTTCGTGTTTAAAAAATTTTAGAAAGTGTACCAAAGAGACTAAAAGAAAGAAGTTTGTTTCTGAATGAAAGAAAACAAATAGATTATTAGGAGATAATGCAAAAAATACAGATCATGCAGACTAGATGAGGCTCATAAAAGAAAAAATAATAATTTACTACTAAGAGTAAAATTTTGAGAATTTTCAGGGACAAAAATACGCTGGATGCGTCAGTGAATGCAGTTTAGACAAGCTTTAGAAATTACGTTGTCAGCGAAGTGACTGTGCCTCTTTCTAAAGAAGCAATGGATAAAAGGAAATAGAGGACTCTTGCTGAGGTAAATTGTCACCTAGTTCCAGGATCCAGGCCGAGAAAATATAATGAAAATCAAATAAGTTTAGAGGCAAAAATATACTGTATTATTTTCTAAAGTGGGCAGAAACTATTCAACACAAATTCACTAGAAAATTCTGAAATGTGCTAAGGACTCTCCGAAGAGCCCAGTGGTCTCCCTCAGAGAATCAGTATGCCTCTGGGAGAAAACGTGTTCCAGTGAGTACAATTACTGAATTTACTTAAGGCAAACTCCGAAGCAGTTTTTTTTGTTGTTTTGTTTTTTGTTTGTTTGTTTTTTTTCCCAGCCAACTAGATGCATTCTCTGGAGGAACAACCAAGGAACCTGTGTGTTCCCATTTGAAGGACATCTCAAAGGCTTCCTGCTTTTCAGTTTCTTGCGTAATTGGCACAAGGCTTGTGTTGGGGCCTGCTGTGACATTCTTACTCCCACTGTATTTGAGGCTGGAGCCACGACTTAACTAGGCTTTTAAGAATCCAGTCAAAGGTTTTACTTCATCCTTCAGGTTTTGCTTCTACCATGTGTAAGTCATGGCCAGGTATTTGAGAAAAGAAACTGAATGGCTTTGACATCCCAAGACTAAGTGACTACTTTAAGGAACAAAACAAATCAAAAATAGCATATTTATATTGTATAACAAAATATACTCTTAAAATAATTCAATAATTAATAACTAACTAGAAATCAGAAATTAAAAAATAAGTATCTGTTTTATAGAGCCAAGATTATAAAATAAGTCAAACAACCCTTTCATTAAATCTGCTCATGTCTCTGCAGCGAGCGAGGACCCCCTGGACCATATCAACAAGTTCTCTGCACACTTCTCACTGATAACACGCCTAGCTTCGAATAACACTGATAATTCGAATCTCCTCTTTTCAAGTGGAAATAAAGATTTTTTTTCCCCATTAAAGTATCCAAGCATCTTGATTTGTCACTTTCAGGAAATCGCCATCTTCCCATCTCCTTTTTCACTATATGTAAAACACAATTCATAAATTTGGCTAAAGTCAAAGTGCTCTGACAAGGATTGATGACAAAATTCCCTGCAGAGCATTTCTCCATATAAATTATTATGTAAATTCCTGAAAATATAAGTTTATATAAATAAATATGTAGAGAGGAGATTTGGATTTATCGACTTTCTTTCATTATTTATTTATGGAGCATCCAAAATTAATAACTTTGATGAATTTAGTGTTCCTGTTTCCTAAACATATGCTGTAAAATTGGGTGATTCTGTGGTAAAATATTATGCATGAATTTTTTAATATAATTTTTTTAAGGTATTGGTGGTGACATATCAGGCTCCTTATTTCCCCCTACTACATGAATTTGCTGCACGGTGAATTGAATATTTGTTTCAAAATTACTTGACCTGCCTGATATATAAAAGTCATGATTTTTAAAACCTTATGTTAACAGTGCATATGGAGTGAGAACAAATATAATTATAAATGTAATTTTAATTTTATTCTCTTTGCTGGGCTAGAGTATCTATGAGTAATCTATTCCAAAATCAAAGATCAACTCAAATCCCTTCTACCAACTCTGTGCCTGTTTTCTAAGTATTTATTTAATGTCATTGTTCAGTAAGGGACCTAGAGACCTTTCGCTGTAGGTGGAAGGAAAATGCAAATCTGTTAGTTATTTGCTAAGGTTCCTAAGGACACTGAAAACACACAGGCACTTGCAACTGTGAATTTCCCAGTAAATATAAAATCTTTTCCTACTAGCATATTTGCTTAACTGAACAAAGTTTACACAGCCTGAAGAGGATTAACATTAACAATAATACAAAATTAAACCTTTGACATTCCTCCAGTTCATTTCTATGGTTATTTCCTCTTTTCCACATTGATTTCTCTAACTCTATCATTTAAAAATAAATAAATAAAAGAAAATCTTATACTGTACACTGAGCCCTACAAGCATTTATAATTACGGTTACATTTTTTTTCTTGCATTCAATTACTCAGGTATATTATTCAGTATGAAAATGGTCCTGGTACTGTATCACATACTAAAGGCATAATAATAAATTTTAAAAAGAAAGCACTATTCCAGACTTTGAGATTTTGTATTTCAGGAGTGGGAGACATAAATACATAAGCTATGAATTGCAAATACAATAAATGCCACGCAAGTGCCACAGAAAGAAAGTGCTATAAAGAACTAACAGCTCAACAAGAAGAACTCCATAAAGGCGATGAAATCTGAACTGGTTTTAAAGCATCAGTAGACATTTGGTAGTCCAAAGTGAGAAAAAAAATTCAAGCAGACAGAACAGCTTATCCCAAAAATGTTCAGTGTCTTAGTCTATTATTGCATTCTAACAGAATACCTGAGACTGGATGACTTATAAAGAAAATAGAGATTTGTTTGCAAAACTCACAATTTTGGGGGCTGGAAAGTCCAAAGGCCTAGGCCTTCAGTATGGCCAACAGAATAGCTAATTGCTAATTATATGAACGGAAAATGATATTAGATCTTAGAGCACTATGAATCCGAGGACCAGAAGTTTAAATTTAACTCTGAGATTAATGAGAAATCCACTGAAGATTATTTTTATCAAGGGAACAAAATATCTAAATCAACACTTAAAAAGATTAATTTTGGCAGCAAAGGAGTTGCAAATACAATATAATAAATATCTTATAAAATGGGATTAGTTTTGCTCGAGACCTCACACAATTTAAGAGGTTGGAAGGATGCTGCAACAGTCTGGTGTGGTATTCAGTGAATCAGAAATGTTCTGTATCTGCTCTGTGCAGTGTGGTAGGCCCTGGCCAGACCTGTAGGCAAGTGGTTAAGGGAGCTGGATCTCAATTGGCCAACAATGGTTTGAATCCCATCCCTGGATGCTTGAAAAACACATTGGGAGGACCAGCAGTTGGCATAATGGCTATGTCGCTGGACTCCCATGTAGTCAACCACGGTTCAAGTCCCGGACCCAGTGGCTTAAACTCACACCGGGCGAATGTGTGTGCGTGCCCAAGATCCCGAGAGGAGAATGGAGGAGAAGGGATTGCAGCGTGGCCATCCCCCCCCCCCGGGGAGGGGCGTGATTTCTCACTTTGTCTCTTTCTGTCTTTCTGGCGAGCGCACACACCCTATAGCAAAAACTTCTCAAAACACACACACACACACACACACACACACACACACACTGGGTGTACATGTATATGTATCTGTGCCCCAAATCTAAAAAGCATAGAGAAATGGAAGAGAACAGATTGTGGTGTGACTGTGGGCCATGGGGGGGGGGGGGGTAGGGGGTGCTTTCCACATGTGGCTAATGATCATGATATTATACAACACAGACCTAGAACAATAGGTAATGAAGTCAGAACAACACCAAGGTGAACAAAGAAAAGAGAAATAGATTGTGCAAACAAATTCTGTGACTATCTGGACATGCAAGATAAAGAGAGGAAGAATCTTAACTGATATCAAGATTAAAAATCAGAGGAAAAAGAAAGGTAGTCATGTCACTTACAGGGATTGTACAAAACACAGAAAAGAATTTAGAAAAGGTAATGAAAAATGTAAAAGAAGACTCAGTCTCTCTCTTTCTGTTTCTTTCTTTCTCTTCTTAATAAACAGCTCTTAAACTTGTCACCAGGACACTGGAAATGACAAAAAGATTTAAACTGTCCAGAAACCATGGTTTCATACTTTTCTTAGCTATATTGATCTATATAAAAATGTGATAAGCTGTTGGATCTTCACCTATATATCAAACCTACAAATATAAGCTGGTACTTCTCACTGTCAGAAACTTTGATGAAAAGAAAACTGTCCTTAACACTATAGAAAACTAACTGAATCTCAAAAGTAAGATAGGCTAAATATCCCTCTTCCACAACTTAGAAACAACATCTATTTGGAAGACCTTATGGGTCAAGCTGTAACTGCATTAATAAAAATGAAAGTATAAATAATATGAAAGAACAAAATTTAATGAGGATTGCGGACCTAGCCAAGCAAGCAAATGTTGTATAAATATAACAAAACAATAGTATCAGGATGTTAATTAAGTCTATGTTGATAGATCAACAATGAAGGAGAATGAAAGAAAGGAATTTATTCTTCACCTCAATCTTTGCAAGACATTCTTTCCCAGCTTTAAGGTTTCAGCTTAAATTCAGTTCCTAAGAGAGAACTGATCCTAACCACCTCTTTTTTGTAATTATTTCCAACATTCCTCTATTGTTTCCATTAACACTGCTCACATAATTTATTGATTTGTTTTTTATTGCCCATCTCTCCATAAATACTAAAATCCATGACAGTCTTTTATTAACTGTTTATTTCACAGCTAGTACAGTATCTGTTATACAGAAAGTGTTCAGTGCTTTTTTTTTTTTTTTTTGATGAGTAAGTGAATGGGTAAAGGAGTGCATACTGTCATTTATACAATGCACTGGAGGCCCAGTGTACTCAGAGGAATACTTCACCCAGATCAAGGTGAACCTACTGAAGTCAACCAAAGGAATTCTCACTTCATCCAAGCAGACACAGCTCTTATTTGGTCTTGATTTCTGGAATGATGATTCAACCAAGGAGAGCTTCATCTCATTTTCAGCAAAGAACTGCTGATAAGAGTTTTCATTACAGCCAACCCCTTAGCCTAGTAGTTAAAGGAGCTGGATCTCACATGGCTGACCACAGCAAATAGAAAAGTACATGGGATACATGTGGGTGCAGGCCCCAAATTCCAACAGGGTGCAGAAATGGAGAAGAAAAGATTGAGTAATGATCACTCCCCATTAGGGAGTACTTTCTCTATGTATATATCTCCCTATCTCTCTGTCTCTCTAGAGAGAGTGCACGTGTCCTCTAACAATTTTTTAAAAAGTGATTATTCAACTCAGTAAAGCCAATGAGCTCATGCAACACCTCAGAGAACACCAACTGATCATGTATTATAAAGTAAGCATAGACAAAATAACCATGATCTTGACATTTCTGGAGGGCATTTTATTTAGACCACTACCTAAGATAACACATCTTCCTAGTACACCAAGGTCATCGTTAATCAGAGACTACTGTTATTATGAAAATAAGGGAGAGATAGAGTATATGTGTTTGTACATATATGTCTAAAAGGACCTTTCTGATCTTCTGAAAGTATGAATTCCAGAACCATCATTTCATCCTAAGCCTTTAAAGCTTCACATTTGCAGCAGCCATATTTCTCTTTTTGTAGAACAATATGAGAAGGAAAAAGTATCCTATGACAAATAGGAGCTGGTCTGACCTCATAACCAGGCCTCGCTGTTACTACAAGCTGGTCTGATACTCACAATAAGGCCACTTTGTTTTTCTATTGGACATAAAAGGTTTCACATCACATGAGTATAAGAAAAAGGCACTCTGAGAACATGACAAACTGAGACAAAAATTAGTTCACCAGGCAATCCACAAAACACAGACTATTCTTTCTCTCTTCAAATGAGTGGCTACTATTTATTTACCACTTAACAGCTTTGTCCACACTCTAGTTTTCCCTCCTTACAAGTAAGACTTATTGACTCATTCTTGAATTTCCCTGCTTTCTGACAAAGTGTCCCCTTGCTTTGAACCTCCGCAAAATTACCAACCAAAGCTCAAACCCCTAAGTCCTAACTCCCCTTTATGAAGATCACCCATTGTTCTTGCCAAAGAAAAATTCCACCAGATGGAGTTAAACAGGCAAGGAAGACATTATTCAAGATTATTTTAAAGGGGTGAAATGTTGAACTCAATCTGCTGAAACAAAAGGTAGGGGAGTCTGTAAGTGCTGGGGTGAGCTAATGGCAAAGAACTGAGACCTATCAGGCGAAGGTTAGTGTGGTTAGGCCTCTGTGTTTGCTAGTCGATGCTTGTTAAAGTTAGGCTTTTACCTCCCACAGAGACTGGGAAATAAGGGTTCTCTCTTCCTTGATGACATTTCAAAGGGATGTCTCTTAGGATCTTGAGAAAGACATTTCTGTGTTGTGAAACTGGCAAGAGGCTGAGAAAAGATTTACTTCTTGAAATGGGTAGAGAAATAATTTATAATTGCAAGTTTTCTAAAGTAGACACTCTAAGACAAAGGAGGTCAAGGGCCTAGAGTCAGGAAGAAATCTCTCTGAAGTTTAGTCAAACCCTAAGAACTCTGAGGTCATCTTGGTCAATACCCACGACGTGTGTTCTCTCTCACTGCAATTAGAAAACACAACTTGTTCAAATATAAATGTGATCCTGATGGTTCTTAGCTGAAGGGCATTGATAAAGAAAAAAGAAAATCAGTAACTGAAGAAAAACCACAGCTCGTTTTCAACTCATAACTGACTAACTCCATTCTTTTCAAATTAGTGGGAAATTTCCCATTAGTCATATTTAGTACAGATTCTTGGTTCTTTCTGGATCCATTTCAAATAAGAAAAGCACATATCTCTGTGGCTAAACTGCTGAATTACATCGATTATTTGTTGAGAGCATATTTTGCTTTGAAACCACAAAAACAACTATGTCAAGGTATTTGTCAAATGTGACCAGACCTACCTTGGTGTCTCTCTCTGGTGACCACTGCTAGGGATGTGATAATCTAATATTCTGAATTTTTATTAAGTACCTCACAATTCTTATTTAATAAAACATAAAACCAGCTGTATCTAAGAGTTTATAATAGAACAGTAAAAATGTAAAAATGTAGACTTTTTTTTAACACCCAATGTGTTGAGTCTCTCTAAAACTGAGCAAAGAGGGTTTTTATTTCTGAATATTAACCAATTTTACCATGGTCATTTCTAAATAAAATCATGGACATGGTAGTCAAAAAAAAAGAAAAAAAAAGTTTTGATCTATCCTACAGGCCAAATCTAGCCCATGCCTATTTCTGTAAATAAAGCTTCAATGGAACATAGCCATGCCCATTTATTTATGTAATGTATACGGCAACTTTTAGACTACGATGACAGAGCTTAGTCGTTGTGACAGACCATCTGGCCTGTAAAGCTGAAATATTTATTATCTGGCCCTTTATATAAAAAATTTGCTAACCCCAAATCTAGGTTAACAAGTAGAAAAACTAATTTGCCAGATAATCTTTTGAAAAAATATAAAATCGGGCTGGCTTATGTTTTCTTTATCATACTGCAACATAGAGTATCTCTCAGTTTCCAACTTGGTACAAAAAATGTACACAGTGGAGCCGGCACATGAAGCAGCAGTAAGGTGCTGGACTCTTACACGATCGACCGTGGTTTTAGTTCCAGACCTGGTGGCTTGAAACTCATGACGGATACATGTGCATGTGTGCCCAAAATCCTGAGAGAAGAATGGAAGAGAAGGGATTGTGATGTGGCCTCCCCCCGGGGAGTGATTTCTCACTTCGTCTTTCTCTCTGTATCTCTGGTGAGTGCACTTACCGTATAAAAAAAAAAAAAAAAAAAAAAAAAAAAAACCTCCCTTCAAGCTTTTTTGTCCTTTTTAATTTATTTTTGGTTTACACTTAATTGTTATACATTATTTGTTTTCTTTCTTCCTTTCTTTTTTTAAGATTTTATTGCCTTAGGATGTGTGTGTGCTCACCAGAGAGAGACAGTGAGAGGAAAAGTAAGAAATCACTCCTCAGGGGGTATGACCACACCACAATCCCTTCTTCTCTTGGGATTTTGGGTATGCATGCACACATGTCTATTGTAATTTTTAAGCTGCAGAAACCAGGACTCAACCATCATCGGCCATGTGGGCCATGTTAATCACTGTGCTACCTGCTGGCCCCTCCTGTCAAGCCTTTAAAATCAGGTGTGATTTCACCCAGATCTATAGGAACTATGCTAAAGACATCTGTTTTTAAATCCTGGTCTGATTTCTAGCATGGCTTTTTCTGGGACATGACAACCAAATTCTTGCCCTTTGTTTGTAGAGTTGAATATTCTGATTTCTTGTTCACACTATGTGAGAAAAAAAGCAAATGTCAAACCCAGGCTGCGGGGACTGGCAAGTGGTGTGATGGTTAAGGTGCTGGACTCCCAAATGTCAACCATGGTTCAAGTTTCGGACCTGGTAGCTTGCTCTCTCACTTTCTTTCTCTCTCTCTCTCTCTCTTCTTCTCTCAACAAATTAAATAATAATAATAACGAATTTAATTAATTAATTAATTAAAACAACAGACAACAGGCTGTGATAGCACACAGAGGTAGTGACATTAGCCATCGCCCTTTTAGAATGTTTATTCCCTGATGAGAATACAAAAGGAAGGGAAGCCCTGCCAAGCTAAGCTTCCACAAGGGCCACAGGACATCAAAGCCAACGGAAACACAGGGAGCAGGTACTTTCAAGGTCTACTTTCCAAGGATGATTTTAGAGCTAGTAAGTTGCCCTTAGGTTTCAGGAAGGCTATGGATTCTGTCCCCTGACATTCTCCATTCCCAACTCCAAGGGGGAAACTCAGGGAAAGCCTCTACTTTACCCCTATTAAAAAGGAAACTCCGTCACCTCCAAGGTCAGAAAAGAAGTTAAGAGGTACCACTCTGGCCACTATGGTGCAGAAAGGACCTTTTGATGAGAGAAGGGAAGGGACAAAAGTATTTTCTTCCTCCAAATCTTTTCTTATTCTGTTACTCATTTGATCTTAAGACAGACTCTGGCTAGGATGTCAAGTAAAATAAGTAACAGAAGGGGAGGGAAGAAAAGACTCTAAGAGGGAAAAAGACTGTGAAACCAGCCAGCCCACGTTAACCTAGTGAAAGTCATATTCTTCTCTGCCCTTTCTCCCTCCAGCCAAAGACATCATTATAACCCCAAGGCACACAGAGAAACAACCGGAGTCAGAAACCCAAAGCAAGACACCTCCTAAGTTTTAAATTTTAAATATCTGGGCCTATGGAAAACTGTAAACCAATAAGTGGAAAATTGTTGCCCAAAAAAAAAAGTCAAGAAAAAGAGCCACACTTAGGGACAAAGAACAACTATATTCCCCTATAAGACAATCATACCCCCACCACCACCTAAAGGATGTCAAGGTAACCACGACAGGTCACAATTAGGGCCAAAAGGCACCCATACCATGAGCCTAAATGTTAAAAGGTTTCTTGTGACCCTTAACCACTACGTCATTATAAAAGCCTTATAAAAACCAGTGTGAGGCAGGAGACAAGAACCCTAAGAATATAGTAAGGGTACAGGTCCGAGATGAAATCACAAAATGGCTGAGTTTTGAGATGAAAACAGTAACTCGGCTGTTGCTAAACTGTTTGCTCACAGAGACAGCTTGCAGCAGCGACTAAATAACTGACTTAAAGCAAAGAATTTTTTCCTGGTCCCACCACATTCCAGAAAGAAGATAATGGTCTTTTATGGCCCAAAACTTCTGGACAAAAGAGAATTTCCTGACCTTCATGCCCACTCCAAAATTAAGAGAAATAACTGAATCCACCTAGCATGTGACCCTACTCCCACCACCACTAGGGGAACCCATGCATAAGAGGAGAAGAACAAAGCCTCAGAGTTCCTCGTGGGCAACCCACTCAGGACCCACTCTCTGAGTGCTCTGTTCTACCTTCTCTCTCTTAATAAACTCTGCTTGCTTACCTATGTCCATGTCTCTAATTCTTCTACTGCTGTAGACAAGAATCTGTGTCCCACTGCAGGAGCTGGGCCTGATTACCCCTGCACTCCCATGTCCCCTGAGTCAATACTATCTTAGATGGCATTTAAAGCAGAAGATCTAAGGAGAGAAGGTTCCAAAATAGTCGGCTCAAAGCATTCATGGATAAAAGGAGCCATCAAGGCCTTCCAAGGATCTCCCCAGGCCAGAGCAGGTATGTTAGGTACCAGAAATCTGCCATTTGCCCCTTTAGATCTGCTCTCCACCCCCAGGGTTTCCTCAGCTCCAGGAGCCTGAGCAGGTAGACAACAACGCCAGACTGTTGAGGGCTATGGTACATGAAAGAAAAAGACTCTCATGCGATGCACACTATGCTTGTGGCTTCAGAGGCTGCAACATATAAAAGAGCGATTAGTGGCAGGAAAGGGGATAGAGCAATAGAGAAATCAGATGAAGGAGTCAGGGTATTTGTTCTCCTGGTTCTCTGCTGAGCTGCTGGCTCTAAACTTCACCCTAAGATTGAAACTCCTCTCAGGAGTCAGACAGAGGTGCACAGGTAATGCAAGTGGACCCGCATGGGAAGGTCCTTGGTGAGTGTCTTGGGGACTCTGTACACACACCATGCACACATGCACATTCATGTAATCCTGGCTGCCTGAATAGGGCACAGCATGAAGACCCTATTAGAGTTACCTCTGTGTATGTGACCCTACACACAGTTGTTTGTGTGCGTGTGTGTGTGTGTGTGTGTCTTTCACTCTCTCTCATGAAATTAATTAATTCATTAAACTTAAAAAAAAACCTTTTCTCTAAAACAGGACCCACTACTTAACCTCCTCCTTCCAGATGCTAGTAACTTAGTAACTGCTTCCTTCTCCTCCCTTCAGGCCCAAAGTGATCCCTGCACTTCCCAACACCCTTCCCGCATCCTTATAAACAATATCTTTATCAAACCTTCATGGAATTGTCATAATTTGAGTGGGCCATGTTGTACCTAAATTAATACATCTCCTAAATAATAAAGAACACATATTTACCTGGAATGTTCTTTAAACATGTATTCCTTATGAAACAAGTAACATGGCAGCAATGCGTGGTTTGATAAAGGAGAAGGGAGAGGAGGACATTTCCAAAAGAGATTGATAATAATATTCACATTTTGAATTTATGGGATTTCTATTCTCTCTACCTGCTGCATCATTCCAGTGTAAATAATTTAGATGCTTAGGGAAAGAGTTAATTCTCTAGAGAACCAGAGAAGCTGCTGTAACACCCATGGTGAGAAGAACCTGACTAATGCAAGAATTAGGCACAGGAAAAACAGCGCCACCCACCACCTGGAAAGAGGTGTGACAGGTAGCAATGTTTAGCTTTTATTTACTGAAAGAAATAACTCTCAGCTCTCTGAAACTCCTCTGATCACTACAAACTCAAAGAGCAGCCATAGTTTCGTAGTTATATCTCAGAACAAATAGGAGGAGAATTACAATGATGCCTCCAATAGCATCTCTAAGAAGGGTCTAACAATTACTGGAAAACCATCAGTGACTAAATTCACTGCCAGAAAAGCATCTTTCCCAGTGAGAACTTTCCGTTTGCTATCAACTAATTGCTAAAGAAAAATTATTTTATATAGTAAAGCCTCTTAAGCTACAAATAGAGTTTGTATCTTATCATTTCTATTTCTTTCATATCATAGCCCTCAAAATTTTCTCTCTATCATCCTTGTGTATCAATACACACTCATACACACTTCAGACATACCATATATACACACATCTTTTCTCTCTATGGGTAAAAATGCTTCATTCTTTCACCTTTTCTTGCCTGGTGTTTTTCTCTAATATTTTCCATCCTGAACCTTGTCCTTTAGACACTTTCTGGTTATTACTCTAAAGCAGCTAATCCCACAACTATTTTTTATTCAGATAGTGTAGCTATTCTGGGAGTGTGTCAGAAAGAAAGTGATCAGGATCCTATTATCCTTCATATTATCTATCTGCTCAGGTTCAATCTATCTATTAATGGTCACTCTTTGAATACAGCTGTTCAATTAGAGAGAATATCGAATCTAAGAATGAAGAGCCCATTTTCATTATTTCATTTATGCACCCAGAAAAGTTTAAGCCACTTGAAATAAAGTCAGAATGAGAGGTAATTCTACCAGAACCTGGGAACTGTTCCTGGGCCCACCCTGGAATGCCTGGATACACAGGCAAAGGGGGAAGTCTGGCATCAAGAAAGGATGTGAGGGCAGTAGCACCAGCCCCCACACACATCTTAGTTCAGCTCTAACCATCACTCAGGACCGTACCTGAACCTCCGCCACTGCCTATTTACTAAGATATCTGCATATCAGGGTCTTGTTTTTGTTTTTTTTTAATGTCTTTTAAAATACTCAATATTTTCAATTGATTCCAAAGAGACCTGAGTTTTTACAGACGTAAGCATTACAGAAATCCCACACAGAGGAGTGTCAAAGACTGTGTCTGGTGGTTTGCATGGTACGGGTTCTGAATGCTTTCACAAAGTCGAGAGTCTTTATGAGAGCAGGAGCAAAATCCCAGAGAGGTTGTGAGAAAGGCCCTTGAAAGGCTTGCCACTCTGCTGTGATAAAAGCTAACAGAGGAAAAGATGGAGCATGTTACCAGCTAGGATTTCAGCTAGCTTTGTGAGAATGAAGGAAGCTAAACTGAATACAATTTTTGAATCTCAAGAGGGAAAAAAAAAATCCATGCAAGAAATAAGAACAACTTTTGCAAGGTGAAGCCTCCACCTACCATTCTCACTTTTCATCAGCTGTATCTTCCAGGTGACAGAGAGGCCAGCACACACTTTCTTTAAAATGTAGGTGCTAATCTGTGTATTTACCTTGGGTTAGAATACTACAGGAAGAACCTGACAGAGTGCTTAATAGGCTGCATAAAGCAGTTATGTAATGGCTTATTATAGATCCTTGGTGAAATTCTTGGTCACAATCCTAGAAATATTTGTAATCGTTAAATCACGCATTAGCCTTTCTAAAAAAAGGATTTGGAACATCTTATAAAAATATTTTTTTTCCTTATACAATAGGATGTTGTTGCTGTTGTTAGATAAAATTCGGGGAAAGGTAAAGTGAGGACTGAATTATTAGGTCAAATAAAGTAAGACAATTTAAAGTTAGACTACGAATTTGACTCTGGGCTTCTTAGTCGGTAAAGCCAAGTGGGAATGCAATAGATCGGAGTGGATTCCAGTCTGGCTCGCAGGAGTCTGGGATTTCTCTCAAAATTGTCTCAGGGCTCTACAGACAGGCAAAGTGGGTGCATCCAGCTGCTACCTGTCTCAGCTAGAGGGTCCCTATTGCTCTGATATGTTGTACTTGAAGTTCATATTTAATTATATTTGAAAACATGATACAGAAAAAAAAAAATAATTGTCATCAACCATAGGTGAAAGGTACTCTGGAGAGGTACAGCTTTTCTGCTACTGAAACTCAAACAGTTCCCAGGGTGGTGGAGCTGACATCATCTTCAACAATATTTCCACAATTTATGCTAAAGGGATTTGCACATGTCTCTTTCTTACAGCATTCCTCAGTACCATGAGAGGGCATAATGCCGAAGAATTCTTTGATGACAACAACTTTAGGAGGAGTCAAAATTATTATGACCCAGGCATATCATTTTCAGATAATTAACTTTGAGTGAAATATGCAATTTTTATAATTTGGATTCTAGGGGACCACAGAACTATGTATCTCCCAGTAGTCCTCTGCTAATATTGCTTTTTATAATTACACTTTTAGATCAATGTGTTCTGGGAAATATTACCCAGGAAGTAAATTTTCTAGGTTACTTATAACCAGTTCATCCTTGAGTGAAAGGTGGGTTTCACATTTTCTAATCTAAAAAGTGTAAACTTTTATGGGGTCTACTCTCTCTTCTCCCTGCATCATTCCAGTATTGGTAATTTAGATGCTTAGGGAAACAGTTAATTCTCTAGAGAATCAAGGAATCTGCTGTAACACCATGACTGGAAGAAAAAAAAAATAGACAAGAAAAGAATAGTGCAACCCGCTACCTAGTCAGAGGGGCCACAGGTCTCAACGTTTAGCTTTGCTACTATTGTGGACCCTGGATAAGCCCAGGTACTCCAGGCTTCCTCAGAAAATAGTCATAATTCATCTGCATTGGTCTCTGCTTAAATTGAAATTGACCTGAATAAAAATTTTAAAAACACATTAATATTTAAATAGAATGGATTCTTCATAAAGTTGCATTCTATTTCTTTATTCTGTTATTTTTGGCCAAGTACTGAGCAGAAAATGCGACGTGGTTATTGGTAGAATTAGAGGTCAGTAGGGCTTCATAGCTACTTGACAAAGCAAAGAGAAAAAGGCACAATCTTAACTTATGACAGTGGATTATATCCTAAAATCCAGAGCACAGAAAAACCATAGAATTATGTACAGCTGTAATACTCTTCATAGATAACATGGTAAATAATAAAAATAACAGTATAAAATGTCACAATATAAACATGGTAATGTCTGTAAGGTTCTGGGGAAAGGGAGTGGTATACTTTTAGGGAAATTAAGTAAAAATATTAGCAGTCACTATTGTGTAGCCAATAGCTTTTTTCCTTTTTTTCTTGCTCGTGGAGCCCTAAGTTTGTCTGATGATTTAAGATAAGAGCAAATTTTCCTACAAAGAGACAGATAGTAAGCATTTTCGGCTTTGTGTGTGGCATGGTCTCTATTGCAACTACTCAACTAGTTCGTTTTAGTGCAAAAGGGTCATAGGAGATGTGTAAATAAATGAGCATGGCTTATTCATTCAGCAGGAACCCCAATGAAAGCTTTTTATGAAAACAGGCTGAGGACTGGATTGGACCCACAGACTTCCTATTTAGAAAACGTGACTGTATCCCAGTCCTCAGAGTTCAGTCTTCTTTGGTAGAAACTCATCAAAGTAGTCCTACTGTTTTGGTAGTAGTTGTCTTAGGTGAATATCTGACCTTGTTCTAACCAACAAGATAAGAAAGAGTGGGGATCATCTGGAAAATCTTTTAAAGTCCTAAAAAAGAAACATCAGAAGAGACCATCTCTAGGTGCTTCTCATTGTTGCCTGTAGACATGATGGCTCACACAGCTGGGGCCATCCAGGTACTACACAGCATGACCCTGATGGGCTGAGCATCTGCACTAAGGGTGCCAGACTGGGAGACTCTCAGAGAGGAGAACTAGAGTCTACCTAATCTGCCTTCAGAAGTCCTGTTAGTGAGATGATAGACATCTACACTGATTAAGCCATTATAAGGAACCACAGAATAAATCACCCTAACTAGTACAGAGAAAAAAAAAGAGAGAGAGAGAGACAGAGAAGGGAAAGATAGAAATACTTTTCTTTCACTTAGATAATTTCAATATAGTACTGTTGAATAATGTACATACTCATCACATAGACATTAAAATTAAATATATAAAATACGAGTCTCACCTTACAGACTCTGACTTTTACATCAAAGTTTGAGATTATCCTCCCATCCCAGATATCAAAAAGTATTATTTTAAATGAGAAAAATAGCAAAAGTAGGAAAATATGACAAAGTATCTCGAGATAAAATTGGTAGATATAAATCATGACAATGCACAATATCTCTATTACATTCCAAGACAAATTAATTATACATCTATGAAATTGAAAGTCAATTTTGATGAAAGTTTCTCTCTTTATTTCAGGAGAATGTCACTTTATCCAAAATTGCCAAGAAGTTTATTATAAAACATTGAATAGTTTTTAGTTTTGGGTTATCTTCCTTTGGAAACTGTGCACTGTTAAAATACGACATGTACTCTATTGAACTATTGGACCCTGGATATACCAGTTCAATATATCAGATAATATGTTTTATAGAAACTTGTTCCAATATATATCCCATTTTATATGCTCTAACAATGTGACACTGATATTCCTCCATTGAGATATGGGATCTATTTTCCTTCTCCATGAGCCTGAGTGAATCTTTTTAACCGTCTTCACCACTAGAATTCACCAGAAGTGATGCTGCTTGACTGTCTGAACTAATTCATAAAAGTCAGTAAGACTTCTGCCTTTATTTCTTTGTTATTATCTCTATATTAGGGTGTTTGCCCTTGTAACCCAACCATGACATTATGAAGAAGTCGTGCCACATGGCGAAGTCAGAAGGTAAAGTTAGGCACTCAGCTTAAATCTTAATGAGTGAGATCTAGATCCTGAAACGTTTCCTCAAAAGTTTCTTTTTTTTTTTTTTAATTGAGAGGTTTTTGCTATAGGGCGTGTGCACTCACCAGACAGACAGAGAGAGACAGAGAGACAGAGAGACAGAAAGCGAGAAATCACCCCCCGGGGGGATGGCCATGCTGCAATCCCTTCTCCTCCATTCTCCTCTCAGGATCTTGGGCATACATGCACACGCGCCTGACGTGAGTTCAAGCCACCTGGTCCAAGACTTGAACCGCGGTCGACCACGTGGGAGTCCAGCGACATAGCCATTACGCTAACTGCTGGTCCCTCCTCAAAAGTTTCTAACAAGAGATGACATACAGCCTTACCAGTACCACCCTGAAGACAAAGCACATTTAAAGCAATGGTAGACATGGTTCAGCCAAAGTCAAAGCAGACCAGTCAAGAGCAAAGGTCATGGCAACAGTTTTTTGGGGATATTTAAGGTATTCTTCAGTGTGACTTCCTTAAGGACTAAAACAGTGATAACTTCTGCTTATTATGAGAGTGTTTTGAGAAAACCAGCTAAAGCTTCAGCAGAAAACACTAGGGAAAGCCTCACCAAAGAGTCCTTCTCCACCATGACAGTGCTCCTGATCATTTTCTCATCAAAGGCAATTTTGTAAGAGTTTTGATGGAAAATCATTAGGCATACATACACAGTGCAGTCCTGATTTGGCTCCTTCTAACTTCTTTCTATTTCCTATACTTAAAAGTGTCTTTAAAGAATTATTTTATTTAATTGAATTATTTATTATCATTTTTTTTTATTTGACCAAAGAGGAAGGGAGATAAAGTGAGAAAGGAAGCTGCCATGTCTGTGACTTGAACAACAGTCAGCCATGTGGGAGTCCAGTGCTCCAACCACCACACCGACTGCCAGCCCCTAAAAAAGTTTTTAAGTTGCACCCATTTTTTTTTCTTCAGCTGACAATATAAAAATGACTGATCTGACCTGGTTAAATTCTCAGGCCCCTCAGTTCTTTAGGGATAGACTAAATGGCTGGTATCACTTACAAAAGTGGTCTAAACTTAATGGAACTTTTATGAAAGAGACAGAAGTATCACTTACAAAAGTGGTCTAAACTTAA
Organism: Tupaia tana; assembly: GCA_026018925.1. Classification (NCBI taxonomy): domain Eukaryota; kingdom Metazoa; phylum Chordata; class Mammalia; order Scandentia; family Tupaiidae; genus Tupaia; species Tupaia tana. The sequence continues at coordinate 24,916,331 of JAKSZU010000021.1, forward strand.
TGGAACTTTTATGAAAGAGACAGAAAGTGAGAAATCATCCTCCAGGGGGATGGCCATGTTGTAATGCCTTCTCTTCCATTCTCCTCTCAGGATTTTGGGCATACACACACATATGCCTGGCATGAATTTTAAGCCACCAGGTCCAGGACTCAAATCATGGTCAACTATGTGGAAGTCCAATGACTTAACCATTATACAATCTGCTGGTCCTAAAAATGTTTATATTTTGAATTTGTATCTTAATTCCACGTTTGGAGTCCCCTCTTATGTGTGCAATGGATATAGCTTTCAAAACACAACAATCTCATCAAGTACTGGTACTGGGGCTTTTGTCCATCATTCTACCTCTAATCTGAATATGAAGAGACCTCACTTCTGATCAGTGAAATAGAGGCATACAAATGTCTCAGGCTATTGAAAGAAGTAGAGTTTCTTTTTTTTTTTTGGAGAGGTTTTTGCTATAGGGCGCGTGCGCTCGCCAGACAGACAGAGAGAGACATAGAGACAGAAAGCGAGAAATCACCACCCAGGGGGGATGGTCACGCCGCAATCCCTTCTCCTCCATTCTCCTCTCGGGATCTTGGGCACGCACGCACACGCGCCCGGCGTGAATTTTAAGCCACCGGGTCCAGGACACGAACCGCAGTCGACTACGTGGGAGTCCAGCGACATAGCTATTACGCTAACTGCTGGTTCCCAAGAAGTAGAGTTTCTGAACGAGACATTTACATGGAACTCAGTTTTTGGCCTAGATGTACATACTTCCTTTGGCTGAACCATAAGCAGCACTTAGTCAAGCTACTGATGGAAAGTCCACAAACAATGGTACTTTTAATTCACCTGACTCCTCAACCATTTTTCTCTTGCCACGCAATCATAGCTGACTGCAGGCATGGCCTTAGCTTCTCTATACTTGACAGGGTGTCCGCCAATGGCCTTAGGAGAAAGACTTCTAAGCTGCCCTGCTTTTCTGTGAAAAAAAGTCTCTCAATCTAGACTTTCTCTGAGGTCATACCCAATCAACTCTCCTTCTTTCTCTTACTTAGTTATTCTTCTAGGACACAGAGGAGGGGTAGGGATAGAATAGAATGGTTTGTGCTATTTTTCTAAATCTATTGTTATGGCATAAACCATTTGCCCTGCACCCTCAGGCTTTCCTTTTTGGTTCTCTAAAGACTAGCTGAGAAGAAGGGGGGAAAAAGAAAAAAAGGAAAGAAAAAAAAAAAAAAAACACACTTACTGATTGCTTCTTACTATTTCCAATTTCATGAAACAATCCTACATTTCCCCAAAGGCAAAGTAGATATCTGTGATTGATGAGCAAAAAAGCCATGACAGGAAGAGGGGATAAAGGAAAGCACAGATTTGGGGTTTTCAAAATATTCTCTTGTCACACACACCATTGGCCACAAAGAGACCAGGACAAGAGAGATCAGGTGACTCAGCCCAAATTTTTCACATAAAAATAGAAGCCAAATAATAATGAAAACAGACACAGGCTACTGGAAAATCTACTAGAAAATAAATTGAGGTCACCTGCCTTTTAGTCAGAGGTTAGTAGAATTATCATTGTGTTTGAGAAACACATTGCCTTGAAAAACTCTGCTACTGGGAATAGGAAGAGTGAGTTTTCATGTGAAGTAGAATAATGACCTAGGGGAATTATTTTCAAATTTAATTATAGTGCTGTGATTTATAGTTTCTTCTAATTTAATCTAAACCATATATGGGTCAAGTAGACATGTTTCCCAAAAAAAATAAAAGAAAAATCTCACTTCTCAGAGATATTGGTGTGAATTTCTCCAAATGCATTATCAAATACTTGGTGGCCACTCACTGGCATCCCATGTGAAAGAGAGGGGATGGTGATAATTAAGGGACATAATTGACAGGAAAATTCTAGGTTGCTGATGCACTGCCACGTCTACTACCATATGCACAGCAAGCACCCACAGAGAACCAGCAATAGTAGCTGACCCAAAGTCACAGTAGCAAGAGCTGAGAGGGAATTTCAAAATAAAACAAAATCAAGTATGCATTGGAAGGGAAAGAAACGATATATATCATGTTGTCTGCCCAACCCAGCCTCCCATTTAATTTTCTGTCAGAGCTTTCTGACAGCTGTCCATCCCGCCAGATTATGCACCTACGCCAGTGAATTACTCACACTTCCCCAGGAAGTTCATTCCAGTGTTAAACTGTTCAACTCAGAAGAAAAGTTTCTCTTTTATTGAACTAAAGCTGATGTCCTACAATTTCCACTCTTTGGTGGTACATAAAATAAGCTACGCTGTATTTCACATGGCACCCCTTCAAGTGTTTGAAGCCTGTGGTCAAGAAAGGTCAAACAAAGGAGTGGAAGGCAGAAATGAGGTTAGGCAAAGAAGTCAATCTCTACATGGTCTGAGTCCTACAGGCTACAGTCTAGATCGAGGTGCAAAGAAAGGCAAAATGGTTAAGTGGCATAGCTTCTTAGAGAGCGTCAAGGTAGCTTGCTATGTCCATGTCCTGCACCATTACCTTCTGCAGCACTCGGTAACTTTGTAGGATAAAAGGGATCCCGGCTTTCTACTTTAGTCTGTTGTGTTGCTAATAATACTATTTCAGAGTAACGTATAGAGAATAGACGTTTGTTGAGTTAGTGCTTTTGCAGGTCCAAAGTCAGGGGCCACATCCAGTGAGGGTCATACTGTTAGTAGAGTCTCAAGGTGGTGCATATCACATGAAAAGGGCAAAAGCAAAGCACTAGGGAGTGTGTTTGTGTCTGTGTCCATGTCTCCTCATAAACCAATCCTGGGGGCTGCACCCTGATGCCTTATCACCTCCCAAATGCCCTACATCCCAACACTATAATGAGATTTATTCTCTATGCTCTCACTACCATTACAATGGCTCACCAGATTCCAAAACATGAATTTTTGGCAGGGATACATTCAAATCATAGTATTGTGCTTAGAGTTTTAAAGAGAAATGATGATGCTTCCCTCGGCACAGTTCTCAGCAAAGGCACGAGCAGGCCAGCTCTTCTGGAAGTGCATGTGTAAATGGCTTCTGCTACTTATTCTCACTGCGTGAACTTGTGAAATGCTGTGCCAAGAAAATGTGGGTAGTCTTCTTTGTGACATTGCCCAGTGTAGAAGGGTTTTCTTAATTGCGTTTTGCATTTGTTTTCTGCTTTTCCTCTCCCCACCCCAACATATGTCCCTTGAACTCTCTCTTGCTAAGCTATTGTGTGTCTTCATGACTGTATTTTTAACTCAGTATGGCCCTTTATGAGTCAAAAGTATCTTTCAAAAAAAACCAATACTGAATAATAGATTTGGCGATCTTGATTTGTTGAAATTGTTTGTATCCTAGAATTAACACCACACATTCAATTGGCTTTAGAAACTTAAAATTTGAATTACCTCTTTGTTTTATTGTTTTGTTTCTCTGATAAGCCAGTTATTCACTCTTTATGCCTGAAATGTTAGTGGCCTTATTAAAAAAAGAAGAAAAAAAAAATCAGGGATTATGGCAAAAAGCAATCAGTAGAATATTATTAATGAGACCTTGTTTTTGCATTTCCTTAGAGCTAAAATGTTATCATAGCAAGATATGAATGAATAAAAGCTGGTATAGGTCAACTAAAGCTGAAGGTAATGGGAAATTTTGAGCTAAAGAAAAGAATCAGACAAAAGATTACATTGAATTTAAATCTTACTCAAAAATAAAAGAGCAGGCATATAATAATTTACAGAAGTCATGTGTGTGATTTACTACACCTCTCTGGAGTTACTATTTCTCATTAACTTAACCAAAGTCAGCATTTCTCCTTGGGGGGAAAAATTGGGGGCATATCAAGAAATAAAAAGAACATTGCAACATTATTCACTGAATCATTTTTGGGGCAAATTTAGTGCTGTTTTCATGTCTTTGTATTCTTTCTAAGTCTATGTTTGTCAATGTCAATTCAACCCTCCCTGAAAACAACAGAGCTACAATTAGAGATGTAAAAAGCAGTTTGTGTATAATTTAAATGCTGCAAACTGGCAATCTTCTCATGAAAACCACAAACAATTACTTCCATTCTCATGCACCAGTGCATCTGGTGCACCACCATTTTTGATCTGGGACTGCATATGAATTGATTGTTAATTTTACAGTCAAAGGGGGAAAAAAGGCTACATTTTTTTGAACAAGAGTGAGTTATTTGCTTTTTCATCACAGCACATTGCCATGTTATGTGAGTAATGGCTCACATTATACCACCAACTAACCACATAACAATTCCTTTCTCTCCTTAACTCAGTTTTCCTGGGGTCACCAATGTTGGTCATCCTAACCAATTATCTATAGTGGGCTGTGATGAGAATGATCAGTTATCAGGAACACTATGAAGATGAAGCGTCCCGAATATTATCTCCAGAAAAAGAATTTGGATTTCCATTTGATCTGTACTTTGCCAACTCTGATCAAAAGTAAAACAAAAAACATTAATGAAAGTAAATGCATCTTTGAAAAATCCCCAAATAGGCCTGTTGCACTGAAGGGCACCTTCATTAAAGAAAATTTACAGACTTCTTAAAAGATATGTATTTAGTTTATACATGAAGAAATCACATGTGGGGAAAATATTTGAATAAACAAAACCACAGAGATAATGAAAGCCTTTGGTACAATATTGATATGCAAGAACATCCTTCAGGTTCACTCAAGAGGAAGTGAGCTTTAATGCAAAGGCATTAGAAATGGACTTTCTATTTCCTTATTAGAATTAACCTTGATCTGGAAGAAGAAAAAAAAAAAACATTTTTCTTCACTGTTGAATACATATTTCTCTCCATCTAATGCATTCTACTAAAACCTTTTTTTTTTTTTTAAGTGGCACTTATACTGGAATTTATTATTCCTGAAATGGGCATTGCCAGAAACAAAATAGCTAAGAAAACTATTTATTTTTGAGTGAAACAAGTTGTTTCCACAGATCATAATGGTATTATAAGGAATGCTAGAATTTCATTCCCAGCAGGTATTTTTAGAGAGGAGAGATTCTCCCCACTAAAGAAGAGTTTAGGCAAAATCCGCCAACAGCAGAAAAATGAACTGTGTCATTCCTTAAAATTCATTCCAACCCTATTCTTTTATGCTTCTAGTTTCCAACTGCCGCTTCTTAAAATCAGAGCAATGAGTGGAAAATGTGATTTATTAGCAAGTGGTAAGCACAGCCTGTTTCAACCCCACATATATTTTAATATTTTCAGGTTTGAATTCTATAATTTGAACTCAAGGCCATATTATACCATTGTACTATCTCCATCTCTCACTAACTTGGAAGGACATAGTATGTGAGGAAAATGGACTTAACACATAGCTGAAAGGTTGTCTGATGTAGTGCAATGATTCCATCAAAGGCATGACATCTGCTGGCTGTTTGCGTAGTGAAAACAAATTAAATTAAATTAAAAGCTAAATTAAAACCTAGAATACTGTGGTCATTCCCAGACTGGATTCTTAATGCAGAAATGGCCCTACCTTCAATATTTTGAATCAAAACAAATATTCATTGAATTACACCTGGTAGGAATGTTAGTATAGTATAAAGTCCAGTCCTTGCATTTAAATATCATAGAGCCTTAAAGATGAAATATGACACTGTCCATCCATCTCCTCTGGGTATCGCCTAAACCTAGCACCAATATCCCTGAGATCTGTATTTCTAGTTGAACTGTAAGGAATCATTCAGAACTGATCATACAAATTATGAAGAGAAGCTGCTAGAATAATTAGAAAATTAGAACCAAGTATCCATGGTCCTGAAGGCTTAGCAAAGATTATTTTAGAATCTTCATGCACCAGGATTTCTAAGCCTAGCTAATATTGGGGTACAAATACCTAACCCTTGCCACTCCTTCAAGACTCAACCAGTCCTTGAAATATCACTATTTCAAAGAACTCAAGAATTCTAATTTGACTCCATATTTGTATCTGAAATTCATTCCACTATAATATTCATAATTGGTCAAGAATTTGATAAATGTGGGAAATAAATGGCCAAAGGCATTCTTATTGACACAGATCCAACCATGTACCTGAAATGTTTTAGTTTTCCAGTGATTTTTTGGTGAAACTACTGTTGGTAAGCACTCAGTGAATACAACCTGAGCGATAAGAAAAATTTACAATGTACATCACTTGGGTCCAGTATTCATATTAGAATGAGCATACACAGCCTTGTCCTTTAAGAATATGTAACTCAACTGTGTAAAATATGTTCACAAACTCCTTCAAACATCCATCAATATATCCCTGTGTAGAGTCTAATGACGTTTTATATTTTGCCTCATTATATTGCCTATGCTTATCTGTCTTATTCTTATCAAGTTTATAATTTCCTGATACTATAGTTTATGTTATGCCTATTTTTTAAAACCCTGGAGAATCTTCCACACTGATTTGCTCATAATACTTGCTCAATAAATATTTGTTGAATTAAATTATGCACTGCTTCAGAGGTCTTGAGTATAACCGGGCTATGGAGGAGAAAGATTTAACTCACCACACTGACTTGTAACATAAATTCTGTTTAGATAGATGACAATATTAGGTGCTTTCGTGACAGGCCTGGCATTGGCATTCAACATTTGTTGGCAGTTTTGTCACTGGATACTATCTTATGTGTTTCTGTTGTTTCAAATAAAAGACCTACTTATATCTTCTTCTTGTTTTGTTTGTTTGTTTATTTTTTAACTCAGGAACAGTTCAGGGTTTCTCTTACTAGGATATATTTTTCACCTAGTTTACAAGATAAAATTGATCAGTTTTAAGAGTTCAGTAGCTCTGTGGAACTGGGTGAAAGCCCCTGGTAGAAGACACAGAGTTTTTGCTTTCTGCTTTCTACACATTTTTCCTGCCAAGGATTTTAGTCAGATGCTGTAATAACACTTGGTCCCCCTTCAGAGAAAATGGTCTTCCTTAAGGATAACAAGATGTGGCTTCTCATCATGAAAAAAAAAATACTGTTAGTGTGAGAAACAAAAAAGTTGCCAGTATTGAGGCCAGCAGGTGGCGTGATGATTACGGCACTGGACTCCACATAGCCAACCATGGTTTGAGTGCCAGACCTGGCAGCTTGAAAATGATGCCAGGCACGTGTGTGTGCATGCCCAAAATTCTGAGAGGAGAATGGAAGAGAAGGGACTTTGATATGGCTATCCCCCGGGAGACTGATTCCTCACTTGTCTTCTGACTGTCTCTGTCTCTTTCTAGCAAGTGCAAATATTGTATGACCAAAAAAAAAAAAAAAAGTTGGCAGCATTACTTCCAAATACACATTTGATATTTCAAGAATTTAGGTCTGGGAAGCAAAATAACCCACCATAAACAAGCTCCAAATAATACAAAACCAATTTTAGTGAAGCTGGGATTAGAGAGTTTGCAATGAAGATCGAATGACATTGTCAAAGAAGTTGCTTGTATTGAGTTGAAATTTGATGCTGGCTTTCTTTTCTGATATTACATGATCACCTTTCTACTCTCTCTACACAGCCAGGAGTCACAGTGGATTTCTGAAGACTGGGTCCTCACTAAGAAATCATTTCATTGACAGGCCCAGCCTAGGTAGCACAGATCGTAGTATGCTGGCCTGCAGTGCTGGAGTCCACATGGCTGACTGCCAGCTCTGATCCTCTGCTGGTCGACCTGAAACATGCATACATATGCCCCAAATCCTGGGAATCTGGAGGACAGAGGAAACTGATCACAGCATGATGAGACCCTGTTGAGGGCTTCTCTCTCTCTTTCTCTCATGAATAAACAAACAAAAAAGATTCTTTTAAATGTTGAGAGGAGATGGGAGCAGCTGTTGGTGTAATGGCTATGTCACTGTACTCCCATGTAGTCGACCGCAGTTCAAGTCCCAGACCTGGTGGCTTAAACTCACACCAGGCACGTATGCATGTGTGCTCAAGATCCCAAGAGGAGAACGGAGAAGGGATTGTGGCATGGCCATCCCCCCACGGGGTGATTTCTCACTTTCTGTCTCCCTCTCTCTCTCTGTCTGGCAAGCACACATGCCCTATAGCAAAAGAACTCTCAAAAAAAAATAAATAAATAAGATGTTGAGGAGGTACCAGCAGATGGTGAAATTGTTATATGACTGGACTCCACAACTATGTGATTTAACCATCACACCACCTGCTGGCCTCGATGTTGACAACTTTTTGTTTCTCACACTAACAGTATTTTTTTCCATGATGAGAAATCACATCTTATCAACTGCGGTTTGAGTCTTGGACTCAGTTTCTTAAATCTCACACTGGGTGCATGGACATGCATGCCCAAAATCCTGAGAAGAGAATAGAGGAGAAGGGATTGAGGCATGGCCAACCCCTCTGGGAAGTGATTTCTCGCTTCCTGTCTCTCTGGCGAGCGCATGCAGCCTATAGTGAAAGTTTCTCTAAATATATCAATATTAATTTGGCACAGTGATTAAGGAGTCTCAATCCCACATGGCCTACTATGTGGCTCGAGTCCTGGACCTGGTGGCCTGGGAAACAAGCCAGATGTGTGTACATACCCAAAATCCCTAGAGGAGGGAGAAATAAAGGGAAAAAGATTGCTATGTGACCGTCCCCCATCAGGGAGGTGCTTTCTCACTTTCTCTCTCTCTGGCTAGCACACATGCCCTCTAGCAAGTTAAAAAACTTTTTTCCAAATAATTTCAATGGCAAAAACCTCTTCAACTATTGGCTGTTTTCATGACACTGAGGTGTAAGATATCACTCATCTGACCAAATCCCAACACTCATGCTTTTTCACTCATTTTCAAAAATGACCTTAGTCATGGTGATTATATTCCAAGTAAGAAAGTGGGGGTCAGTATGTCTATATCTGTAATTTGATTCTTACATACTGTATGCGTGCTGTGTAAAACCTTATGTGCCCAACAAAAGATAGTAATTTTAAAAAAATTTTAAAGAAATCTCAAACTCTACACTTTAACCATTTTATACCTCAATAAAAAATTTCCCCCAGTCTCATATTAAGAATGAGTCTTGGAACCAGCAGTTAGCATAATGGCTATGTCGCTGAACTCCCATGCAGCCAACCGCGGTTCAAGTACCGGACTCGGTCATTTAAACTCACGCCAGGCGCGTGTGTGTGTGTGTACCCAAGATCCCTGGAGGAGAAGGGATTGCGGCATGCCCATCCCCTCTGGGGGGTAATTTCTTGCTTTTTGTTTCTCTGTCTCTCTTTCTGGCGAGCGCATGTGCCCTATAGCAAAAAAAAAAAAAAAAAAAAAAAAAAAAAAAAAAAAAAAAAAAAACTCTCCAAAAAAAAGAGTGAGTCTTTAATTTGCAGCCACAAAGCCACAAACATGTTTTCAGCAACTCACACTTCATTGTCACTTCCCTAGGACTAGACCTATAGAGTCCCTTCCAATTCTAATGTCCCCAGTTCTGAGAGTTGGAACCCAGACTATGCCGTCTACTGCTATTGTACTGCTGATGTGATAATGGATGTCAAGTCAAATCAAGCCTTTTCTTTTTTAGGTGTTTGTTTGTTTGTTTGTTTTTCTCTTTGCTATAGGGCATATATGCTAAAGAGAGACAGAGGGGAGTGAGAGAAAGTGATTAAGTACCCACCAGGGGTGTGACCACAAGACAGTCCTTCTCCACCACTCTCCTCTCAGAATCTTAGGCACACACATGCATGTGCCTGGCATGTTTCTCAAAATGCTGGTTCCAGGACTCAAACCATGCAGGATCCAGCCTCCTTAGCAACCACACCACCACTTGGCCCTTCAGTTCTTTTAAACACACTATATGGCAAATTCACGTCAAATCTTATATAAATATTCTACATCAAGGTGTTTTGTGAATTTTCAAAAAAGAAGAGGGTGTATATGATACTAGATTAGAAAAGAGTCTTTTTAAAAAAAATTTTGTTTATCTTTTATAGCTCAGAATTGGACATTAAAGTTGGTGACATGGGATGATTCTGAAAGAAGCATACAACTGTTATATGTGAGAGAAAGAAACTTGTTTGGGACCATTTGTGAAGCAACTGGCCTGCCTTAACTACTTGTTAAGCTTAGAAAGAGGGATTCTAACCAACATAAATCATCCCCAAAACCCAATTGAAGCATGTAATTCAAAAGCCTTCTGCATTTATGGGGGACTGTGGACAAAGCAATTTGGAGATGCTACTCATGATAACATGGGTGGTGGCATGATATTGATGGTCAGCTGCTCCAGAAGCCACAGGAAGGCCAAAGTGCTACACAGATTACAGAGGACCAACGCAAACCTTAGCATTCCCACTAACACCTGCTGTCTACAGGAAGAACTTCAGAGGGCCACCCGTGCCTCACCAAACAGCCTTGATTTGACTTACTCTTTTACTGAGTCTCCATCTGTAAATACACTGTCTTCATAAAACAAGCCTTCTGGATTTTTCACCCTGCAATTCTACCCAAACTTAGTATAAAGCTTTAGTTCTTCTTTCTAAACAATTCTAACTATTTAACTGGTGAGGGGAAAAAATGAATTTAAGATAACTTTATAAAGTCTCAACGTATCCATTGAATCACAAAGCAGGGCATTCACACAGGCAGAATGATAATGAGAGAAAAAAAATCTATGGGTAAGTACTGACAGGATTAGCTCTGCAGCCTTGTTGACATTGCTGACATGATCTAGAAGCATCCTGATAAAACGTATCAACCAAATGGTACCAAAATAAAGAGGGAAAAAAAGAATTTGCCTGCATTCTCTTAAAATTAGCAATGACCTTGCTAATTGAAAGCTAGTTGTGAGAGTAACATGTCAATGCTTCCCCCCACTTTGAAACACTGGCCTGGATCCCCACTAATTTAAAAGTTGTCACTTACAAACCCAAAGAAATTGGCTTATTCAAATGAACATTAATGGAAGGTTCTGTAGCTCAGAGATGACAGGACCGAGGATTGAGGAGAGGAAGGAATGAGTGTATATGTCTTATGTTGTCTTTCATTATCTGAGAAGAAGGCTCTGACAGCAAGAACCTCGTCAGGAGGATGAAAACAAAACGAGTATGGCAGGAACCACATTTCTCTCGTTTATTAATATGTATTATATATAGCTCTAAGCCACTGGGTGCCACAGATAGGTGGGTTATTCTACCCAAGTATATTAATTTTAAACAAGTGTATGAAGAGAGGTTCAAGGACAACACATTTGGTATATCTTATTTTATTTTTTATGTGACTATTTGGGAAGCCCTTTTAGTCTGGCATAAGGCAAGAGCGTAAATTATTCTTTAAACAGCTGAAAAATTCAGTGAATGCATTAACCTATCTTCTCAGTGAGTCATCCAAATAACACTTCGACAAACACACACACACACACACTCACACTTGCACACTGTTTCTCACTTTAAAATGATTTTTACCTTATGTCTTCCCATGATTACCTAACCTCAGAAAACCTTTGAATGCCAAGGCATAATATTCCATGTTTCCCTGAACTCTAAGCAGCAGACAAAGAAACTCCCTCCTCCCAATCCAAAAAGATAAATAAATAAAAGACATGTGTAATAATAGAAAGAAATAGCCTTCTCTATCTAATACTCTTGGCTTCTTTTTGTTTTGCTCAGTGCCTGTCTGTCATAGTCAAGGAATGACTACATGGGACCTGTAGCTCATTTCGTTCAAACCCATATTTCCAGGTCCTGAAAATCCGTAGACTATAGTGTGAAGCTCCTTGGCTTTGAAGCCAAGTGGTTTGAATTCACACGTAAACTATAGCACTTCCTAGTGGTATGTTTGGGAAGTAAAATTAAATTGTCCAGTTCACAGATTCCTCATCTTTGTTGGGTTACTGAAAGTACCTCCTGTCTATTAAGGTTTGTTTGTTTTTAAATTGCCAATGAGTATGTGAGAGAGAGATGGAGTGGGGAGAAAGAGGAAGAAAGCACCCCTCAATAGGGCATGGTGATGCCACAATTTCTCCTCCATTTCCCCATCTTGTTGGGATTTGGGGCATTCATACATACACACCTGAAATGTCTTTTCAAGTTCCTGCAGGGGCAGGAATTCAACCTCCAGTCAGCCATGTGGGATCCAACTCTCTTAACCACTAGACTATGGGGTCAGTCCTTGCTTAAGGTTTTAATAACACACTTAACAAAGAACCTTCTATATGGTTAAAACTCACTATTATCCTCTACTCACTCTGTCTTTTAGATAAGCCACATAGTTTTGCTTTTCCTTTTTCTGCTTACCGTCAGCACAATATTTTGTCCCCACCCAAGAATTGCTTGTTTTAAAACCTCTTTCATAGACATTCTTATAATACATGCCACTCATCTGTCTGAATTATTCTTCTCTTTATCATTATACTAACAAAATAGTTTATTGAATTCCTTAAGGATGCAATTCTCTAGAAAGCCCTGCATTAAGTAAATTATATTCATAGCCTGACCTGTCCAACACAAGAGATTTAATAGAGAGAATAAAGAAAGTGAAAGAAGAAAAAGGAAGAAAATTCAGCCAAATGAAATATGGAAGTTGAAGTGGTTTCAAGGGTTTCATCAAGCCTTGACCCAAATACAGCCTGTGCAATGGCAGCTTCTACAAGGAGATGTTACATATACACGGTTTGCAAGAATCTTTAAACTGGAAACAACCAGAGATAACCTTCTACCTCCAAAAACTTTAGGAACAAATTAAGGCATGGAGATTTTAAATTATTTTTCTTGAGGCATACAGCTTAAATAACATATCCAAGATGTCAACCCTAGTAGCTTTAATCATAGGACTTAGATTCCTAAATCTTGGTATCCTCTGTGTTATTATTTATTTTTTCAATTTTCCATAGGGCCTGTGCACTTGCCAAAAAGTGAGGAAAAGTGACCAGGCATCCTTCCAGGGAATGGCCACACCACAATCCCTTCTCCATATTTGCAAGCCACCAAGTCTAGGACTCTAATCACACAGTTGGCCATATGGGATCGAGCTGTCTTAACCATCACCTTGAACAGCCCCCACCCACCCATGTTAGTAACATAAAGAAGCCATTCGTCAATCCATTCATAGTAATTCATTTTTAATTTAAGACATTGTTTATCTTTTCAACATTGTATATACTTTTCCTAGGTAGGATTATCTATTACATCTTACTTGAATTGAATTTCCGTGTTACCAAAATCTTCTGAAGCACTTTTAGATATATGAGGGGCTTCAAAAAGTTCATAGAAAGGGTGTATTGTGACAAAACTGTGCATAGATATTAAAATTTTTTCACCAAAATAAATTTGGTTTTTAAATCCTTTTTCCACAAACTTTTTGAAGTCTCCTATGTTACCCCCAAAGCCAGCCACATCTAGGTCAACAGAATAAGGAACTAGATTATAATATAAACTAGAGAAGTGCAAAAGTTACACAGACTCAAAACTATCTTTCTAAAGACATTCACTATCTTTTAAATAACTTTTTAGAAAAATTACTTTTCGACAGGTATTATATTAGGTATTTTAATCTACCACTTCTCATTAATTATTAAAAATTGTAGGCTTTCAATATATAGTTTTGAATGAAGGGATATAATTTAATCACTACTATCCACGCTTCTATCGATATAAGACATAGCGGTCCTAGCATATAACTAACATATCCAAAGGCACTCATTAATGTGAATCAAGTCTAGACTCTGGCCCATGGCTCTTTGAAAATAAGCCCATTTACTGCTCTTTTCACTAGACACCATTGTAGCCACTTCTGTGGGTGAAAGGAATCATCTTCCAAAGGTGTCCATTACTTAATGGATCCTGAGAGTGCAAGTTTATCAATCACAGTGAATATATTCGTGAACATGATTTGATTGAAGTACCCAGTAGAAAAGAAGCATTTGAGGGAAAGAGGGCTCAAAACAGGCGAGTTTTGATTGCAGTGAGGGAGTCAGAGCAGACTAGAAGTCAGAGGCAGGCCTGGTTGACAGAGCAGGCAGCTGCAGCAGTCCAGGAGGAGGCCCCTGCAAAGCGAGGCTGTGCATTGAGGAGAGATGGGAGGCACAGAATCACTCCACAATTCTCTCTAGACCAGCCCTGACATCCAACCATCATTTTAAATGTGAAGTGCTACTTGGATCTGATTTTGAGGGTTTCGGTTTTAGGATTTCACTGCTATTTTCACTCTGAAAGGTCATTAGAGAGTACGTCAGATGGAGATAACTCTGTCTCCAGCTCAGTGTGCTGCTTCTATAAGTGTGCCCTCCTGAAAATAAACTACATCTGGCAACCACTCGTGTGAATTACCTAAATAAAAGACTCACACTGTTAATGGAGCACTTTTGTACTAGAAAAAGAAACCATTAGATTTGATGTTAAAAGAAACTGCTACTGTCACTCACTTGATTGATTGCATCTTTTATTAGGTCTTCACTGAATTATTTCATGGTAGTTCTCTTTTAAATCTGCTCCCCTTTGTTGGGATATTAAGAATGTATATTTTGAAAGAAGTGGTAAAAGAAGTGTTGAGAAGTATAAAATTCAAGATCATAAAAGCCTTTCTATGGGTGGAATTACGAACGTAGCTGTCACGCAGAGTCTGGAATGTAGGTGTACATTTCAGGGAGTGAGGATTATGTTGTAAAGGGAAGTGGAAGTATAAATTGGAGCTTTAGGTTTGGGGAAAGAAAGGGAGTGAAGGCAAAGGAAAAGTAAGCATGGGGCATCTATCACAACCATGAACAAAGAGGCCTCCTTCGGTCACGGCCTTCCAACGAATGGTTTCTGAAGTGGTATTTTCAAGGACCAGACATAACCTCTGCTCAGTGGGGCATGCTCTGCTTGAGCCCCCTCCCCCTCTATCACCTGGCAGAGCTTTCCATCCACCTTGCGAAAACATCAGAAAATGTCCTAAACTTAAATGTGTGTACCGCGATCACCGGGGACTCTGCTGCAGTGGGCCTAACGGGAGCACCTGTACACCTAGAGAACGAGGAATCTGGTGGATGATGAAACAGACCCAAGCAATGCACACAGCCAGAGGAGTGTGTGATGAAGAATCTTCATAGGGACCAGCAGTTAGCGTAATGGCTATGTCGCTGAACTCCCATGCAGTCGACTGCAGTTTGAGTCCCGGACCCAGTGGCTTAAAACTCATGCCAGGCACGTGTGCGTGCATGCCCAAGATCCCGAGAGGAGAATGGAGGAGAAGGGATTGTGGCATGCGTAGCCATCCCCTCGGGGGGTGATTTCTCTCTTTCTGTCTCTCTCTGTCTGGCGAGCACACACGCCCTACAGCAAAAAAAAAAAAAAAAAAAAAAAAAAAAAAAACTCTCCAAAAAAAAAAAGCGTCTTCATAGAACTCCTACCAGCTAAATATGTGCCAGGTGATTGGAGCCCACAAGACTCTGGGAGACAGCTAATAATCATCATGACAGGCTGTCAAGCTTCTGCTTTTCCCTTTCCTGTTTTGCATATTGACCCTGAACTGGGTAGCATGTTCCTTTGCTATGCCTCACCACATAGCATTAAGGCATCCTCAGCCTTGGCTGGTATCTGTGCTAACTAACAACAGCCGCCTTTGACAGTCTCACAGAATTGCATGCTTGTGTTGATAAATGCTGTGCACAGAGACACACGGTTAGGCAAAGCTGCCGAGGGTGCCATGCTGATGATGTGCAGAGGATTTCAGGTCAGCAGGGAGAATCTCATTAGCAAGGTCTCTCCTATCCTTCCTGTTTGGCTGCCAGAGACCATTGAGTCCAGCATGTATGTACCCAGGCACAGTGGTGGTGGTTGTTTGACTGTACTAAAAGTGTTATCCTCAGCTTCCCACCAACAATCTCCAATTCACTAACCAAAACAACTCTTGAATTGAGAGCATTCATCATTTTCTTCTATTGTATTTTCCTCAATCAGACTCTGAGACTTCATGAGGAAGTATTTCCAGGAAACACCAATACAGGGAGTAGGGAAGAGGAACCACAGGAAAGAGGTTGTGGTGATCAGAATAATGATCCCTGACTTACCCTAACAGTCTACTTCCTGTTACCCAGAACCTATGGATATGTTGTTTTATATGGCAAATTGAAGAGGAAAAAAAAAAAAAAAAAAAACCCTCCAGTTATGTGAGTTACAGTTACCAAGCGCTGATTATAAAATAGAGAGATTATGCTAGATTATTACATGGATAGGTCCAATTTTATCACCAGAGTCTTTCAACGTGAGTGAGGAAAGCAGAAGTGTAGATCAAGGAGATGGCAGAACGAAGAGGACCTGACACTCAGGGCTGGCCCTTAGATGGTGGAGGCCATGTGCAAGGACTAGAGAGGCCTCTAAAAGCTACGGGAGGAGCCCTGCTGGCAGACAACAAAGGGAACAGGAACACAACCTCGTGGTTCCCCCAGCACTTGAGTGAGCAAAGAGAAGGACTTTTCCCTAGAGTCTGTAAAAAGGAGCATAGCCTGGTCAGCACCTTTTAGCCTGCAAGATCATACAGGACTTTTGACCTGCAGAATTATAAAATTTTAAATAATAAATTTTTGTTGTCTTTAAGTCACAATATTTATGCTCTATAGCACCGAAAGGAAAAAAAAACATAGAGAGGCCAAATGAAGATATGATATCAAGCAAAGAAGCATAAAAGGTGATTATTGGATTGTTGGAAAAGTCATGACGTATTTAATACACCATGACTTTTCCAACAACCCAATAATTCAATCCTCTGGAGGAAATCTAGTGACAATGTGAGCCACACCTCAGAGTTTTTATACCAGGAACCAGAGACCTTGTTTAAATACTGGAAGTACGGAGTCTCAGGAAAAACCCTAGTTTTCCAATCATTTCCTTTACACATGCACAGAAAATCCTCTTGTGGCCTGAGAGCAGTCTTCCACCAAGGAGGTGCACGTGGGGGCCCAAGAGATTGTGGGTAGATCACGGACACTGTCTGCTATAACCATCCATCATCGTAAATATGCACTCTCCAAAACTCTATCATGTGAATGAAACTGCTGAATATCTTAGGAGACACAATACAGGCTTTGAAAGCAAAAGAGCTTGACCAAAGCTCAGTTTTTATTTGTGACCTTGGTAAACTACCTACTCTCTTTAAGGCTTCATAAAGAAATATGAATTATTAATAGGCACCTTCCTTGCCAGGTCTTCATGAAGATTGGATAAATGATTGAATGGAAAGTATCTTGCACAATGCCTGATCACTGGCCGAAGTCAGTTCTCTTCCTCTTTTTCCTGTGACCTTAGGTCTCAAGACTAAATGCATTTTATCTGGCATAGGAAGAAGACATCAATACTGAGTTTTTTGCTGGGTCTCAGCTCTTCACATTTTTAACTCTTTTTTTTCAGTTTATGAACATGACAACTCTCTTCTATCATTACAGAAGCTCTTGCTCTTCTTCAAACCTCCTCTAACTTCTAAGACTCCTTGTATTTTTATATCCAAACTTAGTAAAACAAGTATCCTACACTCCATGTCTTTCATCTCATTGCCCATTCACTTTTAAATCCACTAGGTCTACCTCCTGTTTCACATTCTGATGTATTCATTCCTGAAAAGCATTATACCTATACCGTTTGCCAAATCCACTGTTTTCTGGGCTCCCAGGAGTCTTTGACATGGCTGACTACTCACTTCTGAAATGGATTGCCCTCCTAGTTCTAAGTTGCCTCTCACTCATTATTTACCTTCAACCCTTCTGCTATTCCTCTCACTCTGCTTCTCTCCGAAATGTGAAATACCCATCACCTGGAATCCTCTTTGTAGCTCCCAACTTCAACTCTCCATTTAATAATATCAATAATAATAGCCTGTATTAATTGATATTTACAATGTGCAAGCATTAGACTAAGGACTTTACATGCTTCGTAAGGTACTTAAAAAGTCCCATTTTGGGACCAGCAGTTAGCATAATGGCTATGTCGCTGAACTCCCATGTAGTCGACTGAGGTCTGAGTCCCAGACCCCATGGCTTAAACTCACGACGGGCGCGTGTGCGTGCATGCCCAAAATCCCGAGAGGAGAATGGAGGAGAAGGGATTGCGGCATGGTCATCCCCCTGGGGGGTGATTTCTCACTTTCTATCTCTCTGTCACTCTCTGTCTTCCTGGTGAGCACACGTGCCCTATAGCAAAAACCTCTCCAAAAAAAAAAAAAAAAGTCCCATTTTATAGGTAAGGAAGCCTTATAGGAAAGGAAGCACGGAGAGGTGAGTGAACCTGCCCAGAGTTACACAGCCAATAAGTGGGGGAGCCAGGATTTGAATCAATGAACCTAATTCATGCTTGTTATTTTGTCTTTCTTTCTATATAATTACTACATTCATTCACACATTTAGAGTTGTGAAAAAATGGTGCCAGTGACCAACAAGTCCCTATATCTAGTCTAACATCTCTCCTGAGCTACAGACCTGTGTGTTCCTCTGCCTCCTGGACAGATTTCACTTACATGAACCATACACATTTTGCTGTGTTCTCCTCACCCGCATCAGATACCCTGCTCCTCCTTTTCTATTCGTAAATGGTGCCAAGTCGGTTAGTGGATATCATTCTTGTCTGCCTCCTTCTCCACATTCATCTGGTTACCAACGCCTATGAAATCTCACACCACCACAGCTCTGGCTTTCCTCTGTTGAGCCCCAATACTACAGCCTTGTTTCAAGCCACTAACATCTGTATGCATGAATACTACGGCTGGCTCCGAACCCCCCTCTCAGACTTTGGTCTCACCACCTCCCACCAATCCACTCTATTGCTCAGGTCAGTTTTCAGGCCACAAATCTGATGACAGTACGCTTCAGCAACTTTCCGCTAACGTTGCGATGAAGTACAAAGTCCTCGTTGGCTGAGAAGGTTGTCCATAATCCGGCCTCTGCTGTTTTGCCAGTCTCGTGTTTTGCCTAGTTCCCTCTGGCAATAAGACATTGCAAATTTCCAAAGAGGATGTGTTGTCTCACTCATCTGTGCCATTGCACAGCCTCGCCTGTCTGCCTGGAGCTTCTTTTCTTCTCCATCTGCCCAATGCCTCCTATCCTTACATACTCAAGCATCTCTCAGAAGATTTCTCTGCTTTCACAGATCAAGTGCAATGTAATCTCCCTGTTCTCCCTCTATGCTTCTTTGAATAGGCTTTCTTCACAATAATCATCAGACAAGGTTATATAACAAATTACATTTTTACTTACCTCCCCAACTAGACCATGAGCTATTGGAGAGCAGGAATTATATCTCCCTTAGTGCAGTAACCCCAGCACCATCAAACAGTAGAAACGTCCCAAGTATTAGCTGACTTTAAAAATCCCAACTCAATGAGCAAATAAAGACCATGTCACACTATGGCTACATATCTGGACCTCTGTGTTTCCCACAAATCCCGTAGAAATGCTTTGGAGGTACTTACGTCAGTGCAGATGTTGCACATGACACCATATGGCAGTCACAAGCCCAAGCACCCACCAGGAAATGTACACCTGTAAACACTTCAGCTGAGAGACATTGTCACAAAGGGGATGCAGACATCTGTGGTAAATTATTTTTGTTACTCTGGTTACAGTGGCATGTAACTACTCAAGATCTTAGCCAAGGCATCAAACGACATTTCATACTTCACGATTAATCGGGGAGGATATGGATGATATGAAGAGATGAGAAGGAGGTTTCCAATTGGGCAGAGGAATCCACTGTCTTCTCAGGAAATTAGAACAAGAATACAATTTTTTTTTCCAAACACCAAAATTACACAGGGCAAAGAAGGGGTATTCAAACATCCCTCCTCTTCTTAGATTCTATTCAAGTCTTCCTTGGAAAACAGTCACAAAACAGAAAGAAAAAGAAAAGAAGCGGATAGAGATTTTTCATTCTTCTGTTTGCTAACTGTGTGGTGGCAGCAATTGCTGCTAGCAACAGTGTTATTATATAGAACATAAAGAATAAAGCACCCTGAGAAGTGTCTATTTATAGAGCAAATACTTGGATACCATCGTGCAGTCTCCTGCCCATGGCAAGGAAATCCGCACAGGCTATTGGAAGCAGACTGGGAGGAGACCTGGGTTCCGGGACTAACTCGACCCTCATTAGCTTCCCAGCTAGCGCTCCAGTTCCCAGCCTGCAACTGGAGCAGTGAAGCAGAGGATTCTCTAGGTCGCTTAGTGCTCTAGCTTGCCAAGATTCTCCTGTTTCTCACGGCCACAGAGATCACTTGCCACAGTGAAGTCTGGAATTCAGCCAGAGGAAGGCAAAGAAATACCCCCGTGACCTAAGTCGCTGAGTCATGGAAAACTCAAGATGAAGCCAGCTGCAATGGGGCCGCAGCAACACGACAGTCCAGGGTTCTGAAGCCCTGTGAGAAGGCCCCCAGCGCCCCTCCTGAGGTCCTGCTGCACACTGGGTACGCGCGCCTCTGCCATCCAGGCTAGCTGAGGCTGGGAGTGAATCACAGCATGAAGACCCTGCTGGGGAGTGCCTGTCTTTCTCTGTCTCTCTCTGCTTCTCTGGTGGAAGAAATAGATCATGTTAAAAAGAAAAAATAGAAGAAATCTCAAGAAAGAGGTTGTTCACAACTTTAGTGACGTGCCATTGCCACTCTGGCTACTAAGGGCTAACAGTGGTTCTCCAGTTCATGGCAACAAAAAATTTAAGAGCGGGAACCAGCAGTTAGCATAATGGCTATGTCGCTGGACTCCCACGTAGTCGACCGCAGTTCGCGTCTCGGACCCGGTGGCTTACAACTCACGCCGGGCGCGTGTGCGTGCGTGCCCAAGATCCCGAGAGGAGAATGGAGGAGAAGGGATTGCGGCGTGACCATCCCCCCTGGGGGGTGATTTCTCGCTTTCTGTCTCTCTGTCTCTCTCTGTCTGTCTGGCGAGCGCACGCGCCCTATAGCAAAAAACCTCTCAAAAAAAAAAAAATTTAAGAGCAAAGGAAAGGAATAAAAATGATTTTGCTGTATTTATGGTCTATCTCCCACTTCCTCTCTTTCTAAACTCTTGAATTCCAGAATAGGCAACACAAGCTAGGGAGAGGTTTGGTGTGTGGGCTGTGAAGTGACTAGCCAGCTCATCTTTCAAACACACCCACTAAATAAGTTGTTAAACTGAAGCTATCCTCAAAAAAAAAAAAAAAAATTGTGAAGTGCTAGGTGTCTGGGGATGAGAGGGGACCATGACAGAGGAAAAGGCCAGCGTTAGGGAAATTCCACTAGGGCTAGAGTTCTGAAGAATAAGTAACGTCTATGCAGGTAACCTGCCGTGGCGCTGAATTCGAAAGTGCCAGTAAGTAACAACTACATGGCAGTAAAGATGGGACAGCTTTTTAAGGAGGCAAAGAAGTTACTTTTGCTCTTTTTTTAACCGTATACAAAACCATTTGAAATTAGAACATTATAGGGAACTGCGAAGAGCCCCAGAGCCAACAGTTTAGACTCTAAAAAGAGCAAGCAAGCTGTCCTGGTATGTGAAGTTCACACATGCTCAGTCCTCTGCACAAGGCCCACATAAAAATAAACAGCTCAGGGATCCACAGGAAAGAGGGCATTTCTGTACCCACTCCCAGTGCAGATTCTGCCATGAGTGACACGATCTTCATACTGTGTCTTCTTCCATATTTCTGTGTTTATACTCCTTTTTATGCATATATACATAATGTATTTAGTTTCATATTTTTTCCTCCTAAAACTGCCATCCCTATTTTTAACAGATATTTTTCACTGTTTAAACAATACATGACAAAAAAGGACACGAAAATACTAAACCAAATGGTGCTTTGCCCCTCCCGGAGGCATCGTTGGTCCTGCAGTCACAATATGCTCTTTTCACACTTAACAGGCTAAGATAAATATACCACGATGTGCTCTGATCACCGGCTTTTGTGCCTCCAGTGCAGATAACTTATCCACTATTTCTTTATTTCATTCCCCCTTCCAGGTGCCATGATGGCTTCCCCTAGGAATCCTGTCGTTGGTACTGTTGTTGACATTGCTGTGTTTCGTTTCTTCTTTATTGTGTTGCTGCTCGTATTTAGTTTGCAGTAGGAAACATAAGATCTGTAATCATGTAAGATCAGCACTGAGTTATTTAATGCTGGTGCCTCCCTGCTTGCTTACAGATCACCTATCTGATTAAAAATCTGTTGCCTGTTGACGATGTCGTGTATAGTATTCTCATCTCTCCTGGTGTGTGTTGTATACCGTGTTGGGTAAAATATCTATAAAATCTAAGTGATGTATAGTAATGGAATGTATAGATAATAATAAATAATAATAATAATAATAAATCAGCTGCTGACACCTATGGGTTCCTGACTCAAGGTCTCGCCCTCTCCTCCTCTCTTCTGACACTCAATCCATAGGCTTCTTCCCATTGCCTGTGGTCTCAATCCTCCATCCAATACCTACACACTTTACTCCTGAACATTTTTCATCTGAATGGGAAAAGCACAGCACTCACGTATACACAAGTATAAATATAAAGCCATGAGATTGATTCCACAAACCTCATACCAAAATAAAGTCTTAAAGTGTTAGAGTCATAGTCTATATTTGTCTGTTTATATCCCTATTTATATAGGCATATAGAAATACTGTATTTGGATTTTTATTTCTATCTCATACAACTGTCATTTTATTTTTAACAGATTTTTCACTCTTCAAATATGGTAGAAAAAAACAGGCGTAAGCAGGTAAGTTACTTCTGCTACATAGCAGGTGGGGTCCATGAGCACAAATTAAAAAAAAAAAAAAAAAATTGAAAGTGCAATTTTCATTAAGTCTGTCCTTTGAAGATTGGATTTTGGACCATAAGCCCAACAGATAATTAGAAAATCAGTATTATAGTCTCAAATCTGACATTAATAATCTAAAACTTAAGACTATGGGTTAGGAAATTTTGTTTTTCACACATTTTGTTTGAGACAAAGCTTAATTGAGAAGGAATGTCACTCACTTAAAATTGAGGCTTCTTGGGTATTAAATGCTACTACCAGCCGCCAGAAGTCTTAGTTTACTCTGGCTGCTATAGCAAAATATCATAGGTCGGTGGCATATAAACAAACAAAATGTCCTTCTCACAGTTCTAGAGGCTGGGATGTCCAGGATCAAGGCACTAGCAGATTCCGTGTCTGCTGAGAGTTTACTTTCTGGTTCACACAAAGTATCTTTTCACTGTATCTTCACTTAGTGGAAGGGACAAGGCAGCTCTCTGGGCCTCTAGTATAAGTCACTAACCACTTTCATGAGAGCTCTACCCTCATGACCTAATCATTTCCCACAGGTCCTACCTCCTAATACCATCACCCAGGTTTCAACATATAAATGGGGGGATAGGAACATGATAGAAACAAATATTCAGATGATAACTTTGGACATTTCAACATTCAGATGCCCAAAACATCCCACATATGTGCAAATGCCCCCTAGAAGCACTGGGTACCTCTAATTGAGAAGCAGTAGATTATTTCATGACTCCAGTTAAGGAGGCATCTGTGGAGAAAGATTTACAATTCTTATTTGTGAAATAAAAGGACAATGAGATTGATGGCACAGTGTACTGAATTCTAAGACATAAATTAACCTTATTTGAAATATTTGGGGCCTACTTGCTAACAATTTGTAATACTCTACCATAATAGTTGGTTTTCCTAAATCTATTCTCTTCCATAGTAACAGGCATTTGTGGAAATCAATGCGGAACAAAATGAAAGAAAGAAATCTTGATTCATCGATGACCTTGCATAATATAACTTCACCTAGAACCTGGAACAGCCAGACTAATACTTTTCTACATAAGTTGTTGTATTTTGAGATCTCTTTATTCTAATAATATAACCTTTACCTTGGCTTACTTAAGAAATTAGTAATAATATAGAATAATTTTAATAAAAAAATTATAGAAATTAGTACCTGGAATCAGGATACTATGTAACAAACTATGTTTTTAATTGGTTTTAAAATTAGGTAGTAGGCAATAAAAAATAGGTACTTCCTGGTGAACTTTGGCACCCCTTCTTCTGCACAGGGAAGAGCTGGTAACTCAGAAAGCAGACTACATGCCCAAGGAACGTGTAGCTTCAGAGGAATTAGTAGGGAATAACCAAAACTTGAGAGATTGTCTTCTAACCCATGCTAACTAAGAAAATGGATGATAGACTGGGCACAAATGCCAATAAATAAAAGAGAATCAGCAAGCATAAGGAGTATGTCTAGATAAAAACCTTTGTATAAAATTATCAATAGAAATGAGTGGAAGTGGGTAGATGGAAGGCCAGAGTTTTTCAGGAAATTGTATTACCCAAGAACTCATGGGCAAAATACAGCCAGAAACCACTACCTACATTGTACTTTTTAATATCTATTTCTAGTAAAAGAAAGCTGTTAAGTGGGACTCTTACAAAGGATAAAGCTGGAGCCCACAGAGGCTAACAAACAAGGAAGCTATTCTGGAATGCAGAAACAGGGTTGGCAAGACGGGCCAACCACAGACTGTACTCTACTAGGGTGGAAGTCATTGTTAATACCTAAGAGCAACTATGTATCCAGTTCTTCCCTTTCTAAATGTGAGTCTCTAATTGCAGTTGTACTTTTTTCTAGGAGAGATACTTGCTGTAGAGTGCATGTGCTCACCAGAGAGACAGAAATAGAGGGGTAGAAAGCAAGAAATCACCCCTGCCCTCAAAAGGGATGATAACACCACAGTCCATTCTCCTCCATTCTCCTCTTAGGGTTTTGGACACGCCCACACACCTGCCTGGTGTGAATTTGAAGCCACTGGGTCTGGGACTTGAACCACAGTTGACAATGTGGGAGTCCAACAACACAACCATCATGTATTCACTAGGCCCAATTGCAGTTGTATTTTAAACCGGTAATTTGGATATGTTTTATAGTCACCAGATTACAAAGAACTTCATCTGGATCCGCTAAAGAAGGCTATCACTCATAGTTCCTAAACTTTGATCTGATGCAGTTAATGGATAGCACCTTTGACTGTCTTCCTTTGGACTCCAGAAGATGGTAAGAAGTGTGTACACGGGTACTTATGGAGCCAGAGTAGTAAACTACTGTCGCCCAAAATCTGCCCTCACATATTTTCAAGGCCATACAACTCCAAATGTCATTTTCCAGCCTGCATGTTTATATTTTGAAACTTCATAGTCACTTTGTTAAAAAGGAATTTCTTGCTCTGGATTTCTCCTCTTCCTATGAACTGAATCTCAGCCACGTTAGCATCCCTGATTCTGGCCTTGTTGATCAGGATGGCACTTTAAAAAGTGATAAACGCCAAGAGCAAGAGAGTACATGGGTTCCTTACAACTGTCCTTTGTGAAGCACAGCTTCCCCTACTACTTAGCCTGCACTGGCTAAAGTGCTACATAAAGAGTACACTCTATCTTACCCAAACCATTTTATTTCTGGTTTCCTTTGTTACAATAGTTTAGCCTTTGCCTTTGCCGTAAAAAATACATCATTGAACGTCTCTGAAATCACAGGGCCAGCAGGGGGCATGATAATAGTTAAAGGGCACTGAACTCCCACATAGCCAGCTGTGGGTCTGGCAACTTGCTTTCTCACTTTTTTTCTCTCACTCTGTCCCTCTCTGGTCAAGTTAAAATAAGTAAATAAATAAAGTTAAATAAAATTCTTTAAAAAAATTTTTTTTAAAGTCTCTGAAATCAGTCTCTTTGTAGGGACTTTGAGACATTCTTATCCACAGTAGGACAATTTCAGAGAACCTTCCCAAAAATATAAGAAATGAATCTGGAGAAGATAAATTAAGAAATGAAATGGATGAAAAATCTAAGCGAAGTCTATTTTACATTTGAATGAAGACTAGGGATAACTATTCTTATAAAAAGTGTACATACTTTATTGTTTTGAAATTTTATTTTGTGTCTTATTTCAAAAGCACCAGCCTATTTTCCTTCAATTGTCAAAGTGAGACCATGGGGCCGGCAAGTGGCATGGTGGTTAAAGGCGCTGGACTCCCACATGGTCGACCACGGTTCAAGTCTCAGACCTGGTGGCTTGCTTTCTCACTTTCTCTTTCTCTCTCTCTCTCTCTCTCTCTCTCTCTCTCTCTCTGATCAAACTGGAAAATAATAATGATAATAATAATAAATAAAGTTAAAATAAAATATAAAAAAAAAGTGAGACCATCTCATTTAACAAAATAATATGTATTTATTTTGCATCTCCCTCATTCCCACAAAATCTTTTCTTAGATTACAGGTAAGAATAAGAGAAATTGTACTACTACTTTCAATTCCATCATAAACAAGGGAAGAGAGAGTCCAGGTAGAAGATAGGCCAATCCTGGTAAATGGTGAAAAAAAAAAAAAAAAAGGGGAAAGAAAAGAAAAAAACAAACAAACAAACAAAAAAACACGGCGTTGAAGGCAGCTATCTATGTGAATTCTAGAAAAGCAAACCATCACATTCAGTATTTCTCCATTTTGTTTCCAATAGTCTTTTTATACTGCCTGCCTTTCCTAAACCTTCAGAAAGTCAATCAGGCTGCAATCTCTAGGGAACAAAATTATAAATTGATTGAAGACAGGGGTGGATTGGAGTAAATGATACTATTATAAATGTGAAACCTTTGTAAAGACATTCCAATCGGGGTATGAAAAATTTTCTAAAGCTACATTTAACTTTTTATAACAGAACACTCCAACTTACAGGTGGATAGGGAACAGTGAACACAGAATTGTTTGATCCAGTAGGTTAAATAGAAGGTAGAAAATAATAGAGAATAAATTGTCAGCAGATGTTGTTGTTGGTTCAGAGCCCAAGACTGCCAAATCAGAATAGGCTGTTGGGATATCATGGG
This sequence comes from Tupaia tana, assembly GCA_026018925.1. NCBI lineage: Eukaryota > Metazoa > Chordata > Mammalia > Scandentia > Tupaiidae > Tupaia > Tupaia tana. The sequence continues at coordinate 24,943,132 of JAKSZU010000021.1, forward strand.
ATGTAAATGACTTTCTCACTCTGGGTGATTTAATTTCACTGAGTTGAAACTTGCAACTATTTATTATGGTAAGTCCAATGTAGCTGAACATTTTTTTAAGTTTTAAAGGTATATCTTCACATGGAAAGAAGTCAGCATGGTATATGCCACAGTCCACACCAATCTCCCTACACCAGAGACTTAACAAAAGATGTGCTGAAGCCAGCTCTTGTTGCCCCGTAAAAGCCAGTTGTGAACGTCGCTTCATAACTACTGTTCAGTGGCATCCTGACAGCAGTTTGAAATTAGCTCTGATGGGAATATTTATATCATAGAAGCTGGTAAACACTACACGTGAGAATTTTTGTTTATTGTTTTTCTTTTTTCCAGGGAACTGGTTTACTAGCACACCACACCAAGGGCGCTGACAGCAGAACGTCTCTGCCGAGTCAGGTCATATCCCTTTCCCTAGGGGATCTGCATCCATGACTGGTCTGTGAGGAGAGCAATAAAGGCCCCGCCCCGCGGCTCTCGTTTGAGAGGACTCTAAGGCTCCATTGCAGTGTTGTTAGGACTGCATCTCGGCCTGGCTCCTCCCTGTGCTCAACTAGCTCCCCTACCTCCTCATTAGTGTGATCGGAGAGTACTTTCCTATTGCTAGAACCTCCCACACACAAATCTTCAGGGTCTGCTTCTTTAAAAAAAAAACCCGATGTGGAACAGAGGCATAAGAAGGATAGAAAATGTCTCTATCTAAGCTAACATGGAATATTAATCATTCTAGAAAAATAACTACAACCCATTTGGTTTTCCACTGTATAAAAGGATATATAAAGATGGAGAAGGAAGAACAATGTTGGGTTTCATGGAGGTTGTGTTGTTGCTGCAGTATGCTTTTTCTAGAAATTTCTACTCTTGGAGAATGTTTTTTATTTGTTTCTGTTTTTTGCTTGTTTGTTTTTAATTTGCTATAAGGTGGTGGGCTTGCCAGAGGCAGAGAGAGGAAGAGTAAATGAGAAAGCATCCCTCAATGAGATGGCCGTGCCATAATCCCTTCTCCTCCATTTCTCCTCAAGGAATTTTGGGCACAGGCACACATGAGCTCATCATGTTTTTCAAGCTGCTGGGCCCAGGACTCGAGCCAGGCCTTAACCACTGGAATTCAGCTGCTTTAACCACCACACCACTGGCAGGTGCATGGAATATGTTTAATGTATCAGTGAATTAAAACAAACAAACAAACAAAAACAGATTTTTGTTATCAAAGAAAAAGTCAACATTTATATTTATTTTAATTTCAGTAGTTTTAAGAGTGACCACCTCAATGGTTTTATGCTAAATTCAAAAGAAAATTACAGGGGGACCAGCAGTTAGCGTAATGGCTATGTCGCTGGACTCCCACATAGTCGACCGCGGTTCGAGTCCTGGACCCGGCGGCTTAAACTCACGCCGGGCGCGTGTGCGTGCGTGCCCAAGATCCCGAGAGGAGAATGGAGGAGAAGGGATTGCGGCGTGGCCATCCCCCCTGGGGGGTGATTTCCTGCTTTCTATCTCTCTGTCTCTCTCTGTCTGTCTGGCGAGCGCACGCGCCCTATAGCAAAAACCTCTCCAAAAAAAGAAAAAAAAAAAAAAAAAAAAAAAGAAAATTACAGGGAACCAGCAGTTAGCGTAATGGCTATGTCGCTGGACTCCCACGTAGTAGACCGCGGTTCACGTCCCGGACCCGGTGGCTTAAAACTCACGCCGGACGCGTGTTCGTACATGCCCAAGATCCCGAGAGGAGAATGGAGGAGAAGGCATTGCGGCGTGACCATCCCCCCTGGGGGGTGATTTCTCGCTTTCTGTCTCTATGTCTCTCTCTGTCTGTCTGGCGAGCACACGTGCCCTATAGTGAAAACCTCTCCAAAAAAAAAAAAAATGAAGAAAATTACAATAAGATGAGAAACATGATAAAAAGAACCAAGTAGAAACTGACTTAACTAACTTTACCATAGGCTTTTTTCCCAATCACTGCTCTCCATCTTGTTTTGCCCATTTTAGCAAGTCTCTTGTATTTCTATTCACCCTGTAATTAGAACACTCTGCAGTTTGAAATTGCCATAATGTCCCTTCAAATCTCATCTATGCCTAGCCTCTCCTAGCCCAGGCCAGGTCTTGGCTGCAGAAGCATTGGCGTGGAGGGCAGACCCAGGTCAGCTCTTTCACTCTAACTCAGCAACATTGAGTGGAGAGAAAGTGAGAGATTAATTCATCTCTGTCCCTTTTCAGGGCTTAAGTTTAGGGGGGTTGGAGGAGATGGAAGGCAAGATACAAAGAAGGGGAAAATTTCTCTTGAATAAGTCTTGGTAATTGCAGCTTCCCCCTTGTTAGCTGTCGATGCTTTCCTGGCTAACCTGGAATGGCCGTCTATGACCTCCAAACACCAGAATTCCAAGTGCTAACTCTTTGAGGAGCTGTTTCCAGAGTTTATCAAGAGGCCCTGGGGTTCATTCCCAGGAAAGTAAATCTGGTTCCATACCTCCCAAATGCAACTCCTGACTTCCCCATAGAACAGAGGGATGGAATAGAAGTTGAAAACTGCTCAGCTCACACAGGAGGAGTGAGGGAAATTTTGCGGCAGCCCATGAGGCTCCTTGCACTCCTTGCAGTTCATATGGTCTGGGATATGCAATGGGAGGGTGCTGGAGAGAAGGTGGTGCTTCATAGCTAGCAATTCCTGGTGGCATTTTCTGGTCACAGTCATTTCTGGCTCTTAGAAGTTCTCTCTGTAGACTTGAGGGTCCTTACTCACTCTTTGGTCTGAGCTTAGAGTGCTAATCACCCAATCCAAGCCAGCAGGAAAATCTAATTCACTATCTTCAAAATTTTAAACTGGTATTTAAAACCAATGCCAAAACCTGCAAAAAATATTATCAGGTTAGTCTAAATTGTACAGTAAGGCAATATAAAACTTCTGATTTTGGTACTTGAATTTCCAGAGTGGTTGTTGTATTGATTAAATGTAAGAGAACATTGCTGCTTCATGTCTTCTCTTTATGTTAGTAGACCTAGAGGAGCATGGTAGAAAAAAATTTGACGATGACCATATAGCTAACACCTTATTGATTTGGTGGAACGTCTTAGCACATGGCTTATGACTATAGCGTAAGTTGTTTGAAATTTTCTGTAATTATTCTATTTCCATTCTACACATTGAACCCCATTTTACATGAGATTCAGCACAATTTCAGGTTTTATCTCATAAGTATTGTAGATGCCATCATTAATTTGCTTTTGTGTTACTTGAAAATCGCCCTCTATCACACATAGTTTGTTTCATACAATTTTCCTAAACAACAACAAATTGAATCCTTAAGGGCATGTCTTTCAGAAGCCTATGAACTTTAGGGGGGGGGGGGGGGGGGAAGGAGAGAGAAAGAGAAAACAGCATCAGCCCTGTTTGTTAGCAACCACAACCTTGGTCCTCAAAAACATCAACTTAAGAAGAAAAAAAAAAAGAGAGAAAGCACTATTGCCAATACAGTTTGGGCTCCCTTAATTTCATGCACTGTGACTCCAACAATTTCTCCATTTCTCATCTTATTTCTATAAAAGTAGCTTCATTTAAAAGCAGGGAAACCACATTTCATGCTCTTCAGTTTCATTAAAGTTATACAAAAGGAGCCTACCAAAAGGAGCCTCTCCTAATTAAACAGTTGTAGCAGATGAAAATACTGAAATGATGAATCTGAAAGGAAGCTGACACTATATATTCCCCAGAATTTTTTATCATGACATGATAAAAAAAAAAACCTGAGAAATTAAGATCTGAATCCCAGGATGAAGTGTCGCATATGTCATTATAAAAAGAAGAAATGAAGTGTAACCCACTGACTTCTTAAAGTAGTACAGGTGACATGAAGTGAGGGAACCAGAAGGGGGAAAAAAGATTCCCTCTGATCCTTCATTAGGGTGGACTTTTTGTGGTTCTCAGACAGGGGGCTTAGTGGCACTTGACGTATGTCGGGTTATGATCAGAGACTCATTCCTGTAAACTACCGGCAGCGGCTGGTTGTTGCAGATGTCTCAGACTCCCGTGAGAGTCCTTTCATCGGAGTTCAGCCTGAGTTATTGAGTGTGCTGGTTAATGGGCACTTGAGATAAAGTGTTACCAAGAATAAGAGCGAGTAAAACTTAATGTGTTATTCCTCCCCTCCAGGACCTGCAAAATAAGCTCGCTTGATTGACAGACTCCTCTCTCAAAGTAGGAAGAATAATGACACGTTTCTCAGAGGCTTAGGAATGAGACTGCATTCTAGACGACTTCCACCTCAGCTCTGAAGACATGCAGGATGAGGTTTACGAAGCAAAGATCTGATCTTGAGGATTTTTTATTTGAGTTTCATTTCTTACAGCTCAAAAATCTCAATTACCTACCAAGGGCTAATAACCAGCTTAGAAATCTATAAATATCACATGAAGTTTTATGTTAATGTACTTGTTACCTTTTTCTCTGCCTTATATTATTTACAGGATAGTCATAAAATATGCTTTTTAAATCTCAATCTTATTAAACCCAATAACTAGTTAGTATTTCATTAGATATATATATATATTTAAATTTTATTAATTGCCAGAAGGTGCATGCATTCGCCAGGAAGAGACAGAAACAGAGACAGAGGAGAGGAAAAAAGCATCCCCTGGTGGATGCTGCAATGCCTTCTCCTCTATTTCTCTATTCTGTCAGGATTTGGATCATGCACGCACATGGCATTCAGTGTGTCTTTTAAGTCACTGGGCTGGGATTCTAACTACTGTCAACCAGTGGGATCTGGCTCCCTTAACCACTAGGGTGGGCTGACCCCAGGTATACATAATTTTAATTTCTCATGTCTTCAATTCTTTTCACTCCAACATTTTTGAAAGTTGAGTTTATGAAGCAATAAGAAGTTGACTATACCTTGCTATCACCATTCTTCAGACTATTTGAATATGACAGGAGTTTTGGCATGCACAAGGCACCTTATATAAAAGAGCTGGAAGTATTCACATTAACACCTTATGATTATATGAATATCTATCTACAGATAGACTAGGAAGAGAGAGAGAGAGAGAGAGAATGTGTCTTTGTATCCATGTACATATTTAGATAACATATAAATATGTGTATATGATGACAATTTTTTGACATGCGGTAGTAAAATCCTCAACCTAACAAAATTAGTCTACTTTAACAGTTTCCCAAGAGCTGAAATTAAATACTGCAAGGAAAGAGTATGTATGAGTAAGGCACAGCCCTAAATATTGGTGAACAAGTTCTGGACAATATGACAAAGACGAGGTTAAGTCACCCCAGCCTGAGGTAACAATGTGTGAAAAGACATCGGGATCTTAACAATGCCTGTGGCTGAAACATCAGGTCCACAGAAAGATGTCATTCAAGAATAAGACTATGAAGAACTGTGAAGGTGAGCTAAGCAAGTTCGGGCTTCATTCTCTAATCAAAGTTTGGCAACCTCTTAGGTGAGTTCGATTCATCCATGAAGGCTTTCTTATGAAAGCCATTAACCAGCATTAAGGAGCCAGCTGTAAAGGGAACAGAGGCCGTGGCAGTTAGAAGTTGCTCCTGAGGACAGGGAATGGATCTGATGTTGGGATGTGGATTTTGATTTTCACATATGTCCTTTGGGATGTGTGTGTGTGTGTGTGTGTGTGTGTGTATCACCTATCTGCTCAGTACCCATTTCAAAAATATCTCTTTATGGTGAAACACGAGCCCCTGAATATTTAAAATGCTCCAAATCTGAGTCTCATGGGCACAGAAGCAAGGAGCAATTGCTATCTCCAATGGTGAATTTCTAAAAGCTTTTTGTAATCTGCTCCATGTTTCAATTTTGGTTTTCCTGATGATTTCCTTGAAAAATAAAAAAATGTTAAGACCCAGAGAATGTTTAGGAAACTTCCTCAATAGTTTAAGAATCAGTGGCATGAGGATGGAAGGGGAAAATCTTATTTTTAATGTCAAAAGAAGAGCTAAGATGGTCAAAAGTAGTTCCTAAATATACACTAGCCAATATTCGATAGTATTCTCTTTTATTCAAGAGTGCTGGAATAGCATCTCATAAAGTTTGAATAACAGAAGAAACTGCTGAAATAAAAATTATACAAGAAAGAGTGGTAAAAAATTCTATAAGTTAGAGAGCATATCACTATACTCTGATATCTGAGTATATTTTTATAGTCAATACTTCTGACTTCAAATCCTAGGTCTGACATTTATTTACTGTCTAACTTTTGACAAGATACTGAGCCTAAGTTTCAGATCCCCATTTGGAAAATGAGTATTACCAGTCACCAATAGCAGGAACCTCTTTCAACATCCATATATGCAGGGGTAGCTGAAATATAGCAGAAGCCAATCGGACTCAGAATTTTAGAAAATGTCAGTCATGAGCACTGACTGGACATCATGGAAACTGTGTATGGGTAGCTCCTACTTGTCTTAAATGATGGACATTCTAACCTAAATATACAAAGAGACACATGTGAAAACCAATGGTTTCTACCTCCAGACCAATCATCCAATTCCAGATAGGTCAATGGGAACCATTTTCTCCACAGCCAGAAAATATCTCAACCTCTTTAATGATGTTTCCTACCCAGTGAGGTATTTTTCTTGCCTTCAGCAGCTTCCTACTCATATGTGCAGACAGCATTCCTCTAAAGTTATGACCCTTTTGCTTACTGTTTTCATACCTCTCCTTAATCAAATGAGCTCAGCATGATGGAGCCATCTGTATCCTACTCATTCCATAGGCAGGCACTTCTCTTTCTTACCAAATAGCCACCAGAGCTAGCCTACCTTCCATAGCTGAAACCCACGTAAGATTTTTTTTTTTTAATTTCAGCTACCTCATTCTTATGATTCCGAAAGGCTGTCTTATAAAGTTATTATAAAGTTAAAGAATAAAATGCACCTAGGACATAATAGACACTAAACAAATGCCATTTATTAGTTTCAAGTTCAAATACCGGCACAACTTACAAACTGTATGGTATGCTTCTTTGTTTGGCTCCAGCTAATAAAATTTTGGAACCATTGGTTTTCACATGCGTCTCTTCATATGTTTAGGTTAGAATGTCTATCATTTAAGACAAGTAGGAGCTACCCATACACAGTTTCCATGATGTCCAGTCAGTGCTCATGACTGACATTTTCTAAAATTCTGAGTCCGATTGGCTTCTGCTATATTTCAGCTACCCCTGCATATATGGATGTTGAAAGAGGTTCCTGCTATTGGTGACTGGTAATACTCATTTTCCAAATGGGGATCTGAAACTTAGGCTCAGTATCTTGTCAAAAGTTAGACAGTAAATGTCAGACCTAGGATTTGAAGTCAGAAGTATTGACTTTAGAACTAGGTGAAGGGTAGAGGCTGAAATCATTTGGAGGAACAGGATAACATGGAGCATTAGGATGAGTCTGGTGAAGGCTCAAAAGATGAGAAAAACCATAAAGTATGAAACTTCTTAGAGATTACTTCATTGGTCATGATCAGAAGTCTGATACAAATATGAACAGCAATGGCCATCATAATGAGGTCTGAGACGGAAATGAAAGAAGAAGGCATTGGAAACTGGAATAAAGGCCATGTTTGTCATGCATCATGTCCATGCCCAAGGGTTTTATGGAAAACAGAATTTCAGAACAATGAATTAGACTATCTGGTAAAAAAAGAAATCTAAGCAAAATACTGAAGGAGTTGTATGGCTACTTTTAACCACAGATAATAAAAAGTGAGCAAAGAGACATTACTTAAAGATAAGAATTATAACAGAACAGAAATATGTGGACAATTTTCAGCCTGACCATGGAAAGAGTAAAAAGGGATACTAAGGATAGCAAAGTGAAGATGTGGCTAAGTGACTGCTAGAGAGATTGGTACAAATAGAAGGGAGCCAAATATTATTCATCAAGAGAATGGCTGAAAGACCCTAAAGGCATTCAAGAGATCTTTATGACTTTCTCTCCCATCACAGGTTCAAAGCAGAGTCCAGGGAGGCATCTGTGGGACCTCAGTATTTGCTTGCCCAGGGCTTCTTTAGCACTCTGCTCCCCACATCCTAGGACAGTACTCTTTGACCACCCAGCTGCAGTTCAAGCAAGCTCAAGTTTGGTGCCTGCCACAGCTCCAAAGGGTACTGATTCTTCAGACTCACAAAGTTCATGACTGCTGGGGCTATGGAAGTCTCCACCCCAATTTCAAAGGATATTACAGATAGTCTAGAAGCCCAAGAAGAGACTCACCACAGAGGCAGAGCCACTGAAGATGGTTCCCACTAGGGCAATGCCCAGTGAAGCCATAGGAACAAGACACCTAAAACATGTAGAATTACCAGTACACAACTTCAGTCTGAAAGAGTCGTTGGGTGGACTGAGTCCAGAAAAGCCATAATCAGGGATGTCTAAGACCTTGGGATCCAACTTCGACCCAGTAAGCCCAGGATGCAGGACACAGAATGAAAGGAGGTTATTCTTCAACCTCAGAACTTAATGTTCTTTTCCCTGTTTGATTATGGACTGACTTAGAACCAGTTATCACCGCCCCCCTCCCTTTTTTTTTTTTTTTTTTTTTGCCATTTCTTCCTTTTGCAATGGGAATATCTATCCTTAGCCTGCCCCACTATCATATTGGGTCATCAGAAAAGTGAGGCATTTTTGTGTTTCTATGCAAAAATGTATGATGACTTTTCTGACGACCCAATATTTTGGCAGCACACCACTTTTTAATTTCGTAGGCTCACAGCTGGAAAGGCATTTGTCTTAAGATGAATCATGTCTTCAGTATCACCCATAACTGATTCAGATGAGACTCTGGACTTTGAATCTTTGAGTTGGTACTGGAACAAGCTGAGACTTTTGGGTCTATTGAAACAATTGTCTTTTGCATTATAAAGATACAAATTTGGGGGCTGAGAGGCAGAATATCATAGTTTGAATGTTTGCCCCAAAATTTATGTGCTGGGAACTTAATTCCAAATGCAATCATGTTGAGAGGTAGGGCCTCATAAGAGGTGATCAGGTTGCATGGATTAATGACATTATTTTGAGAGTGCATTAGTGATAGCAAGACTAGATTACTCATAAAAATGAGTTCCACCCCCTTTAACTTGCATTCTCGTGTACTCTCTTGCCCTTTAGCTTTTTGCCCTGGGATGACACAGCAAGAAAGCCCTCATCAGATGCTAGTATCATGCTCTCGGACTTCCCAACCTCTAGAACTGTGAGCCAAATAAATTTTCATTGTTTATAAATTACCCAGACTGCTATTTTGTTATAGCAACATAAAATGCACTGAAACAATTACCCCAGCTACTTTTTGCTATTAAAAGAAAAAAGGTTTGAAAAAGTTTCTGCATTTTAAAAATAGTAACTTTAACGTAAATACTACTGCTAAATAACTGACTACACAGAGTCTTCAGAACATGATAGTTTCCAAAATTTGGTATGAAGAATACAACCTAAATTGTGTGTGTGTGGGGGGGGGGGGTGCACATGCATGTGCAGACATGCACGCATGCACGTGCACCCACTCGAGCCCACACATGCACCCATATGCACATATTTTATTTGCCTCAGCATCTCTGCAAAAGATGGAAATGATCTGAAATCAAGCAAGACAGATGGCTGAGTGGGCCTTGTGAATCGCATATATCTCAAGGAAGTTAAGAAGTCATTGCAGCATTTTTTAAGAAGAAAAATATGTAAGTTTTTTTTTTTTTTTTAAGTTTACACTTTGTCTTGTCTACCTCTGAAGTTTCAAATATCCACTTTTGAGATCATTGAAGGTTAGGACTCTGAAGAAGCCTTAAAAATCTAAATGAAATAGTGCAAGAGTTTCTGGTCAGGATATTCTTCTTTATAAACCAGAAAAATGTTGGTGCTCTAACATAATTGGATACAGATGTGCCTTGCATTGCTCCCTAGTTACGTCTCTGAACGTTTTGTAAAACTGGAAGGAAAATAATTTTGAACTCACTAGAAGTGCTCAATGTTCTTAAAAGAATTTTATCCAATCATTTTAGAAACTAATAAACCCTTTGTGAACATTCTTATTGTATAAATGTAAATAATTATATACTTATTTAAGAACTGCCCTGTATGCGTGTAAGAAGAACTGCACCATACATAGCATGTTATCATGACCAACCTCATTTCCCTCACCTCACTAGCCCTATCTCACCTCCTCGTCTCACCTTCTACTTTCCATTCTATAATACACACCAATATTAGATGACTCTCCCTGACATGTTATTTTGCAATAATTTTTGACTGACATAGAGGGCCTTTTTTAAGCTTATCCCCAATCTGTAAGCTTTGAATATACTTGGTCATCCAGCTTGATCTTTGCTCCTTGGATTTTTTGCTGCACGCAATTTTGGTTTCCCTGTCAATTTCTATTTGCATCCCTAGCACCCTTTGTGGTCTAGCTTCACTTTCACCTGGAAGGTTGCTTGGATACTCATTACTATGCCATGCTTTACTTGCACCACACACAGTATTTCTATTCTAAGAATATCTATTGTTTCTTATCTCTTATTTGAATAATCTTCAAGTCTGCTTCACAAAATAGTTACCTTTACACAAGGTAACTACTCAATCAGTTGATCTTTCCCTGCAGTAGTAATGTTTATGTTCCATCGTGCCGACCCAGGCCTGTGCACATCGTTCTCTGAGGATGGGTTTGATGTTGTACACACTCTATGCACAGCATTGCACTGGATGCCGCAGGAAATGTGAATAAAACCCAGTTTCTACCTCAAGTACAATCTCCTGGGGAGAAGGGACGAACAAGTAAATGCAAAAGGCAGGCTGTGATGGAGCAATAGTGACGACATAAACAATGTGTGGTGGAGGGGAGATCAGTGGCTTAGAGCAATAGGACCAAAAAAGGCTTTGTCGGTAGGCTGGCTTTGGCACGGACTTAGAGGGGGATTAAAATTTTAACAGGCAGTAAATGAAGCCATCCAAGAACAGAGACCAGACCGAGCCAGGGATCCCTGGAGGAATACCTGTCTCTTGGTGGAAACTGAGTTCTGAGCAGTAGTAAACAGATGGTAGTAAACCTATGGCTGGTTAGCGTAAGGGTCTTCATGCCTCACCGAGACTATACAAGAGGTAAATCATAATCCTCTATATTCTACTTCACAAACTAGCAGGGATCAGAAAGAGATTTCTGTTTTGATTGGTAACACTGGGCTGTTAACACTGGAATTACACTGTGCTTGAAATCCTAAATTAATTGAAAAGCAAACCCTGCCTTAACCAAACTTGGGAATTTGCACTGGTATTCCTCAAAGCCTTATATCAGAATAGATCAGTACACAGGCAACTGGGCTTCCTACCAAACACTGAATTCCACCTGAATTTTTCTCTAAGAAAAAAAAAAAAAAGAGGATAATCTTTCAGTTACCTACATCTGCCAAGAGGACAGATTAGCTGAAACTGTGTAAATCTGTCTGCTCAGTGTCTCATGTATCCCTGCATGTAGTTAGATAATTAATTGATACTTTTCTCATCATTTACAATGATGGCTCATTTCTAGGAGGTAGGCCATAACATATCAGGTTGAAAGAAATTTCTTCTACACAAATACAAATGTTTAATCTTTATTCTATATTCTGTTATAGAAATAATAATGCATTATATTATCGTGGTTCAAATACACTGAAAGAAAAAAAGAAAGGGATAAAAAATGTATCTTTTTTGGTTTATAGTTTTTAATCATATAAAAAAGAAAGAACATCAGTAAATGCCTAATCTATTTTTTTTTCTCACACTAGATAGGTTTGCAAATTTAAAAAAAAAAGTATTTAGAAATTTACATATTAAAATGGAAAAATTCTCTTTTTAATTATAGAGTACAATTTTCTACTAGTCAAGAGTACATCTCTGTATACTTTTCTATGCATTCTGTGGTTTGAGTGTCCCCTTCAAAACTCACCTAGAAATTCATTGCCATTGTTACAGTATCAATAGGTGTGACTTGACCAATTAGGTCTCACAGCAGTAATACATTGACCAAGAGATGTTGTGTCCATATGGAAAATGGCAGGTTATGTTCCCCTGCTGACCTTCACATGCCGAGTGCATGCACCCATCAATCTTACTGACTGGGAATGCTAAGGGTGCAGATTCTGCAATAAGACCAGTTGAGGGCTCTCTGTCTATCTCTCATGGAAAAAAAAAAAGAAGAACTTAAAAAAAAAAAAAAAAAGAGGTGGGACTTCTAACAAGTGATTAATGCCATTACTACAGAATTAGCTTAGTTATTGTGGAAGTGGGTTCCTGATAGAAGGTTGAAGTTCAACACTTTCTCTGTCTCACATGTTCATGTGCTCTCTGCTTTCCTCCAAGGGAAGGACTTCCAACATGAAGGTCTTTGCCAGATGACGGTGCTATGCTGTTGGACTTTCTAGAGTCCAGAATCATGAGCCAAATACGTTTCTTTTCTTTATAAATTACTCTGTGAGTGGTGTTCTCTGCTAGCAGAAGAAAATTAACTAAGACCGCTTGGTTCAGTCTGATTCCAAGTCTGTCCTCCACTACCCGGGAGGGTAGTGGATATTTGTTGCTCTTCTGGACTTTTTTCTACATTCAGACTAAACCTTTCTTTTCTCTTACTCTATTTCAAAATATATGTCCTAAGGATGCCAAGTCACACAGCTCTATATTCTAATTGTTGATATTTGAAGTTGTTGATTTGATTGTGTGTGTGTGTGTGTGTGTGTGTGTGTGTTTTAATCCATTAGGCACATTCTCTTTCAGCTGCAAAGGAACAGATGTTACACTTCTAATAAGAAAAAGCATGAATCCCGTAGGAAAACAATATCTCCTGGTTCTAAAAGCAATATCAGAACAGAGGAAAGTTTCTAATATTTGACTAAATTTTTCTGAGGAAATGAAATCCTGTGGTCTTTTCTGTGGACATTTGCTAATGTTCTAGTAGAAAATAAACTAGCAAGCCCTTCTTACTGTTGAAATATATGTACTCCAGCTGCAATGATGAACTGTGCTTTACACAAAACCTTGGAATTTCTTTTCTGTGATTAGTTTACCATGCTTATAAGCCTGAGCTTACTCCTTACTATATATAGAGAAAGATGGAATACAGAAGTGCATAATCATTCCTAAATCATAAGGCATACTCTCAGTTCATGCCATACCATAGAAAAATAAAGTTTAAAGTGCAATCAGGTGCTTTGATAGAAAACCTCAGTTCTTTGATTACTGCTAGAGAAGTATATGCATTAATGTCAAATCATCACTTGATGTAAAAGCTCAGATTTTTCAATAAAAAATAGCTTTTATGGAACATTAAAATCAGATAGACAAGCAGTTAAATGCCTTTTGTGCTTTGTAACTCTGGCCCCCTGGTGTATCTTCTGATGAGTATGGGAATAATTGAGAACCACATTTTGAAGCTGACTAGCAATTGCCTGGAATTATGGATATTAGATTATTTCAAGTCAGTGAAGTCTAGGCTGAAGTTAGAAGTTAAAAAAAAAAAAAATCCACATATTTAAAGCCCTTCAGAGCCAACTGTAGTGGCACCACTCCACAAGGCTGTGTCCATATGGAAGATTGACATTTAGTTCCCAAGTTGACCTCTACAAACCAGGCATGTATTCATAGTCCCATCATCCTTGCCAACTGGGAAGGCTGGATGGAAGAGTGCAGCGTGAGAACTTGTTAGGTTTGCCTCTCTCTTTCCTTTTCTTTCTCTCTCTCTTTTCCTCCTCTCTCTCTCTCTCTCTCTCTCTCTCTCTCTCTCTCTCTCTCTCTCTCTCTCTCCCACACACACCTATCTCTTTCTCTCATGGAAGAAAGAAAGAAATAAGCTCTTTTAAAAAGGCCTTCATAGCTAATCTGTGTTGTCTTCTTTAATTACTCCACACCTACCGAGTTTTCCATAGAGCTCAATAGATATGTATTATTGAATAAATGTTAAACACGCTATCACCACAGACAAGTTATGTGACCTACCTCTACACTTGTGTTTATCCAGATCAACTGCCCACTCTTCAACACAATTTCATTGCTTAAATAGTAATTATAACTAATATGTTACGTGCCAAGCACTATTCTAAACACATTATGCATATTGACCCATTAACTCCTCTCAATGACCTGTGACTATTGTTTAATTATTATCCCCATTCTACTGATAAAGAAACTGAGAAATAGAGAGGCCAACTTGTCCAAGGTCAACTATAGAGTAAGCAGCAGAGCCTCATCTTAAAGAACTTCTAGTGCTTCTGTCACTCTCTCACCCCTCTGAATGTCCATGCCCATATTATAGTGGGCCTCAACACTAAATCTGCTTCAGAAAGACCTGGAGAGTTTCTTCTTTTTTTTTTCCCAGTAGAGGTTTTTGCCTTAGGGTGCATATGTTCACAGGAGAGAGTCAGAGACAGTGAGAGGGGAAAATGAGAAATCACCCCCTGGGGGGATGTCCACACCGAAGTCCCTCCTCTTCCTTTCTCCTCCCAGGATCTTGGCACACACGCACATGCGCCAGCATGAGTTTCAAGTCGAGTCTGGGGCTTGAATGGTCAGGCATGTGGGAGTCCAGCAATATAACCACTATGTTATCTGCTGACCCCCAGAGAGTTTCTTAAAATGCTGACCAATAAACTCAACCTCCAAGTATCTGATTCAGAAGATCTTGGGTGAGGCCTGCGAGTTTTTCTTTTTAAGAAATTCAAAGATGCTGCAGCTGTTTCCCCAGGAACCTCACTTTGAAAACCACAGTTTTGCAGAATAGTTGTCTGCAGAATATGCTACTGATTTGGAGCTTTGTAAGTAGTATTTGTCAGGGGAAAGCCTATCAAAGAAGTCCAACAATTTGGCTACTTAAAGAACAAAGTTGGTTTATCTCTTACACAGTCACTGAGGAAGATTCCGAACGGTTGTTTAGAACACAGAATACATCCATGTTGCTGCTCCACTATCTTTAGGATGTTATTTTCTGTATGGTCAAAGCTGCAACTCTGACCCTTGCTGGTTTCATCCAGTAAGATTAGGAAAGTTAGTCCAATGATTAAGGTCTAGATTCAGAAGTGATGTATGTCATTTCTGTCCAATTACCATAACTAAGTCATTTGGCCATAGTAACTACAAGAGAAATTCAGAAATATTTTATTATACTCTAAAATGAAGCATGGAGAAAATAAACTTGGTGGTCAATATGCAATCTCTGCTATAAATATACTGCCTAGGGACTAGTAGATGTTGTAATGGTATGTGGCTGGAATCCCATGTAGTCAACTGTGGTTCAAGTCCTGGACCCAACAGTTTAAAATTTTAAGCATGTGTTTGGTGCCCAAAATCCCAAGAGGAGAATGGAGAAGAAGGGATTGTGGCATGACCATCCCCCCTGGGGGGGTGATTTCTCACTTTCTGTCTCTCTGTGTCTCTCTCTGTTTCTCTGGCGAGCACATGAGCCCTATAGGGGAAAAAAAAAGTGTCTCAGGAAAAAAAAAATGCCTTATATTTCTACTTTGTCCCTGTTCTATCCACTCTACAGTAGGTGGGCTTTCCACACAGGAAATATGTGAAAAATTGACAAATATGATTAATCAAATTACACCAAGTAAGGTCTTTAACTTACCTATAATAATTTAATTTACAAAAGTATACTAATGATATCTGTCCTATCAATTTTAAAGACATACTATAAAAATATAATTATGGATAATAAAAATTATTTTTATAAGCTCTTGGGTTATGTGAGGCAGTTCACTAAGCATTTTATGAAAATCATTCACTTAATCAACACACAAACTCTAAAGATAGATATTGCTTTATCCTCATTTTTCAGGCAAGGAAACAAAACCATGTAGAGATTAAGTGACTGGCCCCAATGACACAGCTATTAAGTGGTAGAACTGAGTTTCAGGTACATTTAAATTGATTCCAAGTCTTTTAACTACTACTGAATCTTCAAAACTATAAACATGAAATGATAAATTATTTAATATCTAGGCTAAACTATCTTTTTTAATGTTTTTTTTTTTTTTAGTTTATCTGTTTCTTCTAACAACAGAGACAGAGAGAGAGGGAATAAGAGAAGAGAAAGAGAGAGCACCCTAACAGTGCCTCCAGCCCACAGTCCACCCCGACCTTCAGCTAGCCAGGACACAGACAAACATGTTCCCAGCAAACTAAGAGAGATCTCTGTATTTGAACCAGCAACCTTACCATGTGGGATTGCTTCACAGAGTCTCACATTTTACCACTGCATCACCATCTAGTCCTTAAGCCATCTTTCAACGATTAGAAAGCTATTTATGTCTTTGTATTTTGTTTGATGCTAATTCATAAGAAGTTGTTGTATGAACTCATTTGAGTCTTACAGGGAAGCAGCTAATCCACTGGTCCTCAAACCTTACTGAGGATCAGTGGGTTAGATGAACAATAGAATAATCTGGGGAAATTCTAAGAAATGTCACTGTCCAGACCCATCCCAGGACAGCACATCAGCATCCGTGGGGTGAAGAACAGGCATCCATCTACTATGTATGTTTTAATTCTATTGATCTAAGCAAAGGAAAGTATTCAACCAATGAAGGGGTGATCATGCTGACCAGGAAACAAGCCACTAGTAAAGGCCTGGAAGCTGCATTCTGTAGGTAAGCCTTAAATCCTCATTATCTTTAAATCTAGAAGTCTCCAACATTTATGTAAACCACAGATGCTTTCCAGTTTAAACAAGTTTTATCTTCATGGCTGGTATGTCTACAGCCTCTCTTCCAGGTTGTGACACATAGCACACAGGAAGTTCTATTAGCACATTATGTAATAAAAATGTCCATGGATGGCACCAAGACAGGACTTACTCTGAATTCCTCAGAGTAACAAACAGCACAGCCATGTTCTGACTTTACAAGCTTTAAGACTTTCTGTAATCTTCTAGGATTACAAAGCCGTTAAAAATTGCAACTCAGATCATGTTTCTATTTCCACGAAGTCATCTGTTGCTATCAAAGAGGAGAGGAAAGCATCTCTTCTTCTGGGCAGGGAGTTAGTGCCAAAATACAAATTTTGTGTTTAACTTAATTTTAAGATTTGACTTGTAGCAGAGACTATTAAGTGCTTTCCAAGATCTGTCCTCCTCTTCTTTCTTAGTAATGAAAACCCTGAATATTAGTTGGTCACATGAAGATGCAAAATAGAGACCACAATGAAGCTAAATATGGCTGTACAAGTAAGTCCCTGTGAGTGAAATATGGGCAGAAGTAATTGGTGAAAATCGTGGGCAGTCATCTTAAAGTGCAGGAGTATGTGCTTTTACTTCTCTTTTCTTCCTGGTGCCTAGAACGAGAATACAAAATCTGAACCTCCAAAAGCCAACTCAGACAGAAAAACAGAGACTGCACGCTGAAGATGGCAGGTGAGTCAGCACGATGAGCTGGGACCCCTGACAATTCTAACACTGCCATCCTAGCCTATCGCCTGCATTTCCATTCCTTTTTGGACAAACCCACTATATTTTGGTGTTTGTGTCACTTACAATAAAGCCTAATCCCATCTAATATCGGGTCACTTAAATAAAAAGTCACAAATGGATTAGAAAGCCATTACAGAACACACTTAGAGATTTAAAAGCAATAGTTTAAAACTGATAGTTTATGATTACATTGAATACACTTTCTTTTTCTTGTTTGTTCTTTCCTTGGACTATAAGAGAGAAAGATTAGGTGAAATATGCAGCTCTCATAGAGGGAGATGTGAGGGTATGAAATCACTTAATGTATGAAAAAATTGTTGCTAGGTGACTGTTGTCTGAAAGCTTGCTGAGGTGTGTTGGCACCTAGAGAAAAATGCAAGTAGGAGTCATGTTTTGTAAGTTTATCCCTTAATGAAGATGCTGCATTATTTTTAAATGGTGAACACTGGGTAAACAAGCAAGAAAAGAAAACATTTTTTCATGTAAGATAAAACAACTTCTCTCTGCAAGCAGCCACATCGCATCCTCCAGAGGGAGAAGCGGGCCCTGGTACACAACCATGATGGGCAGCCCCCTCGTTCTCCTTGTGTCTGGCGTGCAGCACCGTCTCGGAGCTTCCAGGAGCAGCTGCCACAAAACTCAGTTTGAGCTTATAACACCTGCCACAGCCTGAGTCGCTTGGGAAGAGGGAGGTCAGATGCTGATGGTCCTTTTGACAAGGGGAGGCCCAGGCTGATTGTGGTGACAATCTTTTGTCACATGTAGTAAATGTGCTGATGTGGGAGCTGAGAGAAGAGAGATTCAGACGTTCTTCATGACAGCGAAGAGAGACAGAACATGGTCAGACCAGGAATAGGTCAAGAGCACAGGAAGTTCTTGTCCTCAGATCAACCACCGCCTCCCTGGCCAAATGTTTCTGAGGATGGAAGAAAAATCACTACTCCCAAATCCCCTCTCCTTCTACCAGACCATCTTAACTACTCTTACCAGATCTGACTCTTAAAAGTCTCTCCCAAAAATACAGCTAAAATCTTCAACTGCGCACAGAAGATATTTGTCATTATTAATAGTTTAGAGAACTGGGAATAAAGTTGGTCCTATTAGATATAAAAAGCAGTGGTGGAGAAGGCCAAAGGCCAAGGCTTAGTGAAGCAAAAGAAACTAATGGGAACATGAAAACTTCTAAGCCGGATGCTGACCTGTGAATACAAGCTTGAACTCACACTCTCCTTTGCTCCTTCATTAATTTCAATTATTCCATTGCCGGGTTTGACCTATGGAGGTTTGGATGACACCCACATCCCAACAGAAACATTTCTAATGATGAAACATCACAGTGTAAAGCAATCCTCTGCTAGCTCCTAATTTACCTGAAACCTCAAACTCTACTCTGACCCATCGAGGTGAAAAGGAACACATTATTATGTCCATCCCTTTATGGCTGGAAATGTACGCAGCATCAAAGCAAGGCGACACTGCCCATTGGGCGGACGCAGGTCTTTTCCTGGGTTTATAACGTTTCAGGCTGGGAGACGGAAGGAAAATGAAGTGCGGGCACCCACAGTATTTCCAGTGAAGCTACTGCTGTCTCCCACCAGGCAACGGTATTTGCAGGACTGTAATTATGATTATTTCCTTTTTAAAATACCAGTTCAAAAATCCTGCATAATAATTTGCCTCACAAGGATTTGCTCATTATGTAGTTATTCCATCCCTTCTACTCTTTCAAAACCTTATTTTCGTAGCAAGGCATGCAATAATCTCCCAGTTTCTGGAGCAGGTCTTTTTCTATTCATGTGATTGCAAACAGAAACTCCTTATTCAAGAAGGAAAAGGTTATTAAGCTGAGTGAAGGTCTTTCTGTATTAAAATAAAAAGATAAAAAAAGAACTGTGACTGCAATCCTAACTGTGAGGCACGAGGCAGGAGGCATGAACAGTGCACAGCTCTGACTTGGCCTGTCCGAACGGGCGCATTGCCGGTGATACATTCAAAAGTCAATTGGTTAATAATCACATTTGCAATGTTTTTAGTTATTTTTTAATAATCTGCATATTGTTTTTTTAGTGTCCAGGCGTGCTTTTTAAATAGTATTCAGTAAGTTATTAAAACCTTGTGCTATTACATTCTGCGACGTCACTTAGTGAACCATCTCATTTTTAAACAATGATTTCACAGGGCATCTGAGGTCAAAGCAAAAAGTATTATGTATTTATGCATTCTTATTTTACTAACTCTTGAGCTTTGGTTCACTTAGCATTGTTTGAGGGTTAGAACTGATGCTGATTATATTGTAAAAGAGAGTCCTGTAATTTTTGCCATATTATCTCCTTTCAAAGGAAGTTACTTACTCACATGTCCCTGTCTTACACCCACAGTCTGGACAATTCTTTTATGAAGCATATTCTACTACCTTGCAATCCAGAAATTTTAGTGATTCCCTCCACCAGCCCTCTCCTGATGCACAAATTGTCCCAAACGCATCCCAGTTGCCTTCATGACTACAAGACACAGAAATTACCAACCAGCACCCTGAGCACAGCATAGGCATCACTAGGAAATAAAGCAGAAAAGCCATATTAAGTCATCTTATTGTAAGTTATCAAGAAACAAAATGAACTAATTATTATTTCCTTTCTTTTCCCAGTGATTTGCAATTCCTGGATGACACCTGAATAATACCAAAAGGTTTCAAGGCAACCCTGTAGAAAGTGACCTTTTGCTTTCCCCGTTTCATTTGCCCTATGTGTTAATTGACTTTGAAAAAGCAGTATATTATCCTTTTAGAAAAAAGAAACGAATAGACCTGATTTGTGAACACCAACATCCTACAGCATCAAAGTGTTGTTTAAATCATCGCACAGCAGAGCTGAGAACAACTATCCAGGAGAGTGAGAGAAAATTTGGGGGGGAGGGAAAAAAGGGTGAGGAGTTTTAGAATGAAAGAGTGCCACTGCCATCTAGAGGCAGTTGAGACATTAGCCAGCTATCAACCTGATGGAAATGATGCTCGTTATCCTACATCGCCTATAGTTTTCCTAATACATTTGGTCTGCAGAGGTCACCTTTACTCACTCTCCGTTCTAACAAAACCTTGGTCTTTGTGAATACAAAAGGATGTGGGAGTTGATAAAAAGTAATTTTCTCCAAACAAAATGCTTCCCTGATTTATAATAGGTACACAAGAGTTGTGAGTACTTGCATCATTGCATACAACAACTACTTCAACACACAAGACTGCATGCAAATCTTTCTTAGATATTTTCATCTAGAACCACTATACCTTTTTCCTTCCAGATCTATAACACATTTATCATTTCAGCACAATTTATCTTACTGTATAAAAATATTTGCTAATTTTCTTTTATTCCAAATTTCTTCCAAAGTTTTGCCATATACCTAAGCTGTGAAAATGTTTAACATGTATTAAAATAGTCTAGAAATTTCTGAACACAAGAACTACAGCTATTAAGAAAACAAACTAGGAGGCATTACTAGGCTTACAGAGTTTATATGGAGTGAAAGGTTAAGAAAATATGAATGTGGATGTTTGCATTAATATTTGGGCCAGGTACAACAAGACGACAGAAATTATTATGGTCGGTCTGTTATTAATTGCATTGAACATATGAATACTTAATTTATAAAATATAACTTAGAAATGGAATATCATCCACTTGGAATGAAGCAGTAGCTCGCTCGCTCTCTCTCTCTCTCTCTCTTTAAATTGCCAGAGAGTGTGTGTGTTCACGAGAGAGAGAAAGCACCTCTCAAAGTCACATCACAATCCCCCCTGCACATGCACTTTTTCATTTTGTTGAGATTTGGGACACCCAGGCAGGATGTGAACCACAGTCAGGCATGTGGAATCCAGTTTTCAATGTGTGGTGTACAACCACTGCATGCTGGGGCCAGCACAAAGCTGTATCTCTTAAAAGTATTTTTCTCCATGGAAAAGAAAGCACCTTGTTTCTATTCTCAGTAGTCTTGAGGAAAGGTGATTTTGTGAATTGTAATAGCAATCCCTACATTTAATATTATTAGGTAGTGGTTACTTAAAATGCAATTAATGACTTCAAGCCAGAAAACAACATTTTTTTCCCACTATGTCTTTGAAATCCTATTTTTAAAAGACTACAATTTTACTTAAGTTTTACAAACACTGTTTCGGAAAAATTACCTGTCATAGGACTCTTAATAGTGTTATAATTGAAACTGTGGTCTTTCCTTCATCAGACTAAAGAAGGGAAATAGTACCAACCAGTAATATGTCATCTAGAAGAATTACTTATTTGGAACTCAGGAGACAAAGCATCTAGCTATAAATTGACTCTATAATACCAAAAAGTAATACCTTTTTTCCACAGACCTCCATTTTCTCATTAAACACACACACACACACACACACACACACACACACACACACAAGAACTGCACTAAATGAACCTTATGATAGCTTTTCATTCTAAGAGTCCAAGATTCTAGTTATATTACCATATGGCCAAACAGTTTAAAATTGGAACCAGCAGTTAGTGTAACGGCCATGTCACCGAACTCCCATGTAGTCGACCATAGTTCAAGTCCTGGACCTGGTGGCTTAAACGCATGCCGGGCTCGTGTGCGTGAGTGCCCAAGATCCCGAGAGGGGAATAGGAGAAGAGATTGCAGCGTGGCCATCCCCCCTGGGAAGTGATTTCTCGCTCTCTGTCTCTCTGTCTCTCTGTCTCTCTCTCTCTCTGACAAGCTCAAGTGTTCTATAGCAAAAAAAAAAATTTTTTTTGGTTACCATTTAAAATATAATGACTTAGGTAAATAATGTATAAATTAGGCCCAAAGTTTTACCTAAGATGATCTTCTGATTTAGAAAATTAGTTATAATTATTAATTATGGTAATATTGGAAAGTCTTTATAAATAAAAATATATGTTAATATGGATAAAATTTATAATGAACTTTTTTGTAATGAATACAGTTCTCTTTACCTTTGCTTCTGCAACTTGGTGATGATGAGTTGGGATATGTATTTTCTTCTATCTACCCTTCTTAAATGGATTTGTTAGACTCCTATAATTTGAGCATTGATATCTTTTATCAATTTTGAGAAGCTTATAGTTTATTTCTTAAAATATTTTAACTCTCCCATTATCTGTGAAATCTTTTTCCAGAAATCAGATTAGATATATGCTATATGACCTGTCCCCTTAACCTTTCTTTCATATTTCCCATCTGTCCCTTAGTACTTCACTATAGATAATTTCCTTAGGTATGTCTTCCAATTTACTAATTTTCTTTTATGCTACTTCTAATCTTTTGTTAATCTGTCTATTGAGCTTTGTATTTTAAAATATATTTTTTCACTGATAATTTTTGTATCTGATCATTTTTATTATTTTTCTCTATTCATTTTAAAATACTATATTTTAGTTCTATAAACACACTAGATATGTTTATTTTCTGTTCTCTGTCTAATACTATCAATATCTGAAGAATTTTTGAGCTTGATACTACTATTTGCTGCTTCTGATATCTTTCACTTATTTTATTTCTTTATGTTTTAGGATTTGAGCTGAGTGCTCAAATTCCTTAAGATATTCACAGGAATTATTTGGAAATTGAAGATATATTCCTCTGAAAGGGATTTTCATTTGCTTCTTACACACTTCCCTAAATCACACTAATCTCACCAATTTTGAACCTACCTAAGGACTATTTTTTGACAATAATTTCTTGTTTTTAAGACATCCTTTCCTGAGCATACAGGGCTTTGGGGTCCCATTTTTCCATGGAGTCTCTTTTTAAGATTCCCATGTTTATCAGGCCTGAGGCTTCCTTGCACATCACACCTTATTATGCTTTGTGAGGAAACAGCCACAAAAGATCAGGGTGCATGAATTTAACAAACATTCAGAGTGAAAACTGGCCACATTGTACCACTTTTCTGTCTGAGTTCTCGCTTTTACATAGCTTTTGCCCTCGAAGAATTCCTTAATTCCTTGCCAGATATCAGCGATACAATAATGTGGAAATGTTCAGTTGTTTTTAGCAAGAAGTTCTGTAAAAAAAAAAAAAAAAAAAAAAAAAAAAAAAAAAAAAAAAAAAAAAAAAACCTAGACTACCTGGACCTGCAGATGGTGTAGCAGTAATGTTGCTGGACTCCCACAGAGCTGACTGTGGTTTAAGTCCCAGACCTGGTGGCTTGAAACTCACACTGGGCACATTTGCATGTGTGCCTAAGATCCCAGGAAGAGAATGAAGAGATTGTGGCATGGCCATTCCCCCTAGGAGGTGATTTCTCACTTTCTCTCTCACTGTCTCTGTCTCTCTCTCTCTCTGCCTCTCTCTCTCTCTCTGGCAAGCACACACACACACACACACACTTCCTAAGGTAAAATAATCTCAAAAAAAAAAAAAACCTAGACTGCCTTACTTCTATATAAAGAAGCCCATTTATATTGAATCTAAACATAAACTTATCCATGTATTCTGATCCCTATAACTCTAGATGCCAAAAACTTGACTTCTTGCTACATGTTACTTAATGTTTTGGCCGATCTTGCTCAAATAAATCCAGTGATGCAATTTTAATCCTTTCAACATCAGCCTGTTCTATCAGGATGAGATCAAGTCATTCTAACCCATCTTGTAACAATACCTAAATATATAGGTTCTGTCCAACACCCTAGCCTCCCTTCTCTATCATCAGTACCATTACTACTACAACCATCATTCAGTAATACTGAGTCAGAACTGAATATATCTGCTCCATCACTTCCATGAATCTTATTTATATTCTTTGCTAGAGCAAAGATTCTACTAGTCACCCTCCACGTTTCAGTTTATTCGTCACCTTCTACAGGACACTTTCCATGAACCTCAAATCCAGGTTAAGTGGTGCCCTTCTTTGTTACTCCTATAAACACATATACCTAATTCCCTATCACAGTTTTTGCCATGCTGCTATATAATGGCTGGTTTAATCTCTATATTCCCTATTATAATACAGACTTTATAAAAGCAAATGTTTCTGTCCTATGCAACTGTACATTTGGCACCTTCCACAATCCCTGGCACACGGTAGTACTCAATGAACACTTTTTATATAAAAACGAAGTAATTCAGCTTTTTCTTAATTGTAAGCTTACACCCAAGTATTTCTTTAGAATTGTGTCTTAAATTATTAGCCAATACAAAGATATGGGGATTTATATTCACTTTTAAAATATTGTTATTTTGGAACCTTATTTTTAAATCCTGAAAAAGCAATTTCCCAAAATATTAAATATGAATTTAGAACTCAGTTAATGCTGTTGCCAAGAAGATATTAAGTCATAAAAGCATTGGGACTCTAGTCCTATTGTCTACAAGAAAGGTTTAATTTCTTCATTATAATTCCTGTTGCATTGAAAGGCAACAAGGTAAAAGAGTCATCAGAAAGTTTTTCTAACTGAAATCTTGGGAGATTGTGGTAATTTGACATTCATTAAAGCAACAGTTAAAATGATTTGAGGTAGACAGACCCTAATCTGGCCTATGTCTAATCAGAGGAACAAAATGCAGTGTGATGCTTCTGCACGGTGCATAACTATTACCGTCCTTCCTTTCTGTTCTCCCCTGGCCCCTCAGTCACTTGTTTTGCTTTTGAGTTTATAGTTCATTGCCTTCAGATTCATGGGATGCCCTTTTTTTTCCATTAGAATTAACCTAAGAATTGGACTTAGCCAGCAATGTACACGTGCTACAAAATTATCTAAATTATATCAGCTGAAACTGCAGCAGCCACTGTGATTTTTCTAAATACGTACAGAAGCAATTAGTCATCCAGCCATTTGACTTTGATGAAACCAGTGCAAAGTAGCTGTTTACAGACATGATATAATCCGGTGCAGTGGACGTTGTTCTTAAGGCAAATCGAGTGTGTCAGATTGTGTATATTATAAACCACATTCAAAAAATTACAAGAAAAGAGACTGAATTAAAAAGTCATGAAATCTAGAGAACAGACTATAGGTCCAGTGTTGAAAAATCACAACAGTATCAACAATGTGTGGGGTCTCTGGAAAATTCTTGGGTCTTTAACTCTTTAGAAACATTTATAGAAATAGAAATAAGTAATATATCAATTCTTTGATGTTTCTGTTCATTACTTCTGACCTACAAGAGAATTTATTTGAACTCTTGATACAGCTTCAGAATTATATAATTTTTCTGAGTCTAAATTAAATAGGCTTTTCCAGAATCTGAGAATCTGATAACATCTTATGATAAATATCTCTGAAATCCTTATTTTTAAGAGTTTTGCATAGGGTGTTTGCATTTGCCAGAGAGAAACAGAGGGAAAATGAGAAATCACCCCTCAGGGAGGGAAGGCCACACTTAAATTCCTTCTCCTCCATTCTCTTCTCCAGATTTTGAACTTACACACATATATGCCTGGTAGATTTTCAAGCCACCTGGTCTCCAACCTGAACTGTGGTCAGCATGTGGCAGTCCAGCATCTTAACCACCATGCCACTTGATGGTCCCAAAATCCCTTTTCTGAGAGAAGAATGCAGATCGTCTTAACTCTGTCTTTACAGATGTTCTCAGGTCACTATTATTGCACTGATAATCATACCACACCCTAATGCATTCACTAGTGCAAGTGGGGATTGCAGTATGAGGAATCTGGCCACTGGATCACCTAGTGGCAAAGGCAAAGCAGGAAATAAGTTGGTATATAAATAATCTGTCTCCCATTCCTGAATTTTGTTCATTAGTTATTTGCCTTCTCACAATTGATGGGTTTTCCCCCCTCTTTAGAATCAGCATGCTATTTTGTGACTACTGTTTTCTCAAAGGTACTTATATCCAGTTTAAAAAGACACTCTGATTATAGACAGAAGTCTCTTTAATAGGAAGCCTGGTCTCCTTTGAGAGAAGTACACCATGGGAAGACGCATGTGAACTATAAGAAACAAGTTGCTGAAGTGGATAATGACCTGGATAGGATATTGAAGCCAAAGGTATTTGTTGAGTGGCATCAGTGCCAAATGGAGGGAAGTGACTTGTGGCATGTCATAAGGATCAGCATTAGTATTGATTTTGGTTACTTTGCTGAACTATAAAAAGAAATGTAGTAAGGTATGAAATGTGCTGATAATACAGAGTGGAGAAATCCAGTCAATAATAGGTAGGAAAACACTAAAATCAACAATGACTCGGATAAAGTAGAATTATGAAGAAATACTTGCCTCATGCCATTCAGTTTGGGAAAAGGCTAATTAAATTAATCTAAAGTTAAACACATAAGAAAAATAAACTGAACCATCTATGAGTCCTTGTTGCTGAATCACTTCTCCTAGAAACTCAATGTGGTGTTATCCTTTACTTTTTCAAAAAGGAGTGGACACATGCAATATTGCATATAATTTAATGCAAAAGACCAAATGAGGTAAGATATTGTTAGTACTGGGTGAAACTATGCTTCAGGTCTTGAGAGGAAGAAAAGACAACTATAAAAAAGTTTTGATATTTAGATTAACTCTTCAGAATGAAAAAATATCTACCACCGATCCAGTTAATAAGTAGTGCCTTGGAAAATATTCCCTCTGGTAGAAAATGTAATGAAGAAAATGATGTCAGCCTTTACCAAACGTAAAGAGAAGCTCAGAGCAGGGACAAAAGATCTCAGTTGAGAAGCAGACAGAAACCTTGAATGTACTCATCTTCACAGAGTAGGATTCAGATAATTAAACACCAATTAAAGTTGGGACCAGGAGGTGGCATGGTGGTTAAGGTGCTAGACTCTCACATGGCCAAACGCTGTTCAAGTCCTAGCTGTTCAAGCTTGCTTTCTTACTTTCCCTCTTTCTCTCTTTATCTCAGTCTCCCTTTCTGGTGAGTGTACATGCCCTATAGTAAATTTTAAAATAATAATTATAATAAATAAAATTACATAAGTAATTATTTTAAAAAGAATAAAGGTTTTGAAATATATATAAAATTCATAAGGGCAGGAGGAAAAGGGTAGATAGCTTTTTGTCACACAGTCTTTGACATTGATGTCAAAAGATTGACTAATAGACCAGTCATTTCTTCAAGTCACACATGTTGGAAGAGTTGTGTCTTCAGAATTGTCTCATCATCAGAATTGTCTGGCAGTAATATCTCAAGGGCTAAGGTATCTAAATCTACATATACTCTTTAGTTATTACTAAGAAAGTTAAAATCTCTATTCAAAAATTTTTATTACTCTTTGTTCAAAATACTTTGTTCTCCTTAACAGATAATGTCCCTTTAAGAAAAGTATGATTGAAGAAATTTTAATAGAAGTTATTATCCAATGCTTCTTTTAAAGCATGTGTAGGGGCCCAGCTAAGGGGAACCAAATGTGAAGTGCTTAATGAGTGCAAAATCCACTGCATAGAAAAATAGCCCAATCAGAAGAAAAGGGAGGGCAGTTTCACTCCTCCATTCTGTCAGGAGAAACATTTTATTCTAATTAGAAGAAAAGTAGATACAGGGTCTTTACCCCTTCAAGAGTCCCAAAACACAACTTAGATATTTCTTATCTTTCTGCTTTTGCTGGAAGGAAGGAAGGGAGGGAGAGAGGGAGGGAGGGAGGGAGGGAGGAAGGAAGGAAGGAAGGAAGGAAGGAAGGAAGGAAGGAAGGGAGGAAGGAAGAAAGGGAGGGAGGGAGGGAGGGAGGGAGGGAGGAGGGAGGAAAGAAGGAAAGGAATTTGTTGTCAAACCATGTCTCAATGAAAAATATAACTGAAAGATAACTTTCAAACACATTTTGACTGTAGCCTTTGGCATATAGCAGCTTGATTTACAAGGACTAGGATATACAATGCACAGGAGGGAAAATATAGACAGAAAGCACAAAAAAGGCCAGATTACACAATAGGCCATCAAAAATGTCTGAAGGAGACTCTAGGAGGCTGACCCCGAACGGCACCACGTTGGCATATATCGGTTTCTCATGATACCATTGAGCTCTTTCTTAAAGAGATGGCCCCAGCCTATTTTCCCTGCACTGCAGGTAGCCAGAGTCATCACTTTGCTGTAAAGAATGTAATCTGCTCTCCAACGGAGAGCAAAGGTGAATTTAGTTGTGCTCTTTCTTCTCTTATGAATAACATCTCCCCGGCTGCTTGCTGTAATGCCAACACTTCTAGCCTCTACCTCCTCTTCCTGTCAGCATCTTGTCAATTTGTTGGGGGTTGGTTCAGCCAGATGGAGTTCATCCAAAGTACTACATCCATCTAGCAGTGTGACATCTGGGACAATGCCATTTCTCAAGGAATCAATTGAGAATTGGCACATCTGAAGTTTTCCATGCAAAGTTATGCCCAAGTGCCTTCCCTAATGTAATGGTGTATCAGGTTAATGCAAGACATACTCTCAAAGTGAGCAGGTGTGGATACGCTCACTGACAATAACTACTCAGACTGTTGAGTCTAATGAAGTAACCAGGTATGCAGAGAACTGTAAGAGCCCACCAAAAGGGTTTCTCTGTCCTATGGATGAGCAACGCTCTTGGGAAACACCTTCAGTTGCTCCCTATTACTTACAAATGAAGAGCAGACTTCGTTGAAGAGCTCTTCAAATCCTGCTTGGTCAGTTCCCATTTCTACACTTCCCTTTTCCTATGGGTCCACTCTCAGCCTAGACTTCAACCAACTTGCTCTTAGGCATTTTTCCCTTTTGCATTCCTTTATTTTGGACTTTCCATTCCCACTCATTTTTCTCTTTGTCCCATGTCAAAATCTCACTCATTTTTGAAGCCTTCTCTATCAAGAAATCTTCCTTTAAGCTTTCCATATTTATTCAAGGAAAAGATAACGCTTGCAATCCTTTGAATGGGCAGATATAAGCTATGAATTCAAATAAACCAGAGTTTGAATCCAGACTATGTGCCAGCAGAAGTTACTCGACATCTCTGATCATCTGTTTTTTCATCTATAAAACTGGGACAGATAGAACCCTTTAGGAATATCGTGGGTTGTCCAATATATAAGAAGTACTCAGTAAGTGTTCACTTTTTCTTTTAAATTCTATTGTTTTTTCGTGTTCACCACACACTGTCTCGTTCTGTGGCTGTTTGATTACATCTCCGAGCTCTTCTAGCAGATAACATTACTCAAATATCACATTATAGTAACATTCCTCGCTTTCATGTGTAACCCACACCAGCCTTCTGTATCCTCTTACTATGGTTTGTTGCTTCATAGTAATTGTCACTATCTGGCATTGTTTGTTTGTTTGGTATCTAATTCCCCTCTATGTGTAAGCTCTATAAAAGCAGGGGCTTTGTCTATGTGCTTACTGTTATATCACCAGCACTTAAAAAAGGGCCCAGAAATAGTAGGTGTTTAATAAAATTCGCCTGCTCATCTGTAGGATGGAGAATCCTTTTTGGTGAGCTCTTAAAGTTCTCTGCTTCTCTGATTATTTTATTAGGTTTAAATATTTAATAAGCCCCTCAAGTCCAATGATAATTTCTTAGCTATTATAAAACTTCAAGACTGGCAGGGACATTATAATCCTTTCATTGACTACAGTGCTTCTTAGATAACCATGCACACAATAGAGCCCCTACTTTCTAATTCATGGAACTGCTTTTGTTGCTGTTGTTGTTGTTGTTCACAATAGAGTGTATGTGTGCACACATGACAATGAAAGAGAGAGAGTGAGGAGTACCCTCCACAGGGTCTGGTCACGCCATGACTCCCCTCCTTCAATCCTCTAGCCCATCAGACTTTGGGTACTCAAAGGCATGGTCAGCATGATTCAAGCTGACCAGGCCAGGAACCTGGGCTGCTGTCACCATGTGGGATCCAGCTTCTCTTAAGCAGAGTATGACCCTTGCACCACAGAGCTGATCCAAAGCTACTCATTATTCCTTTCAGTACTCTGTGGCCTTGAATGCTTCCCTCACATTGAGCTATTTCCGATGCCTAGATTCCCTCTTGGTGCTCCTTATCTGCCTAATGTATTCCTCCAGATCCCTGAGACCCCTAGAACACAGAGGTGGAAGCCTGAGCTTTGGAGCCACACACTGATATACTCATTAGCTGAGTGAACTGTCTTAAACACTTTGCTCGGCTCCTGGGAGCCCCAATTGCCTTGTTCATAAAGTGAGAAGAGCAGACCAATGGGGATAAAGGGTGTAAATAGAGGGACTAGCAGATGGCATAATGGTTACATTGTTGGACTCCCATGTAGTCGACAGCAGTTTGAGTCCTGGACCTGGTGGCTTAAAACACATTGGGCGCGTGTGTATGCATGCCCAAAATCCTGAAAGGAGAATGGAGGAGAAGGGATGGCAGTATTGTCATCCCTCCTGGGGGGTGATTTCTCACTTTCTGTCTCCCTGTCTCTCCCTGTCTCTCTGGCAAGTGCACATGCCCCATAGTAAAAATCTCTCTTTAAAAAAAAAATGTGCATAGAGACCATGAGGGTTCCAAATGGTAGGGTGCTTGCAAATGGAGGATTTAAAAAGGAAACAAACTCAAAACAAAACAGAAAGCTTCACTGTTCCTTTTTCTATAAAACCTTCTCTTACTCTGCCAACCGAAATTGATCACTCCCTATGTATTTTTACAAATCTTACAGGTATTTCTATTATATCAATAAGTTTATTACACTGATATCATTTGGTTTCAAGTCTGTCTCTATTTCAGAAGTCACCACTAGACTGATCTTTGCAGCTTTAATCTCTAGTACTGTACCTGGTACATAACTGACAGTCTCACGTATTTGTTCCTTAAATAAACAAATCCATGAGATTTGAACTGGCCTTCTAGGCTCAAGGCCTTCATCATTTCTCTAGATTATTTTTCCTTTCTGGAAATTTACTCTTGAACATCAACTCTAAGTTTATAACTTCTTCCACCCCGCTTTCCTTAGGTCAGTTCATATAGATGATTTTCAAAAAGTTCATGGGAAATGTGTAATATTTTTTAAAAAAAAACTATGCATGAGTTTTAAAGATTTCACAGCAAAATAAATTTATGCTTTTATTTCATTTGTCCAAGAATTTTTTGAAGACCCTTTGTATAGCCTAAATAGCCATCCATATTAGTCTCTTAATAAGTACATGAACTGCCCTCTAATGTCAAGTTTGTTTCCATTAGCTTACTTTGTCCACTTCAAGTTTATGTATATATTCACTTATTCATTCATCCATTCAGCATACATATATTGAACAAGTCACAGAACCAACAGACAGGACCGCTCTCCCAACTAGATCATCCAGCACTAGTTTGTAATACTAATTACCTGTAATTTTCATAAAGAAAATGGAGAGTCAGACTTAGTTTCCCCAGGTATAGATTTTTATTTAAAAAAAAGCTTAGTAAACATATTTTCTTATTTCTAATTAATTTTCTGAAAGTGATTTATCTATATGTTTTATAAACAGCACTAAGAGATAAAAATAAGTTAGGTCTTGTATGATCATTTTAAATGGCACAATTGAAGGTATTACTGCCAATCTTTTTAAATCTAAATCTGAGCCTTTAGCCTATGATAAACTAAGCTGAGTAAAAAGCAAAGAAAATTATTCATTTTGGTGCAGGTCTTCCTATCTATTAGATTATTCTCCCCCAAGAAAGAGACAGATGTCACCCTGACCAGGCTTTCTACAGAACAAAAGAATTTACAGGTCTGATGGTGCAAATGAAACTTGAAACTATCATAAAAGATGAAAATGCCCTCTCCAGATGAGAAAGCAAATTGAAAATAACATTGAACAGAAGGGCACGAGAGGAACCATGCTCTCGTTATTAGATACTATAAGTCAGAGAGCCTAAAAGCTGTCCTCGACACAGCCTGTCACTCAGTCTGTACATCTGTAAAATGGAGATAAACAGTGTGCTTCTTTGTTCATAGCAGAAGTGGTAGGATTAATAAAACTGAACTGGGAATGCATTTCAAAAGCACAGCTGAATTATAACAGAAATAAAAAGTAAAGACTGCTATTCAGAAATGCTCTTTCAAATATGCTTGATACCTCAGCAGATTTCTCTAGATACTTAAGCTTTGTCCAAACGTGTAGGATTTTTAAAGGCCTCTGTGACAAAAACAAACAACTCGCTGTTTGATCTGGAAAGCAGAATAAGACCTCAGACCTTTTCTGACCATCCAGAGTGCTGTTTTGGATGCTGCACAATAAATAAACTGCAAAGGAACAATCTCTGCAGACTAGCATCATAAAACTAGAGGAAAGACAAGAATGGATTAAAATATGGCATTCCTGGACCATCCCCATTCCCTAGCTGTTAGGACTTGTGCACAAAAAGCTAGTTCTCACATGGATGACCACAGTTCAAATCTCAGCCCCAGTGGCTTGAAAAACATACTGGGCACATATGTGTGCATGCCTGAAATCACGATGGGATGGAGAAATGAAGAAAAAAGGATTGTGTCATGAACATGGCAGTGGTGGTACATGCTCTCTCTCTCTCTCCTTCTCACACTCTCTCACTCTCATAAGCACACACATCCTCTAGCAATAAATAAATATAATATGGTATTCTTAAATTTTTATTTTTATTTCTTATTGCTCTCTTTGGACAGTCATTTACCTCTTCTTGCTCTCTCTGTAGTGTGTGGAGAACTGGGCTAGAGTTAGGAGTTCTACGTTAACATCCAAATCCAGGCATTTACCTACAGCTGGCCTTAGGTACTTCAAAACCTATGTATGCTGGGAACCAGCAGTTAGCGTAATGGCTATGTCGCTGGACTCCCAAGTAGTCGACTGCGGTTCGCGTCCCAGACCCGGTGGCTTAAAACTCACGCCAGGAGCATGTGCATGCATGCCCAAGATCCTGAGAGGAGAATGGAGGAGAAGGGATTGCAGTGTGACCATCCCCCCTGGGGGGGGTGATTTCTCGCTTTCTGTCTCTATGTCTCTCTCTGTCTGTCTGTCTGGCAAGCGCACGCGCCCTATAGCAAAAAAAAAAAAAAAAAAAAAAACCTCTCCAAAAATAAAAAAATACCTATGTATGCTCATCTTTAAAATATGCATATGTGATTCCTACACCACAGACTGCTTAAAGGATGACAAAAATTATTGTAAAGATATTATAATCTGAAACCACTCAATGGAAGAGACAATTAGAAGAAAATTATTCATATACTGTGTTCTAATTACATGAAAACTTAAGAAAAATCATCCAGTTACTATTTATGGAAAACTTAGAAATATATGGATGCAGAGCTGAAAGAGGTTCACAGAAAAAAACTAAAACCCTAGTCTCATAAAAGTCAACTTCCGGGACCAACAGTTGGCATAATGGCTATGTCACTGTACTCCCATGTAGCCGAATGCAGTAAGTCCCAGAATGGTGGCTTAAACTCATGCCAGGTGCTTGTGCGTGAGTGCCCAAGATCCCAAGATGAGAATGGAGGAGAAGGGATTGTGGTGTGGCCATCCCCCCAGGGCGGGGGGGGGGGGTGATTTCTTGCTTTCTCTCTGTCTCTCTCTATCTTTCTGGCAAGTGCATGCAACCTATAGCAAAAACCTCTCCAAAAAAAAAAAAAGTCAACTTTCTCAAAAAAATCCTTTATATGAAGGCTTGAGAAGCAGATGATTATAGGCACAGTTTGTTAGGCAAATGTAATAGACAATCCTGAAATTGGAAGAAAGGAATAAAGCCATTGTCTCGTCCATTCCATTATGTGGTCAAAGGAAGATACGCAAACAGATGCTGGCCCTGTGAATAAGCAGACAAATTCCATAGTCAGGAAGTGTAGCAAGGAGACTAGGTCATGTAGTCCTACTACCAGCACAGACAGAAACACTGGCAGCAGCAGCAGCAGCCACCTCAGACTTGAAGAACAATGATAAATATAACGAGAGGGATAGATGAAGTTGGAATACAAAGATGCTACTGGATGAACCTGACAGTGTGTGTTCATAATACACTAATCAAATCACTGGGAATAACTACTTTCCAAACCATAAATATTTTTCTGTAGCTGCAGAAGCACAATGCAGCTGTGTACTTATGTGATAAGCCCTCTGTACAGAAAACAGGCCAATAAGCCCATGGAGATAGGGTGCAGGGGCTGACGGTGGAGGAGGGAAGAAAGTGGTTCTCTCCTCACTCCACCATGGACTCAGCAAGGGCCCCATATGATATAATAATCTGTACGTGCATAGTGCCTTTCTTACGAGGAAGAAAAAGCAATTTCCAGGCATTACCTCATTGCTGCTCTTCATCATGCCTCTGGGGAATAGGTAGCAAGTATTATCCAATTTTGTGGGCAGTGAAAGTGAGGAAGTGATTGGCTGAGCATCTTGGTAAAGGTTATAGAGCAAGCCTGTGTTGCTGCCAAGATTAGAACCAGTTCTCCTGTCTCCTTTTGCAATACCTATTACTTAAACACACTCTAAAACTCATTAAAATGGCAAGGAAATGTGCTCACAGAGTAATTTTAAGGAAGAAAAAAAAAAGAAAGAAAGAAAAACTTGACATTCAACATTATTCCTAGCTATCTAAAATACATATGTTTATAAAATTGGACTTACAGGCAGACAATATTAGCAGCAGTAGCATCTGGATTGTGGGATAAACAGTGATTTGGATTTTTTTCTTTGTGCCGCTCTATATTTTCCAAGTTCTAAATTATAAGCAATCACATTTTTTATGAGAAAAATAATTCAAAGTGTAAAATTCATTAACAGTACTTTATAGATCATAAAAATATGAAAGTATCTATCAGTCAAAAATATGCTTTCTGGACCAGATAGGATAGTTGTTAACTAAAAGGGAAAAAAAAAAAAAACTCTACTATATTCTCTTTTGCTTCCAAGTTTATATTGCATACTTCCTTTCTGTTAATAAGTAATGCCTTGGTATCTTACTAAATTAAGTCTAAACTCCTAAGTCAATCCTTAGAAATGACCAAAAATAAACTTGTCCATTTGTTCTTGACTAGATCCTTAACTATACATATTCCATTCCTCAAAAATCATCTCATTTGTTGGGAAATGACAATCTTTCATCAATTATTGTTGGGAAAACTGGATAACCACACACAAAAGAAGTGATCTCACAATATATCAAATATCTAAATGTAAGAGGTAAACCTGCAGAAGTCTTAGAAAAACAAACTAGAGTATAAGCATCATGACATTAGGTTTGAAAATGATTTCTTAAATATGACACTAGAGGACAGGCAACAAAAGAAAAAGGCAAAATAAAAATAATAACCTGAACTATTCAAAATTAAAAACTCTTGTGTCTTTTTCACTCTGTGAAAAAAATGGACTATGGAATGGGAGAAAATATTTGCAAATAATATATCTAATAAGATGTTAATTAATATGCAGAATATATAAAGAACTTTTAGTCAACAACAAAACAACCCATTTTCTCCACTAAAAAATGGACAAAAGGGGCCAGCAGGTGGTGTGGTGGTTAGAGACGTTGGATTCCCACATGGCCAGCTGCAGTTCGAGTCCTGGACCTGGACCTGGTGGCTTGTTTTCTCCCTTTCCCTTTCTCTCTCTCTCTCTCTCTCTGGTCAAATTAAAAAATAATAACGAATGGAATTAAACAAATAAATAATTAATTCTTTTAAAAAATGGACAAAAGATTTGGATAGTCGTTTTTTCAAAAAGATATATAAGTGCCCAATAAGCACATGAAAGATACTCAGCAATATTAATCATTAAAAAAATGCAAATCAAAACAACAGTGAGATATTAATTTATACTCCTTTAGATGACTGCCCTAAAAAAAAAAAAAAAAAAAGAAAAGAAAAGAAAGAAAGAAACAGAAAATAAAAAGTGTTGGTGAGGATAAAGAATTATTGAAACCCTTGTACACTGTTGGTAGAAATTTAAAATGGTGCAACTGCAATGGAGAATAATATGGAGGTTTCTCAAATGTTTTAAATATACTTACTATATAAGGTATACATTCTAAAGAATTGAAAGCAGGTACTCGAACAGATATGTGTACATCCATGAGCATAGCAGCATTATTTGCAGTAACCAAAAGCTGGAAGCAACCTAAGTGTCCATTGAAAATGAATAAATAAACAAACTGTGGTGTATATACAGAATATTATTCAAGATTAAAAAGGAACAGAATTCTGACACATGCTATAACATGGGTGAATGTTGAACATATTATGCTAAAAAATAAACCAATTAGGAAAGGAAAAATATTATATGATTTCACTTACATAATGTACCTAGAAGAACCCAATTCATAGAGACAGAAAGTAGAATGGTGGTTGCAGGAGCTGGGATATGATGTTTAATGGGTACAGAGTTTAAATTCTGCAAGATGAAATAAGTTCTTCAGATGTACAGTGATGATAGTTGTACAACAGTGTGAATGTCCTTAATGCCACTAAACCATATACTTAAAAATGGTTAAAATGTGAATTTCATATGATGTATATTTTACCACAATTTTAAAAGAAATCTCATTTGTTACTACTTTGTGTATCTTTACTCTTTTAGGCTAAAATGTCCTGAGTTGATCTCTAACTTTGGAAATTCAACCTCTATTCAAGTTCTCTAATTAAATATTATTTC
This sequence comes from Tupaia tana, assembly GCA_026018925.1. Taxonomy (NCBI): domain Eukaryota; kingdom Metazoa; phylum Chordata; class Mammalia; order Scandentia; family Tupaiidae; genus Tupaia; species Tupaia tana. The sequence continues at coordinate 24,980,146 of JAKSZU010000021.1, forward strand.
TTTCCTTTGTGAAAGGACCCAGCTACAATATATCATCTTCATCTGAATCCAAATTGTAGCCCAAAATTTAAGAAACTGCACTAAAAAGCATTTTTTATATATCATTTTATATTTACAAAAAAAATTATAAAATTCACTCTAGATAAAAGAAATTTGGATGAGCAAAGTTATGGAAACTGCCAAGGTCAAACTATTGGTATGAGGCTGAAAATCGAGTCTACAATTTCCAGTTTTAAATGGATTGCCCAAAAACTACTATATGTGACTTTTCTACGCTAAGTATACACCACTTTGAACTACCTAATAGTTATTTTTAAGTTTCTTTCATATATCTTCCCAGGCTATAAATTCTAAGAATAGAGACGGGACCAGCAGTTGGCATAATGGCTGTCGCTGTGTTTTCTCCCTTTCCCTTTCTCTCTCTCTCTCTCTCTCTCTCTGGTCAAATTAAAAAATAATAACGAATGGAATTAAACAAATAAATAATTAATTCTAGTTGACTGTGGTTCAAGTCCCAGAACCGGTGGCTTAAACTCACGCCAGGCACGCGTACATGTGTGCCCAAGATACTGAGAGAAGAATGGAGGAGAAGGGATTGCGGAGTGGCCATCCCCCTGGGGTGTGATTTCTCGCATTCTGTCTCTCTGTCTCTGTCTTTCTGGCGAGCGCACACGCCCTATAGAAAACACCTCTCAAAAAAAAAAAAAAAAAGAGAGTTCAAATCCTAAATATCAAATTGTCAGAAAAGTCATAAGGTATTTTCCATTTTTTATGCAAAACTGTGTCATGACTTTCCAACACCCCAATATTTTTGTAACCCTAGCAATCCCAAGCACACATTCACGGATTAATGAAATGTGTGTGTAATTTAGACAGTGAAGTCAATGGGATCTACTAACCAAACACACATCGATAATCTAGAATTGAAAGATACAAATGCTATATAAAAGGATACTGTATTCCTAGCTAGTATCAAAGCATGGCAGTTATCCAGATTGATAAAATAACCCCCAAGTTAATTTGTGTGAAACAATTTTGTTCAGAAACATCAAATTATCTTCAGCTGAGTAATAACTCGATTTCTGCATTTGCCTTTATTCCTCTGCTATTTACTAGCCATGTTATTTTAGGCAATAATTCTCAATGTTTTGATAAAGGTTATCACCACATTCTTACTCATTCACTTCTGCTAAATACTTTACACTGTTTCCATTTAAGAAAGCTTAACAAATCAGTATATTGTATTAGGTCGTCAGGAAAATCATGACATACTTTTTTATGCAAATATATGTCATGACTTTCCCAACAACACAATATTACTAATCTTGTTAAATAACAGTATCTGCACCTCACCTCAATGACTTGTCGAAAATTCCTGGCCAGGCCTTACGGTTCTAAACCCATATGTGAGTGTGTGCACGCACACTTTGCTATTGGGTGCAGGCACTTGCCAGAGACAGAGAGAGACAGTGAGAAATCACCTCCACCCCCAGGGAAGAAGGCCATCCTGCCATCCATCTGTTCTCCATTCTCCTCTCAGGATTTTGGAGAGGCATGCACACATTCCCAAAGGGATTCTCAAGACACCAGGTCCAGGACTAGAACTGTGAAACTGGCCATGTGAGGTCCAAAGCCTTAACCTCCATGCCATCTGCTGGCCCCTAAACCAGTGTATTTTAAGGCAACCAATGTCTAAGTTGGACTTGGAGTAGTACTTCTAGCTTTCTGCATTTCTGCTTTTTAATATCTATTAGAGAGTTAATTGCGAATGTGTAACATTAGCAGCAGAATGTGTTTACTAATATCATCCCCAGTCACCTTAGACATACAGATTCAATTTATTAGTCATCATATATTGTCAGTCCCTATCATTAACTAGGCTGCCTTTCATCCTCTATTTGATAATTATACTGTACACTCCTTTTGAGAAGAGCAAAGACTGTAGAGCACAGTACCATATATATGTCACTCCATTGGCAAGCCAGGGCCAAGTGCTACAATTGTGGAACATGGGCATTTTCACACACCCTCCTGACACCCTGGCCACACTATCAGCCGGACAGAAACAGCCTTCCTCTTAGGTACTAGAGACCTTTGTAGTTTGACATGCTGGTAAGATGTTGAGTATTTTTGGAAAACCTGTGCGGTTCATAGCTCTCTGCCAGGTGGTTGTGCCCATGTGAAAGGCTTTCAGTCTCTTGTATAAGACATAACGATGCAGCGTGGATTAGCAATGGCAGGAATGCGAGCCAGCTCCATGGCGCATGCACTGCTCAAGAGAAGCTGGATCTCGCATAGCAATCAAAATCTTGGCCCAGCCAACCCAGAACACTGCCAGGCATGTGCGGGTGGCTAAGATTTGATAGACTGGAGGAACAGAGGAAGGGGATCACTGCGTGATCAGACCCTGTGGAGGGTACTCATCTCCTGCCCCTCCCCACGCACACGCACATGTGCCGAACCATGAGGAAAGGAAGAAAGAAATTCTGAGAATCCAATACTAGGTTATAGGACAAATAGGTTCTTCTCTGGTACTTCTCCCAAAGGCTTTGTTCTCTTGTTCCATCCTCAACTCATTTAACACTTGCCCATGATCCCTGAAACAAAAGAGGGCACTCCCCCAGGATCCTGGCAGATGCCGCAAGTCACAGCAGAAAGCAGGAATGTGAGATGGTATTACAATGAGACTGTGCTCAAGCTCCAGCTCCAGGACCTGCCTCCACCAGGAGGTGCACCCTGGCCTTTTCGCACACGCTTTGTAACAGTTCTGAGGTAATTGCTCCCTGGGTTTGCTTTAAACCCGTTCCTTCACATGAAGCCAAGGCAGGCGCTGCACACCAAGGAAGGCTAATCTTGGCTTAGGAAATAACAAAAGTCTTTTCTGTTTCATAGCCAAAGAGATTGAAACTCAAGAAACATGGGGGGAATGTACTTTAAACAATTTGTAGCTATTTTGCTTGATTTTCCCTTGAAGCAATAAATACCTGTGCTCCCTGCTGCTGGTATTTTATCGAGCTCTGTTTGTTATAACTGTGCATTATGTTCCATACAAGACAGCATCTTTGAGCTTTCTTTGCGTGTTTCCCTACTACAATTTAGCTCTGTGAGGAGCAATACTAGCGCACCGCCAGGATGAAGAAATAGCAGAGCCTACAGCTAAAGACCACCACCTGAAAGCAGAATGCCCCCCCGTTAGCAATAAATGAATGCCAAGTCACATTCTTTAGTGTAAATTGATGTGGTGGTGGTGGGGGGAACAAGCAGGGGCCTCTGGATTAACAACCATCCCACTAAGAACACCAAAACAAGAGACAATTACTTCCAACATAGTATGACAAACCCCTTCCCTAAGCCACCCACTACCTCCTGAACACAGAAGATCAACAGCAGTGGAAGAGGGTCTGTGAATACGGTCCCATTGGTTTGACTTTTATTGAGCTATAATCTACTTTGTTGCTCTGTAGAAGGCAGAAGAATCAAGGAATATTGTCACATTGTCATAACAACGTAAGATACTACTGACCAGTTCACTGTTCCTCAAATCATGAAGACCGATGACATGGAATCTGCCTTATCTACTCAGATCCTTCTCTCACCACCAATAATAATAAAAAATATAAATATGTGCATATTCAAAGCCATTTTTATTTTCATTTTTTCCTTTCATCCAACAAACTGAGATAAGAAGGCAATTCTCTTCTTCATTTCTACTTCAAATGGACATCCAGTTTATAAAACTCCATTGGTATCTCCATTTTCCTCTCTGTAAAACAGAGGAAGCTTTCACTACCCACGAGGCCTGTGTTAATCCAAATCACTAAGAATAAACGGCAGAATACTTTTTACATGCAGAAGGGTTATGTTGATGTTTCATATTCAGCAGCCTCTCTCCTCTCCTTTCGTGAATTACTTGTAAATGAATTATGGCCAAAGAAGGAGACCTGCCAAGGCTAAGACCTAGGAGTGTGTGAATGAGCTATTGCCTGCGTAGTGAGTGATCATGGCCACCCCCAGGGCACATGGCACCCAGGGCCTGTAATCCACACCGTCTTTCTGAGTGTTGACAGGAAAATCCTCTGCCAGGAAGAATCTATCTCTTGTGAAGACAAGAGGGTCCCAGAACTGGTGCTGGCAAGCTGCTATTGCAATGAGGGACGGCGGAAGCACCGCACTGACATTCCTCTTTGCCATGCGAAGCCAGTAAATCCAGTTGTAAAGACAAGTAAACTTGAGTTGTGGGGAAAATGTTCTGCAGCTGAAGTCCCAGGGGCTCGGTAAATGTTTTCAGATTAATAATAGTTTGTAAATGGAGTCTTTTAACTTGGAAAATTTTAAGGTGTCATTTAGTATAAAATATCATAAAGAATGCCCCGACATTAAAAGTAATGCAAATGAAGGAAATGCAGTCTGCACAAGGGTCATTGGATAATTATTTCATCTCTTTGCATCCAGAATTTTGAAATGAAATATAGTCTTTCCTCACTTCTTCTGCAATAAATCATTTGCAAAAAGTAAGTGGTTTCACAAATAAATGACTGTATCTATGACTATGTTTCCAAAATCAATAATACATTTATTGATAATTCTGCATTTAAAGGTTCATTTCACCTTACTATTGACATCCTGTCTCCCCTGCCATTTCCTTAGATTTAAAATTTTTCATTCTTGGTAATGAACTGTAAGAAAGCTGCTATGTGCGAGAGTGGCCCCGTTTCAGAGCTGGGCACTGCCACTCAATACATCATTTTCTATTAATTACTACACTCAGTGAAGTTTCTTGTTTGTACTCTCAGCAAAATTAGAGTTAGGAATCTTTGGCTTCATTTTATAAAAAAAAAAAGAGATTCTTGACTTCTTAAATGCTGCTCTGCCAAATGCAACCATATATTAAAATTTCTTTCTGTGAGCCTTCTGACAAGTCTTGTCAGTTCAATGAATCCTTTTGAGGGACTACAAAGTGACCTTTGGTAAAGTGTCAGAGATTCAAGAACTAAAATTTAATGCCTGCCCTTGATAAGCTTACAGTCTAGTGAGACAACAGATATAGAAACAGAAATAAAGGAGTAAGTGCTGGTCTCTGGGCCACTAGAGAGACAAATGCAGCACAGAACAGGGGTATTAGTCCGACGGAGTAATTTAGAGAATGCTGCAAGATGAGATGACATTTAAGCTAAGCGTTAACCCTTTTTAACATTATGATTTCACGACAGACTATCAAACATAAATGAGCATGTCCAACTGTATCACATCACCAAGCAGTTTAATAAAACCATTCCTATAATAAAGTAGCATGTGACCTTTTGTGAAAATCTTTACGGAAGCATCATTATGCGGATGAGCCAAAATCCGATTGCAACACGTAGTCCCTGCACGACCTCCAAGGGAATGACACAACCGGGGAAATACATAAGTTTTCATCTGCACCTTATATTAATGATATGATGCCATAAAGAATGTTAGAGTGATTTTAGAGGCTTGGCCTGGGCTAGGCTGGAAAAACGAGGTTATACTGCCATCTGCTGGCAGCACTCTATGATAGCTTTCAGTAAGAGGATCCTGGCTTCGACCTGCTGGCTCAGACCTTGCTCCACCAGCAGTCACAGTGCAGGAAGAGGGAAATGCTCATCATTAAGTATTTTGTTAGAGAGCACACATTCAAAACTCATCTCCAATAAAATGAGTTCTCTGAAACTCACCTATGTCTTGTTCTGATCAGGTAAAAAAATGTAAATGGTATTTTCTTAGTAAGTTTTAAAATAGTAACCCCAGAACTAAACAAATCTTTATCCACATCTCTTGAATTTCATATGCATACCTTGTTATTTCCAGTACAATTTAATAAGATACACTATAGGGAGAAGGCTGTATTTGCCATCAGATTTTCAATTAGCTAAAGCAAGATACTGTTTATACTTGAAGAAAGTAAACTACAATGCTTCATATGTAACAAAACATTTAAATGCCTTTTCTTTGTCTTGGTATGAAAGAGGGTTTTCCTGCACCAAATCCATATACGGTATGTGCTTCTCTAACTTTCCCCCAGGCCTTCCTTTAACTATGAAACCATTTGTGACAAAAAAAAAAAAAAAATCAAACCAATTGTTCCATTATTTGCTAGTTTTCATTATATACTGAACCATCCATTCAGCATTTTTATCTGCTAATGTAACAGAAACTCATCTGCTCAATGAGATTTATTACTTGTTTTTTTCACATGTTCACAAGATATTGTTGTACATTTTGCAATGGGTCTTTATTATCTAGTAATGATGGCTTGCAAATTAAATTAGTTTTTAATGGCGTAGTTAAATTCTAATTTATGTTTTGGAGCTTTGTTTAATTCATTTAGTTATAATGTAATCGTCTTCTTGCTTTTTTTTTTTTTTACATTGCATGGAAAGAACAAAAGAACAGGGGCACATCTCATCACATTCAGTTGTTTTGGCTTTATTAAATCTTGTCACTAATTGCATTTCCCCCAAGAAACTTTCAAAACAATTTGAGTCCGATCCTTTGGGCACAACTATCTGGTTGCTCAGCATTCTGTATTAGGAAGTTGAATCAACTGTTACTGTAACTCTAAGGGTTGGTTAGATATTGCACTTTCTCATGCTCATTATAACCCTACTGTGCTGCGTAATGTACTGGGCAATTATTCTTTTGCAATAAATTCCTTTCCTGTGAGCTCTCTTTCTTTCCTGAACATTCAGGAAAACTGAAACCAAAAGTGATCATTAGCAGCACAGAAAGTAATCTTTTATAATGTCTACTTGCATTTTCTTCCCTCTCAATCGACAGAACTTCCATAGACCTAGCTGCAATAACCTTTTATAACATCTTTTCAAGGGGGTCTACACTGCAAGAACAAAATACCTATAGCAATCTTTAGGGTTTTAAAACAGAAATTGGATTATGGGGTTGCCTAGGAACAATTGATATGATTTAGGATTTCTTGAGCAGATTTGACCCTTCCTGGGGGCCGGTAGTTTTCCCAGGAGGACTAAAGCACGCAGGTGGCATTTTAATGAGGACTATCCACATTGCAGCCTAAGTTCTCATACAAACAAGGACATCCTTTCAAGACTATTCTTCCCCTTTTTCTAATGGGAAAATAATATCTCATATCCTAGATCATTCTCTCGTTCCAATTTCAACCTGTGCATAAAGGTGCTTTCTCGTGGGTTTCTGAGCGCACCATTCAGATGACCCACGTGAGCAGGTCGCCACCTGTCGGTTTCACCCAGTCGCACATGGATTCCTCTCCTTACTCAGACCACCATCTTTCTTTTTTTTTTTCTTTTTTTGGAGAGGTTTTTGCTATAGGGCGCGTGCGCTCGCCAGACAGACAGAGAGAGACAGAGAGATAGAAAGCGAGAAATCACCCCCCAGAGGGGATGGCCACGCCGCAATCCCTTCTCCTCCATTCTCCTCTCGGGATCTTGGGCACGCACACACACGCGCCCGGTGTGAGTTTAAGCCGCCGGGTCCGGGACTCGAACCGCGGTCGACTACGTGGGAATCCAGCGACATAGCCATTACGCTAACTGCTGGTCCCAAGACCACCATCTTTCAAACTGTTGATTTTGGTTACCAAAGACATCAGTACATCATTCTCTTCTTCTGAAGAGGCAACTCATCACACCACTCCTGACTAGGACCCAGGAGTGACAACTTTATAAACAATGGCATCACTAAAAGGAGGGAGCAGTTTTCCTTATTTCATACAATAAAACAGGAATATGTACTGCTGGAGTGAGGAAATCAAATCTCAGAGTACAACTTTTTCTACTGTTTCAATTTTTTTTTCCATAGGCACGTTCAACTCTTCAAAGGGCTTGCTAAATATTAATAATAACAATGTAATGCAAATGTGTGCTATGACCCTGATTTGAATCCCATTTTATGTTGTACCTGATAGTGGGGGAAAAGAAAGAAACTGGGTCATCAGAGATCCTATTCCATGAAAGGCTATTTCTCTAAGAAACCAATAAAGAATAAAAGATGCTTTCATGTTAATCCCCCTATTTCTCTGAACAGTATAACCTGGGGGGGGTCTTCTGGCCCCAAAAGTTGCTGCTGACCACAACCACAGAGTGGATCCAACATTCCAAACTGGTCTTTACGATTTGCTTATGCAGGAGCCACATCTGCAGCGGGGGGCTCTTGGAAAGGAAAGGGCATTTATAGAAAAGGCGAGCTGCTTCAAAGCTCACTCCGGGTTCAACCACTGCCCCACTCCCCTCCACTGATTAGGAACAGTAAGCTAAGAGTTGACCTGGCTCATGATCTTTGCTCAGCTCATGCTGTAGTCTCCCAGGTGTTACAAAACACACCTTTACCTTTCGCCTGTTCTCCACAGAAGGTATCCTCTTCCTCTCCTAACACGGTAGTCCACTCTGATGGTGACCTAGTGAGAGCCTCAAAGGAAAAATGAGAGCTGTTAGAATGTGGGTCAAGTAAAACTGTTATAGATTGCAAAGGTAATTCCTTTACATGTAAAATTCTATTATTTGAGGACCAGCAGGTGGTGCAGTGGTTAAGACACTGGATCCCACTTGGCCAGCAACATGATTTGAGTCCTAGAGCTGGTGGCTTGAAAATTATGCTCAGCACATGTGTGTGCATGCCCAAAATCCTAAGAGAAGAATGAAGGAGAAGGGATTGTGGTGTGGCCATACCCCCCAGGGGGTGATTTCTCGCTCTCTCCCCCCGACACTCTTTTTCTGTCTGTCTCTGGTGAATGCATGCACCGTATAGAAAAAATAAAAAATAAAAAATCTCTTGTTTAGTTTTACACGGGGTATGACCCGTAAAATTGAAGCATCCACGACTTAGCTGACATGCTGACGTGAGCTATTCCTTCCCTCATCTAAATAACAAGTGCCCCTGTAGATCCTGCCAATAACACACCAGCCTCTAGAACCTCACCCCATCATATAAGCTCCTGCCAGCTTCTAAGGCCTCCCAGTTACTCACTGTTGTGGGTTCACTTGTGTACTCCCAAAAGATATTTTGAAGTCCCAGCCCTCAGCACCTTAGACTGTGACCTTATTTGGAAATAGGGCCATTGCAGTTGTAATTAGTTAAAACTAGATTAAGTCGGATTGATTCGAAATAACTAGTGCTCTATAAGATGCAGGCCCATGGGGAAGAAAACCACTGGATGACAGGTGGAGGCAAGTGATACAGCTGCAAGCCAAGGAATGCCAAGGAGGGAAGGCCATCACATGAACTTAGGAAGAGATGATGAAGGGTTGTACCCAGAGTCCCAGAGCACACATGACCCAAGAACTGTTTGGTTTTGGACTCCTACTTTCTAGATCTGTGAGAGAGTAAGTCTCTGTAGTTTTAAGCCATCGCACTTTGTGATGTTTCATTATGGTAGAAACTAGTACACTACCCACCTACCAGCGGCTAACCTGTCCTAATACCAGCCCCAACAACAACCACATCCGACTTCCCAGGGATCAAAGGGACTTAGATGTAGTTAGAGGTAGGGCCAGCAGATGGTGTAATGGTTATGTCACCGGATTCACACGTGGTCAAACACTGTTTGAGTCCTGGACCCGGTAGCTTAAAACAAACTATTATAATTCTACCGTGCTGTGTAATTTACTGGGCACGTGTGTATGCATGCTCAAGATCCCAAGAGGAGAATGGAGGAGAAGGGATTTTGGCATGGTCCTGTGAGGGAGGGGGGTAATTCTCACTTTCTGCCTCTCTGTCTCTCTAGCAAGTATATGCACCCTATAGCAAAAATCTCTTTAAAAAAAATAATTAGAGGGCTTGTGATACAGTCATTGTATGTTTAATTCATATTTTCAGGTAAATTGGATTCCATTTGACTTGCTTGAAAAACCAACCATCAAATTATAATACTCTTAATAGAAACATGGTTTTAAATTTCAAATAATTTTCACAAAAATGAAATTTAAGACATAGTCTGTTTAAGTCCAATCTTCTTTAGAAGAGATACAGGGACCAGCAGTTAGCATAATGGCTATGTTGCTGGATTCCCATGTAGTCGACAGTGGTTCGAGTCCCGGACCCGGTGGCTTAAACTCATACCAGTGCATGTGCATGCGTGCCCAAGATCCCAAGAGGAGAATGGAGGAGAAGGGATTGTGGAGTGGCCATCCCCCATGGGGGGTGATTTCTCACTTTCTGTCTCTTTGTCTTTCTGGCGAGCACACACGCCCTGTAGCAAAAAACCTCTCCAAAAATAAAAGAAGAGATACATTGTCTTTTGTCTTTAATGCATCATTAAGTTTTGTGATGGCATTGAAGAGTCTAGGAACATAATGCTTAACCTAAGAAACCTAAGACAGCTCATGTATTTTATAAATAATGTCATTCTTCCCATGAGAGTAAAAACACAATTGGGAAGTTTGGTATGGGTTCAAGAAAATCAGGCAGACCAAATCTATGTGTTCATATTGCATATAAAAGGGTCAATAAAACAATTTTATCTACTGGGTCATTGGAAAAGTCATGACATATTTTTCTATGCAAAAATACATCATGACTTTTCCAATGACTCAACATTTATGTAATTTTAAAAAAACAGAAAGAAGGCCCAGCTGCAGCAACACACGCTGCTAAGACACTATACTCCAGTAGGCTGAGACCGCATGGGAGACCTGGGCTCGGTTTCCAACCCAGCCTTAAGGTTGGGTACGGTGGCACACACCTGTGATCTCAGCAACTCAGGAGGGTGGAGCAGGAGGACTGCAAGCTCCAGACTAACCTGGGCAACCTAGTGAGATCTTGTTTTTCTTAAAAAGAAAAATTAAAAAACTGATATGGTGGCATACACCTATAGTTCCACCTGGAAGGCAGAGACAGGAGGATCATGACACAGCAAGGCCCTGTCTAAGAGAAAAAAGAAAAAGAAAAAAAACAGAAGGAAATTAATAGCATAAAAGACATATAGTTTAGTTTTGAAGTGGACCAGCAAATCTAATAACAAAGCCCCTTGTAAGTGCATCATTGTTTGGTTTGGGTATGTTGGGGTATTCATTTCACTTCACACAAGAGGGCCTGGTGGCTCAGGAAATGTCTAGTTTTTTTCTAGACTGCTCAGGAAATGCAAACACCTCCAATAACCTTATCCTCAGCTACTCACTCACCTGAACAAAGCCTATAGTGTTTTTTCAGAGGTTTTGACTTTGTTCCAAATTAAGGACTATACCTTATATTATGAGTCAGTACAGACATCTGTATGTACACAACTTATAAGAACATATATAATTAAAACATTTTAAAAAGCAATACTTATCCTTATTACTTTAAATAGATTCTAATATTTTCCATGCTATCCTAGTTCATTTTTATAATGCTGACCTTGACCTACTAAACTTATTTCATAGTTGAAATGGGTCATGGCCCACCATCAAATAGCGATAAATTCTGTCATCATAAATAACTTCAACTCTTCCATAGTTTCTATTAATGACCTGGTTCCTACCTCTCTCCCTCCTATCTTTCCAACTCATTCTTTTTAGAATTTCGGCTCCTACAATCCTTCTACTCCACCAGAACAAAATATCCATTGCTTCTATCACTTTTCCTTCAACCCATTCCTCATATACTCATTCTCCTCCATACCAGATAAACTCCATGATCCTTCATTATAATCACTTCCTTGAACACACTGTGCTTGTTTTCTACCTCTCACTGTCCTGGAAAAAACTGTGACCCTAGTTAATGTCAACTCTGTACTCTAAGTCTCTGTATCAGCAGGTGAAGAGGACTGGAGGAAAACACCCAGTCACGCTGCTGGTCTTGCTTAAACTCAACAACACCAAGTCCAGCAGGCTTTTATGTGATCTTGTGAATCTCACCCAACCTCTTGATTATAAACACCATTGGTACCAGTGATTCCCATTTACATTTTTAGGTCAGGGCTCTTTTATCAACTCCAGATTTGTGTCCAACTGCCTCTATTTGGAGACTTAACCGGCACCTTGACCTTAATAAAGCCAAATCTGAGTTCCTGGTCACCATCCCTACCCAAATCTACTTCTCCTGTAGACTCCCCTTTCCAGAAATGCAATCTCCCTCTACCCGCTGCTTTCCATCTCACTCGGCAGAAGGGCTGGGCCTCTTCCCATGGTCATCTCACTGGCATCCTCTCCCACTGATTTCCACACTCTCACCAGGAACCAGTCACATGAGCCTTTCCTGCATACCAGGCACACTCCTGCCTCAGAGCCTTCGCCCTTGCTGTTCACTACATATTCAATCCGGGCTTTATTCTTCTCCTTAGCAATTGTCATCATATAATATGCTACATCATTTATAAGGGTAAGGATACGGAAAAGTATATCCTGCTGACTGGCTGTCTCTTCTGACTTAACTGTATCTACCATGAGGACAGGGATTTTTGTCCATTTTGCTCTGTTTTGTTCCCACAAGTACCTGATATATAGTACAATAAATGTCTTCAATGAGAGAATGAATGAGTGGAGCCAGTACCGTGCAGGGCCACACGCTGCACCTGGGTTCCAAGTGTTTCAAGTGTTCCCAGAGTGTAGACTGGGCCTGTTAGTCCTTTTTAATAATCTGAGTGACCGGTAGGTATCACCTGCCCTCTGTAGCACACTGTGAATACAGAATCAGAAGCATTTGCCTTAGTGATTACATTGTCCCTGACTCACCTCGAAAACACACACACACAAGCACACACAAGGAGGACGGTAAAAATAACCTACATCTTCCTGCACCTCAAGACAGAGATCCCATTCCTAGCTTGAAAGATGCAACTTTCTTACAGACACTGCTGAAAAATGAGAAGGCAGAGACTTCTGAGAGCTCCAGCTGTGTCTTAAACACAGCCCTAAGGACTGTGTGTCTCTCACACAAGGGGAAGGTAGAACCTGGTAAAATTTCAGCCCAAAGGTTCCAACAGCTCTCTGTTTGCAACAAGTTTCAGTATATCTTTTAAGCAGATGATTCTTAAGAAACCCTATTCACCCTACTAAGCCTTTTAATTGTGCAAAATAAAAATCAAAGCCCCTGTGCTAGACCTGATTACTGAGGCTCCAAGGAGAAAATACTAACTAGAGTTAGCACGGGAGAGAATGCTTTTTAAAGTAGGTTTGTTTGGGGGGCTAAGCTGATCCACATCGGGAAGATTAGGTTACCTTAGAAGATAGAGATAGAGTGGGAAATTTTTTCTAATGGCTCTGAGATGAGGTCCATGACGGACTGACAGATTTCACGAAAAGTTTGGTAATGGACTGAAGGGCTTGTGCTGATGCAGCATTTATGAAATCTTTCATAGGACCAAATAATAACCATAATATAAAACAAACAATCAAAAATTAGCATGAATATTTGAATTTTGGCACAAATAGAGCTGCCTAAGGGTTGAGGTGACTAAATTAGCATAGAACTGGAAAGAACAGAATTCTCACCTCTGCACCTCTGAGGATTCGAGCTCAGGGCTACCCAAAGGTGGCACCTTTGACATAAAAAGGGACTACCCTTAGCTATAGCTAAGGCAGAACTTTCAGAGGCCTCATGACCTGGAAATAGAGTATAATAGATGTGTTTGTGCACATATATAAGGCAACCATGTGGGGACTTCCCAAAGTAGCCTAGGGAGTTTTGAGTGGGCAGGTTCCATTTAGTTGAAAGGGACAGGGGCTCAGAGAAAGGTGATCTGGAATCACATGTAAATCAAAACCCCATACCCATAAGGCTTTCTGGGAATAAATTTAAGGAGCATAACAATATGCTTAAGCCAATTTAGTAAATCTGGGATTCCAGATGGAGTAAGGAGTGAATTTAGTCCTAGTCTAGTCAACTCCCAAAGGGAAAGGATGGGATTTCTTCTAAGAATACCAAGGATGATCTAAAAGGTTCAATTCATATGGGCTCCCTAGATTTCCTTAAAAGGAGGAGGAGAGCTTAGGAAGTTATGGAATCTCTTCAGACTAAAATCTAGGAAAGTCTCAACCTGCCTTGAAGTGGAATTAAACTTTACGTTTTCTGTGAATGCAAAGGATTACCTTGGGTCATCAAAAACAAAACCCACAAACCCAAGATGTTAACCCTACAGACTCCCTAGTATCATCAGTGTATAGTTTGTATCATAACAGGTAGAACAGTAGCACCCAAAAAGGGAAAAAGCAAATTCCCCAAGACCTTGTGGCACATCATTTTTAAGTAACTTGGGTTTATTCAGAGCAAGTCGAGTTGCAACAAATTCTGTATAACTTAGTAACAACCGGCATATAACAAAAAAAGAGAATTTCCACTTTGCAATTCAGTGTTCATTTCTTTTTTAAAAATAAAAAATTTAAAGCAATCTTTTGTTTTAATTTTGCCACCTGGAGTCTTAAATTTTGCCCTCAACTTTGTAATTCACGATGCAGCTCTCAGATGGGCGTTATTAACAATGCTGAGCCATCTGGTAGCCTCCTGTTTCAACCAATCACTCTTGCTAAGTAGGTATTAAGATCAGTTGTTCCCGTAAGCCGAAGGTGTGCATATGCTGTAAACATGTAAATGAAATCTCTTTTAAACATTATTTTAAATTTGAGTATCGTCTAAATTTGTGTGCTCTCTGCCCTGGTTTATTGCTCTGCCCTTGAAATGTGTTTCATCAGCATCAGAACTAAAGTATCATTGAAAGGGACTGAGGAGGGGGGACGCTATGAAACTTTGAGGAAAATAAAAGAAAATGGGATAAATATAAGTGATACTGAAGATTACTGAGATCACCAGCTATCATCAATCCATCAACATCCACTCAGTTTCCACTTTGTCATTGGCTTTTCTATGAACAGATAAAGTCCTCTGTCATGGTGAGGTCACTATCACAGTGCACACATACAGGCCAGAGAGCAATAGCTAGCTAAGAACGCCATTGCATTTGCTGGACAACTTTCCCAATAAATTGAAAGGAAAATAAAAAAAAAAAAAAACTGTTATTTTGAAACACAATGCAAGCATCATCTCTCATAATTGCATTGGCTATGCCACGCAGAGACACATCCATGTTTGTCATGGATCGTTCCATTAAGATGGCTCTAGCAATGTTTTTATTCTTTTCTTTTCTATGCCCAGCTGGTAATTCCACAACAACAACATAAAGATTCTTCACTGATTGACCTCCAGCAACTTTTAAACTGTACAAAGAAGCCTTAGACAATGTCAGTGTCTGAATACCACAACAGCAAGACCCAGGAGAAAGTGTGGGGGCAGAAGAGAAGAAAAGAGGAGATGGGCACAGCAGGGAGGAGCTGAACTGGAGAGCAGGTAGCTGCAGTCCTCAGTCAATGCCAGGAAAAGGACAGAACGTGGCAGCGAGGACTATTGATGGGTCCCGGGGAGAGGGCAAAGACCAAGTCCCTTCTGGATCTCTAAAGGCCTGGCCCTTTTCAGTCATTTCATCATTTTATTTTATAAAAACAGGAAGTCTTCCATCCCTAACTTAGGCCATTATTCCAGTTTGTTAAAGGGGCACATTGAGTGGAATCGTCTACCTTCATCTGGGAGGGAGAAGGCAACCGCTTCCCATTTATTTCAGCATATGTCACAGGGAGGAGAAGAGGAGGGACACTTTCTACCTGCTGGGCTTCAAATAAAGCTCCGTTTATGTTCCCTTGGAGTTCACATTCAGAAAAAAAAAGTCATGTAGTGACCCTCAAAACAACCTGAAAAGGGAGCTCTTGGGAGACTGGATAATGGATCAGTTCATTGGGAAAGAGTAAAAGGGCTTAAGTCCTCTTCTCACAAAGCAGCCTGAGGAGAGAGCATTATTCCCTGCCCAAGCCATGCCACAAGCCCTGGATCATGGCTTTCTTTTCCACACTGAATTGTGTTTTCACATCCATTGTTGCAAATGTTTCAGGGCCACTAGAAGATGGAGAGTCCAGTTTCTGGAGCAGCTGGAGAGCAGATTGTTGGAGAATCAGGGGGAAACCTTCCCTGAAGAGTGAGCCCTTTTTCTCAACCCTCCAGTTGTGTCACGATCATCGGAAGCAAAGAATGCAGAGCCCGTCATGCTGCCGTAAGAGACCGTGATTAAACCTTGGCTGAGTTTTCCCCCACAAAACAAGATATTGCATATAGTACCCCAAATCAGGAGTATTTGGGGAAAACAATCATTCACTTGTTCAACCAAAAAAAAGGTTTCAAGATCTAATTGTTACCTGCAGTGCGCACTATACAAAGGTTGCTGGCTACAAGACAGAGTTGTATAAATAGCATGACAAACAGCTGCAGATTTCAATTACTCTATGATCATCAGTGTATAGAATAAAGAGGCAATTTTGCAGAGGAGAAACCACGGGGAATACATTGGACTGACAACTGCCTGGAATTCAATTTGCCGAAGTGATATTGAAATATGGGGGAGAAGTCGCAGTGCGCTGATTAAGTTTCAAGCTGCTGCATTACTAATACTGTCTCATGAACCTGTACGCTCTGTTATCACCATAGCAACATGATCATGAGAGCAATCCTGGAAACCGGCTACACCACAGACTGTTCATTTACATTTGTGATAAATGCTGGAAAAGTCGGGCACATTAATAAGCCAGGAAGTTTACAGAACTTGACATCCTAGAAAAATTGCAAAGAGCATAAAATATTGTTTTTCTATACCTTTAGTTATTTGACACATATAAACAAACAAACAAATAAGAAAGATTTATGAACAGGAGAGCCAAATGTTCATCCAAGAAGAAATAAACACAGAAAATCTGTTTTACTGTAGCCCTGGTGATATTTAGATTTGCTCAGAGAACTTACTAGGAAAAAAATACCATGCTTTAAGACCACACACACACACAAACACACATGAAAACATGTGTACGCACACATGCATGCATAAACATAAAAAGATCCTTTAAAAGTATTAAATTGTTGGTTCTCATTTCACATAGATATGTGCAAAAAATCTTTGCATAACTACAGTTTTATCATACTGAATGAATAAATGAAAGATGAGACTACAAAAAGCATTTTTTGATTACCTGGATTTATTAATTTGACTCCTCATGAAAAAATTTTATTCTCAAAATGTTTATTTCTGTTTCTTAACTTTATAACTACTGATTACAAAGAACAAGTGAAATATTTTAAGTCATTTCTGATTTTTCTTTTTATTAAGTAAATTTACTTTCCTGATACAGAATATGGCACAGAAATAGTAAAATCTGTCTTGAAAAATATTCTATCAATATTTCCTGCTAAACTAATGAAATGGAAAAAGAAAGCTCAGAGATAAATTTTTAAATGTTTGCTTTTTCAGAATGGCAATTCTCTCCACTGATGTATGAAATTTTTAATATTTTTCAGGTAAGTCAAGTCAGTGTCTTCTCTCTCAATAGAATGACTGCTTCCTCTTTTGACCCTTGTCTCTCCAAAGGCTTCATCTCATCCCCAGTCATAAGACAATATCTCCTCAAGTTTATGTGGTACTACTAGTTGGCAGTGAGAAAAGTTAATTTTTACATGCTATAACAAAAAAAAAAAAGCTTCTCAAATAGTTTGCTTTTTGCAGTTCAAACAAAGTTCACTCTTAGCAGGATATACAATAAAAATCTGCAGAGGCAAAGACACTGTGCAACGCATTGTCATTTTATTAGCAATCTATTTAGAGGACTATTATACTGTGTTACTATAATACAGGAAAGCAGTCATTTTCAACCTGAGAAAAACTCCCTACCTCATGTGGAAGAGCAGTCAAAAGCAGACACCTGAAAAGAAAAGAAACAATACTCCCAATGCCTCTCTGCCTCTTTCTTGGACAGACTTCCCATAATGTAATGCCAATGAACATAAATCTAAGTGTGCCCATGCCCACCTCCTATTACCTTGTCCAATTTTCTAGTCTTCCAAATGCCTCCTTATTCTCTGAAAATCATCAAGGAGTATAAAGAACACAGAGACTTGGAGTTAAGTTAAGCTTGATTTGAAATCACAATTTCCAGGTTTGTAACACTAGGCAAGTCAGTCATTTGATTTTATGAGCTTAATTTTTCTCGTGCATAAAATGAGGATCACACTGAGGCCACAAAGCTAAAGATTAGATGAAATAATATTTTGTCTACCAGTGTCTGCTACATGGTGAGTGCCCAACTGGGACTAATTCCTTCCTCCAACCTCCATCCAGTATACCTGATACATCCTCACACTCACCTGCTCACTGGAATACTCCTTAGACCTTCTTCTTCCATCATTCTGCACAACTTTCCTGAGCAAGTCACTCAACCACACCACCAACCCCTCAGCCTAATACCTACCCATATCTGTTGTCTAGAGACTCTGGTGGTGCCCTATTGAATTCTTTTACACTCCAGTGTCTCCAGTCAACCTCAGCTTTCTCTCCTCCTTTTATGGCTTCTTTGCTTCCTATCACTCAATTCCCTGTCCCTTCTTGGAGCATGAGGGCCCCTTCCCCTTGAGCAAGACAAAAAAATAAAAAATAACAAAATAAAGATTGAGAAATGTTCCATGGAGGCAGTATCCAAGGTGGGAAAGCTGTGGTTTTAAGACATTCTTGGGAAAATTTTGTTGATCTATGAAAGCATAACAACAGAAAGATAATACCAGAATCTAAGAGACTAGGTCTTGACTCAAGCTCTGGTGAGAATGAGCAGATAAGAAGACAGAAGGATTTATGTTCTTAATATGTGTGAGAGAGTTGGCAAAGATGAAGTAAACAGATAACGCAACTACCCATCTCCAACCATCCCTCTTGCCCTAGTTACACCCCCCCCCCCATTTCTGTAAACAGAATATCTTCCTCTCCTTCACACCCACGAACACCAGCATGGTAGCAGTGAGAGCCTCAATGAATCAGAAGTTAGGAGATCTGGCTCTGGCTTCAGTGCCAACACTCAGCAGCCAAATGGCCTTGGGTCTAGCAAGTCCTCTAGGCTTCTATTTCTAGGGATAAGCATTTGGGACCAGAGATCCCATTGATAGTCTGGTGAAGCTTGTGAAAAAGATGAATATATATACATAGATAGATAGATAGATAGATAGATAGATAGAATGATAGATATAATTAATTTCTCTATATATAATATATGCATATAGAATACATATATAGTATATTTCACATAGGTATTCAGATATGTGATATATAATATACATATATATAACATGCTAGTATGTATATAATATACATATTAATATATATATTAATGTGCATATACATATAACTATCTATATATTATATACATAGCTATAGACTCATGATTAAAGGAGCCAAATCCCACATGGCTGACCACAGTTGAAATCCTGACCCCTGTAGCTTGGAAAACATGTCTAGTGTATGTGTGCATATGCCCCAACTTTATTCATTTATTCAACAAATAAGAACATACAATACAAAGTATCATGGAGTGGACATGTCAGTGAAAGTATTTCCTATTGAACATGGCAGGCAAGACCCCATTGCACTACAACCTACATTGCAGTCTGAAGTGACAAACACTAAGATCTCAATCAACAAACAAATGAGAAAATATTAGATGTTAATAAGTACTACCACAAGTTATTACCATTCTACCATTTTGCTTTTTTCGACCTCTCTTTTATATAAATAACAATAATTTGCAGCCTGGCTTTTCTCTTGGCTGCTACCTTACTTTTCCTCCACAATTGAGATATAAGTATTCTATAACTGTTCTTTTTGTTAATCAGTATTTCCTCCCAGATTCCCATGATTTAGATTTCCATTCTTTCCACTCTCCTAAAATTAGTTTCTCAAAGGTCATTATCAATTTCCTTCTGATTAAAAGTCCTTTCTGAATCTATATCCCTCTTGACTTCTCTAAAGTCTTTTATTATATAATTATGGTCTGCTTCATGAAATTCTCTCTTTTTTTAGTTTATATTTATGCTCTTGCTCTCTCTTTTTTTAATAATTGTCAGAGGGCACATGCCCTCACCAGAAAAAGAGAGAGAAAGTACCCCTCAGTGGGCCCTGAGTCACACCACAATCTCTTCAATTTCTCCATCTGTCAGGATTTCAGTCACACACACATGGGACATCATATTTTTCAAGTCACTTGGGTCAGGATTCAAACTATGGTCAGTCATGAGGTATCTGGCTCTCTACTCACAGATATTACCTGCTGCACTGTGAAACCAACCCAGAAATTCTCTATGTTTTGGAGTTACTACTCTATCACCTTTACTCTACCCTTTTCGACTACTGTTTTCCTTGAATTTCCTTTCCTGGACTATCTTCCTCCTGAGGACCCACTTCCAGTGAATTCTCATGAAGATACCTATTTTCCCTCCATTATTTCCTAGTATTTCTAGGCAAATGATTTCCAAATCTGCACCTCAAATCCTGGTACCTCACCTCCTTAGAGTCAATCATAGATGTGACATCTCCAATCATGTGACCCAGCAGCCTTTCAAACTGCATGTTCAAAAACCAAAGACTCTCTAATCTCTACAGTAGTCTTTGTTCACTCTTCTCCCCCATCGTGGGATGGCTGATTCCTTCTCTTCCTCTTTATGTGTGTAAGGAAAAGGAAAAGTCTCTATGTCCCTTATGTCTCCTGAATATTAATCCAATTCAGTGGTTATAATTGGACTGCAATGGGTATTTTGGGTGACAGGGCATTAACAACTCATGTGAATGTGGGGCTTCCTCTCAGCACTCTTCCATACCCTGTGCTCCAGAAGCTTTGGGCTGAGCCAGGAAATGTATCCTTAAATCCTTGAATAACTTAGCCATCGCTTTTTCTTTTCTTGCTACAAGTGTTAGCAAGTAATCTGATATTCTTTGTGTCCAGATGGGGTTACGATTTGGAAATAGATGGAGGAAGAACCCCACTTGTGCTAGGTCATGAGCCAAGCCCTGTATTACTGGCAGAGTGGGGGCCTCATTTACCATTTGCCATTATTTCTTGTGTATACCTCTCCTTTGGGATCACACAAGAAGAGAATTAGCTTTGGGCTTGAGGAAGAAGTCAAGCATTACTAGATTCCTTGGTCAAATGCCAAGCAATATAAAATCATAACTTGAATTACTAGTAATAGCCATTCTACAATGCCTCGTTCAAATTCTTCTTTTATAGCAATTCATACCATAAGTTCTACATTGAAAATGCCCTGAGTATGAACCTCAACTCCAAGACCTAAGACCTGTTTGGACTTAGTCAAGTTATTTAACTTCTCTGAGTCTCATCTGTAAGAATGTTTAAAGGAAGATTAAAAGTGATAATCCATCTATAGCATTTTGAAATAGTCCTAGCAGGTAGTAAACATTCAGCAAATGCATTTAGGCCTGTGTGCCATGATCTCTCCTTTTCCTCACCTCTAATTATACTTTCAAACTTTCCTATCCCACTTAACACAATAAAAGCACATATTTATAAAATGTTAGGTTTACCACCATGTATAGCTTTCTAATTTTTTATTTGTTAGTGTTTTTTCTAATAAGAAATCTAAATCTCCTTACTGGCTAAACTTAAAGCTTTTCCTTCTCTCATCACTCCAACAGCGGCCAGCACAGAACTAATGGCTCTCAATATCACGTGATTGGCCAAAATGCTACATAGGAGCATAACCCAGGGCTGTTTTGCTTGCTTGTTTGTTTTTAATTTTTAGTTTTGCTATAGGGTGTGTGTGCTTGCTGGAGAGAGACTGAGAGAGAGAAAAAAAGTGAGAAACAACCCCAAAGGGAGTTAACCACACCTCAATACTCATCTCCTATTAGCCTCTACGGATTTGAGGCATGCACACAAATGCAGATGGCATCATTTTCAAGCCACTAGGTCCAGGACTTGACCCACAGAGTTGGGCATGTGAAATCTGATGCCTGAACCTCTACACCACCTGCTGGCCCACCCAGGACCATATTTTAATCAAACTGTCAATAACCACACTTGAGTACAGGTGAAAAATAATGTAGGCTGGCATTTGAAAGCTGCTTTCATCATCAGTCAAATTTCCTGGACGTAGCAATTCTTACTGTAGCATAACTACAGAGTACGGTTGTGCCAACCCAATATTTACCCTCCTGATATACAGCAAGTTAAGATAAAGCAGGAAAAAAGTAGTCTAATGTTTCTCCTATTATTTCAAGTAAGGTCACATCTCTGCAGATTATTTAGAAATAGAACGAACCTAAGAAACAACCCTCAAAATAAGTGGATTCATATTAAACAAATGAGTCAACTGTACTTAAAGAGCAACAAATAACTAAAAGCATTTGCCTGATTATATTATGCCTACTTGAGAAAGCAGTACAGACAACTAACACACCCACACAGTATCTGTCTAATTATGTTGCTACAAATATTATTCGACTGAACATATATTAACATTTTATGAAATACGTTAGGTTCAGAAAAATATTTTAGAGATTCTTTGATACTAGGGTCTTGTTTGTATTCACTTATAGGTATGAACTCATCCTTGAGAGGCAAAAGGAAGGGGAGGTTTAATACATTCTCATTTCTGTTTTCTTCTTTTTTATTTTTTTTACTAGTCCCTGAAACAGGAAAATTGCAACATTTTTTAAAAGGAATATGTTTTCCAACACCGTGTGCTTCATTCCTTTCATGAAGGAGAACAGGTAAAGTTAGAGCCTATTCACTTTACCATCATCATGTTATCACACTGCAGTTATAAGTTTAAAAAAAAAATGAATGCTCTGGTTCAGAGAACAAGGTATTATTATTTTTAATGCTGTTATTTGGGCAATTTGTTTTTCTCTACAGTCTTTAATCAAACTTTAATCA
Source organism: Tupaia tana (assembly GCA_026018925.1). Lineage (NCBI taxonomy): Eukaryota > Metazoa > Chordata > Mammalia > Scandentia > Tupaiidae > Tupaia > Tupaia tana. The sequence goes on from JAKSZU010000021.1 coordinate 25,002,873, forward strand.
AGCCAAGAGCCTAAAGCAGAGTTTTGAAAAGAAAAATGGCCAAGTGCACATGTACAATCACCAGTGCCAGGTGAGTAACTCCTCTCTCTTGTTCAACAGATTGTGAGCCCCGATAGTACATCAGGCCTCAACTTTCTTCGTGTGGTTTGGCAGCAAAGAGAAGCAATGCAATTTTAGACTAGGTACACAAACACATCTGTCACAAAGCAGGGAAAGAACACCCCGATGTTGCCCTTAGGAAACATCATCTAGCGTGAAATACAGTGTGCTCTTCCAGCCCTTACAAATCAGGAAAGTTTTGATCAAAAAGGGAAGAGCTCAGAGGGGAGTCACAAATGTGGATGGAGGAAGAGCAGAAGTTTTTAAAGACTGTAGCAAACACTCTGTGGCCAGGCAATGACTGAGAGGTATGAGGAAAAGATGTACAAGCATAGGGAAAGGGTAAACATGAAGGAGAGAGAGGGATGGTTTGGGGTGCACAAAAGCGGAATAACAGCAGTAATGAGATGAAATTGAGCAAAGGAAAACTTAGGCCGCACATCAAGGAAGAGTTTGCTAACAGAGAAACCTATTAGACTGCCAAATGACCTCTCAAGGGAAGAGGCTTGAGCTCCATTGCTTGGGTCATTTAAAACTGGACTGGACAAAAACACTCAAGGAAGCATGTGGGGAACAAGCCTGCCCTAGCAGGGGAGAGTCAAGATGACCTACCCGCTCTTGTTCTCTCTCTCTCTCTAATTTTTGTGATAGATAACATCACATCATTACATTGCCTCCAAATGGGCTGCTCCTTGGGCTGAGGTTATAATGAGAGTGGATTACTTAGCATGCAATGTACTCCAGGGGAAGCATGCAGCGGCCCAACCTGTAAACCACAGCTCATTAAGCAGCAGCTACTCAAATTATTCTGTGCATCTCTGGCCTAATTCACATTCGAATTGGAGGGTTTTTCCTGACAGGCCAGATGAAAGCTTCAAGTCCTCAGCATTTTACAGCCTGTTTTTACTAGGAGCTATGAATTCTGTATGTTTTTTAAACTTTGATTTTTGTCTCAACAGATATGGGGGGGAGAGGGAGGAAGTGCTAGGAAATAATTGGAAAATGGCAACTGACAACAGCAGATTGCCTTCAGTGTAAGAAATGCTGCAGCAACCACCGGTAGTATAAAGTCAGTTGCTTCGTAGAACAAGCCCTTCTCATCGTAATAAAACTTCAGTCTATTGGCATCTTTGCAGGTACACCCAAGTAGGTATGGGTACCCAACAGCCCTTCATTGTCTTCTATTCGGTGGTGGCTAAGTGAGCCCCTCCTGGTTTCTTCACTGCTGGTCCTCACTTTCAGAGTATCTTCTAATGCGTAGATCTGAATCTTCAAGAAAAGGGTAACTTTATTAGAAAATGTCATGTCAAGTGTCTATGAGAGGCCAGAGATTCATTCAGCAGTAACACAACTGCACCACATGGGAGAAGTCCTGGGTTCACATCCCAGGACTTCCCTGAGCACACTGGCTCATATGCACTTGTGATCCTGGACGGTTGAGATTGGGGATAGAGTGAGGCAGGAAGACCATGTTGAGGGTGCCTGTCCATCTTTCTCTCACTCCTGAAAGAAAGAAAGAAACTGCTTTTGCTCTCACTCTGAAATAGTCTTTCTCTTCATCTTCTCTACTTTGTAAAACTCTTATTCTTCCTTGAAGTCTTAAGTCCGATGCTATCTATGATTTCCAAAAACACTTCCAAGAAAACCATTCCATAGTCAGGATTAAATTGTACTGGGTTGTCAGAAAAGTCATGATGTATTTTTCTATGCAAAAATACATCATGGGTTGTCCAACGACTCAATATATACCTTCCACAAATCATCTCTTCACTTACTCTACTTTGCTCTATGTTACTTAAACACCAGTTTACAAACTTCTGAAAGGGAGGGGGCTTGATTTATCAGTTTCTCAATCCTTCATGGCTTTGCACATGCTAGGCATTCAATTAACATTTGTTAACATAAATTTCTTTGTACTCCATAAGCAAGATGATTGTTTATTCATCAAGGTACACACACATGCACACATACCCCTTTGTTCTCCTTTAATATTTTTTCTATTACTCTATCTATTGTTTTCAAATAAATACTAGAGGTCTGGTGAAGTTCTACTTTTACTTAGGAATTGAGATTTTAAAAATAGTGGTGAAAGTCATAGCTCTAACAGCTGAACCTGAGTGGGTTACATTGAACTTATTATTTCATTAAAAATCGCCAATGATCTCCTAAAGTGGTTTATTACCATATAAATAAGTTTTGTTCTTTGAATTCATGTTGAAATTATAACATTATATTAGAAGAATAAGAAGGAAGAGGAGGAGGAGAAAGAGAAAGAGGAAAAAGATCCTTAATTTTTTTTTGAGAGGTTTTTTTCTGTTTTGTTTTTTGTTTTTTTTGTTTTTTGCTATAGGGTGCATGTGCTCACCAGAAGGACAGAGAGAGACAGAGAGACAGAAAGCGAGAAATCACCCCCCAGGGGGGTGGCCACACCGCAATCCCTTCTCCTCCGTTCTCTTCTCGGGATCTTGGGCACGCACGCACACGCATCCAACGTGAGTTTAAGCCACCTGGTCCAGGACTCAAACTGCAGTCAACTACATGGGAGTCCAGCAACATAGCCATTATGCCAATTGCTGGTCCCCAAACCTTTCATTTTAATGGAATAAAATTCTGAGCCTCTTTTAGCATGTATCTTACACAGCACTCTTCCTTTTATCTGTTCAAGTCAGTCTTTGGCCACACGGTCGGTTGATGGAAGACTTAAAGCCATTAATGCATCTTCATCCTTTAGTAATCACTCTCAACTGCTTCTCCAACAAGATTTTGGGAAAAGTGACCAAAATGATTCCCGAACAATAAGAAAAATTACAGGGCTGTAGACTCTAAAAACTATATCTTAGATATAATGGTGATTGTAATAATGAATCATTGACCATCAGTCTTTTGAGAGTTTTAAAAGCATTTTCGGGGGCCAAACAGTAATGCAGTGGTAATGCAACTGGACCCACATGAGAAGGTTCCTGGCTCATTTCCCAAGGCTTCCCTATAGACACATGCCTATGATTCAAACTGGTTGTGGCTAGGGGTAGACTGCAGCCAGAGGACCCTGTTGAAATCTCTCTCTCTCTCTCTCTCTCTCTCTCTCTCTTTCTCTCTCTCTCTCTCTTTCTCATGGAAGAAATAAATAAACTTATAGAAAAATTTTAGGATTTATAAATTTCCTTTATAGTCCAAATTACTACCCTTTATATGAATTTCTGTACAAAGTCCCAAATAAGTGGTCAACCAACTTTCTCTAGAATATATTCAAAGACTGCTAATACACTATCTCACACAGCCATTCACTCTTTAGTTCAGAGAGCTCTTGTTAAAACATTTTTCTGCCAAATGACCCTAATAAAAATCCCAGCAACCTTCACCCTTAGATTACACGTCTGACCACTGAGTCTCAAAACATATGTACAACCTACAGTACTTTGGCCACCTTTTTTATGATGCCAGATTTCCCTGTCATCATTTTTCCAGATCAAAATTCTTTTTGTAATCTTTTTTTTTTTTTTTGAGAGTTTTTTGCTATAGGGCGCATGCACTCGCCAGACAGACAGAGAGAGACAGAGAGACAGAAAGTGAGAAATCACCCCCCGGGGGGATGGTCACGCCACAATCCCTTCTCCTCCATTCTCCTCTCAGGATCTTGGGCACGCACGCACACGCACCCAGCGTGAGTTTTAAGCCACCAAGTCCGGGACTCGAACCGCGGTCGACTACGTGGGAGTCCAGCAACATAGCCATTACACTAACTGCTGGTCCCCTTTTTGTAATCTTTGATGACAATAACAATAATGGCTAGCATCTATTAAGCTTTTGCTATATAACAAGCTCTGTTTAAATACATACTTTTTTATATGATTATTTAGATTAATTTATTTCATCCTTACAAGATGAGTTATGGATTACTTTAATCCTCAGAAGGAAACTGAGGCACACAGAGATGCCTGCCAGCACAGAACTCGTAAATGCCATTATGGAGACCCAGACTTGAGACTACTGCACTCACTCTCAATAGTTAAGACCAGCTCTTTTCTGGCTGGAACCATGGAGGGCATTCAAGAGAAGAAAAAGAAGGTTCCTGCTGTGGCAGAAACCAAGAAAAAGGCTCCTGCTGTGGCGGAAGCCACCAAGAAGAAGGTTCCTGCTGTGCCAGAAACCCTTAAGAAAAAGGAAAAAAATTTTGTGGAGCTGAAGATCAAGTACCTGAGAAAAAAGTTTGCTCAAAAGATGCTTTGAAAGGCAAGGAGGAAGCTTATCTATGAAAAAGCTAAGTACTTTCGTAAGAAATACAGACAGATGTACAGAAGTGAGATTCGCATGGCCAGGATGGCAAGAAAAGCCGGCAACTTCTATGTATCTGCAGAACCCAAATTGGCGCTTGTCATCAGGATCAGAGGGATCAATGGAGAGAGCCCAAAAGTTCAAAAGATGTTGCAGCTTCTGTGTCTTCACCAGATCTTCAATGGCACCTTTGTTAAACTCAACAAGGCCTCAATTAACATGTTGAGAATTGTGGAACCATATATTACATAGGGGTATCCAAACCTGAAGTCAGTAAATGAACTGATCTACAAACGTGGTTATGGCAAAATCAATAAGAAGCAAATTACTTTGATAGATAACTCCTTGATTGCTCAATCTCTTGGTAAATTTGGCATCACCTGCATGGAGGATCTGATTCATGAAATCTATACTGTTGGAAAACACTTCAAAGAAGCGAATAACTTCCTATGGCACTTCAAATTATCTTCTCCATGAGGTGGGATGCAGAAAAAGACCACCAATTTTGTAGAAGGTGGAGATGCCTGCAACAGGGAAGACCAGATTAACAGACTTATTAGAAAGATGAACTAAGGTATTCACCATGATTATTTCTGTAATCTGGTCAGTAAAAAAACAGTGGCTGTTTTCAGACTGGAAAAAAAAAAAAGTTAAGACCATGATGCTTCCCTAACAACCTGTTCACTTTCTTTTGGGATTGCAGAGTCCTCTCCAGACCCGATATATTAGAATCAATACAAAGGAAAGAGGAGAACTCCAGCATCAGTATTTTTAAATCCTTTTTTTTTTTTTTTAGAGGATTTTTGCTATAGGGCGTATGCGCTTGCCAGAAGGCCAGAGAGAGACAGAGAGACAGAAAGTGAGAAATCACCCCCTGGTGGGGGTGGTGGCCACACCACAATCCCTTCTCCTCCGTTCTCTTCTCGGGATCTTGGACACGCAAGCACATGCATCTGGCTTGAGTTTAAGCCACCCGGTCCGGGACTCAAACTGCGGTTGACTACACGGGAGTCCAGCAACATAGCCATTATGCCTACTGTTGGTCCCCGGTATTTTAAAATCTTGAGTGATTATATGTCCCCAGTGGTCTAGGGCAAAGATTCACAAGTTTTCTTGTTAAAAAAAAAAAAAAAAAAAAAAAAAAAAAAAACCACCTCATCTTAAATTCTAATTCAGAAGCATATCTTGGGTTAAGAAACTGGCATTTTCATCAAGACCCCAGGAAATTTATGATTCAGCCAGCATTGAACACAAAAATCTTTTTCACACCACTCCAATGGGCCATGAAGTGAGAACCGGGAAAAGGTTTCCTACATCACCAACATATTCAGGACCAGTGGCAAACTCACTTCCTTATTTCTTTCCCACCCCAGTGACTCAGACTTCTCAGAGCACTTGGTCAGTAGAGACCCGACACCCAATACATACCCAATCTTGCAGATATTATTGAAAGCAAGTTTACCCAAGATGGGTACAACAGCCTACAGCAAAAATACAAAAGATGCACTTTTGAAAATATTTAGTGCAGGCTATCTTTTAACTGTTCTTAAAATATCATCATTATGTACACACGTATCTTTTCACATTCCATACAATATTTTTATATAAATAAAATCTGCTGACTTCCAGTCATTTCAACAAACATAGTTAGTGCACCTGCTGAAGTCTAGATATTGTGGGGGAGGAGAGAAAAATCATTACAAAAATGAATAAAATATAACTTTTGCCTTTAAAGAACTTGGGTTCATGCTCCAATTCAATTCTTTCCATTATGGCCAGGCAGAGTAACAATATTCCATGTGTCCAGACCCCCTAAGTGTCACTCTGGCCATTATCACTCTGTTTTAGGAGGTGTGCCCTTTTGACAGCCATTGCTTCTAGAATTGCTCCAGTAGCTGGTTCTCCCTGAGTGTTTACTTTTTCCCATATTCAGACTGTCATTTACCTCTCAGACTAATATAGCCTTTCTCTCTATATTTGAACTCTGACATGACCTGGATTCACCCATGGACTTCACCTATCTCTGGGTACTCTTAGCATAACCCAACCCAGTACCATTCTACTCACATGATTGGGAATTCTTTCTAATCAGACCCAGAATCACAAAGTAAGTTGTATAGTTCACAGTCTACCAAGAGGTACATGCAGACATGTCCACAATTAATCCTAAAACAGAATGTATTATAATGTTTTACAGAGGGAAAAAAATGCCATGGCAGTATTGGAGGGAAGAATTATTTCTGACTGCAATGACAGAAGGCAGCTTCCTGGAAATCTGGTGTTTGAGGTTGATCTTAAAGAGGAAGAAAGAGGGATAACCATTGGGTTGATAATTAAGGAGGTTGGATCTCACATGGCTGATTGCACTGTTAGAGTCCCAGATCCAGTGACTTGAAAAACATGTCAGGTGCATGTGCATGCCTGCCCAGATTTCGAAAGGAAAATGGAAGAGAAGAGATTACAACATGGCCATATATAAGGGGGTGTTTTCTCACTTTCTCTCTCTGTCTCAGGCAAGCAGACATACCATAAAACAAATTAAAAGAGAGAGAGAGAAAGAAAGAATTTATCAAGAGTTAGTTAAAAGCAATATATTAGATGAGGAGAGTGGCTGGACAAAGGAATGATGTGGTAGGAGAATTTGGAACATTATCAGGTTAAGGAAATGGATTGGGGTAGAAAAGAGGTGGTTGGCACAAGCTCAAAGTTAATTGGAAAGAATATTGTATAGCCTGGAATTCCATGATAAAGAATTTGAACTTTATGCTCTATAGAATAAGCCATTAAAAGTCTTTCAATAAGGAGATGATACAATCAGTTATGCTTTAAGAGTAATACTTTGGCTGCATTTAAAAGATAAATAGGAATTGTGGGAAATGACTAAGACAGAAGAATACTTAATCGGAAAAGTGCTTGCACATCGATGTTTATTGCGGCACTATTCACAATGCTAAGTCATGGAAACAACCCAAATTCCCACAAACAGATGAATGGATAGAAAAACTGTGGCACATATATTCAGTGGAATACTATTCAGCCATAAAAAACCCTGGCTTTTGACAGGAAGTGGATGAATATGGAATATTTACTGCTGAGTGAAGCAAACCAGGCTATGAAGGAGAGGCATTGTATGTCCCCACTTAATATATACCAAGTGTCCGCACTCTATGACTGAAACTAATTGACTAAAAGATATAGAAACACGGTGTATAGATGTAAATACCAAATCTAGTGTGTGTGAAAGAGGAGGTCTGAGGAAGGACATTTAGAAGGAAAATAGGGAGGCAAAGCATTAATGGTACAAAGAAATGTGGTATTATCTATTGAAGATATTTTGTAGTTTTATCAACTGTACTAGGGAGAAATGTTCATCTGTTGAAATATCCATTTTGTAAGCCAAATAATAATGTGATTGAACGTATAAAAGAAAATGAAATGAAAAAATTTAAAAAAAGAAAGAAAGATATATTTATTCTCCTCAAAAGGTGGATTGGATATTCCCCATGTGCCCTCACCTGCACTCTCTCCTGAGAAACTGACTGCATCACCCACTTCCTTGCCTCTGGTTCCTATTATGTTCAGCCAATGGTGGCACCCCATAGGAGACCCAGGAAGAACAGGACACTGTGCTCTCTCACTCCTCTCTCCTCACTCCTCTCTCTGCAAAGTTACCTTGGGATGGCTGTGCCCTGTCTCACTGGAAGGTCATGATTCCTGTAGGCTAGCCCATTCCGTGCCCACCCTCATCTCTCTCTAAGGTCCAGGTGCTTCTAATTCCTCTTACCCCTTCCGGAGTATGGATGGAGACAGAAAGCACCCCTAATAATTTCACATTATCCTTGATGGTGTCCCTATACCCTGCACATACCTTAGTGAGTAATCTCTTTTGTAAATTTTCCTCAGCTTAGGTGGTTTCGGTATGCCAGGTTCAGAGGGCATTAAGTGCCCTTGAACTGGAGTGAAGGCCAAGAGCTCCCAAAGGCACACACCTACAAGGCTCTTCTTGCTGAGGGGAGCATCGCCATGGAAGTGCTGCCATCATAGCTTAGCTAATGTATCCATTTCAGATTGATGATGCAATCAGAACATTTCTTGCACTCAATCCATGTTTGATAGAAAAGGGCTCTTACTTGTAAGATGAGTTCCTGATAAAATAATTTGTGTTAGAGGTAAGAGGGTATGCAGGGTTTTGAAGTCAGACAAGCAAGGCTCGTAGACCCGGCAGCCTGAGGCTAGGTAACTGTGATCACAAAACAAGGCTCCCTTTAACACGGGAGACAAGATGTGTGACTGTTTATAGAATGTATGCAAAGGCTGAGTGGAGAGAAAGGCACTGAGAGAAGGGAGTAGTGTGAGGTGCTGAAGCTGCAGTTCTTTGAGCAGAATTGTAGAAGAAAATGTTTGGAGTCTTCTATGTGGGTCTATATAGCAGTCTATTCAAACAGATCAGATAATACCTAAAGGGCAGGTGGCTTATTTGTTCTAAATGCAGCAAGAGGTAATGGCATGCTTAAGTCATTTCTGCAGCAGCCTGTAATTTCACAAGTGCTCAAACATTTCCTTTGACAGCTGTGCTGTGCGTTCATTATGTTGTCAATGTGAGCTCTATAAAGGAGAGAGTGCCTGGTAGGAGAAGAGCTGGGGAGAGCAAGTGTTCAATGTTTTTTATCTCTCCAATTGGTTTAAAGCAATCAAGTAAGGCAAGAATCCTCTATCCTGAAAATATTCAAATTGCCCATTTCACACACTATTCCATCTTTTATAGAAAGATAAAGTTAATCTTCCATGATTTACTTGAAGTTAGCGATTACAAGTTATCTACTTTTTGACCAGTCTTATCACATTCTCTGGGAATATATTTAAATAGAGTACAAAGAGAAAAATTGAATGGCCATGGGGAGAGGGGTGTAGAATAAAAAAAAAAAATACAACTCATATAACTCATATAAGTCGCAGAAATAGAGTACAAGAGAAATTAAAAAATAAAAGTAACTTTACAGAATTGAACTATGATGGAAAGGGAAATGGGATTGATTTTCCCCCCTTAATTTCAGAAAGACAATGTGGTAAATAGCATGAAAGGAAAAACAAGAGGTGGGGAATTGTTCTAATCTCTGTGAGCTCATGGCCCTGATTAGCACTGCCTCAACAGCTGTGATTCGGACAAATGCCAACGTCCCTTCTCTTCAGCTCCACAACTCCCTTTCTTTCTCAATCAGCTTTGCTCCCCGTAGGGAACTGAAGATGGGAAGACTGCAGAGAGCCAAGTAAAGCCTCTTTATTATAGCTCTTTCTAGCTGGAGCTGTGAGAGCTTCCAGCTGGGGATAGGAGTGGGCAGCAGCAACAAATGCAGGTAGGTCCTGTTTGTGTGACACCAACCAATTAGAGAGAAATGAAAAATTTCCTTTGACTGTGGATCACCTTAATGATGAACCCCCAAAAAAGCATGCTTGACTCCAGCATCCTATCCAACAGATGCCCGTATACCAAGTTAAGTTCTGGGGTTTTTTTGCACCCTGACTAACCTGTTAAAATAGTTCAATTGATTGACCTAATTTTTGTTCTTCTCTAGTCCACTGTACGCTGTGATTGGTTCTAACTCCAACTGATTGAAAGGTATCTATAGCCGTGGTTATCCTATTTGAAGCTGAGGACTCATTTTTTTGTATGTTTCTTTTTGGTTTCACTTGGACTGCTTTTATAGCAAAGCAGTATCATGATCTTTGATATTTTAAACATTTTAATAAGTGGACTTTACACAAAGCACAACAGCCAGAAGACTTCAAAAAATCCACAGACCCAAAGATTGCTAATCTCATGTTTTCCTTATTTACTAGTAGTAACTGATTGCTGTAATTACTGCTAATTTAAAAGGTATGACCTTTGGCAATCTGCAGGTTTCTAATGGGAAAGAACCAATACACTAAATTAAAATAATTGATGGAGAGATAGTTTGAATGGAAAGTCAGAATTAGATAATATTTTTAGTCCATTCACATATATTTACTGAGTATTTTTTATGGGCTAGGTACTGTGATAAGGCCAGGTCTCTACTTTCAAGGAATGTACAATCTAATTGAGGGATCAAAATGTGGATGTCTGTCCCCCAACTATTCTGATTCTGTACAATTAAGTAATAATTAAGTCTATAACTTGGGGGGAAATGTGAAGTATGGCATGAAAAACTAACTAGACACCCGGATATTAGATATAAGCTAACATTTATTAAATATTTAATAAGTGTGAAACATTCTTCTCCACATTTTATTTATTGTTTATTTTTAGATTTTTGCCATAGGACATGTGTGCACTCACCAGAAAGAGACAGAGAAAGAGAAAATGAAAAAATACACCCCAAAAAAGATGGCCAAGCTTCAATCCCTTCTTCATTCTCCTCCTGAGATTTTAGGTACACATGCACACCTGCCCAGCGTGACTTCTAGTGACCAGGTCCAAGACTCAGACCACTGCCAACCATGTTTGGAGTCCAGTGCCTTAACCACCATGTCATTTGCTGGCCTCCTTCTGAGCATTGTATATCCTACATATTAGATATAAGTTATCACTTATATCATGCTATAGATTAAAATTATAGAAGATTCAAAAACTTGCTAAAGGTCACATATACGGTGTACCTGGAAACGTATACTAGAGTTGTCTCAGGGAGTCAGAGAAAGTCCATATTTGAGGGACTGAAAGGAGATCCGGGTCGACAGGCAGAGAATGAAGCAGAGGGTGATAGGACATGAACACAGAGTGAGCAGGGGTCATTGCAATCCCACTCAACTCACTGTGAAAACCTACAGCTTTATTTGTAGAAGGTGGTGCATTCACCAAGGACAGTCAAGCAGGCAGCTAAACATTTAACTGGGAAATCTTGGAACTGAAATAGTCATACTATTAACTCCCAAACATCCCTAGATAACCGCTATACTAAGCATGATTGCGAAGACCTCTAAAGACCCTGAAAAATATCTTAAGCCTGAGGAGGTTTGTGAAAATATTGTACCTTTGACTGTATTCCTCAACCCACATAGACCTTGGACATATAAAGGATATAAAAGAATTGAAAACACTTTCAAACTTGACCTAATTGACAGTCTATAGAAGAATAAAATACACATTCCTTTCAAATGCAAAAAGAGCATATGCTAGCAATTAACAAATTTCAATAATTTAAAATATTGAAATCAAATACATTTTCTGACCAAAAAAAAATTTGATTAGAAATCAATCACAGAAATCTGAAAAATTACCAATGTGTGGAAATTCAACAATACACTTCTAAATTACCTGTGAGCCAAAGGAGTAATCACAAGAAAATTTAGAAAATATTGTAAATCAAAATGAAAACATGACATGTCAAAATTTGTAGCATGTATCTGAGGCAGTACTTAAAGGAAACTTCTAACACGAAACACCTATATTAAGAAAGAATGGCTTGTTTGATTCCTTTCCCCACTCCCCATTACCCACCCCCTTCTATACACATAAAACATTTAACAGACACAAAAATGAAAAGTTATCTGCTGATGAAATGCAAATGGCAATGTCTTTGACTTGACTTATATGTATTCTATTGCTGGGAAAAACCATGTTGTACACTGTAAAGATGCACAGTGATTAAATGTAAATTAAAAGATTATAATAAAAAAAGAGAATGGTTTGAGTCAATCATTGAAGCTTCTACCTTAAGAAATAAAGAAGGAAGAAGGAGAAGCAAAGAGGAAGAAGAGGAAGAATGACAACAATAAATAAGAAAAGACAGTAATAGAGTAAATCAATGAAACTGGACGCTGTAGCTTTCAAAATATTAATAAAATGAATAAACATTTATCCAGATAACAATGAAGAGAAAAGATTTAGATTAGCATTATTTGAAATAGTAGAAGCAACATTACTACCGACATTACAGAAATCAAAATGGTTATAGGTATGAATAATGGTATGTGCAGCTATCAGGATTTTAAATAAAATAGACAAATTTCTTGAAAGACTAATATTAGTAACTAATGTTACAGGTTACTAATGATCTCTTAAAAAGAGCTTAAAAATTCTAATACAGTATGTCAAGTAAAAAAAAAGTAAATATCTTTTATAAATCCTCCTTTATAACAAAAGCATCAGGCCAAATTACTTTACTGATGATCCTACCAAACATTTGAGGAAGAAACAATACCAATCCTACAAAAAAGTATTTAGAGGGACCAGCAATTAGTGTAATGGCTATGTCGCTGGACTCCTATGTAGTCGACCATGGTTCGCGTCCCGGACCCAGTGGCTTAAAACTCATGCCGGGCGCGTGTGCATGCGTGCCCAAGATCCTGAGAGGAGAAAGGAGGAGAAGGGATTGTGTCATGGCCATCCCCCCTGGCAGGCATTTTCTCGCTTTCTGTCTCTCTGTCTGTCTGGCGAGCACACACACCCTATAGCAAAAACCTCTTCAAACAAAAAAAAAGTATTTAGAAAATAAGCAAGAAAAGAAATATTCCCATTCATGGTATTGGGCTAGTTTTACCTTGACAAAGACATTATGACAGAAAAAAATACAATCCAGTATCTTTAATAAAAATAGATGCAAATATCCTTAACAAAATGTTAGCAAATTGAATGCAACTACACATAATAACATCCACAATAAAAATTCTAAGCAAGCTAAGAATGAAAGAAAACTTTGTCAACATAATAAAGAGCATGTATGGAAAAAAAAACTATAGGTAGCATCATATTTAGCAGTATATTGAAATGCTTTTAGACCAATATAAGAAAAACAAGGCAAGTATATCTGCTTTTGCCACGTTTGTTCAACATTGTACTAAAGGCTCCAGCTAGTGCAAGAAGAGAAGGAAGGAAGGGAGGGAGGGAAAGAAAAGAAGGAAGGAAAAGACGTAATTTTAAAAAGAAATAAAATGTTCTCTTTTTTTTGCAGGCAACATGATCCTATATGTAGACAATCTGAAGAAATCTATAAGGTACAGAAATAAGGAATTTATCAAGGCTGCAGGATAGTAGATCAATATGTAAAAATCAATTCCATTTCCACATGCTAGCAACAAAAAACTGAAGATTTAAAAAATTGAATCAACAGTGCCATAAACAAAATAAAACGCTTAACAAAAAATTCAAATAGGTACAGCTTTGTGGCAGCAGCAATGTGCTACTAAAGAGAAACTGGACACATGGCAGCCGCCAAATCCCCATCCCGGTCCACCTGAAACACAGCGGGCGCTCATGCAAGTGCCCAAGATTTGACAGACATAAGGAAGGAGACTGCAGCAGGACCAGACCCCGTGGAAGGTGCTCCTCTCTCTCTCTTTCACTTGTACGCGTATGCACTCTATCATGAATAAAGTAAAAAATTCGAACAATAAATAAAACACCTAATAAATGATATCCAAGACTCATACAATAAAAATTAAAACATTGATAGAAAAATTTTAAAACACCTTTTAAAAATGGAGTGATTTCATGTTCGTTGATTAAAAGACTCAGTCCTTCTAAAACAGTCATTTTCCCCAGTATGATTTATAGACTAAATCCAACTGCAATAAAAATACCTATATACTTTTGGGAGAAATTGGCAGGTCAATTCTAAAATACATATAATAATGCAAAGGACCAAGAATAAACAAAACAATGTTACCAAAGAAAAGCAAAGTCAGTGGGACCAGCAGATGGAGTAATTGATTACTTCACTGGACTCCCATGTAGTCTACAGCAGTTCTAGTCCTGGACCCCGTGACTAAAAACTAAAACAGGGTGCAGGTGTGTGCATGCCCAAGATCCCAAGAGAGGAATGGAGGAGAAGGGACTGTGGCATGGCCATACTCCCTGAGGAGTGACATGTCACTTTCTGTCTCGCTCTCTCTCCAGCAACCACACGTACCCTACGGAAAAAATCTCTCTTTAAAAAAGAGAAAGGAAAATAAAGTCAGAAGACGAATGTGACTTGATTACAAGACTTACTGAAAGTCACAGTAACCAAGACAATGTGGAACTGATGAAAGGAGAGACATACAGAGTAGGGAAATATAACATACTCATGCTTGTTTGGTCACTTGATTTTCTTATAGCCTCCAAGGTAATTCCATTTGAAAAAGACAGTCTTGTTCTATACTTTACAGTTCTGGAATGACTAAATGTGTACATGGGAAAAAATATAACTATTAAGTTATCTCACACACTATAAACAAATATTAATTAAAAATGAATAATAGACCTATATACAAAAGAAAAAGCTATAAAATACTAGGTGAAAAACTAAAACAAAACTTCGGAGAAACTTTTGTGAGCTTGGGTTAGACAAATAATTCTTAGTACATAAAATCACTAACCATAAAATAAAAATATGACAAATCAGACTTGACCAAAATTAAACATTTTAGCTCGTGAGTCTCCAATAATAATATAAAAATACACTCCACAAGTAGGAAGAATTTATTAGTAAAACATACATGAGGTGTCTTTTTAAAAAGTTTACGAAAAATACTATGCATAAATTTTTGAATTTTTTGCACCACAATAAGCTTGTACTTCAATTTTATTTTTCCAAAAATAATTTTGAAGTCCCTTTGTACCCCTTGGATCTGAAGGATTTTCATCCAGAATATATATATTTTTTAATTCTAACAGCTCAATACTAAATTAATTAATTAATTAATTAACCAGCCTTTTAAACACACAAAAGATTTGAACAGATATTGCACAAAAGAAAATATATTTTTAATAAGTATATAAAAGCTAACTATCATTGGTCATAAGGGAAAATAAATTTAAATCACAATGAGATACCACTACACGTCCATGAGACTAAAATGAAAACATGTTGCTGATTCCAGAAAGAACCTGAAACCTTCATTCTTTGCTGATAAGAATGCAAAGTGGTGCAGACACTTTGTAAACCAGTTTGGCAAAACATGCATCACATGATTTTTCTCCTAGCTGTCTACTCAAGAGAAATAAAAACATATGTCCATACAACTTTTACATGAATGTTTATAGCAGAGTTATTCAGTATAACCCAAAAATGGAAAAACACAAATGTCCGTTAAGTAGATAAACAAAATATGGTATATCTAAACAATGGCCTCTTAACTCTGCAATAAGAATGAACAACTGACATATGTAACCACATGAATATATTTCAAAACATCATGCTAACTGAAAAGGACCAAACACTAATTTCTACATATTATATGATTTCATTTATATGAAATTTTTTAAATGGCAAAAGTAATGTCATAAAGCAGAGTACTGTTTAGCCGGGGTCAGGTGGGGTGTAAAAGAGCCTGAGGGAACTTTGGGAGACTACAGATTTGATCCTAAACTTAATTGTGTAGTGCTTTAATGGATGCATACCAAAACCCAACAAAATGTGCACTTTAAACAGTTCGATATTGCTGCATGAAGATGCTAAAAATTTGAAGAAAAAAATAAAAAGGGAGAGAGTGATTAACTGTGTTAAAAATTGCTAGATTGGCTCAAGAGCCTAGTGGTTAGGGAGCTACATCCTACCTGGCCAATCATGGTTTGAATCTCAGCCCTGGTGGCTTGAGAAACATGCTGAATTCATGTACATATGTGTCCCAAATCCCAACAGGACAGAAAAAATGGAGAAGATACCGAAATATGGCCATACCCATTGAAGGGTGTTTTCACCCTCTTCCTCTCTCTCCCTCTGTCTCTCTCTGGCAAGCATATGTGCCCTGTGGCAATTAAAACAACAACAACAACAAAAATATTGCAGAGGCCAGTAGGTGGTGTGGTAGTTGAGGCACTAGACTCCCACAAGGCCAACTGCAGTTCAAGTCCCAGACCCAACACCTTGAAAATCACAACAAATAAATATTATTTTTTTAATTGCTAAGAAGTCTAACACAAACAGGACAGATAATTTCCCATTGTAATTAAAGTTATAAAAGTCATTTGTGACTTTCATGAGGACCATTTCAGAGGCTAGACAGTGGCATAGAGGCGAGTCTGGAGGTAATGGGAAGGCTCCACGTTCACATCTGGAGACTTCCCTGAACACACTGGACACACGTTTGTCCATGATCTGGGGCTGGCTGAAGCTAGAAGTGGATCATGGTATGGGAGCCCTCTTGGGGTGTGCCCTTTCTCACTCTTTTTCTCATAGAAGAAAAAAATAAAGTTTAAATAAATAAATAAGGATCATTTTAGTGGTTTCATTAGGAGCAGACACTGAAATGGGGTGAGTTCAGTCTGTAGGAAAGGAGGAAATGTAGACAACTGACTAGGTATGTTAAATTCATCCTTGTCAGCTGAGCCGTTGAAAAGAAATGGCGTATCTGTATTCAGGGAGGCCCTAGGGCCTATGGACTGTTCAATTTTAGGTATTTTGAACTGCTTCTGAGTGACATCACCTATCTTAGTAGAAGTAATGCCAACTATACCCCCATTTGCCTTTACGCCACCTTCTAAAGCCTCTCCATAAGTATGTCTCTCCTTATGGGGACAACAGGACAAGAGAGGGACCCAGAACATATATTCGTGGGTGGATAAAAGAACGTACACTTAGATGTTACATTAAGAACAAAAGAAAAACCAGACAGGGTCACTGAGGAGAATATTGCCATCAGAATAGGTCCTCGTGTTCTTTCCTTCTTAATAGTCTTTCTGGCCACTCAGTCTGACAATGAATCTGTATTCACGTAACACTCACCATTCATTATGTCTATCCTGCAATTAAGCCTTTTCTATGTTGTGACATCTTAGAATTTTAAAATAGGGAAGGGAAGATCAGGAGAAAGTGAAGCAAAGAACAAGGCGTAGGGATACCGTCAATGTGATAGATCTGTAGAGAAATTTGGCAACTCCAAAATTTCTTTTAGCAAGAAAAAAAAGCCTTTTAGGAACAAGAAATAGAATTGCTAATTTTAAGTGAATACTAAGTAATCCCCTATACCAGTTCAAATACTTAAATTTTTCTACACATTCACACACACACACACACACACACACACACACACACTTGTGTTGGGGAAGTCAAGTAAAAGGAACCAGGTCCCACAGACGGATCAAGTCAGGGCCAATATCTACTCAGGAAATGGCATGAATGGGTGAATGGGTTGACAGTCTTTGGGAACACATGGAAAATACAGTCCACAAATAAGAAGCAAATCTGAGTTCCAAGTATAGAGACTTGTAATGTAGAAATGAAAAAGATAGCAACTTGCAATAAGTCAGCTTAGAATTGAATCCCACCTTTAATACTTGTCATAGCATTGCTTTAGTTTACTAATCTGAACAGTGGGAATAATAACACCTACATAGTTCACACATTTATTTTATGAATAAAATCATGAATGTAGAAGCATTTAGGGTAGTTATTGGCATGTAGTAAGCAATCATTGTGTGTTATTAATGATTATTTTTATTGCTGTTGCTGTTTCAAGAGCACATACAAGGCCTAGGGGTTTTGGTTAGAGATGAAGAGGCAGCAGGAAGGTTCCTCACAGTGCCTAAGTATTACACGGAATATTTTATCAAAAGACAAGTGCCTGGACTTCAGCCCTACCACCACCCTGACCTAAAGCAGTCAGTTGGGGTAGAACACAGAGGTCTGCCTTTTGTTCATCTCCAAGTGATTCCAGTGCAAGTGGTCCATTTAAGAAGTAGTATTCTAGAAACTCTTGCAGAAACTGATTTTCTCAGAAGGCTAATGAAGCATTAACATCACTGAGAGATACCCAGAGGTTATCCTATGTAGGTGATCATGCTGTAGGATCCTGTTTGGCAGGTGATATAGCAGCTGAGGCCTGGATAAACAAGCCTTGACAAGGCCATAGCTGAATAATCACATAAAAAGCCAACTGGGGACCAGCAGTTAGAGTAACGGCTATGTAGCTGGACTCCCACATAGTTGACCGCGGTTCCTGTCCGGGACCCAGTGGCTTAAAACTCATGCCAGGCGCGTGTGCGTGTGTGCCCAAGATCCCGAGAGAAGAATGGAGGAGAAGGGATTGCAGCGTGGCCATCCCCCCTGGGGGGTGATTTCTCGCTTTCTGTCTCTCTGTCTCTCTCTGTCTGGAGAGTGCACGCACCCTATAGCAAAAAAAAAAAAAAAAAAAAAAACTCTAAAAAAAAATCTGTAAATCATAAAAAGAAGAGCCAATAAAGAGGATCCATCAGGTTGGAGAAAACAAGTAGGGACAGGGGGTGAATACTGGGATGCAGCAAAAGCAGGTCTAGGCTAGCAGGGCCAAAATCAAGGGGAAGAGTGGCCTGGAGATAGGCAGGAGGTATATGAGTTATACAGAGATAGTAATAAAATAATAACAGTATTTTTAAAAAAACTACTTGTATATATAGGACATTTCACATTTATTACTTTACATTAGACTCACATTCATCCCAATTATCCTATCATTTTATTTGATTTTTGTTCTATAATCTTAATAATCCTCTTTTCACATAAAGAACCATGGCTGAAAAGCAGTAAACGGCCTACCTAGCTAGTCAAGCCTGGCTATCTGAGGAGAATGCAGGGGTGTCCTGTACAGTGATTCCACTGGTGCTCTTAGAAGAATGTAGTGTATAGAGAGAAGAGCAGAGAGGGGGCTGGAAAACTCCCATCCTTAAGGTGGGAGTGGAACAGACCCCTCTGGCCAGAATCTCTCCTATCGTTGACAAAAATATATATATTTTTTGCAAATGGGGGTTTGTATGTGAAAATGTCCAAGGTGCCCTAGGTGGTTTAAAAGTCATCAGAAAAGGACCAAGGCGGCTGAAGAATCTCTGCTCTAAAGCCCATTTTCCATACCCCGAAACTCAGGCAAAAACCATTTATATCTGAGGGGTGCCCTGCCATGTATAGGGACCAAGGTAACTGAAGAATCTCTGCTCAAACCTCCCACATGCCTCTGGCCCAGCCCATGTGCATCTATTCCCTAGATATTGTGAGGCCTTTGTAATATCCAGTTCCAAAGTCAAAAGCACAGATTGCTTGGTAAGCATATCAGGGAAACGAAACTGCAGAGAGATTGCCAATCACCTCCCTCACACCTCTGAACACTCAGAATTAACTCCAAGAAATTACGAAGAAACGTATAATCCATCAGATGACCAGAAGCCACTGCAGAGGCACAAGAAATATGAGAAATCAAGAAAACATCTCTCCCCAAGGGAAAGAACCCTTCATCATCCACAGACAGTACAATGAAATTTGTAAAAATGTCAGATAAAGAATGCAGAATATTTATAGTGACAAAACTAAATGAGATACAAGAGATGAGAGACAATGAACTCAAGAAGGTGCAATAGAAAAGAGATGAGTTCTAGAAGTGAGGAAGTTCTTGCATGATTTGAAAAAGAAATATCAATAATCCATATAAATCCAGAATAATCCAGAAATATCCATAGTAACATTGAATGTTAACTTCCAGGATTTAAATGGAAAGATCAGACCACAGTAACACTGCAAATTCAACAGAAAATTGATTACATGCAACTGAACTGATGAAATAGAATGTTTTGACTTTTGACTAAAACATTACGGATTTTCTTCTATGCTTTGTTTTCCAGATTTAAGGATATTTCTTTCTTTTTGACCTGTTGATAGGTTCAGCAATTTGTGAAATTTTTTTGTTTAAACTGAAACATAAACTTTTCTCCCCTCCTGACCTCTCTGAAATTGGAAAACATTCATGAGTATTCTTATTTTGTGGCAGAATGGTTCAATAATACCTATTGCCTTGCATCAGAAATCGGAAATACTCGTTATTGCCAGGGCTTTGACTAGAATGTTATATCTGAAGACGAAACCAGAAAACTGTGGATCTAAGGTAGATCTCAAGAAAGTCAACAGAAGCTCTTGGAAAGATTGCCTGGTACCATAAACAGTTTTACTTAGCAAAGAGGATTAGAGAAGTTATATGAAAGAATATTTACCATAAGATAACCTGGACTTTTCCAGTCCAGCATTATAATCAATAGAGATTGCAAAACAGAAGTCACAACCAGAGGATTACCTTGTAGAAGAATCTGAAAGAAGAAAGAGACTGATCTTTTCTGCAGATGGTAAACCACAGAACACTTGGTAGGCAGAGCTGAGTTGGGAAGGTTCGTGTGTGAATTGTGTGCTGGGTATTTGCTTTTCAACAGTTTGAGTTGTTGACATGTAAATATATTCTCAAAAATGTTTAAAACCATATTGTCTCTGTTATTACTGTGTCACAAAATTATAACAAATATTTTGAAAATTATCTTTAAAATTGATTATTTTAATTTTGAAAGTTGTTTATTAACTGTCAAGAACTATGGAATATGAGCAAAATTTTTTGATATGTAAAGTAAATGTTTGTGAGAAACCATAGAAAAACTAGTATATAACATTAAAAAAAATTCATCAGTGTTCTGGTTGAAAATGGAAGCTCATGGTACTCTTTAGGAACTGCCCCAGTTATAGCATTGCTGCACCTCACTATTCTAGTCCATTCTATTGCTAATAACAGAAAATACCTGAAACTGGA
This sequence comes from Tupaia tana, assembly GCA_026018925.1. Classification (NCBI taxonomy): domain Eukaryota; kingdom Metazoa; phylum Chordata; class Mammalia; order Scandentia; family Tupaiidae; genus Tupaia; species Tupaia tana. The sequence goes on from JAKSZU010000021.1 coordinate 25,023,735, forward strand.
TGCTTTACAGGAATAGAAGTTTATTCAATTCATGGTTTGGAGGCCCAAGGTCAAGGGGTCACATCTGGTGATGGTCTTCTGGCTAGTGGCTAACGTGGCAGAAGGTCTCACGTGGTGAAAAGAAAGAGTGTGAGAAGAGTAGAGCACACCTCTCTTGTTCTCTCCTTATAAACCCACCAGCACTCAATCACTAGGGCCCCACCTTGATGACTAATCCCTTCCCAAAAGCCCCCCTTTTGTTTTTCAAGAGAGATATTTTGCTATAGGGTGCATGCACTCGCCAGAGAGACAGAGATAGAGAGACAGAAAGTGAGAAATTACTCCTCAGGCAGGATGACCATGCCACAACCCCTACTCCTCCATTCTCTCAGGATTTTGGGCATGCACACACGTGCACCCCGTATGAGTTTTAAGCTACCAGGTACAGGACGAGCTGCAGTCAACTACATGGAGTTCAGTGACGTAACCATTTTGCCATCTGCTGGTCCCCAAAAGTCCTACCTTTAAACACAGTAATCAGATTAAGTTTTCATCCCCTTAATCCTGTTACCATGGCTCGCCAAATGTTAACACATGAAATTGGGGGGGTGGGGTGCATTTAAACCTTAGCACTCACTAGACCGTTTGATCTGCCTAGCCTTTTAGACAATAAAATTTAAGACTACATAATCAGTAATTATAGCCCGGCAGTAAGGTTCCCTCTTTTCAACCCTACAGTAACAACCCTACAGTGTTAGCTGCTAAATTTAAGCCACTTGAGATATCTCACTTAGCAGGCAAGAACAAATTGGGTAAGTATGATTTAGAACTAGAGTCTTAATTATAGTATTGTGTACCTGAGGTAATTATTCACAAGATGTAGTGGTGCTTGAGACTATTATTTGTGATCAACTCAATTAATGCAATTTGGTCTAGCCCACAAGTGAAGTCAATTACCTGGCAATCATAAAAGTCTCCTGATAGCTTCAAGCTGACTATTCCAAAAACAGCTTCATGAGAAATAGATAGATAGATAGATAGGTAGATAGATTACCTTTTCTGCATTTACCTCCCTCTTTTAGGGGAAAAGCACTTATTCCTGCTCCCAGAGATATCAAAATCGCTATTCTAACCCTTTTCTTGTCAGGACATTTTTCTGAGATATTTCTATCACACTTCATGGAATCTGAGATGAATATAAGTGACCGAGCTAAACCTATTATTTCAAGCCAGCTGCTGAGTGGTACTGGGAAATGAAAAGAAGGTGCACACTCACCATGTACTGGCTATAAGACTTCAACAACTCAGCAGCCCAGTGTAATGAAATGTACGGTGATTTTTCACTTGGATAACAAGATCGGGAATATGATTAGAACAGAGTCGGTTATCTTATTTTAAATCTGCATTTGGCTTATGTGTATATGAGGAAACGATGCTAACCAAATATGTACATTTTCCTTACAAATTATGAAAATGTAAGTGGCAGAGAATGCCACTAGAGTTAAGCTCTGAAAACCCACCTCTCAATATGGTGGCTGCGACATAATATCAGAAATTCAATATTCAAATTTCAGTGACTCTAGAAAATTTTATAAAATGTTTAGTTTCTCTCACTCAATTTTAAGACAGATAGCACCACAACAAAAGAGATGAAGATTCATGCTTATAACTTACTTGGCATAAATTACCTGACTGGAGCAGAGAGTCACAAAAATATTACCTATCTATTAAGCATCGACTAGGTATCAGCCATTCTGCTAAGCACTCTTCCTAATCTATTTTGCTCAGTACTCCAACAACCTAATAAGGAAATACGGTTATTATCTCCATTTTCTAAAGTCAAAACTAAGACAAGTTGGCCAATAGCCTAGTGGTTAAGGGAGCCAGCTCTCACATGCTTAGTCAAATACCAGTCCCAGTAGCTTAAAAACGTATCAAGCACATGTGTGTGTATGTTCAGATTCCTGACAGTGTGAACCAATGGAGGAGAAGAGATTGTACCTCATTAAGGTATGCTTTCTCCTTTTTCTGTCTCTTTCTATAAGCACACAAGCCCTTTAGCAATAATTTAAAAAGTAATAATACTAAGGCTGACTATGCCAGGTACTAATCCACATTCACTTAATTAGTGGCAAAACTTTAATTCCAGCCCAGACATGCCTGCCTCTGGCCATAAGCATGCTTCACGACACCTACGAAACAGACTGCAGATCGCATCCCCAGTACTCACTTTAGAGACCTCTGCTCCTATGCCTCTTCATGTAGGAAAGACAATGGGGCCCAGAGAAACCCTAAGCTGTCAAGAAACGGAAGTAAAATTGAGGCCAGCTGGTTATGCATTTGGCCTTTAAATAACAAAAGATCATTTTAAGTTTCTTCCTCCTGTTAGTCCCAAACAGGGATTTAACAGGGACAAGTTTAGATATTCTAACAAAAAGATACTTTGGTTTTCAAAATTAAATCAACTGTTTTGCATTACTATTATCACTGAAGTAGAAAGTTTAATAATTAAAGTATTTGTTTGCCATAGGTTTAGTGTGAAATTGTAACTCTCTTTTTCACCTCATAAAACTTCGCATTTCATTTTCCTTAGCTTTAGAGCACATACCACATCCAGAAACCCTATTTGTGAGCAAAGTCCTATAAGAAAAATCAGCATTCTCTGAGCATGGTCAGGCTCTCCTGCTTAGCAGGGACTTAATCACAGTCAAGGGAGGAAAATCACCAAGCACTTCACAGTATTATTTGAGGATCAAGACCAATGAATGAATCAAAATAAAAATTATTCTATTATTTAAGGTCAAACCAATCATTCTGTCAAATACTAGGAGTCTTGAACAACTTTATAGGAAATGGCTATTATGACAAAAACTATACGTGGATTTCAGCTATTTTTTGCACCAAAATAAACTCGTACTTTATTTATTTATTGTTTTTTGTGGTTCTATTTAGACACAAAACATGCACGCAAGCTGTCTATTCATTTTCTTCCCTGTGCAGCTGGTGTTGGGATTGGGAATGGATGGCCAGCTGGGCTGTTCTTTCTACAATGACTTCGCGGTTCCTAGAGGAAACGTCGTGAACAACCTCAGCACAGTACGACTGAGTACGCTTCAGCAGCACCTTCCAGCTCCTTGAGGTTGTGGACCAGGAACTTCTGGAAGCCCCTGGGCAGCATGTGCTTTGTTTCTTGTTGCTCCCATAACCAATGTTGGACATCGAGCTCTGGCCCTTGAATCTTCTCCTCACCCTATAGTCAATATCTATGGGTTTCTGCCAGTTGCCCTTAATTTTGATGCAGCAGTCTGACTGGTGCTGGATGAACTTCTTGGTCCTTTTGAGGCTCTTGGGCTTCACAAGGTCTGAAGGCAGCCATGATCCACGTAGGAGGTGGCTGCCACCTCCGCAGGCTGCCCAGAGGAAGAGGGGCTAAACTCATACTTCAAATCCATAAAGTTTTTAAGTACCCTTGTACTCATTGCTCAGCTGTTAGCTATCTTTTCTCATCCACTAATATTCTCGGTGGGGGGAGAATTCTGCTCTTAAAATCTGAAGTTATGTATGGTTTTTTAGTCAAATGCAACTAAGGCCAGTCCCATAGTGCAGAAGTTAAGTGCCATGAAAGGAAACCAGATCCCACATGGCTGACCACAGTCCAGATTCCAATTTTAAAAATATGCTCTGTGTGTGTGCGAGTCCAAAATCCAGATGGGGTTAAGAAATAGAAGATAAAGGATTAGCTGATGACCACACTCCTTGAGTGTTTTTTTTTTTCTCTCTCTCTGCTGAGCACATGTACCCTCTAGCAGGTAAAAAACAAAAGGCAACGTTAGAATAATGGTCTTTAAAGAAATTAGGTACCACCATTTCACTGAAAAATTGTTTAATTATTCCTTAAAAAGTTAAACTCACCAAGTAATCCACTACTTCCACACATAACTGTCTATCAAAGAGAAATGAAAACATAGACCCACATTTATATATAAAGATTTAAATATGAGTATTTGTACAAGTATTATTAATAACCAAAAAGTGGTAACAACCAAAATGTCTACCTACTAATGAATGAATAAACAAAGTGTGGTTTATTGAAATAATGAACTATTTACTTAGCAAAGAAAAAGGGAACATGTACAAATATAGAAGAATCTCACAAACACACTACAATAAAGAAACCAGATATAAAATACTATATCCATTGTACAATTCTGCTTTCAAGAAATTTCTAGAAAAGGAAAAACTAAAGAAATGGAGTAAAACAGGTTGTCTGGAGGCAGTGGGGACTCATTGTAATCGAGCATCAGGGAACTTCATAGGCTGATGGAAATGTTCTAAAACTAAATTATGGTGACGGATGCACAACAGTACATGTTTCCTAAAACACATCAAACATAGGATGAATTTAACAATATGTAAGTTATAACTTAGTAAAGCTGTTCCAAAAAAATGAATAATCAATAATCACCTAACAAATTTGAGGAAGAGCAAGCTAGAAGCTGGTCCCATAGACTGGAGCTGGATCCGATATGGCTGACTGCAGTTCAAGTCCTAGCCCAAACAACCTGGAAAACACACTGGGTGCAAGTGCATGCATGCCCAAAATCCCAGAAGGATGGAAAATGAAAGGCGGGGATTGCATGACCATGCCCCATTGTGGGAGATGCTTTCTCTCTCTCTCTCTCTCTCTCTCTCTCTCTCTCTCTCTCTCTCTCTCTCTCTCTGTCCCTGTCTCTCTCTGTGAGTACATATACCCTGTGACCTGGTCATTAAAAAAGGAGAACAAAAGAAACTATTGAATGAAAATATAATAGCCAAATTTCAAAACCCTATAGGTTTAAATCAAAGTACTATATCAAAACTCCTGAACTGGATAACTATACTATAGTCCTATAAGAAAATATTCTTGTTCCTAGGAAAGCCTCACTGATGTACTAAGAATTACAGGGACATGATATGTGCTACCTTTCTTCAAATGGTTTAGAAAAAAATAAATCATGTGTGCCTGCGTATGTTTGGGAGTGTAGAGAAGATGATAAATGAAGTAAATGTTCCCTGTGCTATTATTGTGACTTTTTTGAAAACCTAAATTTATTTCAACACAGAAAGTTTAAAATTTTGAGACCAGCAGATAGTATTATGATTATGTCTCTGGACTCCCACGTAGTCAACCATGGTTCAAATCCCAGACCCGGTGGCTTAAAACTCATGCCAGGATATGTGCATGTGTGTCCAAGATTCCAAGGGGAGAATGGAGGAGAAGGGATTGTGGCATGGCTATTCCCCCGGGGGTGATTTCTTGCTTTCTGTCCCTATTTCTGTCTCTTCGATGAGTGTACGCACTCTACAGCAAAACTCTCTCTTTAAGAAAAAAAAAATAGTTTAATATTTTAACTATTTGAAAAGACTAATAGACAAATTTCAGAGACCATTGATAAGAATAGAAAAACATAAGCAATATTAAAAGTGAAAAGGGGTATTTATTACAAACACAATAGAAATTAAAATGATAACAAGAATACAATTTAAAACGCCATAATTTTAAATCTAAGATAAAATAACTAAGTTCCAAAACAATAAAACTTACCAAGAACTAACTTGATAAATAAACAGTCCTAATACTTCCACAAGTATAAAGAAATCGAATTAACAGTTAATTTTTTTTTATGTAAAGAACCTGACGGACCAGACAATTTAACCAATGAATTTTATTAAGTTTGCAAAAAGACAAATTATTCTAAAATTGCATGAACTCTCCAGAGAATAGAAAAACAGGTAACACTTAGAAAATTTGTTTATTAGGCTAGCGTAACCCTATACCAAAACCACACAAAGACAGAAAGAGAAAAGAAATTTTTTATTCAATCCTACAAATGAATATGGATGAAAAAATTGTAAAAAAATTGTAAACAGAATATCATAATACATTTTTAAAAATGTATCAACACCAAGAATAGAAGAAATTTTAACATTAGAAAGCTCTGAATGTAAAAAACCACATTTGTATAGTAAGAAAATATTGTCTTGTCCTCTTAACAGATACAGAAAATGATCTGAAAAATTGAGGCTACTTTTTTTTGGGGGGAAGAGGTTTTTGCTATAGGGCACGTGCACTAGCCAGACAGAGACAGAGAGATGTGAGTTTAAGCCACCCGGTCGGGGACTCAAACCTCTGTTGACTACATGAGAGTTCATCGACATAGTCATTACGCCAACTGCTGGTTCCAAAAATTCAGGTTACTTTGCCATAGGGGCTTGAGCTTACAAGAAAGAAATAGAGACAGAGAGAAGGAAAGTGAGAAATTACCCCCCTCCCCCAGGTGGGGATGGCCATGCCACAATCTCTTCTCCTCCATTCTCTTCTTGGGATTTTGGACACACATGTGCCTTGTGTGATTTTCAAGTTATTGGCTCTGGGACTCAAATCATAATTAGCCATGTGAGAATATAGCACCTAAACTACCATGCCACCTGCTGGTCCTAGCATGGTTACAGTTTTTTAAAATACCAAAAATATTATTAGAAACTTGGAATTTAAAATAATGTTATTCCAATTCAGGTTAACTTCAGCAAAAGTAAATCTGAATGACAAAATGGTAGAAATACTCTCGTTAAAGAAAACACAAATTGTCTATTATTATCATTTTATTCAATATTACACTAATATATGTACACACTAGTATATTATACTAAAAATACATATTATTATATATTATATATCATACTATGTAGCATATTATTTTATTTTTATATGTAGTATATATTTTATACATGACATATATATTAAAAGTTTGGTTTTGTTTCAGAAGTTTTTACCTTAGAGCACGTGTGCTCACCAGAGAGATAAACAAAGACAGTGAGAGGGAAAGTGAGAAATCACCCCTGAGAGGGAATGGCCAGCTGCAATCCCTTCTCCTTCATTCTCCTCCTGGGATCTTGGGTATGCACATACATGCGCCTGTGTGATTTTCAAGCCACCAGGTCCAGGACTCAAACCACAGTCAGCTATGTGGGAATCTAGCAACATAATTGCTACGCCATCTGCTGGCCCCATTATATCATATGTTAAATACTTTATATAATAAAATATATTCATATATACTTATATATAATATATATTTACTTATTAATATTATATAAATATAAAATATATTTTATAAATAATACACAATGTTTTAATATATAATATAATATAATATATAATAATATAATATAAAAATTTTGTCCTTATACCATGGTTGTCCATTCATTACTGCCTTGTACCAAACATTTGAAGAATTACTACTAATTCTTCATAAACTTCCCTCCCAAAAGGAAGGAATACTTCCCCATTCATTTTATGAGTCAATATTACCATGATTCCCAAACCAGACAAAGACATTATAAGAAAAGATGACTGTAAATCAAAATACTTCATGAATAAAGATACAAAAATTCTCAACAAAATATTAGCAAACTTAATCTAGCAATATATAAAAAAGAATTATGCTTTGGGTCTTTTGTATATTGAAACATTAATACTATGTATTAATATATAAAACATTAATATTACATAGTAATATATTTTTATTATTTATAAAATACAATAAGATGTATTGTATATTATACATTTAATATTATATATATAGTATGAAACAAACCACCAAAAGGAAGAATCAAGGGGCTAGTAGGTAGTGTAGTGGTCAAGGAGCTAGTCTCTCATGTGGCCAACCACTGTTTGAGTCCTGGACCCACTGGCTTGAAACTCACACTGGACACATGTACATGTATGCCCAAAACCCTGAGAGGAGAAGGGAGGAAAAGGGATTGTAGAGTGGCCATCCCCTCAGGAGGCAAGTTCTCACTTTGTCTCTTTGTTTCTCACGCCCTATAGCAAAATCTCTCAAAAAAAGGGAAGAAATAAAAGCATTTGATATACTTATTAACATGCAAAACAACAGATAACATTTTAATTAAGAAAATTTAGTATAGTGTCAAGATGTAAGAATAAAAACATCAAATGCATTTCAATACACCAAAATTAAATTTAAAGTTTAAGAGAAAATATAAAATATTATCTTATGCTGTAAGTACTTTCATTACTTCAAAGTTATTATTAATTTCTTATATAAGAAACTCAAAGTATTAATCATAAAATAAAAGGTTGGAAAAAGAGGTTACATTAAATTAAGAATCATCTCTTCAGGGATCAGGTGGTGGCACAGTGGTAACACAACTGTTCCCATGTGGGACAGGTTCTGGGTTCACATTCTAGGAATTCTCTGAATATACCAAGCATGTATGCACAGACCCATGATCTGGGGTAGCTGAGACTTAGGGCACATTATGACATGAAGATCCATAATTCAAGAGACAAAAGGGGAAGAAAGTGAATAATAGAGAGAAAAAATAGAAATGAATATATGGAAACCATACTACGGTGCCTCAAAAAGTTTGTGAAAAATGCAAGTAAAGTATAAGTTTATTTTGGTGCAAAGAAATTTGAAAGCCACACATAGTTTTTTCATAATATAAAATGTCTAGGAACCTTTTGAAACCCCTTCCTATAGTGAGGCCCACTGTCCTTTTCTCTTAGCTGCACCTACTAGCATTTTGGGGCTGAAGTTGTGAAACCTGGAGGCGGGGTCTAACAGATGGCAGAGAGGAATGACAAGGTGAAAAAGTATGGATTTTGGTGGACCCAGGAGAAAGCTACTGAAGTTAGTTGAAAGCATCAGCCAATTTGCTAACCTTCATCTCAAAAATCTGCCCAGAAGCAAGAGGATTTCAAACAGCATAAATCTTGCAGTGGACCATTTCAGGTGGGAGGAGAAAAAGTAGCAGGCATGATACTTCTGAAGCCTCTCACAGCCCCAGACTTTCACTGTCATGGAAGAAATAAATCAATAAACTTTTTTTAATTATTTAATTTTATTTATTTATTGTTATTCTTCAATTTGACCAGAGAGAGAATTAGAAAGAGTAGGGAGAATGAGAAGCAAGCTGCCAGGTTTGGGTCTTGAACCACAGTTGGTCATGAGGTAGTCCCATGCCTTAACCACCATGACACCAGCCAGTACCTAAATCGATACACTTTTAAAATAAAAAGAATGACTGTTCAGGGCTGGCATGGTGGTGAAAGCTTTGGACTCCCATGTGGTGTACTGCAGTTCAAGTCTTGGATCCGGCAGTTTGCTTTCTCACTTTCCCTCTCTCTCTTTGTCTCTCTCTGGTCAAGTTAAAAAAATAATAAGTAAAATTAAGTTAATAATTATTTTTTTCTCTGTCTGTCTGGCGAAAAAAAGAATGACTATTCAGCAAAAAAGTCTTTCACACGAAGAGAAACAATGATGTTGGTCAGTATGTGGAAGCCTAGATCTTTTATACACTGCCAGTTAGAGTGTAAATTTGGGTCAAACTTTTTGGAAAAAGAATATGACATTATCTTGTACAGTTAAACATGAGTATAGGTATATGCTCTAAAAAAATTCTCAGACAGGTGCACCAAGAAAAAAAACGTGCAAAATATAAATCTCGATGTGGTGAGATCCTGTCAAAAATAACCCAGCTCTCTCTCCCTCCCTCCTGTGCATTTTCTCACTCTTTCATTTAAAAAAAAAAGTGCATATTTAGCTATAGTCAATTTTACATTTTGTACATTTACTTACTAACTTGAAAATACGCATTAATTACCTCTTATGTACCAGGTATTATTTAGATGCTGTGTATTTGAGGATATGATTTGTTGACTATTAGAGTTCTCTCAGATAACTCTGAGGTTGCTCCATTTTCCAGTTTCAGCCTATTATTGAGTAGTTAATCTAATTCTTGCCCTTTTAATCAGTTAGCTCACTGTGTACTAACCATTTGACATTGATGAACAAGAAAAAGTCTACTGGGTCAAAATAATGTCAAAATGTCTGGGTCACACAGCCCTTGTTCTTTCTGGGAAGGTCCAGTTACATGTCCAATTATTTCCCCATGTTGAGTTACAAGTGTAATGCTATTCTTTACCAAATATCAACAAAGACAATTAATTCAGACCTTAATATCTTAAGTTAAAATGTTAGAATAATGCTCACTTTAAGGTGTTCAACGAGTAGTCTCAAACATGGGACTGGAATTTAAGAGAGTATACCAGACCACAGATACAAATTCAGGAGTTAAGAGGTGAGAGTAGAAGGTATGAAGATGAAATTTATCCTGAGAGGAGATCTCTATACCAAATTAAGGCCAGAGGACAAGAAGAGGAAGAGGGAGTTGCTGACAGCAAGCTTACAAGTTGCTTCCTGTTGACCGTGCTATTGACCTTCACAAAGACATTTTTTTTTTTTCATAGTAAAAACTTGCACTAGACCCCTTTAAGGCTGGCCATACACTTTGCTGACACAAAGAAGGAAAGATTATCCTATTGCCAACAGAGTGCTCCAAATAACGTGTGATAATGGACTTTCAACCCATCTGGCGCTTTCCCTCAGCTCCCCAAGATGCCCCTCTGTTACTTTTGACCAGTGTGGACTCTTTCTAAGTGACTTATTTATATCATACTTCTTTTCATGTTTTAACGAAGTGTGTTTCTTCAGAGCCAGAGGTTATGTCTATCGTGTTTCTCCAGTCCTGTTACTGCTAGGATCTCACTACACGCTCCGTGATCTGACTTCTGGAACCCATAAATTCCATTTCCCCTATAACTTTTACTTTGCAATTATTATTTTTCTGTACAACTAAGTCATAAGTCTAAATGAGATTTCCAAAGAAGAGACCATAATACAAGGAAATTAGAGGAAGATCAAGGACCAGTTTTATGGCCAGAAGAAAAGAGAAACAATGAGGACTTTTTTAAGTAGAGATTTTAGGATGAGTAGGAAAGAGGTCATTTTGAAAATAAAAGCACAACTTCCATGCCTTAAATTAAAAACTTGACAGTAAAATAATATATTTTTGTTTATAATAAACAATGGGGGGCATAGTGAATAAAAAAGAAAAATTTATTTAAAGACATGATGGCACAGACACAACTAAGACATCATGCAGCAATTAGCTGCAAATAAAGTTATGCCAAATCACACAGGTATTTGTTTGTTGCTATAAATTGTAACAGGAAGGAACTTCTGAAGCCTCTCACAGTCCCAGACACACCCTGTTATTCTCTTTCATTTCTGCTAATCTGTCTTCACTGTGGACAGCTGAAAAGGCTAACTTCAAAGGAGATCCTACCTTACTGTTCAACTCCGTCCATTTCTCTGGTACCACAGAGACAGAACTGGCTTACCAGTCTTTTTAAAGACAAGAGACAAATGGGGAAGAAAGTGAATAATAGAGGGAAACATAGAAATGAATATCTGGAAACCATACTATGGTGCCTCAAAAAGTTTGTGAAAAATAAAAGTAAATATAAGTGTATTGTGGTGCAAAGAAATTTGAAAGCCACGCATAGTTTTTTCATAATATAAAATGTCTAGGAACCTTTTGAAACCCCTTCCTATAGTGAGGCCCACTGTCCTTTTCTCTTGGCCGCACCCGCTAGCATTTATGGGCTGAAGTTGTGGAACCTGGAGGCTGGGTCTAACAAATGGCAGAGAGGAATGACGAGGTGAAAAAGTATGGATTTTGGTGGACCCAGGAGAAAGCTACTGAAGTTAGTTGGAAGAATCAGCCAATTTGCTAACCTTCATCTCAAAAATCTGCCCAGAAGCAAGAGGATTTCAAACAGCATAAATCTTACAGTGGACCATTTCAGGTGGGAGGAGGAAAAATAACAGGCATGATACTTCTGAAGCCTCTCACAGTCCCAGACACACCCTGATACTTTATCATGTGCTCTGGAATCCCAGCAGGTCACACACATCAAGAGTCAGCAGTTGTACAGAGACTAAAAGCCCAAAACCATTCTGTTCCACAATCAGTGAGGGGTTTCCGTTACCCTATTGACCATGGACTGTGGTTGCAGTCAGCAATCCCAATGTCAGGTACCAAACTGAGCAAAGACACTAGCAACAAGCAGCAATAGAAAAGGAACTTGTGGGTGACGTGCACAGTCCACCTGCCACCTACTCCATTCTTCACTTTCTCAGATTCTCTACCCCTACCTGACAGGCAAACACAAGCCCACGCAACACAGTAGGAAAGAATAGCATGAAAAACACTTAAAAAGGGAAACCAGTTTGGAGACCAAACAGAGCCATACCTGAGATTGTAGTACATGAATTTGACCACTAAAAAGAGTCTGAGTCTTAAATTGGAAAAAACAAGTATCACTAGAAGATTTATTAAGTTTTTTACTGCTGAACTTAAAAAACTAAGGGGAGGGCCTTAAAATTTAGGAGAATTCATCATGTAACTATGATTTATTGTCTTTTTTTGCATGTATCTGATTTATTTATCTGAAATTACATCTACTGTAAATATTTGATATCACGGAAATGGTACATAAGATATTGCTAAATGAAAAAAGTAGTTTTAAAACAGTATATATAGCACAATACCCTTTTTAAAATGACATATATGTTTTAGGAAAAAATCCTGGGTTATGTATTTTAAAAGAGTAGCTTTCTCTTTCTCTCTTTCTGAATAGTAACATTAAGGGCAGTTTTCCTTTTTTATTTTCCTCAGTTGTATTTAACAAAGAGGGGAAATTTTTGCTTCCAAAAGGAAGAATGGCCAACAGTACTACGAGTTCCCAAAAGAGTGATTTCAATAAGGATAAGAACTATAAAATATGAAAACCAACTGGGGACCAGATAGCAGCATGGTGGTAAAATACAGTGGTCTACGAGGCTGACTCACACGGCGAGGTTCTGGGTTCATTTTCAGAGACCTCCCTAAGTACACGGGGCATGTGCTATGTAGTTATATCTCACAGAAACACAGAAGACTGTTCACTTCTTTGTTGCACTCTACACTGAGAATGGAGCAGAAACCTAGATTCTGTCCTGGTTCTGAGAGAAGCTCCTAACGGAAAGCAGTTTCTTCGCATCTTACCTAGTGCGGCAACACAAAGACAACTGCCAGAGAAATCCCTTCTGGCTTCTCAAGATGCTGTCCTGCCTCCAGGCAGTCCTTCTAGGTCAGATGCAGAATTAGGGACTACTTTAGGGCTATTGTATCACAATTCATTCAGTTTCCTTTCTTTTTTTTTTTTTTTTTTTTTTTTCGGTGAGACTGTCATTGTATATGACAGGTTAATGATGATATATTTACCTCTGAATATTTTTAGATATATTCCAGATTGTAGAATAAAGTTTTATAGAGATGTGCACAACACAGCAGGTGGTTGATACCCAAATTAGTTACAGCTGCCACATTTAAATAACAGGAGAAGAAAATGAATATATAACAAGATAATTGTATGTATGTAGATAAATGCAGTGTATCAAATGATGATAAAAGAATATAAACCTTGCAATGACCTATGGTGTCATTGGATGTTACTATTATCCCACAGTGTGAGTTTCTATTTCTAACCATAAAAGGATGATTACAGAGTCCTTGAGAGAAAAAGACTTTAATATACAGAGTCCCTGATGTATAATATAATGCCAGGGAAACAGTGGGTGCTTAATAAATGTTAGTTGATGCTGGCAGTAGAGCCAAATTTACATTATAAAGTTTATGAATCTGAATATATGTATGCTTCTTAGTAAATACTATGTATGCAACTGGTCCAAGAGAAGAAGACAGACAAATCCTTGTGAGTTTCACATTAAATATTTAGAGAGTCTTCTGACCAAGGGACACCTGCTAAGCCATGATAAGAATAATGCACTCTGGGCTGTTCAAAATTGTTTGACCCTATGAAACATTAAAGCTGTTTTACTCTCAAAGGATTCTCTTATAAAAGAGTAAAAGTAACCTCATTCTTCTTGCAGAGTAGCCAAAAGGGAAATCTCTTAGATCTGCTTTCTAAACTTAACAGTCTAGCTAGTCTGAGGTGGCAAAATACAATGGCACCTATAGGTCATTCACTATCTTTCTTGAGTATAGGATGCACAGTTTCTATCTCCATCCCACAGAATAAGAGGGCACTTAGCATGAACTGAAGACTACCTACAGATCCTCCTGCCCAGACACCACCTTTCCCGCTCACAGGAATCCTTGAGTTGTAAGAGAACTCAAAGACTATCCTGCTTGACAACTTCATTTTATCAACGAGGAGAAATAAAATGACTCAGTTTAACTCACTGTAACAAAAGTGAAGTCTGAACTAAAGCCCAGACTTCCTACAGGCCAGATGATACCTCAGTAGGACCTTGTCCTGGAACCTCCCTAACACTCCAGGTGTGTGCTCATGCCCATGATCTAAGCCAGGTGAGACTGGGCTAGATCACAGCATGAGGACACTGCTGGGTGTAGCTCTCTTTTGTTCCTTCTCCATCTTCCTCTTCCTGTCTCTCTGTTTCTCTTTCTCATGGAAATAAATAAACAAAACATAATTGTAGAAAAAACTTCTAATTATAGGAACCTATGCTTTGTTATTATTATTATTATTATTATTATTATTATTACTTTAATTTTAGCACAGGGTGCTTGCACTTGCCAGAGAGAGAGAAAGAGAGTAGGAAAGTGAAAAATCACTCCCCATGGAGCTTGGTCACACTACAATCACATCCCCTCCATTTCTCCCTCTTTTGGGATTTTGGACACACATGCATTTTTTTAAACCACTGGACCCAAGACAGGAACCATGTAGCTGGCCATGTAGGATCTAGCTACCTTAACTACCATGCCACTAACTGGCCCCACTCTTCATGTTATTTTGACTTCTTCTCCTTCTGGCACAACATTTCCACTTTTAAGATTATTATTATTGGATAAGAAAACAAACTCAACAACACAATAACATCTGTCCTAAAATCATTTCAGAAGCACTTTAACATCAAGATGTTTTATCAAGAGGAAAATCCCCCTTTACTAGCTCTGCTCAAAAGTCCTTCCCCGCTTCTGGAAAGTTGTCCCCCATTCTCACTGCTGATAGAAACCCTACCCACACACTGGCACCCAACTCATATACCAACATTTCCTGACTTTTTTACGTTAGAACATATTCTCCCACTTTTCGATGCCTACAATAACACTCACACCCAGAGGTCAGTATACCACTTGACAATACAAAACTTTGTATTGTTTGAATGATTCATGTTTCTGTATGTCACCTCTCAGTTAATTTAGACCTTACTTGATGGCTGGCCCATAAATTTTTCTTCTATTAGTGTCCTCCATAGACTCTTTTTTTTTTTAAGAGATTTTTGCTACAGGGCGCATATGCACACCAGAGAAACAGAGAAAGATAAGAGAGACAGAAAGCGAGAAATCACACCTTGAGGGGGTGGCCCTGCTGCAATCCCTTCTCCATTTTCATCTTGGGATCTTCGGCACATATGTACATGTGCCTGGCATGAGTTTAAGCTACTGGGTCCAGGACTCAAACTGCAGTTGACTATGTGGGAGTCCAACCACATAATCATTATGCCATTGCTGGTCCCTCCACCATTGACTCTTAAGTCTACTTTTTTTTCTTTCTGTTTTCTTGTTCTTTCTTTCAGTTACTTTTAGATCATTACCAATTTTTAAAATAAATGTTATTGTGTATATTGTGTATATTTATTGTGTATATCATGTGTACAACACTATGCTAAAAGACATCTATAGATGGTAAAGTGGTTACTCATTTCTACTTCTGAAATAAATTGGTGTGTTTACTATTCTGTCTCTTATTGAAGAGAATTGAAAGCAAAAACAAAAGCCTGTTGAGTTTAATCAGATGCGAATCAGGAGAATGCATTTCTGAGGGGGAAAGAGAAAATCAAGAGCGGCAGAAAAGCAGACCTACATGACAAGGTGCCCCATGCTGGCCCCAGGCCTTCACCTTCCACACGCGGAGCTAAGCCTGCTGTCACATCCCACAAACAGGCAAGTTTCCCCTGAAATCCCTTCATGTTTTACTTCACATTAAGTGACACCATAAAATCTCCAATCGTGACACTTCAGAATTCAGTTGTTCTGAAGCATGAAAAGCAGACTAATCACAACTTATTTGGACTGTTTGGATACACAAGGTGATGCAGGGTCCAAGGGCATGCTCTTCATATTTGCATCTTGAAAAAAAACAAGCCACTGTGGTCTTTAGCTCAGTACTTAAATCTCTAATCATGTCTTTGGATTATTTGTATCACATTGTTTCAGATCCATATACTGTCAATGAGACAGAGTAAACAGGATATATTCAAAACATTCAACATTTTCCATTTTTTATATATAAAAATGCTATAAAACCATGATGCACTTGTGTTATTTACTTAATAAACCCACATTCCTACTTAAAAGGAAAGTCTTATTCTCATTAAGTTAAAATACACAAGTGTTTATCAAGATTCTTATTTTCTAAAAAATAATTACAACTTATTTCAATCATCATTAAAATAATAAATTATTTGGCTAGTAATCTGTGTATCTAACGTGACTTTTTTTTCCTTATGCATATTATTTTTTGTTGAGGCTTTCACAATTCTACCTGGTCAAAGGGGTCATAATTCTAAATGATGTGTCATTAGCTGACTTTTAATTAGAACCTTTATAAAATCACTATTATTTGTCTTAAATATATATATATATTAGTATATATATTCATTGCATATACTAATATTAGTATATATATTCACTGTACATACTAATATTTTTAGTGTGTGTGTGTGTGTATACATATATATATATATATATATATATATATATATATATATTCATTACAATGCACAGATATTGAATCTAAAAAATAGCATGGCTGGTGATATAATATTAATTAAAAACACAGAAAAGATTCTTTTATCAATACCAAACATCTTTAAACAGTTTGTGCATTACAGAAATTATAAGTAGAACCATATTTGCTTTGTCTTTACCAGTGCAATAAGTCCCAATAACAATAACAGAATAGACACTGCTTGAATTTCTGTCCTGCTCAAATTCATGACATCACCAAAATAAATATTATTTCTGGTCATAATGACATGCCACATTAACCAAGCCACTTATATTTTCCCTGAAATCAAGCCACACCATAGAGTCTTATCCAAATAAGTAAGAGTCTGGCTACTGAGAACCAGGTAAAACCATTTAGAGTTTTACTGCATCCTCTAAGAAACAGTCAAGACACAGAAACACACAATCTGCTTACTTTCCTTCTCCCTCATTTTCCCAAACATGGCAGCTGCCCATTGTCTCTTTTGTGGCCCTTTTTTCTCTACCTTTCTTCTATCTTTCCTGTCCTGCCTAGCACCGCCCTTTATGGCTAGATCAACTTAGTCTTCAGTAGTATTCATCTCACCAATTATATTCTCAAGTTCTGTTCAACAGAGGAAGGCCACAGAGCTGAGCCAGTTCTCTGTGATCTTCCTTAGAGACAAGGACACCATTCACTTTCTCCTCTCCAGTGTAGATACACACATATACATGGCTCCCCAGATCCCAGATGCTAATCCTAAACTAAACTAAAACTGCTCCTGATTCAATGCATAGATTCACACCAGCTTCTCTGTTCCATTTAACAGTTACCTCGCATCATCCAGGTAAAGAAGTTCTAAAGCAGAATCCTCTTTCTCCTAGGATCCTACAGAAATCTTTTTTTTTTTTTGGAGAGGTTTTTCGCGTGCGCTCGCCAGACAGACAGAGAGAGACATAGAGACAGAAAGCGAGAAATCACCCCCCAGGGGGGATGGTCACGCCGCAATCCCTTCTCCTCCATTCTCCTCTCGGGATCCTGGGCACGCACGCACACGCGCCCGGCGTGAGTTGTAAGCCACCGGGTCCGAGACACGAACCGCGGTCGACTACGTGGGAGTCCAGCGACATAGCCATTACGCTAACTGCTGGTTCCCCAGAAATCTTTTAAACACTGTTGTTCAACATGCCATTGCCTTCTTTCCAAAAAGCATTGGCATAAGAGTAGGGGAATTCAGGGCAACAGCAAAAAATCTAGGTCATAAGATAATATTGAGCAGCTCATAATTTTCTCTTCTTACATTGACCCTTCAACCCTCAACCAAACCTGTTCTGCAAGGCTTCTAAACAAACACCTAGGGACGTGTAATAAAGGGCTTTAAAAGGCATATAATCTTTGGTCCACTAATTGCACAAATTGACTACAATTTATACACAAAGACTTTCATTACACCCTAATTTTTATAGTAAAATGTAAAAATTGCCAAAATATCGAATAGGAAAAAAAGGAGCAATCATGTCACATACACGCATAGTTATTTTGAAAGAGACTGATCAAATGACTGGATAGGGAAATGCTCTTCTCTCAATCAATTTTGAGATACAGAATATAAAATAGAAATCCTCTTCCTCAAGGTAATCCATATTTAATTGGCACATGAAAACAATTGCTAAAAGCAGATTCATAAAAATTAGTCCACATACATTAAACATATAAATATACATTCTAGCTACAGATCTATGTATTTTTAGTGTTTTTCTCTTTAGTGTCTATAAGAATATATTGCATATAATAGCCATTTAATAAATGTTTGCAGGCGCCAGCAGGCAGCAGGGTGATTAAAGTGCTGGACTCCCTCATGACCCACCATGTTTTGAGTCCTGGACTTGGTGGCTTGAGAATCATGCTGGGCACATATACATGCACACCCAAAATCCCAAGAGGAGAATGGAGGAGAAGGGATTGAGGCATGGCCATCCCTCCTGGAGGGTAGGGAGGTAGACTTCTCACTTTCTTTCTCTCTCCCTCTCTGACTTCTCTCTGGCAAGTGCACAAGTCTTATAGCAAAAACTCTAAAAAGTAATAAATAAATAAATGCATCCTTGTTTGCTAAGGCACCTTCCAAACGGCTTCCAAATCCTAATTTCCCCTTGGCCCAAGATCAATTCAACAGAACTGGCATGAACAGGAGGGAAAGAAACCACAAATTAAGGATAAACCAAGGCACATAGATGCCTCCGCATGGCTTAACAATTTGGTGCTGATTTCCAAAAATGTATTTAAATACTTAACCACCTTTTAGAAGAGAAGACATCACTAACACCATGGTCCTTCTTTGCTTTCTGTCAAGAATGTGATCAGCTTCTTCTAGTAATTCAACCCTGATCCCAAAATTTCATATCCCACACAGAAACAATTTAAGTCTGTGTGTTAACTAAACCTTCTTTCCTTATAGACTACTATAGCTTTATTGTTCAAAAATGCCTTTTCCAACATCATTTTCCACAGCTAATAGCTCAGTTGGTTCCTTCAGACCAGCTCAATAGAGCGTGTGTCCTTACGTGTTCAAGGATGTTTTAGAACCTTTTGTAGATCAGCATTTGGGATCCTTCCTGCCCATGGTTTATTAAATCAATTCAGCTCTTGTCCCCCTTGTCTGGCACAAGACAATCCAAGCAGGAGAAAGTCCTGCAAATAGGTGCATCAAGGGGTCAATCAGCAAAAATGCTAAAATATAACTGGATAAAATTTTAACTGTATTCTTTATTGCTGGCTTACACCCTCTAGTTAATGCCTCTCTCTACTGCTGACCTAGCTCTATTAAGAATTTTCTAATGAGCGAACTAGATTGTTCAGGGAATGAAGATTTTCTACTGATAATTCAGCCTCCAACAAACGAGCTAGCAGCAGAAGAAGCTGGGCCTTCAGGAGAAGGTTCCACATGGCGCCAGCGAACTAGATTTTTCAGGGAATGAAGATTTTCTACTGATAATTCAGCCTACAACAAATGAGCTAGCGGAAGGGAGCCCCGCACCCCACACCCCCAGCCATCTATCTCTCTTTCTGTGTCTCAGTTCCTGTCTCTCCCTACTTCTGTCTTCCCTTTTTTCTTTTGGTAATTTTTCCTTTCTACACTTTTTTTAAAAGGCACAGTTTTTCTCTGGCTCTTGGCTCCACCTCTTATCTTGTTAATTATTGCTCTGGTCCTCCCACCAGGCAGAAGAAGCCGGGCCTTCAGGAGAAGGTTCCACATGGCACCAGCAAACTAGACTTTTTGCGCGGCACGCAAGCGCACCGCGCGGTTTTCTATTTTGTGATTTTTTTTAAAAAAGAACAGTAATTACAATTTTTTTGTCTTTTTTTTTTCCTTTTTGTTGTTGTTTATCTCTCCCTTTTTTATTTTCCTTTTTCTTATCTCTCCACCCTCCAATATCCATTCAATGTGTTCTTAGACGGATCTAAGAGCACTGTAGCTAAACATCCAAATACTAATAGGGTTAAAATATTCCCCAATATCTACTGAATCTGCTGCACCAGCAATCACAACAGAACGGAAAGAGATTCTAGATCACCTCTGTCTGCTTGCTCCTGAACATTTAGACTGAATTTCAAGAATTTGAAAGAAACACACCATCCATAAGATGACAAGAAATCACTGCCAGATCACGAGAAATATGGGAAAATGAGAAAATACCTCTCCTCCAAGGGAAAAGAGTAACTCTTCTTCATCCACAAGCAGTTCGATGAAAATCATGGAAATGTCTGATAAGGAATTTAGAGCATTCATAATGTCGAAGCTAACAGAGATGGAAGAGAAGAGAGATAATGAACTGCTAAAGAGAAAGGAGAAAGAAGTTGCCGAGTTCCAGGAGATGAGGAAATTCTTGCAAGATCTAAAAGAGGAATTACACACTTTACAAAAGACTCAAACGGAACTGCTAGAGATCAAGTCTATAATACAAGAAGTCAAAATCTCCCTTGAAAGTATTAAAAGCAGACTAGATCATTCAGAAAATAGAATCTCAGATGTAGAAGAGAAAATGGCTGGCCTAGAAAAATCCACCACGAAGACAGAGAAAATGGCCCAAAAATTTGAGAATGATATGCGAAAAGTACTGGATACCATCAAACGTCCAAATATCCAGATAATTGGCATTCCAGAAGGTGAAGAGACCCATAAGGGCGTTGATAATCTATTCCATGAAATCCTGCAAGAAAACTTCCCAAACCTAGAGAGGCATTCGAAGATCCAGTCCCAGGAAATACAAAGGACCCCAAATAGAATCAACCCAAGATCTTCTCCAAGACATATTATAGCCAGGTTGACCAAAACCGTAGACAAAGACAAGATACTAAGATTGGCAAGAGAAAAACATCAAGTTACCTACAAAGGACATCCCATCAGGCTAACAGCAGATCTCTCATCGGAAACAATGAGAGCAAGGAGAGAATGGGAAAATATATTCAAAGTGTTACAAGAGAAGCAATTTCAGCCAAGAATACTGTACCCGGCAAGATTATCTTTCAGGTGGGAAGAAAAGACAAGAACATTCTCAGATAAACAAAACCTGAAAGAATTTACCAGCACCAGACCAGATCTCCAAGAAGTTCTCAAGGGTGTGTTGTATCAGGAAAACTAAACACAGACACATGGAAATAAGAGTCCAAAAACTAAGAAAGTGGCCAACTTAATCGTAGGGACAAGTCTGGAGTTGAATATTATATCCCAGAATTTAATCAGGAAAATTGAACCAGAACAGAAGATAAAAGTACATGAGACTGATAGGTTCATGCACCTACCATTTGAACAGAATCCTAACCTGTTTCCTGGCTTTAAGCAAAGTTCCTTGGCATTTCTTTGATTTAAGTTAAAACTGGTTTTCTTAGTAGTAATGAATGAACTCACCACTGAAAGTAATTAGATTATGTAGGAAATTGTGTGATCAATTCAATGTGGGTGGGAAGGGAATGAAGGACAATTGTAGACACCTGAGGTGGTGTGAGAGGAGGGTGGGAAGGGACAGAGGGTCAGAAAGAGGGGTGGAAATGTTTCTAGGAACTAGAAATGGAAAATTTTTTGTAATGTGCATGATTGAGTCACTATGCAGTGTGTACTGGATGGGAGATCGCATTTTGTGTGCTGTGATGATGCTTAGGGAAGGGATGTAAATTGAGTTACAAAAAAAAAAGTTTCAGGAAAAAAAATATATATCTATTCAATGACTGCAGTAGGATATGTAGCCCCAGCTAGGTGCTACTTTATAGGATGCGTAAAGTTAGACTTGTGTTCATGGAAATGTGTATGTCACCTGTGTTTGCTATGAGGGTATTTGGATTGATTAGGGTCTTTGGTGATTCAATAAAATGTGGGGGGAAAACAGTATAAAAAGCAAACATAGATACCAGAGACAGTGTGGGAGGAGAATGAGAGATGGCAGAGGGTAAGAGATAGGGAATCAAGGATGGGGAGAAAAAAAGCTAAACATACAGAAAACAAGAAATGGAAGATCATCTGCTGACAATAACATGTATGTTGATGTGCTTGATTGAGACAATATACAGTGTACTCTGGATGGAAAATCTCATTTTGTATGCTGTAATGATGTACAGTGAATGAATACAAATAAATAAATTGAAATAAAATTTTTAAAAAAAGAATTTTCTAATGAACATTTGCAGTTACAGGCTGAGAAAGTCAGTGGCAATCAGTTTGAATTCTGAAAACTGAGCCATGCAGGTTTATGGAGGTGCAGTAAATGTTATTGCCTACATTTTTAATTCTTAGTCTTCTAAGAAGTTGTCTGACTTGGCACATGGAAAAGGAAGCTAAAGAGAGACAGTGGTCTGATTAATTATAATTTTTTTGAGAGGTTTTTGCTATAGGGCACGTGCGCTTGCCAGACAGAGAGACAAAGAGACAGAAAGCAAGAAATCACCCCCCAGGGGGGATGGCCACGCCACAATCCCTTCTCCTCCATTCTCCTCTCGAGATCTTGGGCATGCACGCACACGTGCCCGGTGTGAGATTTAAGCCACCAGGTCCAGGACTCGAACCGTGGTCGACTACATGGGAGTCCAGCGACATAGCCATTATTCTAACTGCTGGTCCCCCGATTAATTATAATTTAACCTGAAGTTATATGTCTTGGCCTCGGTCACATAGTTGGTAAGTAACAGGAGCCGACAGTTAAACCTAGTCAACCGAGCTTAGAACCTCAGTTGTTTTAATGATTACACTATTTTCTTCTTATTTTTTTCCCTTCAAAATATTGACACTGATTTGGCAAGCACAAGTGAATTACTGAGTAACTATTTCTTTGTACAATTTGTTCCAATAGACATTCAATTAGTTTCTACCTCCACTAGATAAATGCTTAAACAACTATTTAAAGAACATTGGTTTTTAAAGGTGTCAAATTATTAGCCTCTCTGAAGTATACAGATGTCCTCCACTTAGTCCTGAGTAGTATACTGCACAGTTGTTCTCGACTCTATACCTTTTTTTCCATCTATTTTTTGCCATGTGACTTTACTATTTCTGCAGAATGGGAATTAGCCTTCCAGTCTTGCATTTCCGGTTAGGCCATGTGACCTGCATTAGCCAAAAATATATTAACAAGGAAAAGCTTGAGATGCATTTATGCAGCTGGGTTTGTTCTCTTATGCTTTGCTGGGGCATGCAAAGAACATGCCCTGGTTAGCTCAGAAAAATGAGGGCCACCAGAGCATACCTAAATTTCACCTCTGGCCTTTTGTTGAGATCAGCCTCAATCGGCTGAGCTCCAGTCAAATCTCAGATTCAGAAGCAAAGGGAAATTATTTACTGTTGTCTGTCACTGATTTTTAGACAGGCATAGTTTTTTGTTTGTTTTTTTATTTTGTTTTGTTTTAGAAATATTTTTGCTATAGGGTGCATGTGCTAGCCAGAGAGAAAGAAAGCGAGAAATCACCCCCCAGAGAGTATGGCCATGCCTCAATCCCTTCTCCTCCATTCTCCTCTTGTGATTTCGAGCATGCACACTCACGTGCCCAGCGTGAGTTTCAAGCCACCAGGTCCAGGACTCAAACCACGGTCAACTACATGAGAGTCCACCAATGTAACCAGTACACCATCTGGTCCCTCAGATAGGCATAGTTTTTAATCAGCATCAATGTGACTGAAGTTAACTGACAGAGACTGCTTAAGACCCAAAAATTCTTAGTCCCAACCTTTAGCTCTCAGATTCTGGCCTAACCCTGATGAAGTGTTCAGGAAAGCCTAACCACAATCTTCTACATAGAAAAATCTTTTTATTATCCTTTCAGAGAAAAAAAAAAAACTTTCATCTTTTAGAATTCATAAAAAACTCTTCTTCTTTATAATGAACAATCAGAAAAAAAATGCATGAAATAATGGAAATAATAGAAGGGAGTTTGGGAGATTTTTATGTATTGTTTTTGTCACTTTTAAATATTTTGTATAATTTCTTATTGTTGCACAAAGGAGGGGAAAAAAGAAAGAAAAAAAAAAACTCCTTGAGGAAATGGATCTCTCCCCACCACCTTTGCCATCTCAGTAAAAGTTCAAATAAAAATATGTGAAACTACACAGAGGGCTACAGAAGCAGGAAACCAATTTATGAAACCAATAGAAGACAAGAATGGGGAAAGAGCAAGCCATGGAGCACTTGAAAGGCTCTCAGAGACCAGCCTGTGGCCTAGTAATTCAGGCAACAGGATCCACATGTCCAACTGGGCAGTTCAAATCCTAGACCCAGCAGCTTGAGAAACATGCCAGGCATGTGTTTGTGCATGTGCACCCAAAATCCCAAAGGGAAGGAGAGATGGAGGAGGAAGGATTGTGGTGTGATCATTCCCCATGGAGGATGCTTTCTCACTTTCCTTCTCTCTCTCTCTCTCTCAACTATGTAAGCCCGCTGGCAAAATTGAAAAAAAAAAAAAAAAAAAGAAAGAAACAATAAACAGAAAGACAGAAAGAAAAAGCTCCCAGTAAGGCACACTTAACTTGAACCAGTAAAGTTTCTATTCATAGAGTTCTTACTCTAGTGCACTGGTGTAACTAAGTTTATAACCGCTACCATTTTAAAGTGAAACTCTGAAAGCATATTCTCGTAGGAATAGTTTTCTTACATTGTTTTTAATTTTACAGCGTTAACATTATATTTAGTCCTTTCATTCCACAAATCTTATTTAGTATCTACTCTATACCATGGACTGTGTTACCGTTAAGTCATAATGATGAAGACTTGAGGAATGCCAAAGGAGCCTAAGCATCAAGGACAGCATTGTTTTGGAGGAAATTTCAAGCAATGGCTTACAAATCACCTTTCTTATATAATTTCTCAATAAACTAACAGCTTTGGTGTTCTATACTTTGGTCACCATGCATATCACAGAGGCTCAAGAAACTTGAAGATTAAATATAGATCTGTTGACTAATTTTTTAAAGGAAATTGCAGAAGTTGAGACCAGCAGTTAGCGTAATGGCTATGTCGCTGGACTCCCCATGTAGTCGACCACGGTTCGAGTCTCGGACCCAGTGGCTTAAACTCACGCTGGGCGCGTGTGCATGTGTGCCCAAGACCCCGAGAGGAGAATGGAGGAGAAGGGATTGCAGCATGGCTATCCCCCCTGGGGGGTGATTGCTCGCTGTCTATCTCTCTGTCTCTCTCTGTCTTTCTGGCGAGCGCATGCGCCCTATAGCGAAAACCTCTCCAAAAAAAAAAAAAAAAAAAAAAAAAAAAAAAAAAAAAAAACAGGAAATTGCAATGATATTAAATGATATTACTACACAGAATGAGCAGGTCAAAATTGTAGTATACATGATTGATAAGTCGGTCAGGGATGGCTTCATTCCAACTGGCTGGTATTACAACAAATACAGCCAGTAGCTTTAATAGGTGCTTAGCTGAAAAGAAGATAGTTTACCGCCTGCTGTTTTAGACACCTGATGACAATTCAGGAGGATGTATGTGAAATACAGCTCCATCTTTAATTAAACACTGTCTATATGGAGAACAATTTTCAGAAATATCTCAAGCACATTTGGATTTTAAAAACGATAATTTACACCATGAAAGTGTGGAAAGCTAGACTGAAAAGCCACATATAGAAAGTCAGAAAAGATTTCCAAATGCCTAACAGCTTGTTGAACTGGGAGGATTCTGCTAGGATAGAGTGAGAGACTTGACTGTCATGCCCATAAATCCTGTCCAAGGATAGAGCCTATCTTATTAGATCAAAGTGTGAATTAATTGAGTCTTTCCACATAACAGGATCTATTTCAGAGCTTGAACACCAGTTTATGTGAAAATGAGAGAGAACAGCAGAGTAAGGTATAAAGGACTTAAAAGCAGCAATCGTATTCATGCCAACTGAGTAATAGCAAATTAAACACAAGATGGAGCACCTCAGTTCTGAAAATGATGATACTGAAAATGTCATAAAGAAAAAGGTCTGAGAGATAATAAATGCAGTTTTAAGAAAGAAGTTAATCATGGCACTTTTGAAATTTAAAAACAAAGATAAACAGAAGTGGGTTATTTAGTGAATGATTACGATATTTAAGACCAAGATTTTAAGAATTGGGCATGATACAAATTTGCCTGTTAAAATATTACCAAAATTAATATACTTTTAAACTGTTAATCTCTATTACTGTATAATGCCCTTATGAAGATACTAACACAAAGATGGATGATTCCACTGTGTTACCTGTATCAGTTCAGATAGATTTTACTTAAATTATAAAGGCCGAAACTATGATGGATATATAGGACTCCCATGAAAATAGATAAGTAAAACAAACCTTTCCAATCTTCATAACAAATGACCATAGAGGCCTGTCGACATCTAAATGTCATTGTTCTCCAGGCAGTGACTTTACTGTATCAGTGTTAGACTATAATTACTTTAACAGGGGGAAAAATGATTTTATAAACTTTTTTGAACTAAACATACAAATTCTAATTAAAAATTGTTTCTCTTATTTTCTTTTCTTAGAGGAAGGTAAAGACGATGATTATGAACCTGCATGAAATTTTAGGTATCAAAGAAGAACTAATTGGTATTTGAGTAACTTTTTATCTTCCTTCTGCAAACAGATATCCCCTAATGTGTAAAGGACGTTATCTCCCAATTTAGGAAGGGGTAGTTTCTATACTTATAAATAGATATGTCTTGCCAAATGGACCATCACAGATATAACAGACATCTGAGAAATAATTTACTTGAATCAAGAGAAGATTGTGGTTAGCATTTTTGTCTCCATAAAGAAGAGGTTAAATTTATAAACTGCTAGAGAAGAAAAGGAGTTAATTCATTTAAGCCTAAAATTTAAAGAATAATTTATATATTAAAAAACAAGTGCACAACAGTTGAGATTTAAATCAACTGTTATTCAATATCTATTATTTATTCACTCAAAGCTACAAATATTGGGTAAAAATTTATCACGCAACCAACACTGTGCTGGTGTGTTAAGATCAGTGAATTTAAAATTTGTTTCTTAGGTTCAGAATAGGCATTCCAAAAGTTTGCAATCACAATATGATTGGAGGCTGCCTGAATTCCAGTTGCCACTCTTTCCATAATCATATAACATAAAGAAACAAAACACTTTACTACAGTGGTAAAAATTGGGAGGTCTCTTTCAGATCTAATAAAATGCTCTGCATCAATGAATAAGAGGTTGAATAAATTCAAAATCAAGTTACAAGTATAATTATAGTGCTCCCGTTAATTCTCATATATAAAAGGGAAATAAGTTTAAAAACATGGTGAAAAATTGGTAAGTGATAGAAGATCAAGTCCAGCACATGTCACATCTGATGGCTCCATCCTTTACATGCAAAGTAAAATATTCTTTATATACACATATGAGAAGCTGGTTAGAATTTAGCTGCCAGAGATTCACAAAAATGAACTCTGGAGAAAAATACCAGAGTACAATTCCCCTCAATGACTGCAGCCTCAACAATCCTGTTCTAAAAAGCCCTAAGAAAATAAGAAAGATCATGGGTGTGTGGATGTGTGTGTATATGTGTGTGTTTGCATGCACACGCACGCATGTGTTCTTTTCTCCATGAAACTGCTTCTATTTTAGAAGTTCCTTAGAATTTGGATAAGACTCTGTACTTAAATCCCTTCTGAGAGCACCAAGCTCTGCATGAATCAGCTCTTGAGTTCTGAAGGCAAAGTTATCTTTCATGTCAAGTGCAAAGAATCATCTTCCAATTAGAGCTCTGTTTCATAGTGCTGTGCCAATCATCTGAATGCCTTTCTTTCCTTTTTATGATAAATAAATATTTAATAAAATAGTCTTCCAAACAGTCCACTATCTTTTCTTTCATGGAGGTCACAAAAATTTCCCAAAAGACTTTAAAAAGTATCTCCACATTGTGTCACCGTAAGACTTATCATAGTATACCCATCAAAGCCAAACTATGCCATGAAATAAAGCATTTTAAATGAAACCCCTTTAAAGTCTTGAGTTGCTTGTATTTGTTATTCTAAGAGTTTTTGTAGAAACAGAAATAGTGGCATTAATTATTGAACTGAAGGTAGATGAATACATTCTTCACAGTGTTCAAAAGCACTCTAGGAGCAGAGTCACAATTCAGAATCCTTTCTGAGCACCTGCGCCTGCTTTCCAAGGTGCTTTTACTGTCCTTTAAGCACCTCCTGACACTAACAAAGTCCCTCTTTTTTAACCAGAGATTTGTCTTGAAAGAGAATTGAAAAACCCACATGCTGCCTAACTTTATTTACCAAGGCAGTTATTGAGTCAGTAACTTATCCTCACATAAACTACTTTTGTGTTTCCAGGTGTCATATAGGAGAATTCCCAGTTTTTTCTGAAACACATTAGTGAAAAAACTCTTTTGTTCTCTTTCCAGCAAATGGGCACTTATGTATATAGGATTATCTTTTTTTGCAAGGGAGCCTCTGAAAATGCTCCAGTCAGAAATGAAGATATTACAGCTATTTTTTCCTGAGGCAGAAGTCAATCTTCAGAACATGTCTTAAATCCCTCTTTCTAAGAAAAAGAAGGACTTAGAGAATGCAGGTGAAGGCTGACAAAAATTCGATTAAGTGACAATAGTAAGGTATGTTTAAAAATTCAAGACATGAGGAAATAAGTTCAAATTTTAAGTGAAGTGATTTAGATTAGGTATTAGAATTTCCTAACATAACGGTTATTAAATTGAGAATACTTATCAACAAAGTGAGTGTGTTTTATAGAGAGTTTCTTTATTTTATAAAGATAAAATATTGAAAAGTCTCTTTAAAGGCTGTGATTCCAGTGTTGTGATTTTGTACTTTTTCTTCTTTGTTTTCATCTCCATTTAGATTCAAAATGCGTCATATATTAAATTATCCTAATCCTCTTTTCCTCCTTGGTGCAAATTAATTTTATTTATAAATTACTATAAATGATAATTCCTATATCAAAAGAGATCCCTACTGTGGACCAGCTTTCCTGTCCCTTAATGCCAAGGAAGAACATACCATCAACTTTACTGAGCTGTGGGACGTTTGCCAGGCATTCTGCCAGCTCCCCTGGCCCCTGCCACCATGTTTTGCTAATGACCCTCACCCCTGGCAGTTTCATCACTACTTGCAGACTAAACCTCTAAGGCACTTGCAGACATACTGGTGAAGTTGATTACAGTCAAAGATATCACACAGAGACTACACTAATATACCCAACCAATGCCAAAATCAAAGTATCCTGCCCAACTAAAACTACAGAACACATCTTAAGGAAAAAAGTCTTTCCCTACAAAAGCTACTCTCTCTAGGGGCTGGCAGGTGGCATGCTGGTTGAGGTGCTGTGCAGAAAAGGATATACACAGAGAGAAAAAGAATATATTGGCCAATATTACTAATGAACATAGATGCAAATATTCTCAATGAATATAAGCAAACTGAAACCAATAGCCATCACAGGAAACTATATACCTGATCAAGTAGGATGTATCCTCGGGATGCACAGATGATTCGACATACACAAAGCAGTATATGTGATCATTACACTGACAGAATAAAAGACAAAACATATGATCATCACAATAGATCCTGAAAAGCACTTGATAATATTCAGCATCCCAGGTCAGCCCCATAGTGCACTAGTGAAGCACTATACATAGGGAACCAGATCCCACATGGCCAACTATGGTTCAAATACCAGCCTCCATGGCTTGAAAAACACACCAGACACATGTTTGTGCATTCCCCAAATCCCAAAGGGAAGGAGAAATGGAGAAAAAAAGACTGTGGCATGACTACAACACTGGTGAACGAAACTGAAGACAAAACACATCAAAAAATAAATTAATAAAACTTTAAAAAAGAAAGACATATTGTAATCATGAATTTAAAGAATCAATATTGTTAAAATTATCATACTAACCTAAGCAACCCACAGATTCAGTGTAATTTCTATGAAAATAACAACACCATTTTTCACAGAAATAGAAAAAAACAATCATAAAATTTGTATGGGACTATAAAAGTTCCCAAATAGCTGAAGCAACCCTAAGCAGGAAAAAAAAAAAAAAAGAGAGAGATATTACACTACCTAACTTCAAAATGTATTACAAAGCAATAGTAACCAAAATAGAAGGTACTGACTTTCAAGACAGACACATAGACCAACAGAGCACAATAACAGAACCTAGAAACAAACCTATGTATTGTGTACATGGCCAAATAAATTTTTGACAAAGGAACAAATAACATACCAAAACTGGATATCCACATGCAGAAGAATAAATCTAGACCTCTTTATTCCACATATACAAAAATCACCTCAAAATGGATTAAACACTTAAATGTAGAACATAAAATTACTGAGTTGTCAGAAAAGTCATGACATATTTTTCTATGCTTTCTTATACAAAAATGTATCATGACTTTTTGATGAGTCAGTATTAAACTAATAGGAGAAAACACTTTAGGACACTGGTCTAGGCAAAAATTATTTTTTTTTTTGGAGCGGTTTTTTGCAATAGGGCGTGTGTGCTCACCAGAAAGACAGAGACAGAGAGACAGAAAGCGAGAAATCACCCCCGGGGGGGATGGCCACGCCGCAATCCCTTCTCCTCCATTCTCCTCTCGGGATCTTGGGCACTCATGCACACATGCCCGTGAGTTTAAGCCACCGGGTCCGGGACTCGAATCGCAGTCAACTATATGGGAGTCCAATGACATAGCCATTATGCTAACTGCTGGTCCCTAGGCAAAAGTTTTATGAATAAGACCTTAAAAGCACAGGTAGTAAAAGTAAAAAAAAATCAAGTGAGACTATATTGAACTAAAAAGTTTTTGCACAACAAAAGAAACAATCATTGAAGTGACAGGACAACCTGCAAAATGGAAGAAAATATTTTCAAACTATTCATATGACTAAAGTTTAATATCCAGAACATATAAGAGACTCAAACAACTCAACAACAAAAAATAATTTAATTTAAAAATGGTCAAAAATCTGAGCAGATATTTCTCACAAAAAGCTATACAAAAGACCAAGAAGTATATGAAAAAGTATTCACCATAATTTTCAGAGAAATGCAAATTGAACCATAATGAGACAACATCTCACTCCTGTTAGAATACCTATTATCAAAAAAATAATAAATGCTAGTGAGAATGTGAGAGAAAAAAAGGAAACTCATAAACTATTGGCAAGATTATAGATTAGTAAAACCACTATGGAAAAATGGTATAAATATTCCTCAGAAAAATAAAAATAGAATTACTATGTGACTTCAGAATGCAACTACTGGGTATACTATAAAGGGGGACTTTAAAATGTTTATGGAAAAATGGTATTAAAGCCTGAATTTTTTGTTGCAAAAAATGTTGAAATCCATACACAGTTTTCTTTTACTGATACACATCTTCCATAACTTTATGAAGACCATGCATATATCCAAAAGAAAGGAAATCAGTGTGTCAAAGAGATATCTACACTCCCATGCTCACTGTAGCACTAGTCACAATAACCCAGATATAGAATCAATCTAAATGTCCATCAAGAAATGAATGAATAAAGAAAATTGAGTGTACATGTATTGAGCGTTGGAAAAGTTATGAGTATTTTCTGTTTTTGTATGCAAAAATGTGTCATGACTTTTCCAACAACTCAAAACATAATGGAATATTATCCAGTCATAAAAACAGCTACACAAAAATAAAGTAAAATACCTAGAAATTATTTTAATAAAATCTTGTCATTCATGGCAATATGGATGTGAAAGATATCATATCGAGTGAAATAAGCCAGGCACAAAGAGTCAATACCACGTATTCTCATTCATATGTGGAAGCTTAAAACTGTTTATCTCATAGAAGTAAAAAGTAGGGGGACCAGCAGGTAGCATGGTGGTTAAGGGTGCTGGACTCCCACATGGCCAACTATGGTTTGCATCTCGGATCTGGCGGCTGGCTTTCTCATTTTCTTTCTCTCACTTGCTTTGTCCCTCTCTGGTCAAATTTAAATAAATAAATAAATAAAGTTAAATAATTTTTTTAAAAAAAGAAGTAAAAAGTAGATAGTGATTAGAGAGGCTAGGAAGGGTAGAATAGTGGTAGAGATGAGGAGAGACTGGTCACTGGTCAATAGATACGAAATTATAGCCGAATAGAAGAAATAAGCTCTAGCATACAATAACACTTCATGGTGACTACAAGTAACAATAACTTACATATTTCAAAATATTATAGCTACATATAAGGATTTTTTTAGAGCTTTTTTTCCTATAGGGCATGTGTGCTCGCCAGAAAGACAAGAGAGAGACAAAGAGACAGAAAGCAAGAAATCACCTTCCCCCCAGGAGGGATAGCCACTCCACAATCCCTACTCCTCCATTCTCCTCTGGGATCTTGGGCACACACACACACGTGCCCAGTGTGAGTTTAAGCCACCAGGTCCAGTACTCGAACTGCGGTCGACTACGTAGGAGTCCAGCAACATAGCTACTATGCTAACTGCTGGTCCCATGGAAAGATTTTTATTTCTTGCCAACACAAAGAAGTGACTATTTGAGGTGATGGATATGCTAATTACCCTGTTTTGATCACTATATATTGTATACATGTATTTAAAAAATCATACCATATCCTATAAATATGTATAATTATTATATGTCAATTAAAAGTAAGAACAATTTTTAAAAGAGAAAGATCCCTACATGTACATACAGTACTTGTCAATAGTTATGAAGTAGCAAACAACCACTTGATCATTTATAAAGTGGGTCTCCAGAACCCCTATAGTTTCCTGCTTTGCTTCTTTTTCTCCCCTTACAGATGCTCCCTCTAATATTTTCTAATATCCAAAGTCTTTGGGATTTTTTTTTTTTTTTTTACATCTTGTCTTCCCCAGACAGCATTACCCAAAATATACTGAAGAAAATATGAGATACTTAGCATATTTATGGGGCTTACTTGAAAAGAAAGGCTTTCACTATCAAATGTATTTCAAGAAATCTGGTAAACATTGTTTTGGGCACTTGGAGCTTTAATATATGCTAATATGCATTATGATTCACTAGGAGAGAGTCAAAGCAGACAATATTTCCACAACTTACTTGAACATAGACTCTTGGTTTTTTCCCATGGAACAACTCAGGAAGACTTTGAGTTCTATGGAGACACACTGAAGAAGCCCTGGGAAAAGAAGTACATGAGATTTCTCAAGTGTCTTCCACCTTGAGTTTTACCCACTCCTACGACTGTTGAGGATGTGTCCTTGCATCCAGGAGTACCATCCTCAAGCTCCTGAGTTCATCTTCCCTACACATGTTAAATTGATCAATAATACTGAAGTAATAGAAAAAAATGGGAAGTATTTGGATCCAAAGTACAATTGTTCTGAATAGAATATAGCCTAAAATAAATAGAGTAGCCAGATTCTATATAAATGCATTGTTTGCATTTGCAGATGCATTGTTTGCATTTAGCTCTAAGCACACCTTGGTGATATCTTTCTATATTAAAATTTAATTTTATTCAATATAATTTAATGAATTCAAGAATCATTTGTTTAATGCTTACTATATGCCAAAAGTTATGCAATAAATTCAATAAATATTTGATAATATTATTAAGTATGATAATAATGGTCAATGACATAAACTACTTTACAGGTACAAAGCAAACATTTTATTAAGAGCTAACCAAACACCTTGGTAAATTAACATCTAAAACAAATAAGCTATGGACTTTCTTCTTCAAAGAATTAAAATGTGAGAAGATGGTGAAGGTCTAGAGCTATATTATGTTACTTGGGATGAAATGTGAGATAAAATGAGAAAACAGAGAGAAGACTCACACAATAGTGAACAAATTGTGGAAGTGGGGGAAGAATTAATTAATGAATATGCATCTAAGCTTGGAGGTGCTATTTCGATCAGGTGATGACTGCAGCCTTAGACTACAATTGGGAAGATTTGGTATTGTTTTGTCTTCAGGAGTTAAGAAGACAGGTCTCTGGCAGTCACAGAATCAAGTGATTAAAGGGCATAAGATTCGAAGCCATGGAAAAGTATGATGATGCTATTCCGCTATATGATCGAAGATCCAACCAACACCACTGCAAGAAAGAGTAAGACTGCCATTCAAAAAGTACAAAGGAACAATGTGGAGACTATTTGGGAACTCAGTATCGTGAACAATTTTCTGGAGACTACAAAGCCTGGCATGCACTTGCTGACCTTCATATCAGTGAGCATGAGTGTGCAAAAGCAGCATTTTGTTTAGAGGAGCTGAAGATGACTAAACCACACAACCACTTACACTGTTAGCAGTATGCTGAAGTTAGATATACTCAAGGCAGCCTTGAAAAACCTTGAATTTTCATGAAAGTATTTTGCACAGACATTGAAACTCAGTAACAGGCATATGAAAGCTTTGTCTGACCGCTACATGTTTGCAGACCAAAGTAAGAAGGAAACCATATACTCTCTTAAAGCAGTTGAAGACATGTTGGAAATATTGCAGATTACTGAGACTTAAGGTTTCAAAAACTCTTTGACATGAAATTTCACAACTGCACAGTTGAACTTATTGGTCTGTGACTTATTTACCATATTCCCAGTGCTATTTAAATACTAATTTTCTGTTAAGAAGGCAGTTGTAAAAAAATGTGTTTATATAAACTTAAAAATACCTTTTACTGCTAAGCAAGAAGATGAGGGAAATCCATAGATAAGATTTAAAAGACTTGTTGATTGCACATCAGTGTCTTCATATCAAATGTGTGTGTACATGTGTGTATATACAAATATTTTTTAAAATGCTTTTAAACCACAATCTGATGTAGAAATAGCTTTGTTAAATAAACCATGATGAATTAGTACACTTGAAAAAAATTGAAATGGGAATATTCTCTCTTTTCTAGCTTATTTCTACAGAAGATGATAACTTTTTTGTCAGGAACTTATTTTCTTGTTTGAGTATATCTTACCAATCATTTGTTGTCAGAAAAGCCAAACACTGACCCATGAGGTTTGTCTAGGAAGAAGGCTTTATTATAGACGGTGTCATGAACATTACTATGGGTGGTTTCATGAATGTTATTATGGGTGGTTATCATGCACAAGACAGCTAGGTTTGCTCAAGAGGCCATATCTCCAAATGTGTTTAGGGATGGGCTTATAAAAGAAATACTCTAGTCTTTAATTAAGTCTGCATATGCAAACAAAGTATTGAAACTTTACAGCTCTGATTGGTTAATTCAAGCAGCAGCCCCATTGGCCCATTATTGAAACTGGTACTATTTTGATTGGTGGCTTTGCTGCAGCCAGCATCCTCACTCCCTTCCTACAGTGGGGGTCAATTTTAAGTCACCCAGCCTTCCTGATACATGCACCTAGTGCTGGCCAGTTACATATATGTGCATTGTTTAATATTTATTCACATTTTTTTCTTATCTAATGATCGAAATGTTCATCAAAATAGTAGTTATACAGCCTGATTCTCCTACAACACAATAGCCCCCCAAGTATTTCACACTTTAAAAGATACTTGAGTTATTTCAGACCAGAAATATCTCTTATTCCATCCTGAAGGCAATATATAGAATATGAACACAGTGACTCTAAGCCTTTCAACAGTGGACAAATCCCAGAACCATTAGAAAATCACTGCTTCTATATTAATTAGCCCAAGGAAATTGATATCTCCTCCAGCTGTGCCTAATTTATAATCTGAAAGATGCTAATAACTTTCCTGTTTACATACAAAAGGCTTTGCGAAACATTAAAAATTTTTAAAAAGGGACTTGAGTTTCAAAGTCTAAAGAAACACAATCTTCTGTGCTACATGTGACATAAAGCATTGAATCAATGCAGAAAAATCTGGTAGTAATAAATTAAAAGAACACAGGTAAGGCCCAGAAAGGTGTGTCAAGTTGAAGACTTCAGGCAGTTATTATCATATAAATTGGTCTTAAAGTCAAGTAAAAAAAAAAAATGCCAAGGAAGGATGCAATTTCCACCAGAAGGACAGAGTGATATGAGAGAACTAAATTATCTAGAAGATTCAGTTCTCTTACTACAGTTCTGTTGCTAAATTTACCAAACAGAATTCGAGGTCTTTTACATCAGGACTGTGATAAAGTACTTGATAAATTAAATGTTATTAAATTTCAAGTGCATCATTTTCATTCAATTGAATCTGTAAGATATTTTAATAAGTTATGCATATGCTAGATAAAATGTGCATATAAGTGTGTGGGTAGCATTCACAATGGAAGCACTGTTCTGGTAAACACATTTTATTTGATTTTTATAACTGAAAAGACCCAGCTGGATTGCTCATGTTTTGAACCAAGGAAGCATATTTCATCTACAGAACTCTGTATTTTTTAAACATTATCATTAATCCTCAGAATATACCTGTCATTGCAGGGAGGTCTGGAACTAGGTCTTCTTCTCCTAACAAGGAAAAAATTCTTAGACAGAGTCCAGAGTGAGAGACTTGAGTCTCAGAAAAGTCCAAAATTCCAGCAGTACTGTGAAGTTTTAATGCACTCAAATCTTTCAAGTCAAAGAAATCCCAGAGAACACCTGAACTTAGCTTTGAGTGGGAAAAAAACCTGTTCACCTGCGAGGGACCTAATATAAATTCTTACACATGAAATTTTGCCACTATTAAATCAAACCAAGAAATATAGGTTACAGTAGTCTCAACGTCAAAAAGTAGGAATTGGTAAGGGACTTTATCTAGATTTACACATTTGTGTGTTTTTTAATTTGAAGTTTTTCATTCACACTAGCAATTTCTCTTTACATCATCCCCACTAGGTGTGGGAATATGTGTAGCAAGTCAAATGTCCCAGCTCAGAGCCCTTTGATTAACCCTTCTTCTCGGTTTATCCAGTCCGTAGAAGAGCCACATTATTTGATTGACAGCCATAGGTGAGAAGGAAGAAAATACACTGTCCAGAAATGTGGGTCAATATATTTCCTGATTGCACAGAAGCAACTGATATTAAGACATGTTGGAGGAAAAACTTAAAAAGTTGGACTGTGATAATAGTTACATTTCCTCTTTACTTAGAGCCAAAGAGAAAAATCTCTAGCTCTGATTGTGCCAGGAGCTGGAATACAGTGATGGAAAGGTCAAAAACTTTCTCTGTCCTCAGAGAACTCACACTTAAGACATGCTGGTTTCCTATTTTATGCCTTTGACACAATGATTTTAAGTACTTCTAGCTTTGAACTTTTTCCAATATGCTAACATAGTCATATTTTGTAATAAAGTATGTTGGCTATTGAAGATGCAAAAGATGCAAAATCACTTTCTGTCTTACCGATGCATTCATTTATCCATGTGCTGTTTCAGTCAACAGATGTGTTTGAGTAGTCACTATGTGTTGGGCAATGTGTTAGATGCTAACGATATAGAAAACAAAACAGAGTCCTTGTCCTCAGGAATCCCAATGGGTGGTAATAATCATTCATATGCTCAAGCAAGTATTTAGTAAGCTTCTAATATGAAAAAGGCATTATGCCAAATCTGGGGATATAGCAAGGACCATAAAAAATAAGATTTCTGCATAATGTCAATGTGTGTTTTACCCCAAATTCATGTGTTTAAATTCCACCTTCTGGAAGGTGATGGTATTAGGAGTTGGGGTCTTTTGAAAGTGATTAGGTCATGAGGGCAGAGCTCTCAATGAACAAGGAAGAGAAACCTCACCAGACATTAAACCTTGATCTTGGACTTCCCAGGCTCCAGAACTGTAAGAAATTAATACTTATATATAAGCTATTCGGTCTATGGTACTCTATTATAGCAGCCCAAACATAGTCCCTGACCTAATGGAGCTCACAGGCCAGTGTAGGAAAAAAAAAAAAAAAAAAAAAAAAAAAAAAAAAAAAAAAAAAAAAAAAAAAAAAACAAGTAAACAAGTAATTGAGATAATGAAATAAAGAGTTACTTTAGGGAGAAGTGAGCAGATTACTCTCAGGGATGACTTCCAACCTAAGTCTGAAGAAATAAAATGAATTTTATCTACATACAAAGAGCAAGGGAAAATAAATCCCAGACACAGAGAAAACCAAAGGTACCAGTACAATGTCCAAAAAGCAGTATAAAGAGCACTGAGCAAGAAGGAAATGTCACAAAGTGCAATGTGTGAGTTGCGTTGGAGTACATAATGTGAGGCTTTCTGGGCAAGAAGTTTAAGATTTTATTCAAAGTAAAATTGGAAGACACTGAACCTTTTAAATAGGACACTAAAGTGTTTTAAGAAGCTTGCTATTTGGAGAGGAAAACAAAGGAGGAAACAGGAAAGTGAGCAATCGGCTATAGCTAGTCCAGACAAAGGTGTTAGTGGAAAGAAGCAGACAACAGTGTAGTGATTCCCTGGAAAGAGAAGAAAAACTATAGCAACTATAATATTCTAAGGGTAAAACAGTAACAAAAACAATAACAACACAATAATAATACTTAAATCATTTTTGAATATTTGTTGTATACCTGTTAATTGATTTACAGATATTAGATATTAACTCTTCTAATACTTAGATATTAGTAAGTATACATACTTTACATACAATAAAAATGAAGTTTAACTAGGTTACTCTATTTGCAAAATCACATGCCTACTACATGGCAGAAGTAGAATTTGAGCTTGTTTCTAATTCTAAATCAGAACTCTTCTTTTTTAAAAAAGAATTATTCATTTAATTTTATTTATCATCATTATTAGTTTTTTAATTTTGCTATAGGATACACTGTGCTCACCAGAGAGAGGAAAAAAGTGAGAAAGCAAGCCACCAGATCCAGTGCTGGAACCATGGTTAGCAATGTGGGAGTCCAGTGCCTAAACCACCAAGCTACCTGCTTGACCCGAGAACTCTTAACCCTTAACAGGCTCTTAACTTTTAAAGGAACAATCACACTGGCAAGAATACTTCACACATATCACATCAGTCTAAATCAACATTATTATGTAATTGCAATTATATAATTATAGATAACATTATAAAACTATGATAATCATAATACTTTACTATATGTTACATAATATGAATATGGAGCTGTTACTTGGCATATATTATAATATTATACATGCTATATATAATAATATAAATATGGAGTTACTATTCTGTTAGCAAATATATCTATTCCAATTGTCTTTGCTTGCTCATAGTATTGAAGAGCCACAAAGCTCTGTTCTAGGTCCACCTAGCTTCCTTTCCTTTTCTGTCTCCCTAGCTGACCTCTTTCATTATCAGGGATTTAAAAAATCATTTTTGCCAATAAGTCCAAATCAATAACATAGACTAGCACTCATAAATCCGAATGTCTACTGGGTATCTCTACTTGATAACTTACAGAGTACACACACAAAAAAAATGTCCAAAAGTTAACCCAATCTTTCTCCCATAAAACTGCTTAGATTTCTGTCACTACATCTCAGTAAATGATCCCTCAAGTTACCCAGGGTTTGGTTTTGTTTGTTTGTTTGTTTGTTTGTTTTTAAGAAATTTTGCTATATGGGACCAGCAGTTAGCATAATGGCTATGTCGCTGAACTCCCATGTAGTCAACCATGGTTCGAGTTCCAGACCCAGTAGTTTAAACTCACGCCAGGTGTGTGTGCATGTGCGACCAAGATCCTGCGAGGAGAATGGAGGAGAAGGGATTGCAGCGTGGCCATCCCCCAAAGGGGTAATTTTTCGCTTTCTGTCTCTCTGTCTTTCTGGCGAGTGCACACACCCTATAGCAAAAAGAAAAAGAAAAAGAAAAAGAAAGAAAAAGAAAAAAAAGAAAGAAAGAAAGAAAGAAAGAAAGAAAGAAAGAAAGAAAGAAAGAAAGAAAGAAAGAAGGAAAGAAAGAAAAAAGAAAGAAAAAAATAAAAGAAAAAGGAAAAGAAATTTTGCTATATGGTGCATGTGCTCGCCAGAGACAGGAAAAAACAGAGAGACAGAAATCGAGAAATCACCTCCCAGGAGGAATGACCACACTGCAATCCCTTCTCCATTCTCCTCTCCAGATTTTGGGCATGCAGGCACACACACCCAGTGTGAGTTTCAAGCCACTGGATCCCATACTCAAACTGTGGTGGGCCACGTGGAGTCCAGCACCTAAACTATTACGCCACCTGCTAGCCCCAGTTACCTAGTTCTTATGCCATAAATTCTGGGCACTGTCCTTAATTCCTTCCTCTTCCTTATTCCCAATACATAGTCCACTATCAAATCCTGTTCATTTTATCCGTAAATATGTTTCTGATCCCTCCTTTTGTCCTTTTTCTCCATCCTCTCTGCTATTACCTTATCTGAAGCCACCATTATCTCTTATCTCTTTCCTGTACTCTTCCTCATGCTAGTCCACACATAAATCAAGATTTCATCGTAGATGTTATTTTTCCAGAGTCCTTCCCTGATCCCTTAATCTAAATTTGATCTCCTTTTTATGCTTTTATAATCTCATAATCTATCTCCTTTTATCTGTTCTTGTCACCTTTAATCCCATCTCCCTTCCCAGCAGCAAATAATCTTTATAAAATAAAAATTCCGTCTTGTCATCACTTTACTTTAAACCCCTCAATGTCTTCCCATAACTATTAGATAGGTCCAGACCCTTTACTGTCACATGGGAGAACTTGCGTGACCTGGCCTTTGCCTACTTCCCCAGCCTCCTCTGTTGCCACTATTAGTCTAGTTCTGACATGACAGCCAGCCCGTCTTCATAACAATCCCTCAGCCAAGAGGAACTTTCCACAGCATTTCATCCTGCCTGCAATGCCCCTTCCCCAACCTCTCCACATGTTAGTCCATAGGTAACATCAAGAGTTCATCTTAGGTTTTATTTTTTCAGAATCCTTCCCAGATCTCTTGATCTAAATTCAATCTTCTATTATGCTATTTTTATAAAACTTTACATATTTTGTAATTATATATTTATGTTGTGCTTATATAATTTTTATCTTCCCTAATAGAACAACCGTGGTAAAACTGGATGATTAAAGTACCTCAATACTGATAAGACCACTAATGACTCTTGTTCTTCAGAAGTAAAGGTGTAGGCCACCCTATGAAACCCCCAAACAACTGAAATGCTCAGTCCAGTAGGTTTCAACATATTGCTCTGTAATCAGGATCAGTTATTCAGTCAATGTAATGACAATCTTCTCAGTTGATTGACATGAGGATCCCAAAGTGACAAAGGTAATCTCTAATTAAAGACCAACAGAATCAACATTGTGTTCCCTTTTAGAAACGTCTCTCCCTTGGGTACTAAGTTCTCTTAATCAGCAGAGCCCAAATATGTAGAGATCAGAAGATAAAGTCTGCATGTGAGTTATAAGAGGTAACTTCCACACCTCGATTTCCACATTCGTGTGTTCTGGTTATGGGGAACACAGCACCATATATTAGTCACTCATTCAACGTGTATACCCTACCTCTATGTGTGAGAATACCCAAAGTTTTGTAGACAAAGCAGGCAATATTTCAGCAAGGATATATCACTGATCCTTTAGTGATGTTAGAAAGCCAATGTAAACAGCCTTCCAGTGTGGCTAGCTAGTTCCTATGAGGAATGGTGCCAAATCTGGAACTTAGTAACAGTTTCTACTATTGGCAGGTTGTTCATTTAATAGTGCAGGTAGTCAGATCAGTCTCCGAGAGAAAAAAAAATCCCTCTTTTTGAGCATGCATACTCTCCTTCCATGCCATCATGTTCACTTGGCTCATGATCCTACAGAGCAGGAAATAGAGTCGTTCGGGAAAGAAGTTTGCTGATCCACAGAACAGATCGTCTTGTTCCCTGATTACTGAGCATCCCTTCTGCAGTGGATGTGCTCTGGTGAGCATTCATATGGTGCACAAATATCCTCACACTCTGGGTTCATTCCAAAGTTCCAACCACTTATTATTTCCGCACAACTCCTTGTTACTAATTTTCTAATCCTATTATTTCCATTCAGGAATTTCATTGTTATTGACCATTTGGTTAAACTGTTAACTGTTCCCTTGAGCCCATGT
This sequence comes from Tupaia tana, assembly GCA_026018925.1. NCBI lineage: Eukaryota > Metazoa > Chordata > Mammalia > Scandentia > Tupaiidae > Tupaia > Tupaia tana. Next base: position 25,065,914 of record JAKSZU010000021.1, read on the forward strand.
GGGCCTTTTCTTCTGTCCATATCTCTTTCCAGACAAACAGAATAACCAGATGTACTTTTAGATATTCTAACCACAGGGAGGAATTTTCCTTGCCATTATCCTTCCAAACCGCTTTTTAGACTGTAAAGATACAGCACTGAATTCTTCCTCATGCCTGGGTATCATGAAGAATAATCTATAAACCAAATCTGATTTTTCCCCCAAATCAGATTATCATAGGATACTCCTCATGAGACACAAGTGTAGGTTGAGGTAGAGATGTCAAGGTAGCAAGAGTAAGTGCCATGACAGTTTAAGTACCTGATCGTACAACTCATGCGACTTTAAGGCTAGCCTGATAGAGATTGATATTGTATGATTACAGAATTCTGTGGCATATCCCAGGGTTATTGTTCGGTGGTTCAGGTAACACCCAGTTCATGTGAGCAGCTTAGGTCATATGTCAACTGTTGTTCCACTGTCAGACCCCAATATCAAACCATGATTTTTCTAAAAAAAATAAAAATATTTGTGGAAAGAGCATAGCTTTGCTTCAAAACCTTCAGGATTTATGACATAATTCTCCTGTTGAGTACTGAAGAGGCTCTCTTAGAACATACATAACTGCTACAGACACTTCAACCTTACTGGATCTCACAGATCATGAGGAAAACATGGAAGAACAATTTGCCTCATAACCTGAAGCATCTCTAAATTTTTTTTTTAATTATTGACCCCATTCCAAATTGCTACTCTCATGAGTCATTGAAAAACTGGCTACTCATATATGATAAATCATGCTTCGCTAATTCCATAGGGGGTCTGTTTTCTCCCTTAGTAGTGAGGGATACAAGATGAAGCAACTGGTCTCTCAACTTTGAATGGGACACTGCGACATTCTCAAACTACTAATACTCTAGAAATTTCAGCTATGTGAGGTTTTCTAAGCTTTTAAGTTATTTTTTTACCTCCTGTTTTCCAGGTCTAACACCATGATGTAATACATGTAGCAGCCCAGCAGGATGTTCTGTGGAAAGAGGATATTGGATGATTATTAAAGATATCCTTGGGAATCCCTTTAAATTCCATTCAAATTTTAGAATTAGTTTTTCCATTTCTGAATAAAAGGTCATTGAAATTTTGGTGGGGATTAAATCAAATCCTTAGATCACTCTGTGAAGTATGGAAATTTTTCTAATATTAAATCTTCCAGCCAATGAACAAAAGATGCCTCTCTATGTATGAAGATATTCTTTATTTCAGTAATTTTCTAAAGAAATTTAGGTTTATAAATCTTGCACCACATTGATTAAAGTTAAGGCTAAATATTTTGTTCTTTTCAATACTATCAAAAATGGAATTTTCTTAATATCTTTTTTTAATGTTCATTGCTAATCTAATTTGTAGAGATACAATTAATTTTTTTTTTTTTTGGAGAGGTTTTTGCTATAGGGCATGTGTGCTCGCCAGAAAGAGAGAGACAGAAAGACAGAAAGCGAGAAATCACCCCCCGGGGGTATAACCACTCTGCAATCCCTTCTCCTCCTTTCTCCTCTCGGGATCTTGGGCACGCACGCACATGCACCCGGCGTGAGTTTAAGCCACCGGGTCTGGGACTCGAACCACGGTCAACTACACGGGAGTCCAGTGACATGGCCATTATGCTAACTGCTGGTCCTGAGATACAATTAATTTTTGTGTGTTGGTCTTGTGCTCTACAACTTTGCTGAAAAGGGTTTATTAGCTATAATAGTTTTCTTCTTCTTTTTTTTTTTTTTTTGAGAGATTTTTGCTATAGGGCTTGTGTATTGACCAGATAGATAGAGAGAGACAGAGAGACAGGAAACAAGAAATCACCCCCCAGGGGGAATGGCCATGCCACAATCCCTTTTCCTCCATTCCCTTCTTAGGATTTTGGACATGTATGCACATTCTCCCAGCATGAATTTCAAACCTCTGGGTCTAGGACTTGAACCATGGTCGACTTCACAGGAGTCCAGCGACTGTAATCTTTATGCCATCTGCTGGTCCCTCTTCTGGGTTCTCTAGGATTTGCTGTTGATAGTATCATGCTTTCCATTAAGAGAAGTTTGTTTACATATTTTCTTTCCAATCTGGTTACCTTTTATTCCTCTCTCTTGCCTAATTGCTCTGCAGTTAATGTGAAATACCCAGGACAAATGTACATTCTCCAGTACAACACTGAATAGCAGTGATTAAAGTGGGCATCCTTGTCTCATTAGTTTTCCGTACAGAGTTCTTGTACGTATTTTGTTAAAGCTATCCCTAGATATTTTAGATTTGGATGCTGTTGCAAATATTTTTAATTCCTATTTCCAACTAGTTGTTACAATATATAAAAAATACTGTTACATTTATGTATCAGTCTTGTGTTCTTGAACCATATTCATTCTAGCAGCTTTCCTACAGGTATATCTTAAAATTTTTTAATTCACTATTATCTGATCTGTTGATAACAAAAATACTCACTTGTTCCTTTCTAATTTGTATGGTTTTCATTACTTTTTCTAAACTTATTGCTAGGGACTAGATCTTCTAGCACAATGTTACATTAAAATGGTGGTAAGTGTGAACATCCTTGACATGTCTCTACTATTCTGGTGGGAAAGTGTTTATCCTTTTATTACTAAACATATTCCTAGCTATGGGTTTTCATAGGTTTCTTTTATACATTTGAAGAAGCTCTCTTTAGTTCCTAAGTTCCTGGAAATTTTATTATGTATGGTAGTTAAAGTATGGCAAACTATTCTTTTATAGGATTTGCTACAGACAGAATCACCTCTATTGAGATGATCATATGTGGTTTCTTTTCCCTTTACTCTGTTAATACATAAATTGCATTAATTGACTTTTTTTAATGGTGAATTAACCTTGCATTTCTGGGATAAACTACACTCGGTGATGATTTATTATTACTTTTCTATATTTTTAAATCTAAGTTGTTATTTTGCTTGGAACTTCTGTATCTACTTTCATGGGAGACATTGATCATTAATTTTATTTTCCTATAATGTATTTATCTAGTTTTTGTATCATGATAATATTACTGTCCACATAAAGTGTGCTTGGAGATATTTTTGAAAAAGAGTAAAATTGGCAGGACCAATTTTGTATTTTCACTTTTTTTCTTGATCAGTCTAGTTAGTAATTTGTTTTTTTTTGTTGTTGTTGTTATAAAGTGACCAGTTTTATAAATTAAGAGTTAGGATTTTTGATCCACTGCTCAGTTCATATCAAGATTTGGCTTATATTATCCTCTAGCTCTTCTGGTGTATCGCCGGCCAGCTGATGCCCAATTTCTCCCTTGTAGGATGATGTGGCTTCTTCATAAAGGACTTGAAAAATCCCTGAATATTTTCTTTTAGTTTCTTTTCACTATAACCCCTTGTTTCAAGTCTTTTGTACAATATATTGTTATCAGTTCTGAGCACAAAAACTACATGAAACCAGCATTCAGGGAAGAAATCGCAACCATGGTAATCAACACCTTCTCTCATTTGGTTTTCTACTCATCAACTACTCTTGCATTCATCTAAAATGGGACAACCATAGTCTTCATCATAGCCATCAGACAACTGCCCTTCTTGAGCTAAATCACTCACATTAATGTATTTCAGTTCTGATCTTGATGCAAGTTCTTTGCCTACTGTGGTTTTTGCAATCCCTGGTGTACTAGTGAGCAAGATGTTCGGAAGCACCATAGTTTCATGGCGATGGCTCGCGGCGCCTCGGCTTAGGCGCTGTCAGGAGCAATAGGCTTGTTAGTGATTTATTGATTTTATTGATCTTTCCAAAGAACCAGGCTTTGGCTCTAGTGACTTCCTCGAATTCTTTTAATCTTGTTTTTTTTTTTATTATTTAATTATTTTCTTCCATCTACTCACTTTGGGTAAAAATGTTAAATTATTGGTTTTAACCTTTTTTAAAAGTTTTTAAATATTTAATTAATTTACATTCATTCACTGAACATCGTCACAGCGTACAAAATGTGATTTCCCATCCAAAATATACTGCATAGTGGCTTAATCATACATGTTATCATTGATAATTTTCCATTTCTAATTTCGTATGTGTGTGTGTGTGTGTATGTACATATATATTTTCCCCCTATTTCTCACCCTCTGCCATTTCCCATCCTACTCCCACACTGTTTCTGCTGTCTATAGTTGTTTTCCATTCCATTCCTTTTTTACCCCACATTTTATTGATTCACAAAATTTCTTAAATAATGTAACTACTTTCAATAGCAAATTCAGCTGATAAATACATATCCATAAATACATGTCTGACTTTGGGTGTAAAACTCTGAGTAGAATGAATATACTATAAAATAGCACCTAGCTGATGCTATATAGCTTACTATGGTCATTAAAAATATATTCTTAATATATTTTTTAATTTCAAGAAAAACAGTTTTAGCTTTAATAAATCAAAATCAAAGAAATGCTAAGAGAGCTTTTCTTAAAACTTAAAGCCAAGCAACAGGTTAGGATTCTGTTCAAATAGTAGACACATGAACCTGTCAGCAGCTCAAGACAAGAAAAAAATCCTTAAAAATGGAAAACAAAGTCTAGAAGAAAATCAGCAATGTTTTAGTCAAAAGTCATAAGATTCTATTTCACCAGTTCAGTCTCATGTCTTTTTTTCTAATATAAGACTTTTGAGCTATAAGTTTCCATTTCTGATTCAATGCACTGGCTTAACTGCATCCTTACTAATTTTCATTTTTCATTCAATTCATAATACATCCTAATTCTTCCAATGATTTTGGTTTTGACCCATGGGTTATTTCTAAATGTTTTGTCCAATTTCAAAACATTTTGGAATATTAACAATATCATCCTATTGTGGGCTTCTAAACTGTTTCATTCTGATTTAAGATTATCTTCTATATACTTTTGAAGTTCTGATCCTTTATATTTATTCAGACTTACTTTATTTCCTATTCTGTAGTCTATATTAGTGATAGTTCCACTCATTTCTGAAAAAAAATATTCAGTCGGACATTTTAAGAAATGGTGTTCAATAAATGTCAGTTACACAAAATTAATTAAAATTGCTGAAGTCTTCTATATTCATATTAATATACTGTTCTACCAGTTACTGAGAGTGGCTATCTAAGTCATCAATTATAATTTATATTTGTCAATTTTTCCTTTCAGTTCTGCCAGCTTTTGCTTCATGTGTCTTGAAGCTCTTTAACTGACAAAAACACAAAGAATTTCACATGTTCTTGATGAATATTTTATCACTATAAAATGGTGCACTTTATCTCTGTACATATTTCTACTTAAGAAGTTTATTTTTCCTGATATTAATATAGATACTTCTGCTTTCTTTGTATTTTTAAAAGAATTATCTTATTTAACTAATTATTTATTTTTAATTTGACCAGAGAGGGACACAGCAAGAGAGAGAGAGAGAGATAAAGAGAGTAAAGTGAGAAAGCAAGCCACCAGGTCTAGGAGGCAAACCACGATCAGTCATGTGGGAGTCCAGTGCCCTTAACCACCATGCCACCTGTCAACCCCCTGCTTTCTTTTATTAATGTTTGTATGTTTTAACTTTTCTATTCTTTTACTTTTTTTTTTTTTTGAGAAATTTTTGCTATAGGGTATGTGTTCTTGCCAGAAAGACAGAGACAGAAAGCAAGAAAAGACCCCCCAGAAGAATGGACACACCACAATCCCTTCTTCTCCATTCTCCTCTCAGGATTTGGGGCACACACACACAAGTGCCTGGCATGAGTTTCAAGCCTTCAGTTCCAGGACTCAAACCACAGTCAACCATGTGGGAGTCCAGTGCCTTAACTACTATACCACCTGCTGGCTCCTCATTCTTTTTCTTTTAAGCTACCTGTATCTCACTTTTCCTCCAAACTCTACTGATCTCTTCTTTCAAATGAGTGTTAAAATCAGCTTATGTAAGATAATTATCATTATAATTGGGTTCGAATCTACCATCTTGCTATACTATTTGATTCCACAGGACTTTTTTGTTCTTATTTTGCTACCCCTTTCCCTCATTCTTTTGGATTATTTTACAATTTTCTAGTTTATCCTTTATGTTGCTAAGTATAATATATCTTCTATTAAGTGGTTGCTCTAGGTTTTATAATATCCTTAATATATCACAATCTACCTTCAAATAATATTACACTGTGTCATATATAAGATCCATTCCCCTCTCCCCACTCATTAGTTTGACCTGTTTTAGTTATATTTTATTTCTAAATACCTGATAAATGCCCTAATGTAATTGTATTATATATTTTCTTTTACCATTATCTTTTAGAAAAATTGGAAAGGAAAAATTCCTGTATATTTTATAAATAACTTCCTTTAACTTTTGTTGTATTACTCTGTCATAAGAAAATTTCTCCGCTTGCTTCTGTAAAAATAGTTTTAACTTGTTTTTTCTTTTTTTTTTTTTTTGCAAAATCTTGTCTGTTTTTGAAGAATATTTTGTGATAGAAAATTCTACATTTACACAATTGTTTTGTTTCTCTTTCAACAATTCAGAAATGTCATTCCATAGTGTTTTGACATGTGTTGATTTTAATGAGAAGTGACAAGTCTTTCCTATCTATATTTTCTTGCATGTAATAAGTCCTTTAATCTCTAGATGCTTTTAAGATTTTCTTTTACCACTAATTTTCAAAATTTAATTAGCATGTATCTTAGGATAGTTTTATTTCTTTTTTTAAAATTCAACCTTACTTCATTATTGAGTTTCTTAGCTATGTGGGTTAATAGTTTTTTACTATTATGTCTTCAAGTAATTTTTTTACTCCCTTCTTGAAATCTAATTCAATGTTTTATACTTCTTTTATTGCCTCAAAGACTATAAGGCTTTTGTTTTTCCAACTTCATATTTTCTGTGCCTCAGTCTGGATTGTTTTCTCTTCAAATGCTCTGATCTTTTTGTCTGCAGAGTTGAGTTTCCTCTTAAGTCCATAGAGGAATTTTTTAATTTTATGTTTTATATTGTATTTTAGACCTAGAAGTTAAGTTTTTTTTATTTTTTAAATCTTCCATTTCTTTTCTAATAATGTTTATGTTGTCCTTTAAATCCTTGTACATACTTATAAAAGCAGTTTCAAATTTCGTATCTGATCATTTCATCATCTCTATTATTTCAGGGTCTGTTGCTACTGGTCTGTTTTTCTTCATTTTCCTGCTTCTTTACATATCTAGTGATTGTTAGAGTTTGGGTTTCGATGACTTCCTTTAAAGAGTATTGAGCTTCATTTTGTCATAAAGTTAACGTTTCATCAGGTCCTGTCAAACTTTGGTTTTCTTTTTTCTTTCTTTTCTCTTCTTTTTCTTTTCTATTTTTTAATTGCCAGGGTATGTGTGCAATTGGCAGAGAATAAATAGAGAAAGCACCTTCCAGTGAGATATGGTCACACTACAATCCTTTTTCTTACACTTCTCTTGCCTGTCAGAGTTTTTGAGCTCACATGTACACATGATCAACATCCTTTTCAGGCCACCAGGGCTGAGATTCGAACCATGGTCTTCCATGTGTGATCCAGCTCCCAATGCACAGGGCTTAACCTATGAAGCAAGCCCACAGCTTTGTTTTAAACAGAATCCTCTGGATACTCAGCCAAGTCTCTTTGTCAGTTTTCAAAGCATAAACACCCACACTTTGTGTGAACTCTGGGAATGACTCAGCTTAGCACTGCCCAGTAGTTTTTCATTGCACAACATAGAGTCTCTGTCTCTGCATGAAAAGCTTGGCATTAATGCAAAGACTCAAGAAAATCTCTGTACGAAATTCTAGAGCTCTTGTTTTTATATTGTATTATAAAACTACAAGGTTTCCTTCTCTCTGGAACACTGCCTTACAAATTATGGCTGCCTCGAACTACTGAACCCCAATCCTTATCTTTTCAGCCCAGTTTGAAATGGTTGTACTCTGCTCTGGTATCCCCTCTCTGTAGAATGGTCCACAGTTCATGTCCAAGGAAAAATCAGAGCAATCCAAGGTCATATTGTTTGTTTTCCTCACTCAGTGATTACAAACTTAGCTTATAGCTTGTTCCCTGGAAACTTTTAATTTTTTTTTTTTTTTTTTTTTTTTTTTTTTTTTTTTTTTTTTTGTACCAAACATTCTTCTCCCAGTCTGTCAGTGTTCAGTCAAGAAAACAGACATAATCTTGGTATTTCAAATAGGAGTAGATTTCATACAGGGAAATAAATGACTACTAAACCAATGGGAATACTAAAAGAATGAATGTGAGGAATGGCCACTACTAGATCCAAGCTTTGCTATTAGCTTTGAGAAAATAATGAAGTACCAAAAACTATAGGAAATTGCAAATAGTAAGTCCATATAAATTCACCACTAAACTAGATGACTTATACAAAGAAAAAAGAAAAAAAAAAACGAAAATCATGCAAAATGTAGATGTCTGCTGAAGTCCATGTGTTTTCCTGACATTCCAGAAGGACAAACACAGTATCTTTTTCTCACCAACATCCTATATATTATAGATATGTTCTTCACTGGAGAATAGAAGAGAAAGCATAGAAATGGTGATATTGCATTCCCAATGGGATATTGGCACAAATAGAACCCTTGACTCAGAGCCAAAGGTCTCTGTCCAAATCCTTGATCTGCCATAGTTGTCTGTATGATCATGGAAAGGCACATAACATTCAGTGTCAGGGATCTCTAGACCACCCCCAGGCTTGATGATTTGCTAGGAGGATTTGCCAAACTAACAGAAATGTTATTCTATTGGATTGTCAGAAAGTCATAATGTATTTTTTCTGCTTTTCTATGCAAAAATGTGTCATGACTTTTCCAACAACCGAATACTTCCAGTATGGTTTATTACAGTGAAAGGCTACAGAGTAAAATCAATTAAGTGAAAAAATACATAGGAAGGAGTCCCAGAGAAACCAGAACCAAGCTTCCGTGTGCCTTCTCCTCAACAGAGTCACAAGGACAGTGCTTACTTAATTTTCCCAGCAACGATAGGTGACAACACATGTGAAATGTTGCCAACTTGCTAAACACACCTGAGCCTTGCTATTCAGGGATTTTACTGGTAACTTATAGGGATGCAAAGCTATAGGACTAACATCAGCTACTCAGAGCACAACCTCCCCAAAGTCAGATTGGTACAACCCAAATCTTCAGGCATATAAAAACAGATATTCACCAAAAATAGCATCATTTGCCTAAACTATCTGCTGTGACCCAAGGCCTCAGACATATAAAGACACTCTGAGACAGGACATTTCAAAGACTGAGAAGTCATCTCCTGAAAACTTTAGGAATATGCAGGATTTGAAGAGTTCAGACCTTCTGGCTAATCCTTTCCCGCACACCTACCTAAGCTTAAATTTCATCATCTCTAAAATGGACCTGTTATAAACAACAAATAGATTATGAATATAGAAAGTTTCTGGCACTTGACTGATAAGAAATAAATATTTATTCATTTATTTGGTATCGTTCAAAAAGTAATAAATAAAAGGATCTATATAGCCTTTCTAACTTTCAAATATCTATATGTTTTACATAGCAAATAAACAGATAATTAACTGATTCTCACACACAGTATTGTCTATTCAGTGTGTGAAATAGTCTATTTCATGACTCATAACAGAAAATATCTGAGTCTGGGTGATTTATAAAAATAGAGGATTTTGGAAACCAGCAGTTAGCGTAATGGCTATGTCGCTGGACTCCCACGTAGTCGACCACGGTTCGCGTCCCAGACCCGGTGGCTTAAAACTCACGTTGGGCGCGTGTGCGTGTGTGCCCAAGATCCCGAGAGGAGAATGGAAGAGAAGGGATTGCGGCGTGACCATACTCCCTGGGGGTGATTTCTCGCTTTCTGTCTCTATGTCTCTCTCTGTCTGTCTGGCGAGCGTACGCACCCTGTAGCGAAAACCTATCAAAAAAAAAAAAAAAAAAAAAAAAAAAAAAAAAAACTAGAGGTTTTTCAGCTCACAGTTCAGAGGTCCAAAGTCTAAGGACTACCTCTGGCAGGGTCTTAAGGTTCCATGACAGCATGGCGAAGGGCAGGAGAGTGTGGTCTGTGTTTCATGGGGGTCTCCTGATCTCATTCCTTCTCTTTATTACCTCACCAGGGGTTACTCTTAGGGGCCCCACCCAGTTCACTTAATTGCTCCCAAAGCTTCCACCTTTTGACATCATGATAATCTTAAGAGGTAACTTTCCTCTTAACACTTCCACAACCAACAGATATACTTTCACATCTCAACAGATGAATATGGTGAGGGGGTGGGGAGAAGGGGACAAACCATTACAGTGTGGTTATCCTGAAGTACTGGCATACCTTTGGCTCTTCCAAAGGTATGCCATTCATTCTCTTGAAGTAGAATCTTCCCGTTCGGGTAGATCCATCTGTACGTGTTAGTTTGTGCTCTGCACAAGGGTACCTAACTGAGGGGGCTAGTCAGGGATTCAAGGCAGAGCAAGTTTTGCTCACCAGCCTGTGGGTGATCATTTTTTTTTTTATTTATTTGGTATCAATTATTTTTTTAAAAAGTTCTCCAACATTGTGGTTTTTAATGATCCAGGTAAATTTTCTGATGTCTGCCCCTCATTTTCTAAAACTTCGAAACCAAACGTAATAATCGTGTCAGTTGATCCTTTATTACACATTTTTAAACATGAGCCTCAATATCTTTCTCAGACCAAAAAGTAGCAAACCAGAGCTGTGACATAGATTGTTATCAAGACTGTTTCTATGCAATCTATTTTAGGCAAGGGGCAATTTGTAAGCAAGGAGGAAAATAAGTAGATTTGGATTTAAAAAGCCCATCAATAGCACTAAAATGTTACTCTGCTAAGAATCTATTTTAATATGACCAGAATGTTTTTGGGTGTTTCTTTTTAAAGACAAACTTTACCCTCCCCTGCTTGAATAATTCTGAAATGTCAGAAAAACAGTTGCCTGTGGTTAATAAAGCTGGTGTCCCCAGTCCCGACTGGTTGCTTAAAAAAAAAAAAAAAAAAAAAAAAAAAAAACAGAAAGAAAAGAAAGAAATGCCCAAGGGCATCATTTTTTAATTTCACACACAGGTCTGTATGAGCTCGTGGTAGATAGGCCCTCCCCATTGTTAATCTCCATGTTACAGTGACAAAACTATATCATGGTAATAGTAGCTTAAATGTTATGTCCTAATTGAAGTCATGGATGTATCTGAGGACCTGTTACCTGTTACCATACTAATTCTAATTACCATTTTATTGAACACAAGATGAAGTATATCTAATGAAATAATGTGTTCTATGACACATTGATACTTTGGTTTGGAATAAGAATCAGCAGTTGGTATTTAAAAAAAAAAAAAAAAAAAAAAAAAAACCCTAGGAAAATATTCCACACACGCCAGACCACTTCCACAAGCTACAGAGCAGAGGTGTTGCACAGATCCTCTGCTGTTTATTTTAGCATTAGAACCACCGGCTCTGGTTATTAGATCCTCACAGGAGATGGGAAGGATTACCCTGAATCACAGGCAGTATGAATTACCATGTATGCTGATGACATTTTAAGGTTCATGACAAATCCAGACAAATCTTGGCAGGCTTTTTTGGATTTACTAGATTAATTTGTGTAATTGTCAGAATATAAAATTAACCGAAAACCTGGTCTAACACCAATGAGTGGCTTTTACCTAAAGCAACTGATCACTCATCTACCATTCCCTCAGAACCTGCTTGGGGATACACTAACTTAATGTCAAGGACTCTGTAATCTTAGCAAAATGATAAATATTGAAAATAAAAGCAGGCAAAGGTTTATAAACATCAATTTCTTGACAGATCACATTTGCCAGCATTTCATGATTCTTTTTCTGTGTATTTGCCTTCCTTTTCCTTTCTCATACAGGAGGCTTTTCTTACCTGAACACTATCTATCTTCTCAAAATATTTATCTTCACAGGGCAGGTCATGAGCAATGGAGTGGCAATTTTTATAAGCTTCCCCATATCAAGGATAAGGCTGGAGTGCATAAAAGGGAAAGAAGGATGAAAATAAGGAAGGAGTCATATTTCAGTCACCAGAGGACTTTACTCTCTGTTTGCTTGACTTCTAAGCTGACTCACCTGGGAACCAAAACTATCAATCTGTTTCAGTTTTTCAGTCCTCTCCAACCCTTCACACCCCAGCCCACTCTCCAGAATACTCAATCTAGAGGCATGAGACTCTACTACATGGAAAAGCAACAGTCAATAAGCATTTGGTCCTTTCTCTGTGGCAATATATTTAAGCAATGTGACATATTATTAATTGGTTCTAAATCTCATATCCCTCTTAATTTAACATAGAATTAAGATCTGACTTGGGGGCCAGCAGGTGGCATAGTGGCTAAGGTGCTGGACCCCTCTGTGGTTGACTGCAGTTCGAATACTGGACCTAGCGGCTTGACACTCACTCCAGGTGCATGCACATGCATGCCCAAAATCCTGAGAGGAGAATGGAGAAGGGACTGTGGCATGGCCATCCCCTCTGTGGGGTGATTTCTTGCTTTTTGTCTCTCTGTCTTGCCAGTGAGCACACACACCCTGCAGTGAAAAAAATCTCTCAAAAAAAAAAAAAAAGAATCTGACCTGATGTATTATTCTCCAGGTTCCACTGCAGCTAGGGGTATAGAAATGCTTAATAGAGTATAGACTGAGAATTCTGGAAAGATGCTTTCCCCTTGTAGGCGCTGTTCCTCTCTGCTTCTCCCTTTCTTCTTCCTTCCTAGAACCCAGACAGCACCCTGGATGTGCAGTCACCAACTTCCCAGGAAAATTGTCTGTCATTCTACACACTAATGATAAAACATGTTCAAGCACTGTAATAAGGTGTCCTCTTATTTGCAGCCAAAATTATTCTTAACTGATGGAAGCAACATCTCTATTTATAAGTCTTAAACCACAAAGATACTCCACTCGGAGTCTTTACTACAGCAGTGAGGCCATCCATTTCCATGGCAGTACTACGTCTCCATAATTGTCAGACAAATTAAAATGTGGTTAATTGTTACATAACGTTCCCAGTATAGTACCATTTGATGTTTATGGTAAAAAGAAAACCATCAAGATGATTGACTGTGGGCACAAAAACACCCCAGAAGAGATAAAATCATTCTCATTAAGCCATGCCTCATCAGAAAAGGGATGTTGCTGGTTCAATCACAGTTTATGGTTAGCTTTGCAATGCAGGACAAGAGGAGAAGGGTGACAGATTAATTACTACACTAATTGACTGGATTTTAAATCCACTTCAATGTCTCCAAATATCGCTTTTATTGATACCAAGAGCAAGCTCAATGCTGTCGCAAAGCAGGCCCGGCTGTGGTGTATGCATGTAGAATCACAGTACACACAAGAAATTTTGACAAGCACCAGAAAACATTCTGTAGTAGAAATGAAAATATTTGTCTAGCTTCTCACACAGTAGCGTAACATTTCCATATCTTATTTACTTCTTCTCAAGAGGGTAGACGATTTTTACACTGAATGAGAAAAACGAATACTAAAAATGGGAATCATGACATTCATTTGCTTCTTACAAATCAATACTTGTTCAAAACCTCCTCACAATCGCTCTACATGGGAATTAGGTAAATGCCCCAAGTTGCTGCAATCTGGAAAAACGTTAGCGTACGATGACTGACCTAAGTTCCGATGTTTGCATTTCTTGGTCCCTTCCACCAAGGAAACAGCCCCATTGCACACAGGCCATCATGGGGCTGCTGTCTGCAAGCTCAGTCGTCATAAATGGTTGTGTCATGAATACTTGCTGCGCACCCATCTGTCTCATGCAAGACAAAATGTTTCAATTACGACAACATTATAAAAGGAACCACTGATATACTGAGAGAGGCTGCTTACCGAGGGTATCCATCCACACCAAAATAAACATCATAATGTTAATTGTGGCTGACATGCAATTTGCAAAAACACTTTAAGTTATTTGTATTACTAACAGCCATCTGAGGTCTTATTTTATCTCCTTAAATCTGCTGCTGTTTCCCGAATGAATTTTTATGGTCACATTTAAAGAAACAATTAGAGGTGCAAATAAAGAATTCCCTATAGTCCCACTTATCTTGTTTGATCTGAACACTTGTAAACAAGCCCTTTGAAAAGATCCAGTGCTTTCTCCCATCTCATCATGATGATAAACCAATCTAGTAAAGAAAAAGTGCAACCGTCTTACCTGAATTATCTCTTTTGAGAGACATATGTAACATTAAAAATTAATCATTTCCCCTTTTGATGTTCCCTGAACGTTCTGTGTTTCATCAGTAGGGTTTCCATTTTAAGCTAAAAATGCCAAATTGTTTTCAGAAAGACACCAAGATCCTTTTCCTCTACAAATGGAACTCTGTCCTTGTATTCTATTCATCATGTTTCGGGTCCTCCTTATACCCTTATTAACGAGTAGTTGAAATACACACACACACACACACACACACACACACACATTAATGTGCACTTAAAAAACTATTATCAGTTTTATTGAAAGCAGGGCCTATTTATAAATATGTAAGATATAAATGGAAAAATGAGAGTTCAATATACAGCACATGGCAGAAAATCAGATGCCAACTCTGTCCTCAAGGGAGAGGAGAAAGGTCCATAGATAACAATAATATGAGTGGAAATTGATGTGTACTAAGAGGAAAAAGTAAAATGAAGCAATAAGGCAGAGCAGGGGGAGACTCCTGGCTGGGAGGTCAAGGAGGCTCCACCAGAAGAGCTTAAAACAGCAAGAAAAACAGAGCCACACCTAGTAGAGGCGCAGAGGGAAAGACAAAGTGGAGAAACAAGGGAAGTGACGAGATACAATAAAGAGCATAGTTTGTCTTCAGTTAGGGGCACAAAGTGGTATGTATAGTAAAAAGTAATTAAATAGATGAATCGCATGAAAGCTCCTTGTCTACAACTGGGACTTTACACAGCTTATGTGAAATGCAAATTTGAATATAAAGTGGAGTAAATGAAATCAGGGCTAGTCTCAGAGAGCCTTAGAAGCTAGTCTAGGAAATGGAAGCCTTGGGGCCAGCATGTGGTATAATGATTAAGGCGCTGGACTCCCATGTTGCCAACTGAGGTTCGAGTCCAGGACCCAGCGGCTTAAAATTCACCCCACATGCGTGCATGTGAAGGCCCAAAATCCCAAGAGGCGAATGAAAGAGAAGGGACTGTGGCATGGCCATACCCCCAGAGGGTGATTTCTTACTTTCTGTCTCTCTGGTGAGTGCCTGCACCCTATAGCAAAAATCTCTCGAAAGAGAGAAATGTAGGAACGGAGGAAAGGAAGAAAGGAAGAAAGGAAAAGAGAGAAAGAAATGGAAGCCTTATTTGGTAGATAATCATGACAATATTTATGACACTCCACTGGTGCCATTCAAAAACTAAAATTATAGCCTGGAAGGAGCTTGTAATGTTAATTTGCCATGAGTGACATGGATAGATTGTCAAATGTCCCCTACAGTGCAGGGCAAAGACCAGTCTTCTGACTAAGGTACTTTTCTCAACCACTCCTGCAAGAGCCCTAATATTTCCTTTTTTCCAGAAACAAAATATGCAGATTAATCAAGCAATGGAACTCCAAGTCAAGGGACTCACTGATTCTACCTTCAATTCAAGGCAATTTCAAGATTAGAATTAAGTTTTTCGTACTCTTTGTGAGTCTTCAGAGTTCCTGTCTTCTTTAAACATCTGTGCCTACCTAAAACAATTTTCCCAAATTTCCCCATAGTTTTCCAGCAAATAGCAAAGTTAACAAATAAGAGACTTTTCACACAAAAGGCATACATCTATAATTAGATTACACAAAATCTAAAATAATACATATCCATATACATACATATGTGTGTGTGTTAAACACGATGCCAATTCAATTTCCTAGATTTCTTGCTAACAGGCCCTCAGTCACATTAAGTGCTCACAAAGTGCATAGAAGTTGTATTTTATCGCACAGCCCTAATTGAGCTGTCTAGGTTAAAGAAGCCGAATGTTACAGAAATGTTTATTATACAAGCACACTTAATCTGAAGCTGGAAAGGAACATTTCTGTAGCTTCGGGTGTAATTTATCCCTGCAAAAGGCAAGAAAAAGGCCTTTTATCACCCTCTCATTTCAGTGAATTATGTTTATGGAGTCCTTCTACTGCTATGAATCTGGTTTCCCTCCAACCCGAAGAGGAGTTAAGTCCCAAATCTCTTTCAGTTGCATCTCATTATGCTCCTAGTCCCTTGTTTCCTATCAAGACACAATGCCTTCACCGTACCTCCAGTAGTCACAACCATTACACCTGCTCTTACTTACAGCAGCCATTTATTTTTGCAAGGCAAAACCGTAAATCTAGGGATCTGGGGACAGTTATTATTTCAAATATTTTTCTTCAGTTAACTTGCCATTGGGGACTTAGGGATTTATTTGTTTGTTTATTTTTCTCTTCCTTTTTTTGTTTATTTTGTTTTCAGTTGGTGACACACAAGTAAAGGAAGGGGTTTTTTTTTCCTTTTTTTTTGCTCAATTAGCAGTCTCCTTATCTTTGTTTCCTTTGATCTTAATAACAGAGTGACAATAGCAGCCCATAAGATTAAGTATCCAGATTAAAGATGGGAAGCAGAATTAAAGGATTTTCCTACTTTTTATTTTGTTCTATACTGAAACATCAAAAAACTCATCAAAACGGACCCGATTGCTTATAGCTTATAGAAGCTGTTAATCAGCTTCTTCTTAAGAAAGGAGATATTCTGTATGTATTGTAGTATAATTTTTGTCACTGATGTTTTAATACTTTTCTTTATTCATGATAGAGTATGTATGCATACATGTGAGAGTGAGAAAGAGAGAGACAAGCATCCTCTGTAGGTCCAGATGATGTCCTAGTCCCCTCCCTTCAGGAGACTTGTGTGCCCAGTGTGTTTCAGACTGGCCAGGCCAGATATTCTTACCACAGTTGCCATGTGGGTTCTGGCTTCTCTAGAGCAGTGTGTTACCACTGTGCCACAGAGCCGGCTCTACAGCATTATTTTTAAAATCTAATTTTAGTAAACGAATGATTACATAGTTTAATTTTAAATACTTAGACTCCATATCACTGTTTATTATCTAGAAGATAAATTCCCAATGAACATTCAAGTTCAACTAATAAAATTAATAAAATATAGTAGAAAAAAATATTCTTAAAATGAAAAAATGTAACTCTCCATGGGCGTGCGATACTGCTGAGTAATTAATTCATTCATATGACAAACATTTATTGAGAGCCAACTACACTCTGATACTCTTCTGGGTGCTAGTTATACCAGAGAGAACAAAACCCAGGAAGAAAATTGTCCTCTTCATTGAACTTGCATCCTAGACAGCTGAAAACTAGTCAGTAAAATAAGGAATAAGAAATACGAAAGAATTAGAGAGTCGCATGAATATGATTAATTTTAAAGATTAGTATAAATTTAATAAGAGAAAATTTAAATATTCCAAATGGAACTGAGCCAGACCACCAACAAAATAACTCTTCATCTAGCCACAACACAGATATTTCTTAGCGCCATCTTTCCCTGACAACCCTGGAAGGGAGATCATTGTTTCAGTGGAAACCTAGAATGTAAGATTCTAGAGAATGCAATAACATTAGAACATGACCAAGATTCCATTCCATTTAATGAAAAGGATTGTTAAGGTATAACAGAAGTAACGGGTTCTAAATTAACAAGCACATGAGATTCAAAGCCATACATAACTACTCTAAAGCTCTTCCAACTACCTTGCTGTCAGAAAGTAAGAGAACAAGAAATGTACTGGAAACTTAGACACAACTACTGGTAACAGCAGTTTCTAAAAACACACCAAAATTAAGGAACCATTAACGGGAGTGAGCCAACACTACACAACTGATTTTTTGTGCCACATTCAAAAATCTGAAGCAATAATAAACACGCTATTGAAGATAAACTAAAAATCTTTTTCAAAATGACAAAAATGGTTTATTGTTTTCAGATGCTGGATCAACAAAGCCAGTGGGTGCAGAGAAGATTATTGGTTGAGAATACCTAGCTGCTTTCTGTATACACCTGAAATGTTCTCACCCACATAGTTTGCTCATAGTCGCAATAAACTTCCCTGACGTTATATAACTCCTGTCTTCTGTGCTACTGTCAGCAGGGAGGCAGTTTCCTTCAATTCCTCCAGTCCGCTCTCCTTAGCTATGCTTCATGGGAAGGTCGGTTTTCCTGGTGGTTGCAGGAGCACTCCCGGTAGCAACACAGGCTAAATGTTTCCTTGTTCCCACCCACCAGGAGAAAGAGAATCATTTCTTCCCAGAAGCCCTGAGCCACTTTACCCATCTCATTGGTATAAGTATTCATGGGCCTCTCCACCTCCAACCTAATCCCTCATAATAGGCATGGTTTCACCACAATCAGTTTGTTTTTTTTTAATTATTTATTTACTTTTATTCATTCATTCATTTTATTTTGATTTGACCAGAGAGAGACACAGGGAGAAAGAGAAGGAAAGTGAGAAAGCAAGCCACCAGGTCCAGGACTCGAACCGTGGTCAGTCATGTGGGAGTGTCCAGCGTCTTAACCACCATGCCACCTGCTGGTCCCCACCACAATCAGTTTTCATACATCATGCGAAGTATTGTGGATGCTCAAACTAGCCACAGTGTCCACCGCATCTTTCCTGAAAGCTTAATCCAATGTACACCTCATGCAAACTTTTTCTCCTCCTTATTTCTTCCTCTCCCCACCCTTAGGCTGGAAGTCAGCTTCCACTACTCAGACTTCTGATCTCATTTTTCTGTAGTTCTTTTATGGCATTTATCAATTATATATCAGTAGTTTACAATGGATACTGAATTATAATCCAGATATATCCCAGCAATCTTTGTGGAGTCTCTGCTTGCATTCCATGTTCGCTGAGACTCACTATTTCTTTACCCATCAACCATACAATTTCCCCAAAAGAAACAACTCCAAAAGCATTGTAATGAGGAATGCCATTTCATTTATAGATTCAAAGAAAGAAGGGAAAGGATTGTCCTCATATGTTCCACATCTTAGGGCAAGCGTTTCCAGATCTCTCCTGACACCTACTGCCTCTGGCCTCCATGGATTCTCTGCCTAGAGTCTGATTAGCACTGTTTCCACAACCCCCATGCTCCTGAATCTATGTGACTAATTTCCTATTCACTCTTTTTTTTTTTTTAGAGAGAGAGAGATTTTTGCTATTGGGTGCATAGAGAGAAAGAGACAGAAAGCTAGAAGTCACTTCCCGGGGAGGATGGCCACACCACAATCCCTTCTCCTCCATTCTCCTCTCAGGATTTTGGGCACGCATAACTTTCAAGCCTCTGGTCCCGAGGCTTCAAACTGTGGTCTGCCATGTGGGAGCCCAGCGACATAACCACTTTGCCATCTGCTGGCCCTCAAGTCTGTAAAGAGGTGACAAAGTCATAGTCACCCTTTGTTGTTTTCCCTACAATAGGCTGTCCACAGTGGGGGGGAAGGGAGGAAGCAAAGACTGCTACCTCACTTTGAATGTCACAGTATACCAGTTTCTGCCTGGCCCTCCTGCTTCAGTCCTAACAGTAAACACCGCAATGAGAATAACCATAATACTGGTCCCAATGTTCTTTGTCTATAACCTAACAAAAGGCTCTATCCTATATCTGTATTCCTTGTAAAAGTCTTCTGTTTATGACCATCACTTTAGCTCTAGTCATCCCAGTAGGTGGAATACAGATGTAATACAGAATTTTTTTTCCTGATACATTCACACATACCCTCTCTTCCTACAAGAATAGAAGATCTTGAGAGTGGACTCAGTTTGTTCCAGACTTTGTATATCACACTCCATTCTCTCAGTCAATGTTAAATATAAGAGAAGAAAATTACAGGTGTGGAGTTGTTACCAAAGGAACCTTCAGGTTCATATACTTGACCACTTGCTCTGCAATGCTCAGCCTGTATAGCCAGCAGCTAGAACTCTTTAAGTCTGCGTCTAGGATCAAATGAGCCAGGATGTAACTGCTTTTTATTGGCTTAAAAGGCTAGATACTCCTTATAAAAGATCCCCACCCTATACATTCTTTGCCAACATCACTGAGCTTTTAAAAAGCAGATCTCATAAAAACTTAGAAAGGTTCCCTGGGAAGATATTGATAAGGGTGCTGCTTACACCATCTTAGGAAAATTCCACCTTCTAGGGCTAGAATCCCTCTAGAAATCATTTTTCTAGAGAATGAGTGGCCAAACCTCACTCCCAAAAGCATTGGTTTCAGTTTCTTACTTGCCTTTACCTTGGCCTCAGCTTCAACCTTAAATTACAATAAAAATAACAACAGTGGTAACAATATCTACCATTTACTGAGTACTTCTATGAATGACTAACTGTCCAAAGTATTTCTGCATACCTGGCAAAATTTAATTACAATGCTATCAAACTTAATTTCATATGAGACATGTGAGGATATAAAACCGCAGAGAAAATACTTGTTCAAGATACTAAATAGGGCGAAACTGAAATCCAGGCCTGAATAACTGTTCTTCCTACTCTGCAGGCTCCATTCTGCACAGACCTGTAACCAGAAAGCTCCACTGTAAGCTCTTCAGCTTCACCAATTGAGTGTCTGGATTTTGACTGCTGCTCCATTCCTGGTAATGAAGCAAACCCCGTGGGCTACAGTCACTCTATTTCAGTCTCATTAAGTGTGGAGTTTAAATAGAGCTGCCTAACTTGACTTCTGCCTTGGCGTCTAGCCAGTTTTCCTCTGGGATCAATAATGGAGTAATTCAGTGCTGTAACCCTGATCCCCCTACCAGGCCCAGCTTCCCTGGTCCTCAAGACTAGGCTCTGCTTCCCATATCACTTCAGTCACGGACTGGTCTCTGAATTAAACTGAAAGGTCCTAAAAATCACTGTGGCTGAAAAATTCACTTCCAGAGGATACCAGAATCCTAAAACAAGTGTAAGGGACAGAGGAAACAGGCTTCCCTGAGCTGTCGAAGATGTTCTATCATTTTATGGATTGAAACTTGCACCTGAAAGAAATCAGAGTAAAGGGACTGAATTCATGAGAGAACCCATTAAAACAAAATGTACATTCATTAAAAACAAAAAACCTAACAAATAGAGCAGTGGTATTTTAAGACAACAAACAAAATAACAAAAGCTATTGTTTGATGAGCACTCAATGCATGTTTGGCATTATTGTTGGTGGTGGTGTTACTTTATAGATGAAAAAAAAATGGTTCCGAGAGGTTAAGAATATCCTAACAGGGCCAGCAGGTGGTGTGCAGGATGAGACACTGGATCTCACGTGGCCAGCTGAGCCATTCAAGTCCCAGACCTGGCAGCTTACACATACATGCCAGATGTACATAATACATGCTCAAAATCCCAAGAGGAGTATGGAGGAGAGGATACTACAACTTGGCATCTCCCTTGGGAGTGATTTCTCACTTCCTCTCTCTCCCTTTCTCTGTCTCTCTCTGGCAAGTGTGTGCACCCTATAGCAAAAACTAAAAAAGAAAGTAAAATAATAAAAACAAAAATAATAAATCCTAACAAAGAATATATAGCATATGGAAAGCAAAAGAAGGGTTTTTTATTTGTTAGAATATCTGGAGATCTTGAAAGTCCTTCTTTTGGGAAAGTTTACAATGCTGTGACCAAAATCATAATGAAACCTAAAGCCCTTCAGGACTTGTAAGTTCAAAAAGGGATGAAATGAGAACTGTGAGTGAAGAATTGGGAAGAGCAAATGTGTAACTAGAATTTGGGGTTGCAGCTCAAGCTGCTAAAAAGTGCAGAGGAACACTGAGTTTTCCAGGATTTTTCTGTGGGCAGAATGCTCATAGCACTGTCAGAGACATGAATCAGATGCATTCAAAAAGAATTTTCACCTGGTACCAAGGTGACATCTCCTGGATACTATCTAAAAAAGTCAGACATCCTGGGATTTCAGGAGAACTTAAGGGTAAGCAAGTTTGTTAAAGGACAATGCTTCCAAGAATTAGAGAAAATCTTAAACAAAAGAAACCAAGAACAATCACAGTGATGCATCTAAAGTCTATGCCTCATTCAGGAAGCAACTTCAAAATGTTTCTGGGAATTATTTGTCTTTTGATATGCCCCCCCGCCCCCATCAAAGTCCTCATGCTTCAGTGAAGTCATTGAAGTTGAACTTCTCATATAGTCTCTTCTGTAACAGATAAGAGCAAAAGGAAGCAATTTAAAATGTAAAGCATTAATGCTAGGATTGTGGGCTACAACAGAAATGCAGAGTTAGGATGGTGAAAATCTGAAACCGGGAGAGCCAGGAATTCACCGAAGTTGAGACGTTAGGAGCTAACGGTGAGTTAGCAGCAAGGCAGGCAGACAAGCAAGAGTCCAGAGAGACAGCCTGTCAAAGGGCAGGCAAAAGCAGTGAGCTAGGAATCAGGCAGTCACCAGAGGCAGAGCCTCACAGCTCCCCGTGATTCCCCGGTAAACACAGGGTCAGCATCAAGCAGGCAGGCCAAATCAGGAAGGCATTAACTATCACAGCAAAGGGAAGCAGATGGCTAAAGCCCTAGCAAGGCAGCATTGGACCAGGAGTCTCACAGAGAGTGGAGGGAGAGGGTAAAGTGGGCGAGAAAACAGATTTATAGGCATGTACAAGGTTATGAAATATTTGTGCCTGTTTACACACAAAAGTAGCAGAAACTGAATGTTGAGTCTAACAAATTACCCACTTAACACTGAATTCTGAAGTCTTCTTTTATTATGTAATTGAATGTACTATGTAGTGAATGCAACCATTACACTTTACTGTCCCCTTTCTTCTTTCTCAAATGCGAATGATTCATTGGGAACGTTTTTTGCTCCTTCCTAAGGGATCACCTGTATTTCCCCAAACTAAACAGCCATGACTTAGAGTGGTCATGATCAAACATTTCTGAGATTCTGCTTCCTCACACTACCGTTCTCAAATACATATGATCTGTACCCATTCATTTAATGTGAAGGAAAAAATAAACAAATGAATAGAAATTAATATGGTTATGGTTTTCATGGACATGCAAAGAATGAAGTTATTCCCACTGAGACCACAAAACAAGAAGGAAGCACTGAGCTTTGGTCTGAGGGTTTATTTAAATATTTTAAATGTCAGAATAACACAAAGGAAATGTTCCTAAACCAGGAATCAGAGACCTGGGATTCACTATCTGCTGTGCCAGTGAGTCACTATATTTATTAGCCTCTCAAGATCATAGTTCTCTTAGTTGTAAAATAACAACGTTTTTTTTGCTTTGTTTTGTTTTGTTTTGTTTTAACTTTGAAATGTTTTGTTTTGGGGACAGCAGGTGGGATAGTGGTTAAGGCGCTAGATCCCAAACATGGTTGACCATGGTTCAAGTCCTGGACCTAAGAGCTTGAAACTCACACCAGGCAAGAGTGTATGCATACTCAAAATCCCTAGAGGAGAATGAAGAAGAAGGGATTATAGCGTGGACATCCGCCTCACCGCCACCCCGGAGGTGGTTTCTTAGTTTCTCTCTCTCTGTCTCTCTCTGCATCTCTGGCAAGCACACACGCTCTATAGCAAAACTCTAAAGAATAATAAAATAAAATAAGAAGTTATGTTTCTCAGAAAGATTCTTCTAAGAATTCTAAGAACTAAAAACTGAAACATGTTAACCAAAAAGGGCATGAATTGGCTCTCTCTAGAGATCTTAAATACAAATGAGAAAACTTCAGATAGAACCAAGACTTACATGCAAAACCATGAAAACAAAGAAAGTCTAGAAGAAATTCGTAGTCATGTTTTACTCTAAACTTGACATGAGGAAATCTTTTCTAACTATGACATAAAGCCATAAGACAAAAATGATAAATATAATATTATGAAAATCATAAACATTAAATAGAAAAATATGATATAACATTTAAAACAAACTGGCAAAAATGCAACACATAAAAATCAGTTTCACTAATATACAAAAAGGTCTTAAAAATCAATAAGAAAAATGATCCAAACATCACAAGTGAAAAATGGCAAAAGCTTAGAAAAAACATAAATGTCACTAAATATGAAAAGGTGTTCAATTTCACCAACAGTTAAAAACATTTTAATTAAACAATAATGAGGTACAATTCTTCACTTCCCAGACTGGCAATTCTTGAAAATTGTATCACCACTATTTGTTGAGGATATGGAGAAATAAACACTCATGAACTTCTGGTTGGAGTGTAACTTGGTACAACTTTTTCGAGAGTGATAATGGCAAGATGAATTACAATTTAAAAAATACATACTCTTTTCTCACATCAATTACCCTTCTAGAATTTATCTTATAGAAATATTTGAACAAGGTATTTTGGGTGGTATTGTTTTAAGAGAGATTTGTGCTATGGGGCACGTATGCTTGCCGGAGAGTCAGAGAGTGGCAGAAAGACACAAAGCAAGAAATCACCCCCGGGGGGGATGGCCACACCACAATCCCTTCTCCTCCAGTGTCCTCTCAGAAATTTGGACAGGCACGCACACATGCCCAATGTGAGTTTTAAGCTGCTGGGTCCAGGACTCAAACCATGATCAACTACGTGGGAGTCCAGTGATGTAACCATTACGCCATATGCTGGTCCTTACTTGAACAAGTTTTGCTGGTCCTTACTTGAACAAGTTTTAAAAGATGAATACTATAGCTTTTTTAAAAACAATTGAAAATTTTAAAATATTTTAAATTCTACTAGCAATAAACAAGTAGCAAAAATCATATCTTCTGTTCAATGGGAAACTTTGCTGTCAAGAAAAAGGAAGGACATTTCTATATTGTTTATATATATATGTGTGTGTGTTTGAGACAGAGACAGAGAGGTACCACTCCCCAACAGAGCCTGGTCACACTGAAATTCTTTTTTTCTCTGATCCTCCATCCTATCAGGATTCTGGGCATTTGTGTGTGTGCTGATATGTTTTTTTTTGTTTTTTTTTTGTTTGTTTTTTTTCTGGAGAGGTTTTTTTTTTTTTTTTTTTTTTTTTTCACTATAGGGCGCGTGCGCTCACCAGACAGACAGAGAGAGACATAGAGACAGAAAGCGAGAAATCACCCCCCAGGGGGGATGGTCACGCCGCAATCCCTTCTCCTCCATTCTCCTCTCGGGATCTTGGGCACGCACGCACACGCGCCCGGCGTGAGTTGTAAGCCACCGGGTCCCAGACGCGAACCGCGGTCGACTACGTGGGAGTCCAGCGACATAGCCATTACGCTAACTGCTGGTTCCCAGTGTGCTGATATGTTTTTGAAGTCGCCAGAGCCAAAACTCAAATTCTAGTCAGCATGGAGGATTCAGCTTCCTTTGTAGAGGGCTTAATCAGGCACTACAGGACCAGCACTAGTGCTTACACTTTTTATAACATTTTTACACTACATTCATGCACTTCCTTCTTTAATTAACAAATATTTGTGAGTACCTATTCTGTACAATGTCCCATTAGAAGAAAATTATGTATATAGTTTTCCAAGGTCCCTTCAAGCTTTTTTTAGTTAATATCTTTCCCAAATACAAAGAAGATGGTATTTTTTAGTACTTAAGAAAACTTGAGGGGCCAGCAGGTGGCATGGTGGTTAAGGTGGATGGATTCCCACATGGCTGACCACAGTTCAAGTCCAGGACCTGGTGACTTAAAATCACCCCAGGTACATGTGCGTGCATGCCCAAAATCCCGAGGGGAGAAGGGAAGAGAAGGGACTGCAGTGTGGTCATCTCCCCTGGGAGATAATTTCTCATTTTCCCTCTCGCTGTCTTTCTCTTTCTCTCCCCACTCTGGTGAGCATATACATCCTATGGCAAACAACTTTAAAAAAAACAAATACAAAAACAAAAAAATGAAAACTTGAGAAATTGGCATGTCTGATACAACAACAGAATGAATCCTCAGTCAAAAAAACAACAAAAAGGAGCAATGCAGGTAGACAGGCAGTGGCACAGCAGTAAAGCAACTGTGCCCACATGGGAAACGTGCTGGATTTGCATTCCAGCACTGTCTTGAGCATGCCAGGTGGGCATGCACGCTTGCTCATGATCCAGGTTGGCTGAGACTTGTGGGTGGATCATAGTGTGAAGACCCTATTGAGAGTTCCTGTTTTAATTTTTTTTTAATATGAGTTCTTTCTCTCAGTACATAACTTAGGAGGAAAAAAAAGGATTTTTCTGCAGCATCATAAACCAACATTCACAAAAGAGAAATTTGAAAGGACTGAAAATCACCCAGCATGCACTGATTCCCCTGAAGAAGTTTTCAACACATTGAAGTTGGCTGGTAGGAAGCCACTGTCCTAATAGTCCCACATGCTCCTCTTTGGATGGTAAGAAGTCACTGCCCTAAGAGTTCCAAGTGTTCCTGAGAATCCTAGCAGCCCAGCCCTCTCCCAAGATAACCAGACCTCCCCAGGATGCAGCCCCCAAGGGCCTAATACCTGCCCAACACAGGAAGCCAGGGTCTTGCACAGGATCATGGCTGGAGTCCTTCTGAAGGGTCAGCACCATGCCTTACTAGTTGTTAGAAGTTTTTAAAATCACCTTGAAGAATAATGTATATTTTCACTTCCCCCTTTGATCTAGTCGGGTAGCCATTTACTTTGAACATATCCAGAAATCTTCCAAGTTGTCACCATCCCCACCGTCTTTGCACTGGCTACCTCACTTCAGCGATGACAAATCTCAGTATCCTCCGTCTCACACCTGCCTGCTTCTCCTGCTCTGCCGTACTCACTCTGCCTGTCATCCTGCAGCTACAAGTGCAAGACCGTGATCACTGACTTCCCATGGATCTGGCCGAAGCTCAAGGTCTCTGTATGTTAAGCCAATACAGGATAAATATATAAGATGTTTGAAATTTCAAATAAATGTATGGGGTGGGGAGGACAAATGAAGGAAGATTCCTAAGTGCTTCGATTATAAGAGAAAAGCAAAGTTATAGATTTCTTTACCTGTTGTATATAATTAATGTTCATTCTTATTACCTTATTTAATCTTTTACAGCATTGACTCTTCTGTTTTAGTCCCTTTTTTTCAGTTTTCAGTATGATTTTGGACATTTTCCTTCTATATTCACTTTTGTACCTATTAGGACTCCCTTTATATCTCAGACCTGTCCTCTCATTAAAATTCTGAGTCCACGCCAGACTTCTACTTTGATTGACTGAGTGATTTTTTCCCTGTGCCCATGTTTGGCAGTCATTTAATAGTAATTAAAGATTCTTCTAATATGTTCATAGGGCCCTCTGATAATCAACAAGAAGTCATTTTGATTGATAGTCACTGTCATGAAAACAGGAAGACAGGACTTCTTAACAAATTTTGATGAAGAAAAATTTAGTAATGAAATGTTCCAGATGAATGTCCAGACATATTTAACCTCAAAGCAGAATTATTTAAAAGGCCGCTGTGCGTTTTTGTTATCTGTCGACCATATCAAAGCAAAGTCCGGAATATGGATTTTGAGAGTCCCCGAGGCCTGAAAAAGCCCCTGAGGTTCCCTCTCTTGTACTCATTAGCTGGAACTCTTTGGTGGTGTGAAGGATCAACTAGAAATCTATAGCAATAAAGCTGGTGCTGAGGCCATCTTGGCAGGTGAGAAATTAAGACAGGAAGCGAATCCTGTGGGCTTTAAAATAATGAGGAGAAATGGCAAAACCAACAGCAGTGGGTAAAGGGCATGAACAGCTAAAGAGTCTCCATGGGTCATCATTGGAAAACATATTATTTCAGTATATATTCTCTTGATTTAGTGTCTGCTGCCTGAGGTCTGTGGTACCACTAAAGCTAATAAATCATTGCTCTGGATGACAGCTGGAGCACCTGTGTTTTATCATACAGCAGGAAACCTTGTAAATTACCAGGAGAAGCAACTAGTGACCATGCAGCAGAGCTATGAGAATCAGTCAAAGCCTCAGTCCATTAAGCCCATTTCATTTTATTTGCAGGTGCATTAAAAGAAATAGGGAGCGTCACAAAAAGATGAGCCCCATCCTTTTGATTAGTGTTTAATGAGAACGACACAGGACTGCAGGAGCAGACTCCTAATAGCCTGCAGATGGAATATGTCCACAATGGGACCCCACCTGCTTCTGTCTGCCCATTGGCTATAGTGCAATTTAGCTTATAAAAGCAATAGGGCAACTTCAAGGGAGTGGGTTTGTGGCAGGCATGGAAAACTTGCTTTGTGCTTTTGTGCCTTTGAGCTTTGTTTCATAGAGAAAGTTGGCTTATGAATTCACTCGATGTGTCACACTTTTCAAAACTTTTGATTCTGTAACTTCCTCTCCAACGAAATGGCCAGAAAGAAAGAAAAAGTGCTAAAGTCAGATATAGTCTTCTTAGCAGAATGAATAAGCTCGCTCTTTTTTTTTAACACCTAAATTTTTACTCAAACTATTTCTGTCTTATTATGATAACCTCTGTATTATTGAGTGTTCACTAGAGCCATAAGTAAAAGGAAGCTTGAGGCTGAAGGATATGTTTGCACAACTCATTTAATGGAGCCATCAACTCGAAGATACATATCCACAGGAGACAATCTCTAATGGTGCTTTTCTCCACACACGTCTTGATTTACAGCCTCCTGTCTGTCATCAAAAGAAAAGCTAGTGCTCCTAATCTAGGTCAAGATGACATTTAACTGTGTAGGGCCAAGCTCCTGATTACCTAGAGATCATATATCTGGACTGAACATATTCAGGGCTCTTCTGAGCCCCCACTTCTTTACATGGAAGGAATCTGAATACACTTGCCAAGCCTCCCCACACAAGGCCACCAGCCCAAATTTCAGCATGCCAACTTTTGGAAGAGGGGAGAAAGGGATTTGTGATTATCTCTAATTGTCTGTACTTGTAATAACCAGATGGCCATAATTCCGCAAAACCCCACAGCTCTCTCTTCCTGTCATTCCTGTGGAAGCTGTGAGCTGGACAGAGAGGGAAGATAAACATAGATCTTCCCTTCACACTCTCCCTCCTCACTCAATATGGGGAAGAGTTCTTGCAAGCCCATCTCATGGAAAGATTCCCCCCTTCGTGCCTCTCTGTAAGTGGATGCTTAGTCCCACTTATTCAGGGAGAAGGCCTGCCATATTCTGGGTAATTTTCATTCCGTGTATCCTTCTCACTCTATCATCGTCTCTTCACATGCTGTCTGCTATTTCTGGTTGTGCCATTGCTGGGGTGACAGAAAGAAGCATCACCCATCAGCAGCCCCCTCCCCACCAGCAGTGCCAACGGCACTTCAAGCAGGGTTGCTAGAGTGAGTACTCCATCAACTTCCACCTCTCAAAGCTGTCAGCCCCAAATGATGTATCTACAAAGGGATTTCAGAGCTTTATAAGCAAATAATGCCTTCTCCAAAGCACATATTAACTGAGCAAACAATACGCCTTAATTCAGCATGTGCATTTGCATATTTCCACAGAAGCCCCTGCTGCTTATTTGCCTAAGATAATGAAAGAACATCCAAGGAACCTTCTCCACTGGAGCTTAAGCACACACACAAAAACATGATGGGTTGATTTAAAGTTTTCATTTCCTTTTTCTGGGGTAGAGGAGAGTCATCATTTGGATTAATTTAGATAACTCACAGTAGTATCTGGTAAAAGAGGGCGGGGCCCAGGGTAGAAATTCTTATCAATCTTTTTCTTTGCAATGCTGCTAATTTATTTCCGTCTGTTCTACCAAATTTTCTTCATTATTAGAGCAGGTTAATAACACTTGTGAAAAAACAGTGAGGCCTAATGGCATGAAAAGCTGTGAAGTCCGTTAAAGCTTTGAAGTAACATGAAATACTGGCTTTTCAAAAAAGTCATGACTCATTTTGGGAACAGCAGTTAGCGTAATGGCTATGTCGCTGGACTCCCACATAGTCGACCGCAGTTAGCGTCCCGGACCCAGTGGCTTAAAACTCACGCCGGGCACGTGTGCGTGTGTGCCCAAGATCCCGAGAGGATAGTGGAGCAGAAGGGATTGCGGCGTGGCCATCCCCCCGAGGGGTGATTTCTCGCTTTCTATCTCTCTGTCTCTCTCTGTCTTCCTGGAGAGCGCATGCACCCTAAAGCAAAAAACTCTCAAAAAAAAAAAAGAAAAAAAAGAGTCATGATTCATTTTCACATACAAAAACATAGACAAAATTTGTCATGACTTTTCCGACAACTCAATACTAACATGGGACTTCAGACTCATAGGATGGACTATCCTACTCCAATTGTCCCTGCATGGTGGCTGGCCATTTTGGTATGCTGCTACCATGATTCTCTCCCTGGCCTTGCAGCCATCAAGACAACTTGAGACCACTCAGTGGGGTGAGGATAAGTAGACAGGGGAACAAAGAAGAACATGCACATCTTTTATTATGTAACTATAAATAATTCCATTCAAATGTAATATTTTGAATCAAAAAAGCAAATGCTGGGACCAGCAGGTGGCGTGGTGGTTAAGGTGCTAGACACTCCCACATGGCCGACCACGGTTCGAGTCCCGGATCTGGTGGCTTCCTTTCTCACTTTCCCTCTCTCTCTTTCCTCTTCTGTGTCTCTCTCTGGTCAAAGTAAAATAAATGAGTGAATAAATAAAATAAAATAAATAATTATTAAAAAAAAAAAAAAAAAAAAAGCAAATGCTATGAAAATCTGCCTTAGGTAGGGAGGGATGCAAAACAGGTCACCATCCCCCATCCCATCCAACTCAGCTCCAACTCCTACCCTGCTAGGATAACTGTTTCACATTGCAAGGGCTGATATTTACCAGGAGACTGTGCAGGAATGAGCCAAGACCAGTGACTCCTGATAGCTGAGCAAGAAGACAATGAACTTCAAGTTCTTCCCTTACACTAGGCTGCAGGCTGAGAAGAGAGATCAGCTCAGTATGAAAGCAATGTGACCTTCTTAGTTCTTTCCTACTCCAAGAACACTGGGTGAACAAAAAGATTTCTTTTTATACACTCTCAGAGAAATGAGAGGCTAGAAAGTCAAATCCAGAAGTAAATATTTAAAATTTTAATAGGCTAAGCATATGCTAAGAACAGAGTCAAAGAAACATCTAGTGGCAGGTATTTTTTATCTTTATTGGGATATTTGAGAAACTGTTTCTCATAACTTTAGAAAAGAAACTGTATGAAATGATGGTTTCCTTTTTTTTTTTTTTTTTTAGGAGAGATTTTTGTTATAGGGCACGTGACTTGCCGGAGATAGAGACAGATAATGAGAAATCACTCTCCATGGAGAATGGCCACACCGTAATCCCTTCTCCTCCATTCTTTTCTTGAGATTTTTGGGTATACATGCACACATGCCTGGCATGAGTTTCAAGCCACTGGGTCTGGAATGTGAACCGTGGTTAATCATGTGGGAGTCCAGCAATGTAAGCATTACACCATCAGCTGATACCATGAAAAGATGGTTTCTTTATACTGATTTTTATGTCTGGGTATTTCTTCTTGGGAAGCACTCAATAAGGACAATGATTAGAGCTGGCAGGTGGCATGCTGGTTAAGGTGCTGGACTCCCACATGGCCGACCACGGTTCAAGTCCTGGATCTGGTGGCTTGCTTTCTCACTTTCCTTCTCTCTCTCTGATCAAATTAAAGAGTAATAATGATAATAAATAAGTAATTCTTAAAAAAACATAAGGACAATGAATTAAGACAATAGAATGTATTCTGCTTTGATCACTGTAAGGATAAAACAATACTTTCTCAGCTATCTTGTAACTACTAGAGGTATCTGATACAACCAGGTACGTCTTTAGTATCAAACATAAGTGTTTTCTCGATAACATGACAGTACATATATATAATGTGACACGGGAGGTGGCGTGGCAATTAAGGGCATAATTGCTGTAATTACTGATGGAATTACTCATATTCCTCTATGCTACTTTTTCTAATTATCTTGGTTTAATGAAAATGTGTATTTTTGCTTTGAACAGGATGTGGCCATCATTTGGCTGGCTTCCTGGGATGACGTACAGTGTCTGTCCCTTGAATGAGCATAGAGCAGAGAGGTCACCACTTGTTTGCAGGAAGAAGGGGTTTCTGGAACACAACAGGCAATTTAAATGCACGTCATGAACATCCTGCAGAAGCTCACAGATGGGTTTCATTGGAAGAAATATAACAGTAGGGGGGACATTATCCTAGAAGGAGCCCAATAGCTTTACAGTCTTCAGACTTTAATGAGAATGACTTGTAAAAATAGTACCAAAGTTTCATACTGTTTGTCCATTCTTATTCTACACTCTGACTCAAAAAGTGGATTCAAACGATACCATTTTTCCTAGTTCTGTTACTCACTTTATCACAAAAATGAGGCTTTAAAGACTGGCATTTAAAACTTACTGAAAATTGCAAGACTATTTTTTTTTTTTTTTTGGATAGGTTTTTGCTATAGGGTGTGTGCGCTCGCCAGACAGACAGAGAGAGACAGAGAGACAGAAAGCGAGAAATCACCCCCCAGGGGGGATGGCCATGCCGCAATCCCTTCTCCTCCATTCTCCTCTCGGGATCTTGGGCACGCACGCACATGCGCCTGGCGTGAGTTTAAGCCACCGGGTCCAGGACTCAAACCGCAGTCGACTACGTGGGAGTCCAGCGACATAGCCATTACGCTAACTGCTGGTCCCAAGACTATTTTTTTTTTAAAAGAGAGATTTTTGCTACAGGGTGCATGCCCTTGCCAGAAAAACAGAGAGACAAAAAGTGAAAAATAACCCCCCAGAGGGATGGCCATGTCACAATTTCTTCTCCTCCATTCTCCTCTCAGGATCTTGGACATGCATGCACACACACCTGGTGTGAGTTTAAAGCCACCAAGTCTAGGAATTGAACCACAGTCAACTACATGGGAGTACAGCAACATAACCATTACACCATCTGCTGGTCCTAAAATTGCAAGACTTCTGAAGGCATATCTCCTCTCTCTCTGTTACTTTATATGTTTAAATGTCTTGGAACCTAATTTGCCTGACTACACTATTTATTTATTCATTCATTTATCAGCCCAATAGAGAGATGTTATGTAAATAGGCATTGAATAAAGACCATAAAGTCATTCAAAACGTAATATCTAATACATTTCTAAGAATTAAAGGGACTTGTTAGTACAGATATCATAAGTATCAGACCAATTGCTCTCACTAATCA
The DNA here is from genome assembly GCA_026018925.1 of Tupaia tana. Classification (NCBI taxonomy): domain Eukaryota; kingdom Metazoa; phylum Chordata; class Mammalia; order Scandentia; family Tupaiidae; genus Tupaia; species Tupaia tana. The sequence continues at coordinate 25,099,099 of JAKSZU010000021.1, forward strand.
GAAGAACTATAGTATTTACATTAGTAATATATTACAGTTATAAAATCGGGAAAATTATCTTGATTCAATTATAAAATTTCTTTTGTTTTAAGAGAGAGTTTTGCTATAGGGTGCTTGCCAGAGAGATAGAGAGACAGAGAGACAGAAAGCGAGAAATCACCCCCCCCCAGGGGGGATAGCCACCCTGCAATTCCTTCTCCTCCATTCTCCTCTCAGGATTTTGGGCACATATGCACATGTGCCCAGCGTGAGTTTTAAGCTGCCGGGTCTGGGACTCAAACCATGGTCCAATATGTGGGAATCCAGTGATGCAACCACTATGCCATCTGCTGGTTCCCAATTATAACATTTGTTTAAATCTACCTTCATATCCTATAATACAATAGTTTCCTATGGCATCTACTAAGAAATTACCAAAACTTACTCACATTGCAAATTTATTTATCTTACAGTTCTGGAGGTCAGAAGCCTAAAATGGATCTGTAGGGCTGCATTTGTTTCTTTGCCTTTTTCAGGTCCTACAGGCACCTGCATTCTCTCAGTGAGGCAACATCACTCCAACCTCTGCTCACATCTCCTCTCACCCTCTTGCCTCCCATTACTAGGACATTTGTGATGACATCGAGCCCATCCAGATAAACCAGGACAATCTCCCCCTCTCAAGGTCCTTGACTTAATAACACCTGAAAAGTCCCTTTTGCCAAGGTAATATATCCAAGGTTTGGCAGAGTAGAAAGTGAACATAGTTTGGGGATATTACATTGCTTACCACAGGGCCTTTTTTATTTTAAAAAGAAGAGATCTTTGGCCTCCAAATATTTGAACTTACATTTTAAAAAGTCAGTTACTCAATTTTTATAATTTAAAATATCAGAAATTGCAGGTTAATATTTCTATGACAGTTAGCTTCTGCCTAGTCAATAGATGGATGTTTCCATCATGAATATCAGCACCAAGAGATTATGTATCCAGGTATAAGTTTCTAAATTAAACTAAAACCCACTGTTCAATTTAAATTCATACGCCCTAACTCTCTCATGCCGTGACATAGCCAGTAGGTCCCTTTACCCAACCATCCAAGTTTTTATGTTCTACTCTCAGTCTTCCACCTTTTAAAATCTCTTGTCTAGGGACCAGCAGATGGCATAATGGTTATGCTGGTGGACTCTCATGTAGTTGACTGCAGTTCAAATCCCAGACCTGGTGGCTTAAACTCACACCGAGCACATGTGTATGTGTGCCCAAGATCCCAATAAGAGAATGGTGGAGAAGGGATTGCAGCATGGCCATCTCCCCTTGGGGTGATTTCTCACTTTCTGACTCTCTGTCTCTCTATATATTTCCAGTGAGCGCATATGCCCTATAGCAAAATCTCTCTTAAAAATAAATAAATAAAATAAAATCTTTAATCTAGATCTTTTACTTTCTTTTATTTATTTATTTATTTTAATTTGACCAGAGAGGGACAGAGTGAGAGAGAGAGGAGAGAGAAATTGAGAAATCAAGCCTCCAGGTCCAGGACTTGAACCATGTTTGGCCATGTGGAAGTCCAACACCCTCAACCACCATGCCACCATGTGGGAGTTCAGTGCCTTCAACCACTACACCACTGCCCCCATCTCATATACTTTTTATGTTAGTTTATTATTGGGTTGTTGGAAAAGTCATGATGCATTTTTGCACAGAAACATACATCATGACTTCTCTGACAACCTAATATTTTGTCACTGGCATTAATATATGTTTTCAGAATAACATAAAGATATGGAGTTCTATAACAGGGAAAGGGTTCCTGAGCAGGAGCATAGATAATCTTCCTGGGTGGATGCACATCACTGACAAATCCCTCTGCCATTGGTCCAATCTACCCAATGACCACGTAGAGATTAAATACTTAAGTCTAGATGACAGAGTAACTAACAAATAATGAGTGATCAAAAGGATCATTAACCAACTGAAAACCAGCCCAGATGAATTCTAATTAATTATTTAATTAAAGGGGAGGAGCAAATAATAATAGAGTATCCTGTGTGTCTTCTGTGTCCTAGGTCCATCTGACAAAAACAAGTGATAAGCCATCACATATTTTAAGTGCCTGGAATATTTAACTGACAAGCTATACTGCTTATTTATTCATTTATTGGCCTGTTGGTAAGATATATAAAAAAATAACTTACATCTGTTACAATCCAATCGTTGTTATAATTAATATGAATTCCGTACACATCCTGAAGGTAGTAGTCATGTTACAGTCTTTTTATTTCCTTCAATTGGCTGTGGGGCCTGTGTGCTTACCAGAGAGAGGGGGAAAGTACAAAAGAACCCCCTCCCCAGTGGGTACAGCATGTAACAATCCCTTCTCCTCCATTCTCTTCTCAGAATTTTGGGCATGCTCACACACCCTGACATGCTTTTCTTTTTTTCTTTCTTTCTTTTTTTGAAGGCATGGCCATATGGCTACCCCCATGTGAGGTAGGGAGATGCTCTCTTTTTTTTTTTTCTTTTATAATTTTTATAGATTTTTTGTGGTTTTTTGTTTGTTTGTTTGTTTGTTTTACTATAGGGCATGTACACTCATCAGAGAGACAGAAAGCAAGAAATCACCCCTCCTGGGGGGATGCCATGATGCAATCTGTTCTCTTCCACTCTCTTCTTGGGATTTTGAGCATCTGAACACACATGCCTGACATGTTTCAAGCCACTAGGTCAGGGACTTGAACCATGGTTAGCCATGTGAGAGTCAAGCAATGTAACCATTATGCCATCTGCTGGTCCCTCTTTAATAATTTTTTTACATTCAATCACTGCTTATCATTACAGCATACCAACTGAATTTTTCCATCATGAATACACTGTATATCAGTTCAGTCAAGGATATTATTATACATATTATTATCAATAGATAATTTTTCATTTTTGTGTTCCTTAAATGTTTTGCTTCTTTTTCAAGTCACTGGGTCCTGGACTCCAACCACACAATCAGCCATTTGGGATCCAGCTGCCTTAACCATAATGCCACTGGCTGGCCTCATACTGCATTTAGTTAGTTCTCTAAGTTCATTCATTCAGAAAGCATTTATTGAGTACCTAGATTATGCCAAGCATTGTGCTAAAGATAACAGTAATTAATTATCCTTGACCTCATGGAAAGCTAACATTCTGGTGAGAAATACAAACAGTACACATGATGAGGAAATAAAATAAAGTATGCATTAAGTAGTGTGATATACCAAGGAGGAAAGCAAAGCAGAGAACAATATGTGAATTACTGAAAGTGTTAGGAGACAAAATTTTGGATGGGATTGGGTCAGTCAGTGGCATGGTGGTTAAGGCAGCTGGTTTCTCACATGGCCAACTGCAGGACCCAACAGCTTGGAAAACACACCAGGCACATTTGAATGCATGAACAAAATCCCAAGAGGAGAATGGAAGACAAGGGATTGTGGTGTGACAATCTCGCCTAGAGAGGAAGGTCGCTTTTCCACTTTCCCTCCCTCTGTATGTGTCTCTGGCAAGTGCGAAACTAAAAACAAACAAACAAACAAAAATGATATAATAGCCAGGGAAGGCCTCACTGAAAGGTGACCTGTAATTAAGTGAAATAGAAGTGAGATTAGTTAGCCATGTGAACAATCGGAAGATAAGTTTTCCATGCAAAAGGAATAGCAAGTTCAAAGACTGTGAGACCGCAAGTAGGAGCAAAAAGACTAGAGTGGTGGAAGCTGAAAGAAACGATGAGAGAGGCATTAATAAAATCAGAGGGACAACGAAGAGCGAGATGCCTTAGGGTTTGGAGGTCATAGTTAACACATTGGCTTTTTCTCTAAGTGAAATGGGAAGACACTGATGTATTCTAGATAGAGGGATGACCCTGCGCTTAAAAGGATCCGTCGGGCTGCTATGGTGAGAATAGACAAAAGGAAGGTGAGGACAGAAACAGGAACCAGTCAGACAACCAATTAGACTCAACAATCTGAAGTAATTCAGATATGATGGTGAGTTAGACCAGGGTGGCATCACTGAGGACAGTGAGAAATGGTCGAATTCTGATAGAGAAAAGTCAAGAGGATTTGCAGAAAATCTATATATGAAGAATGAAAGAAAGAGACGAGTTGGGGATTAATCTAAGGTTTGAGAAGTTTAAAAAAAAATGGAGTTGCCATAACTAAGGCAAAAAAGACTACAAAGGAACAGATTTGAGGGTCAGAACCCAATTCTGAACATAGTTAGCTTGAACTGCCTGTTAGAGAGCTAATTAAAGATGGAAAAAGACAGATAGATAACTTGCACATGGTCTGTTGTACATTTCCACCTACCTGACTGGCAGAGAGTCCAAATTCAGTCAGTTTTCTTGTTGTTGTTTTGTTTTAGGATTTTACCATAGGGCACATGTGCTCGCCAGAGAGAGACAGAGAGAGAGAAAGTAAAAGATCACCACCCCAAGGGGGGAGGGCCACGCTTAATCCTTTATTCTCCGTTTTCATCCTGGGAGTTGGGGAATGCACACACATGTGCCTGTCATCATTTTCAACTGGGACTCAAACTGCAGTCTGCCATGTGGGAATCCAGTGCCTTAATCATCATGCCACCTGCTGGCCCCTAAGTTTCTGAAACGTTTGTTTATTTGTTTGTTTGTTTAAGAATTATTTATTTGGGACCAGCAGATAGCATAATGGTTACATAACTGAACTCCCACATGGCTGATTACAGTTCAAGTCCTGGAACTGGAGACTTGAAACTCATGCTGGGCATGTTTTCATGCATGCAAAAAAATCCCAAGAGGAGAATGGAGAAGAGATTGCAGCGTGGCCATCCCCTCAGGGTGGGTGACTTCTTGTTTTCTGTCTCTATCTCTGTCTGTCTCTCCAGCCAGAGCATGTACCCTGTAGAAAAAAATCTTTCAAAAAAATGAAAAAAAGAATATATATACACTTTGTAAAAAAAAAAATATATATATATATATATGTATGTATTCATTTGAGCATGCACCCAGTAGAAAAAAAAAAACTCTCTCTCTCTCTCTCTATATATATATATGTATGTGTTTATATATACATACATACATATATATACATATACACACACACACACACACACACATACATAAAATATATATTTTTCTAATTTGATCAGGAAGAGAGGAAAAGTGAGAAAACAAGCCACCAGGTCCATGACTCGAACCATGGTCAGCCATGTGAGAGTCCAGGGCCTTAACCACCATGCCACCTGCTGGCCCCAAGTTTCTAGTTTTTAAAGGCACAGGCTCAGACGACCATACTGAATTTCATTTACCTTTTTAAGTTATTTAACATGCTTCTTATCTATAAAATTATCACAATACACCAGTACCAGAATCTACCACAAACAATTGCTGTGGGCATTAAATTGTGATTATCATAAAGGATCTCAAAGAGTGGCTGATTCTTGGCAACTGTTCATAAAGAACAGTTATCATTCCCATCACGACAACCACAGAGTCTGCAGCATTGCCACCCCGGAGGTGAAATACAACCCTGCTCTCAGTCTCAAGGACTTTCAACATTTCCCACCCCTGTCACAACCAAACTTGATTTTAAGATTTTAAAGCAAAAAATATCTGGAGTAAGAAAATAGAAGCTTAGGTCTTTAGAAAGTTCTTTCTATTTATTTATTTATTATCATAATCTTGTTTGTATTACTTTGAATCACATATAACTTTATGGTGTATTACATTTCTTTTACCAGAAGGAATACCATGCATATTAGTCAATACAGAGACATTAAAATCCCCATCTTCATGATCTAATAGCTTCTCATTGTTTTACCAATTATTATCATTATTATTCCAATTATTTTTTTCAAACAATCACTATTTATCATTTTGCTTATAAAAAGACTTTACCCAACATAAAATACTTCTCAGACTAATCCAATTGAGAAAACTATACACGTTATCATCGTTATTGAGGCTTTTTTTCCCGTAGGGTGAGACTGAAGAGATAATACTGGTTAACATGTATAAGAAATGAAAATAAAGGAAGGAAGGAAGGAAGAAAACACTTGCGGTGACTATGAACACCTTTAAATGTACCCTTCTATCTCACCAATCTATGTTCAGTTTATAGGGCTATGCAAGTCCATCAAGTTTACTTAATTACATCATAATAAAGAAACACAAAGCTCAAGGAAGTTCAAATGGGGACCAGCAGTTGGTGTAATGGCTAGGTTGCTGGACTCCCATGTAGTTAACCGCAGTTTGAGTCCAGGACCTGGTGGCTTAAACTCATGCCAGGCACGTGTGCATGTGTGCGTGCCCAAGATCCCAAGAGGAGAATGGAAGAGAAGGGATTGTGGTGTGGCCATCCTCCCCGGGGCGTGATTTCTCGCTTTCTGTCTCTCTTTCTCTCTCTGTCTTTCTGGTGAGCACGTGTGCCTTATAGCAAAAACCTCTCCAAAAAAAATTAAAATAAAATAAAAAATAAAAAAAAAAAACAAAGAAAGTTCAAATGGCATGAGGGAACTTTACAAAGTTTCAGGGAAATGGAGTTAAAATAGGAGTTTATTTTTTTCATAATACATATTTGCCATGAATGTTTTTACCACACACACTCCCACCTATTAGATAATTCCTCACCCAGAACAGTGTATTTGGATTAAATTATTGCATGAAAATTAGAGCATATAAAGACTCTTTAGTTCTTTCTTTATCTTACCCTAAATTGTCTCCCTCAAGTGAATAAATAGAAATGATTTATATTTAGCCACAATTGTTTGAATGTAAATAAGTATTTTAGAACTTCTGCAATGTATAAATAAAGAATAATGTTTCTGGTACATTTCCAGTTTAAAAAAAATTTTTTTTATTTGTATTGAAATGTATTATATTAACTAAACAAACTAACTAAAAGCAACAATTTGATTAAGTCATCTAACGTATCTATTGCCTAAAAAGAAATATCCTTCTATCTTTTTTCACATTATGTGTAATACCTGGTGTGACAAAGATTTACTCATCAAGAATATTCTTTTTTCTCTCATCTTTAAAGTGGAGTTTATTTAAAAAATACTCTCAAATGACAGTTACACTTTTAGCCTGAAAAACACTGGATCTTTAAATTTAAAAATCCTTCATTTAGCCTCCTCCAAAGCAAAATTTCTTTTAAGTATTCAACCAACTTGTAAAATATTTTTGTCTTATATATAAGCTTTCACTGATTCCAGGCAGCAGCATTTTGACAAACAAGTTTAGCATTGAAACCAACAGTTGCAATTCAGTAGAAAGTTCTCTCTTTTTCATTTTAATAACATTTCTGCACGAATTCCAAAGCGATAGGGTCCCTGCTATTCTGAGTACAATGCTCATTACTCATGTCTGCTGGGGCATTATTGGATGTATACTTTGGAATAAAGAGGGCTTTTACAATGTCTAATATGATGTCCTTTGCAATCTGTTATTAGCCTGTGCATCGCCTTGCCAGTTAATCATCCCATTATAGATTCGGAAAATCTGACAACCCAGAGGGATTGAAATGCAGTGTGCTACAAGATTAGAAATAGCTATATGAAAATGAAGTAAGGATAACAAATGCGGCAGATTGGCCCAAAAAATAAAGGTTTCAAAAGATTTTTGTTCTGGAGATCTCTTAATACTTTTACTAGAAAAGAAACCAGAACAACAAATGAGCAGAAAGATAGGAAACCTTGGACTTGATCACAGGTGAGGAATAAAGTAAAAGCAGCAATTTGTGGAGAATTTTTTGGAAGCTACCCAACGTAATTAAAAATCAAATTAATACATACATCAGCTCTTTATTTACTTGCCCTGTCATTTGAGAGCAGGAGAGGCCGATGCATTTCGTCAGAGCCATCCCCAGAACTGCACAAGCGCCATTAATCTCGCCACTTGTTTATGTGTTATGGCTGGTGCCCTAGCTTCTGCGTACTTTGCTGCCATCTCCAGGAAACTGTGATGACAAGAACAGCCCAACTTGGAGGGTTACTATAGCCCTAGAAAATGTCTCGAGATCTTTCAAAGGCGATGATCTATATTAGAAAAGAAATCTTGAAAACTTAAAACATTTTCAGCCATCAGTAATTATTAGATTACAGATACAATACCCATCGGTTATTTATTTGGAAATAAAAGTCACCCTTAAATGAGAGTTTCATTAACAAACACCAAATTCAAAAGAAATCCCATGAAATAGATTTCTAATTTACACACTGCTTAAGAAGCTATTTCTGTTTATTAAGCAAAAAAATAGAGATAGTAGAAAAATAGTTTATCATGATTGTCACTGTTGCTATAAAACTCCAAATAATTAATGACAAATTGGTCTGCACTGAACATACTGAATTACTATAAATTCAAATTCTTTTCTAATGAACAAGTTCTCTAAAGGAGACAGCACACACTGAAATTCCATTTGCTAGTGACCATAAAAGAGGATAATAAAAATGCTGAGGACAGATAGAAATTTGTGTTTTCTCAAGAAAACATCCTAAATCAGGGGAATTCTGGGATTTTAAGTGTACTAAGCTTCTCTTTGTTGGGTAGTTACTGCTACAACAGGTCCCCATGACTCTCTTTAAAAAAAAGAAAAAAAAGGGACCAGCAGTTAGAGGAATGGCTATGTCGCTGGACTCCCACGTAGTTGACCGCAGTTCGTGTCCCAGACTCAGTGGCTTAAAACTCACGCCGGGCTTGTGTGCATAAGTGCCCAAGATCCCGAGAGGAGAATGGAGGAGAAGGGATTGCAGCGTGGCCATCCCCCTGGGGAGTGATTTCTCACTTTCTGTCTCTCTGTCTCTCTCTGTCTGTCTGGCGAGCGCACGTGCCCTATAGCAAAAAAAAGAAAAAAAAAAAAAAGGAAAATAGTTCTCAAGGAAAGTTCAAGGGACTTCTCAGACACAGACATGCAGCAAGTGCACTGAGGGTCAATGCGCTGCATAACGAGGTAGACTGTTCACAGTGTCAAAGTGCAGAGAACACTGAGGACATTACCGAAACCCTGGAGAAGAAAGAATGCCAGCATTGGCCTTGGTGATGTTTAATCAAAAATATACAACACAATTGCACTGCCCCTTATTCCACAGATAATATGCAGTATACGAACAATACTCCTCTACTCTTCAAGTTTTTTAGAGAGAGATATCTTTGCTATAGGGCATGTGCACTCTCTGGAGAGACAGAGAGATGGAAAGTGAAAAATCTCCCTTTCCCCCCCAGGGAGAGCCATGACTCAATCCCTTCTCCTCCAGTTTTCTCTCAGGATTTTGGGCATGCACACACATGCGTCTTGTGTGAGTTTTAAGCTGCCAGGTCTGGGACTTGAACCATGGTTGACTACATGGGAGACCAGCGATGTAAACATTACGCCATTTGCTGGTCCTAATACTCATCTACTCTTAAGGTAAATAATGGATATATAACCAGGCATTTCAACTTTTAATAAAAGACTACAAAGCAACCCTTTGATACTCAGGTAAAAGGTATATCCTTAATACCCACTACAAAAGATTTTTTTTTATTTATTTTCTAAAGATTCTTAATATGTGATGAATAAGTCAAAATTTTTATCATCTTTTCCCCCTATTGGATTATACTATCTTTTTACCCACGACAATATCTTATTTAACTATAAGCCTAACTGGTAACAAAATGTGCAGCACAATAACAAATTCTAAATGTTTACTGAACTGAACTGAATATAGTAAATAGGTCATTAAAAGTTATTTATTGATGATGGTTTGCAATTTAAAAAAAAAGATATATTTTGCTATAAGGTACATGCGCTCACGAAAGAAACAGAGAGGGACTGAGAGAGAAAGGGAGATATTACCTCCCATGGGGGGATAGCCACACCACAATCCCTTCTCCTCCATTCTCCTCCTAGATTTTGGGCTTGCATGCACATGAGCCCTGTGTGTTGGAAGCCTCTGGGTCTGGGATTTGAACTATGGTCATCTATGTGGGAGTCCAGTGCCTTAACAATTATGCCATTTGCTAGCCATGGTTTGCAATTTTTTTAATTGACAGAGGGCATGTGCATTCCCCAAAGAGACAGACAGAAAGAGTGAGAAAAAGCAGCCCCTAATAGAGCACAGTGATGCTGCAATCATTTTTCCTCCATTCATCATCCTGTTGGGATTTGGTGCACACACAGACATGCACTTACCATGTTTTTCAAGTCACAGCATCCAGGATTCAAACCAGCAGTTGGCCATGTGTGATCTGGCTCCTTTAACCATTAGATTAAGGGGCTAGCCTTGGTTTAGGAATTTTCTAATTCTGAGGTCAGTTGTTATCCAGGCTGAAGCAAGGTGTCACACCTTGGGTGGGTGGTAGGAGGAAAGACGGTAATTCACACAGACTTCTGGATAGAAATTAAGTCACTTTCAAATGAAAATTAATTTTCTGGGGGCTGGCAGATGGCATGGTGGTTAAGGCCACTGGACTCCCACATGGCCGACTAGTTCGAGTCCCAGATCTGTCAGCTTTCTTTCTCACTTTCTATCTCTCTCTCTCTTTCTCTCTCTCACTCTCGCTCTGTCCCTCTCTGGTCAAATTAAAATAAATAAATGAATAAATAAATAAAGTTAAATAAAATAATTCTTTAAAAAAATATGAAAATAAATTTTCTGGAATCACCAAGCTTTCATATGAGAATGATACAAGTTAAGAGTTTTCCTGCCTATAAAAAAAATACTAAAAAATATTTAATAGATGACAATTTAAGTAAAAATAATAAGAGGTTCTTAAGAAGAAATGAGAAACAAGAAAAATTAACAGAGAAAGTGAGTTAGTCAATTAAAGATCTGTCTACAGAATTAAGTTCTTATCAGAAGACAAACTAGGTAGAATTAGGCAAGGAATGTCATTACAGCACAGACAATGTATAATACAAACATACAACTTGGAGAATAACTAAAAGGCAAATCAATGTAAGTTTTCCAGAAGACTTCAGAACTTTAAAGAATTAAAGATTGATAGTTCTTAAGTTTGAAAACTATGAAAGCTGTGTTTGTCATAAACATTGAAGGCAAATGTGTCTTACAATGAGGTCAACATCACTTGGACTTGGAAATGGGCAGTTCTTAACCCTTAGACTACTTTTTCTGTCCATTATCTCTATTTTCTCTTTTTAATTGCCCAAGGATGCATGCACTTGCCAAAGAGAGACAAAGAATGGAAAAAAAAAAAAAAAAAAGCACCCTTTAATGGAGCATGGTATGGTCATGCCACAATCCTTACAGTCCTTTCTTCTCCATTTTTCTATCCTATTGGGATTTTGGACACAAACGCACACACACCCAGCACTTCTAATCAAGTTGCCAAGGCCAGGATTCAAACCATGGTCAGCCACATGGGATCTGGCTTCTTTAACCATCAGTCAATAGAAATGGTGCTGTCCATTTTTTTGTTGTTGTTTTTTAGGGTAAATCAAAGGTATGGGACAGCAGTTCTATAAATTAGTCCCTTAAATTAGTATAAAATATAATCAGACTCTTAACTGTCACTTGCTCAAAAAAGGATCTCATAGATCTGCCAGCTGCAGCAGCTTTCTGAAAATGAGCTTGTGGAGTGAGTGAAGAAAGGGGTCAGTCCTTGTCCTTGTCAGACAATTAGCCTCCCTCTCATCAAGCACCAGGCACAGGAAGAACAGAGCCTCATGATTCTAGTATGCCAGCTGTTCCGTTCATTACAGAAAGAAGATTGATATCTTAATGCTGAAGTGTGAGAAAAGCATACCTTTTCATATATCAGTCGCACAACAGAACCTGTTTACTAACACATGTGCATATCTAAACTGTGAAATTTATTTCCATAAAATATACATTTGCATGTCCCAAAAATTTATGCCCAGTGAATGCATGTGCAGATTATCAGGAGTCACAGCATATATATTTTCACAAGATACCCAAATTCCCCCTCTAACACTTCTCTAAAATTGGTAACATGAAAGTGAAATTCAACCTGAAAATAGTTTTTTGTTAATTAAACTCCTTTCTGGCTATTTAGCTTTTATCTTCTAAAATATTAGCCTAATTTTTAAAAAAATTCAATAATTACATGGGTTTGTTAGGAGTATTAAACAATGTAAAGTGCTTAAAAATGTAAAGGTATTGTACGAATACTGGTTTTTATTTTACTGCATTGAATGTGACTTCTCTCCAGTCTTACCAACATCTCGAGATGGTTGCTACAAATATAATCATATATTAAATTGCTGTACACATGTAACCCTATGGCATTTAGGGATTAAAAAGTTCAAAATGGAGTGTAACTATCATTTCTCAATATAGGTTGTTGGGGGCAACAGGAACCTGACACTACTCTTTCATAGGTCAGACCAAAGGGAAGTAGGTGTAGGAAATATAGTGGGAAAAGAAAGTGCTTCATCACATGGGATCACGGGGTTTCCCCGTGGTTTAGGTAACAATGGGACTGTCAGGTGACACCATGCATAGAATCTGTGGTCAAATCAACAGTGAGGCTGGCATATTGTGCTCAGTTCCCACTCTCCTCACTGTCCCCTTTCCCCACTGAAACTAATACATTGCATCTTTTCTCCAAAGCAGGGAGAAGGGGTGAGCTGGGGTCTCATAAGGGAAATTTGTACAAAGCAGAAAAAAGAGGCAAGAACAAGCAATCTGCATCAAATAATCATAAAGGTCTAAATAGCCAAAGTCCTCCTTGATATCTACCCAAAGGACAGAAGAATTCTTCAATGGGAAAGTGCTTGCACATCGATGTTTACTGCGGCACTATTCACGATTGCTAAGACATGGAAACCAACCCAAATGCCCCCGTGTAGATGAATGGATTGAAAAACTGTGGCACATATACTATATGGAATACTATTTAGCCATAAAAAAAAAACCCTGGCTTTTGACAGGAAGTGGAAGAATATGGAAGATTTACTGCTGAGTGAAGTAAGCCAGGCTATGAAGGAGAGATATTGTATGTCCCCCTTAATATATACTAAGTGTTCGCACTCTATGACTGAAACTGACTGACTAAAAGATGTAAAACACAAGAGATGGGTGTGATTGCTAGATGTGGTGTGTGTGGAGGAGTGGCGCCTGGGGAAAGACATTTGGAGGAGGGATACAGAGACAGAGCGTTGGCAGGACGGGGAGGTAGTGGTGTTATCTGTTGAAGATATTTTGATCAACTAGATTGGGGAGAATGTTCACATATTGAAATGTTCACTTTGTAAGCTAAATAATGTGATTGAATGCATAAAAAAAAAAATAAATTTTAAAAAAGAAAAAAATAAATAGCCACAGTCCATTACAATATGGTTTTTTTCCTGCTTCTTTTCTTTTGTTTTAGTTTTTGGTATAGGGCACATGTACTCACTAGAGAGAGAGAAAGAAAGTGAGAAATCATCCCCTCAGGGGAATGGTCATGCCACAAAACTGCTTGGATTTGGGGTATGCACACACAGTTGTCTGGTGTATTTTCTAAGCTGCCAGGTATGGGACTGGAATCAGGCATCAACTATGTGGGATCCTGCCACCCTAACCACCATGCCACCTGGCTGGCCCCATATTTTTTCTTAAAATTGTCCAGAAATCTATTTCCCAGATATTCACTTGATTTATTTGAACTTCACTCAGCTTTGATCCTAACTTGTAACTGGTTCTCTTGATCCTGTCTCAATTCACAAAATAATTAGTCAGATGACCTTTCTATGTGCCTAGGCCACTCAGTGTTTACTTTTCCTTATCTTGAATCACAATGAATTAAAATTGTGTGTATTTCCTCATTTAGATTTGGTGGTTTGTTTGTTTTGAGAGATTTTTGCTATAGGATGTGTGTGCCCACTAAAGAGATAGAAAGAAAGCAAGAAATCATCCCCAGGGGAGATGACCACACCACAGTACATGCACACACCACATGAACACACACACACACACACACCCACACACACCCAGCCTGAGTATCAAGTGACCAGGTCCGGGACTCAAATCACTGTCAGCCATGTGGGAGTCCAGTGCCTTAACCACTATGCCACCTGCTGGCTACTCATTTGTTTTTTGTATCTGTTTTTGTTTCTGACTAGATGACCTTTATATATGTTATGCTGACCTCCCAATAGACCCTGGCTGAATGGTATCTTTGATGTCATTAAAATCCTAATGAATACTTACCTTAAATTCTACCACTGACCAAATGTTCTCATACCTGTAGACAGTTGATACTGGGCCATTCAAGTGCTAAAGCTGTTTCTGTGCAAAAAATCTGGATAGAAACCAGAAAATCCTGAAGATGGTATGCCAAATAGAACTCAGATATAGTCATAAATATGTACTAGCCAAAACCTGTTATATAAGGTAAATCACATATTCCAAAAAATGGATAGATCTTATTGAAGTTTGGAGAATACCTAGCAGTACCAAAGGTAAACATGGATCTGGAGCACTGACAGTGCTCTTTACAAACAAAAATATTTTTAAAGATGGTTCCACCATCAATAGAACAACATATTTGCTTGATTGGTTTCCCCGATAAATTAGATCCTCAGTTATCATAAGTCATCACTTATTATACAAATCTGAGAACCTGGACTTCCCATGGGCCATGTATACTAAAAACAATTAACTGACCCTCCCACTCATTTAATCTAAGGTCTTCATCATTTTTTTAGCAAAGAAAAATGATCTCTTTGGGGTCCTCTGCTGTTGTTGATGAAACCTTGGGGGAAGTATTTATTTGGCTGCATTATTCTATGTAAGAATTCTCTCATTTTTCCCCAGTAGAACTTTGTAAAGAAGCAACAGAATTCTGCCACAATTTTACTGTTCTCCCCCCATTTTCTGACCTATTTAAACTTTATATTGTCTTAAGACTAGTTTTGTTACCGAATACCTGATTCTGTGGCCTGACTCTTGAGACTTATTTTCATGGAAGTGCAAAACTCTGCTGATTAAGCCTTCAGAAAAGCTGGGTCAAAATCTGAAAGATTTAGAAGAACTATAACTTAATAGGAGGATTCTTATAATTCTTTATGTCATCATGGTTTTTGGAGTTTCAGGGTACTGTTTGCATAAATTATTCCATTTGGCCCATATAATCATCCTGGGTAATGTATTAGCTCCATTTTGAAAAAAAAAAAAAAAGAAATTAAATTCATGGAAGAAAAGTGAGTCCCCCAGGCTCTTTGAGCTAGGGAAGGCAGAGACCATGAACACAGACCTCCTCTTCATTCTCTATGATTCAGCTGAAACAAGGCCAATGTCTTCAAGATTTGCTAAATTAGGGGATAGCAGAAAGGCAAATGTGACAGCTCCTTCTAAGTCACTATGGGGTACCTGTGTTCTATCTTCCTTGTACAACAGAACCAGTCCCACAATGGAAGTGTTTGAAGCATATCCATCTACCCAGGGCTTAGAACTAACCAACAAGAAGAGAATCCTCCTCTACTCCAGCCTGACACTCACCATCTAAATTCCTATTTCCTTTCTCAGAACAAGTTTTCCCCCCTGCAAGCATAAATGCCCTCTTGCTCTGGTGGGACACACCGATAACCCTATGTAGGAAGATGTGGTCAATGATTATCACCTGAGTAATTCTCTAAATGCACGGCATGTTCCTCCAAGTCTGGATATTTGACCATGCCTAGTAACTTCTATAGAATTTTGGTCATCTGTTCCTACTTGGTCACATGGGGCCAGCCTAAACTCTCTCTCTTTCTCTCTTTCTTTCTTTCTTTCTTTCTTTCTTTCTTTCTTTCTTTCTTTCTTTCTCTCTCATTCATTCATTCATTCATTCATTTATATTTATTTATTTATTTTGGACAGCGATTTTTGCTATAGGGATTGTGTGCTTGCCAGAGAGACTGAAAGCGAGAAATCACCCCCCTCCCGGGGGGGATGACCACACCTCAGTCCCTTCTCTTTCATTCTCCTCTCAGGATTTTGGGCATGGACACACACGTGCCCAGTGTGAGTTTTAAGCTGCCTGGTCTGGGACTCAAACCACGGTCGACTACGTGGGAGTTCAGTGGTGTCACCGCTACACCATCTGCTGGTCCTCTAAACCATTCCCTCTTAACAGGATGCCCTTCAGCATCAGCAGAAACCAAGTCTGCATGATCTTCCTGCAGTCTTCAGAATTTCTGCTTAAACTTCTACAAGCAGTTGCTTGAAGAGCATGCTCCTGCCTTTTAGGACCAAGGATGATATCTGTAGAACATTTTGAATCCATGTAGAAAGAGACAGTCTTCACTATTCTCATCACCTGTACATCAAAACCAAAAGCTTCTTTAGAAATTTAGTTCTGGCACCAGCAGATGGCATAGCATTCACATCGCTGGACTCCCACATGGCCAACAACAGTTCAAGTCCTGGATCTGGTGGTTTGAAAATCACACCAGGCGAGTGTGCATGCATGCCCAGGATCCCAGAAGGAGAATGAAGAAAATATTGTGACATGGCCATGCCCTCTGGGAGATGATTTCTCACTTTTCCTCTAATTGTCCCCCAAGTGCACGTGCCCTAAGGCAAAAACCTCTAAAAGAAAAAAACTTAGTGCTGTGGGCTGACAGGTAGCATGGAGGTTAAGGTGACTGGATCCCCCATGCTTGAATCATGCTGGGCACAAGCCCTAGCATGCCCAAAATCCCTAGAGGAGAATGGGGGAGAAGGGATTATGACATGGCCATCCCCTGAGTGACTGATTTCTCACTCACTCACTCTCTCTCTCTCTCCAGCAAGCATACATGCTCTATAGCATACTGAAAAAAAAAAAAAAAGAAAACTTAACGCTGAACAAATATATACACAATTTACATAACCTTAAATAGAATACTTATCTTTTAATTTATAATACCTGCATTCAAGTTTTTTCATTATCTTGTCCCAAAATGAATGATAGATTATTTACTTCCTAAAACTAAAGACCTATTATTGTACTTTTATTTTGTGTGTGAAAGAGGGTTTTTTGAGTTTGCTTTCTGTTTCTCACTTTTTTTTTTAGTTTTTGCTCCCTGAAAACAGAATCAGTCTTTCCCAAAGCAGAACTTAAGTCCCTGAGGAACAGAAAACTGGAAGCTGGAAAAAGGAAGCTTTTAATCTTTTCACCATTAAGGCCTAGTCTCAGCTCTTAACAACTGAAATATTCAGATGTGTTCCTTCTCACTCTCTAGAGTTGTGGAGCTCTGACTGCCTAGAAAGAGTGATATAAACAGAGATGGGAAAAAAGAAAATATGTCTGTCTGGATCCTTTGTGTTCACAATCTTCCATACTGTAGATACCCAAGAAATATGGGACAAATGAATACATAGAAGGGCAAATAAACAAAAAAAGGACAAATTCAATGGGATCCATCAGTTCCAGTTAATTAGTGTTCTCTGGCTTATTTATCTGAACTACTATTTCCTAGGATTCTATAGTAAACTGGCAGATTTACTGCTAGTTTTACCTGGTATCATTCCCTAAGCTTCTGTCACCTGCATGATCAGCTGGGATGAAGGACCCAAGATGGCCTCCATTAGATGTCTGGTAGTTGGTACTGACTGTCTTCTGGGATGCCTTGGTTCTTCTTCACATGTCTTGTCCTCTTCTAATAGTTTAAAACTCATACAGCACTACTTTAGCCATACATGTTAGTCAAAGAAAGAAACAGCACCAACCCAAATTCAAGGGATGGAGAAATGCTATCTACTCCTAGAAGGGAAGGACTGCAAACAATCTGTTCTACAAGTTACCTTCTGGCCACAATCATGTACATTCCTTGCACATGCAAATTTACCCAACCCTTCTCAAGACCTCAGAGTCTCATCCATTCACAGCATCTGACTCAGAGTCCTATATCTAGAATTTACAACATACTTTTTAATTGCTGGAGAGCACATTCACATGCCAGACATCGACAGCAAGAGAGAGGGAGAGGGAGAATGTACCTTCCAATTGGGCATGGTCACACCACTGTCCTTTCTCCTCTATTTCTTTCTCCATCCTGTTGGGATTTGGGACATACAAACATAAGTGTCCAGCATGCTCCTCAAGTCACCAGGGCCTGGAGTTGAAACCACAATAAACCTTGTGGGATCCAGCTCCCTTAACCCCAAAGCTAGGGGACAAATCCTGTAGCCATATTTAATCTACCATGTAATCATACACAATGTGATCAGCACCTGATAAGAATAAGCTGTAAGGGTGTGGTGGTTAAGATGGCTGGATCCCACATGGTGATCTGCATGACTAGAGTTCAGACCTGGAGGCTTAAGAAACAGACCAGCTATGTTACTTGTGCATGCATAAATACCAAGGGGAAGGTGAGATAGAAAAGAGACATGGCCATTCCCCATGGAAGGTGATTTCTCACTTTCCGGCTCTCTATCTCTATCTCTATCTCTCCCTCTCTTACAAGCACATGTGTCCTCAGGTAAAAAAGAAAGGAAGGAAGGAAGAGAGAAAGGGAGGAAGGGAGGAAGGAAGGAAGGAAGGAAGGAAGGAAGGAAGGAAGAGAATAAGCTATAGTAACTCCAAATCTTTTCATAACCAACCTTCTATACTCCAGCACCTTACTCCTTTGCACCACTTTTTCCCAAACTGACACTACAATTTCTTAACTTTTCTTGCTTTCCTTCCACTTTTATCCCTACACTTTCCCCCCTCATATCATCTGATACACTTTGTCTAACATACCCTAGGAATCTGCTTACTCCCTCTCTGGTTCCATCTTGCTTTTCTGTCTCTTGGTAATTAATTCATTCCAGCTATCCTCAAATAGCTGTCAGGAAGGGGTGGGTGGTAAAGCGTAGAGATTGAACTAATCTTTTGAATTATTTATAAAGTTGCTTGAAAAAAATCAAAGCAGTTGAACTGTATTTACGACTTCAATAATGAGTTGTAGTTTAACACTTCAGTGCTTCACTCACCTGTCTATAAAACAGAATAAACCATTTTGCCTAGGGCTATAACTGGCCTCCCACCTATCTACAATTTGTTACTGGAGGATTTCTAAAGATCCTGCTATACATCTTACTTTTTCATCCCATGGGAAAATTACAGTGCTTTACAATTACCATACATTTTAATTGGCAGGTTTAAATATATAGTTTAAATTTTAAACTGTACCTCAAAATGGTTTGATCAAAAGAACAACTTCTATTAAATTTGACAGAAGTCACAATTAGCTTCTGAAAAAATAACTTTTAAAGAGAGTTTTTTGTTGTTGCTGTTTTTTGTTTTTTTGTGGTTTGTTTTTTGGTTTTTTGTTTGTTTGTTTGTTTGTTTGTTTGTTTTGCTATGGGGCTCATGTGCTTGCCAGAGAGACAAAGAGAGACAGAAAACGAGAAATCACCACCCCAAAGGAAGATGGCCACGCTACAATCCTTTCTCCTCCATTCTCCTCTAGGGATCTTGGGCATGCACACACACTCACTCAGTGTGAGTTTAAGCCACCGGATACAGGACTCGAACCGCAGTCAACTACATGGGAATCCAGCAACGTAACCATTACACCATCTGCTGGTCCCATAACTTCTGTTTTTAAAAAGTGCTTTGTGTTCTATTTTGCCCTCTTATTATATATAACCTTGGCCCTGATTTATTATGATAAACTAAAAAATGGCTGTATTTCTTTCTTTTCAAACAAATTTCTTGAACATTTATTTCACATACCCAAAGCAACCTGAACGAAAGAACCAAAACATCACTGTGATTCTTTTTGCTAAAAATAGAACCAAAGCAGATAAATGAACTTCATTTCTCAGATATACATCCTTAGTCTCCATAATTCATGGGCTCTGCCTAAAAATAAAATACCATGCCATAAAATCTGTAATTGGAACTATTCATTTAGAAATAGCATTTGTTATTTTCTGTGCCTAAAATAGTTTAAAACTGTATGACATCCCATCTCCCTGCCTTTTCACAATTTCACTTTGACATTCTCCACTGAAATCACCTAAATTTTCATTGAAAATTTGAAAACTACCTTCAGGTATCACTTAACCTCCAGTTATATAGTCTTATAGGTGTTAATGCAGAGTAACTATCAAGATAATCATATTTATTTATTCAAAACATACATCTGGATCATAATCTACACATTCTTACTAAGTCATAAATAATTTATTTGTTTATTCAACATTTACTTACCATGGGCAGGAGATACAGACACAGTTCTTGCCCTTATTGAACTTGCATTCTAGTATATAGGCAAAGTCAGCAAATATTAATAAACTAGCAAGTAAAATAGAGGATACGCAATGCAGGTTAATGCAATAAAGAAATAATACAGCAGAATGAAAGGCTCATGGGCACCAGGTTAGGAGACAGGGGAGGAAGTACTATTGTACGTAGCAGTAGTGACCCCTCATAAAGATCAGGCTATCATGTCTGACAATTTTACTTCAGTCTAGGTAACTGACCTCTGACCGTATTTCTCACTCTGGCCAAGCCAGCTTCCTTTCTTCAGGGTTACATCGTGGCTCAGTGCCTACTCTGTCTCAAGTGTTAGTGATTTCAGAACATTGATACTGAACAATCATCTGGATTTCTAACCTCCCGGCAATTGTCTTAATTCCACAAAACAACTGATGCAAAGATTGCCTTTCTCTTTAGAGATGGATCTTTGAATTTATTATGTTCTAGAAAGGGTGCAACCCAGGCTCCTTGAGTTTAGTAGGACCTCAGATGGATCAGAGATTCAAGGTCTTTCCTAAAGCTATTACTGCTCTTTTTTTTCCCCTTTGAAGATGTATCAAACCTTTTGTTTTTTGTCTATTCAAAACCAGAAAAGAGAATTGAAAAAAATGCCAGAGGCCAAAAAATGAGCAAGAAAGCCAGGAGAAAACTATAGCTACTCTATAAAAGAATAATCTGAGTTGCCATTAAGATTAAATTTCTGGTATCTTTGACTAGACTTGTAGACATTTCAGTTAGATGTAGGCTGTCTTTTATAATCATTTACATGAATGCTTAGCCATAATCAGTGACTTCACACTTATTTCCATTCTCTATATCAGCATAGTTTTAGCTTTTTAAATTGCTATATGTGCTTCTGAAATGGAATCCTTTTCAGACCACCATCTTAATTGTTTTTTTGTTGATCAATTCCCATAGAGTTGCTTTCAGCTTCATGGAGATTTGGTCTTCTGATCTCTAATTCTTACCCACAAGGACTGAAATCATAATTCTGCTTATCCTTATTACTCACCTTGAGAAGTTACAGTGTTCTTGATGTGATTTTCCATTCTAATTATAAATCTGGGAACTTTTATGATTATTAATCAGCATGCAACATGGCACTGCCCCAATACAGAAAATATGAGGATGGTACAGTATGACTTAATCACATTGTTTAAATATAGAAGATTCTGTTAGGATTTATGAAGGAGAAATAATCTTAAACTATAGCCATTTCATTTAATTAAGAGTGCAGCACTATAGGTAAGTATTATTTCAAGGAGTGGAGAGGATTATGTGAATTGCCCCAGAAAACCAGTAAGATTTCCAGTTCCTATGGTTATGCTTAGTCTACCAGCTTGCTCTGTTTTCCACTGTGGTATGCCAGTAGATAAATACTTTGGAAGGAATATTTACTCAGGGCTTTTGCTGGATCACAACCACAAAAGTGATCAGCTAGAACAGAGAAAATTAAAAAGTTTAAGGATTAAGGAGTTCGTTAATTTCAGGGAGAATGAATATTGTGAATAACTAAAAACTTTCCTTAATAGAAAATGACTTCTGAGTTAGAGAAGCATTAGAATGAAAATTACTATTCCTTCCTGCTCTGCTTTTTCATTGTATGATAAATGATAGCCAGGTTTGCAGTTCTGGCCAATTTCCATATTTTTGAGATTTTTTTTCTGGTGGCTATTGTTACATGAAGTCAGTTTATCATTTAAACTGTCCATTAACAATTTTTCTTCCTTTTTTCTTCCTTTCTCTCTCTGACCATCCTTCATTCTCTTCTCTGTCATTCAAATACATGCAACACAGGATTAAAAAAAAAACAAACATACTGCAGTTTGAAACTTGGATATTCATTATCATATTACTGTTATTATATGTCCTAGCTAGTCAAAAGGCAGGATGGAAATGTGCTGGCCAAACTATATATTCATATTTCACAGAAATATGAAAGATTACTAATTGTTAGGCAATAAATTAGTTGCTTAGTCCCCAACCCCAACTAAAAAGAAGAAAATAAAATGTGGACAATTAGTATATTAAATGTATTTGACTGGAACATTTTTCCCATGCCATCAACAGTTTTTTCCCCTCATAAACTTTTAGTTTGAAACTCTCTAGCTTTGTAATCTCCAGGTGAATGACAAATAAAGATAGTGATTTTTTTTTTTTTTACCAGTCTTCTAAGTTAACAAAGACATTGTGCTGTGGTACAATTTGTCTCTTCACAGAAGACTTTAAAAAGTGAAAGAAGGGGTTGCTGATTTTTCATTTGAGAAAATTTTATTATGGTAAACTTGGCTTTCTCAAAGTTAATTTAATCTTATACTAAAATGTAATACTGCAATAAATTCTCCAGAGTTCTCAGCCTACACTAAAACTTCTCTAAATTGCTGGGAAGATCACTCTTTGGCTGGCTTTTTGATGCTTTGGGACTAGTAAAAAAGAGATGAGATATTTTATCATATGTTTGCACCTACATTTCTAGTAAACTTATTGGTTTTCAGAAAACTCAAAAGTGTTTGCTGCTAGGGCATTTATGAAAATAGAGGCATTATAAACTGTTTTTGGTAACTCATTCACCTATTTAACTTAAAATGTGCAAAGCACTAACTAAACTCTGATTGGGTCCTTGAGAGGGATTCCCTGGCATAGACTGTTCTTTTCCTCTTAGAAAGTTTCAGGAAGAGAAAATGTAGATATTACAGGCCTGTCGTAAAGCAAGTCCACTTTTCTGGAAGGTTTCAGTGCCATGGACTATATTGGTTCCCAGGCACATCCTATCATTCATTCACCTGCAGCATGGCTATTGCACACTAAATGTGCACCTTTATTCTGGGAAGATATACACATCCAATCTGTAACATTAGAGGGTTTCAGGATGGTATTAGAAGACTAACTGCAAAAACATAAACTAATATTTGCCTAACTCTTCTTATTCATATATAGTCTCTTAGAACCTAGACACTTCTATGGACAGAAGTCATAAGGCATCTCTTGAGACTACTGAATGTGTGGCCTTAAAAAGTTAATGCAACTTCTCAAAGTTTTAAATTTAAAACCAAGGTTCATCTAAACCACTGGGGAAATCTGACTCAATTTGTGTTATCATTTTTCACCATACCATTTTATGCTTGGTCTCTCTTGAAATTTTCTTCTGAAGTACAGACAGAATTCCTGTCATTAGGGGGCTACTGTTGTGTGAAGTCAGCAAGTGCTTTTCAAACTTTAAAATATGCATTAAAGGAATTATACTTGCAGTTAGTAATTGCAGTATGCTCTTAAATCCTGGCCTAATAGCTCCAAGGACAATGTCATAGTGGTATTTATAAAACATACTGGCTATAATAACTTTATGTAAACATGATCTCAGGTAAGTGTTCATTATGTAATGACTCCTGCTATCAATACTTAATCTACTTAGCTACTAGAAACTGTCAATACGCCCTTCACCCCATGTGTTCTTAAGTGACAAGTTCCACTTCTCCAGCTTGTTATTTATTTGTTAGTTTTATTGATCTAAATTCCATCTCTGCTTCTATTCATATGTCTAGAGGAGAATTATATTAGCACAGACTTTGTGACAGAGATGCACTGAATAGTTTACAGTGATCACTTTGGGATCAATTGCAAGGTCAAGAGAAAATAAAGGTATAAGTCTACTAACCTGTGTTTTATTTCTATTTCTCAATTAATACCAAGACACTTGCCATAAATGTAATTTTCAAATTGAGCCAATGTTTTCTTTTCAGATCATAAAGAATCCAATCTTACCATTTAACAAATATTTTAGAGGACCTACTATGTACTGGCTACCATGTTAAGTATTGAAATTGGAAAGATGAGTAAGATGCACTCTTTCTTGTCATGCTTGAATGGGAAAGAGACATTTTTAAAATAATCATACTATAATATTCTGAGTACTAAAGTAGAAATATGGAAGTTTGGGGTTTGAATTTTTGTTTTGGGTATATATAATCCCAATTTCCTCCTAAGGAGAACCTAAAAAATGTCCTTGATAAGATTGAGTAGATAAGTTTAGGAAGAGGCTCGAGAGTTAAAACTGCTCTGCATGACAGAGGACAAATTTGATAATTCAGGAGGGAAGTCTAGGATAGCACTGTCCAGTAGAAATACAATGTAAATCACATATGTAGTTTTCAAATCTGGTAATAGCATTTTCAAAAAGTAAAACAGATCAAATTAGTTTTAATAATAATTGTTATAAACTCAAAAGAACTAAAATATTATTTCAATGTACAATCAATCAGCATTTTAAAAATTATCCATGATTTGGGTCAGATAGTGGTAGAGCAGTAATGCAACACTCTGGGAGGCTGATCCACGTGGGAAGGTTTCAAACACAAGTCCAAAGACCTCCCTGAACACACTGGGCTATGCCTATGATACAAGGCTGGCTGGGGGGAGGGGGAGGTCATGGCATAAAGATTCTATTGGGGTATACCATTCCCTCTCTCTCTCTCTCTCTCTCTCTCTCTCTCTCTCTCTCATGCATGTGTGCTCATGAAAGGAAGGACAGAAAGAAAGAAAAATTATAGATGAAATGTCTTCTGTTCTTTTCATCCAACTAAGTCTTTGAAATCTGTTATGTATTTGACACAGTACATCTGATCTCATACTAGCTATATTTTAAGTGTTCAAATCACCACAGCCAGTATTTTGTGTATTGGATAGTGGCAATCTAACAAGTGAAAGAGGAGAGGAGAATTGATGAGATAGCAGAAGCCTGTGGTTGTCTGATATAATCTCTCCCTGGATCCCCCCCCCATCTCAATAATCTTCCGTTAAGGCTACCATCTTCACAAATGCTTAGTGGGAGGGATTTGTGCTATGGAAAATGACAGAAGCACTGATGTGGTATGGGACAAAAGTACAACAGTATGTTTAAAGACAAATAGCCATGAAAGGGTGTGAGAAAGTAACCAAAGTCATCTGGTAGTTGTTATTAAAAGATGAGACCAGACAGATAGCCTGAGGTGAGAATGGGAAGTATTTCTAAATGTCTCCAGTGGTAAGTTAGCTTACCCTCATGTGTCAGGTAATACCCTATCACAAAGTCTGTGCTAATATAATTCTCCTCTAGACATATGATACCCTGTGCTTCTCAATCATTATGTTGTAATTCCCCATGAATGTGAAAATACACAGGAAATTACTTTCTTCATTAGCACATAGAATATCCATGTCTTCTCCCTTGTGATTTCTCCAGTGCATGTCATATCTGGCACAGATTAGGTACTCAGCAAAGGTTTCTTCAGATTGATTTCATCAATATATTGAAATGCCAGAGAGATCACAGCAAGCTATCAAGTTCTATCAATTAGGTTCTACAATAGTCCATATAATAGATGTTGAGAGCATAAATTAACAATGAAGTCTAGATCATGGGTGAGAGATGAGTGAAGCACAGTGACTGGCAAAGCTGGGTAACTAACTGGATGTTGGAAATAAGAAAGAAAAGGGAATTTAGGATGGTTCTCAATTTTATATCTCAGATGTTGTTCCAATTAAAGAGGAAACACAAAAAGAGTAGCAAACTTGTATGTAGGAAAGCTACAATATGTTGTACAGGAATCATGAGATCAGATTTGAACGCATTTATTATAGGAGGTTCAACCACTGATTGAGAACCTCCAAAAGGAAGTAAAGCTCTGAAAATCCAAGAAAGAAATAAGAAATGGAGCAATAAAGTTAAAAATTATTGGTCTACCAGTGATAGTTGAAGTCACAGGGATGGACAAAATTGAAATGTAAGAGCATGGATTCTGAAAAGGAAATGATGACACTTGAAGGATGCCAGTTTTAAGGATTAGACTAAAAATGGAAGCCAAAGTCCTTCTGGTCAATAATGGCAGATTAAATACATTTTGTTCCTTTTAGTCAATCCATAAATCACACTTAAGAGAATAACTCAAAAGGAGAGACAGAACAGAAGCAAGACAAGATGACAACAGTATAACACATTGGAAGACAGAAAATATTTGAACAAATGATAAATAATTTAGCAGGCAAGAGGGAGGGTTAACAGTATGGATTCTCACTGGAATCTTAATCCAGTATTTAAGATGGCTAAGAATCAAGTCAATTTATGTAACATCATGAATTGCACCATTAAATACAAAGATCAAAACAGATAACTAATAAAACTTGGAGGAGAAAGCTTTTGTAGGGAGAACAAAACACCAAAGAAAATTATTATAAATGTTCTTAGGAAGAAGATGAAAGACTTTAACCATCAAAAAGAACAGGATATCATTTTAAAAAGAAGTTTCCAAGAACAAAAAGAGGGGTATATTCATTGAAAATTAGAAATTCAATAGCATAATGAAAAATTTAAAAGAGAAGTCCAAAGAGATATTTGGAAAATATTCTAGAAAGTTGGGTGAAAAGAGATCAAATAAAGACAAGGTAATTACAGATTTTATGAAGAATTTAGAGTAAAATAAGAGTTCTACATAAAGAGATGAGAGAGAGAAAAAAAAACTTGTATTAGATTCTTATGGGTGATATACCAAATTCCCACAAACTTCATGACTTATAACAACACATATTTATTTTCTTACAATTCTGGATGTCAGAAGTCTACAATCAGTTTCACCAGTCAAGATGGTAGTGGGCTTGATTCCATAAAAAGGCTTTGGGGATGATGTATTTTCTTGCTTGTTTCAGTTTCTAGTATTTGTACTTTTTGACTCATGATTCCTTTCCTCCATCCATCCACAGAGCATGTGATTTCAATCTCTGCTTCTGTCATCATGTCACTTTATCTTTGACTCTTACTATATCCCTCTTATAAGAACAACTGTGACCAGACCAGCAGTTAGCATAATGGCTATGTTGCTGGACTGCCATGTAGTCAACTGCGGTTTGAGTCCCAGACCGGGTGGCTTAAAACTCACGCTGGGTGCATGTGCATGCGTGCCTAAGATCCCGAGAGAAGAATGAGGAGAAGGGATTGCGGCGTGGCCAGACCCCCTGGGGGGTGATTTTGTGCTGTCTCTCTCTGTCTGTCAAGCGCACGCGCCCTAAAGCAAAAACCTCTCCCAAAAAAAAGAACAATTGTGACAGCAGGTGACATGGTGGTTAAGGTGCAGAACTCACACATGGCCAAACGTGGTTCGAGTTCTGGACCCATTTGCTTGAAACTCATACCAGGCATGTATGCATGCATGCCCCAAATCCCAAGAGGCAAATGGAAGATAAGGGATTGCAGCTCGTCACCCACCCCCCCACCCCCTGGAGGGATGATTTCTCACTTTCCCTCTCTGTGTTTCTCTCTGTCTCTCTCTCAGGTGAGCTCACACACCCTACGACAAAAACCTAAAAAAGATAAAAAAAATAAAGAAACCTTTTTAAGGAAATGCTCTATATCTAACTGTGAGTGGTTTGTATAAGTGTATACAAATGTTTGTGCCACTTACTGTATATAAACTATGCCTCGAATTTTTAAAATGTCACAGTAGACTAGCAAACATCTTTAGGGATGTAAAGTCACAAGATTTTTGCTTCCTGAGAATGCTACTTCAGGGTGTATTCTACAGAATGGTAGAGCAAGTCAAAAATGAACAATAGGAATAGAGAAACAGGTCTCACAAAGGAGAGAAGGCGAATGAGTCTTTAGCAGGATGGTGAAAAATCCCAGTGTGTTAACTGTACCCAAAGGTGGAGGGCAAACAACATAGACTGAGGCAGACTCTAGGAGAGAGTTCTCCAAAAGTACTACTTTGAACATCTAGAGAAAGGAGTGAGGTAAATGCAGAGAGTCTGAGGTTTAGCGAATGGGAGGAACAAAGAAGAGGGGGAAGAAAAGAATAAACAGGATAATTATTTACTTCAAAGAAATCAAAAGTTGTATTTTAAAACCAATGTAAAGGGACCAGCAGATGATGTAATGTTTACGTCACTGGACTCCCATGTAGTCGATGAAGGCTCGAGTCCCAAACCCGGCAACTTAAAATTCACATTGGGCACGTGTGTGTGCGCCCAAAATCCCAAGAGGAGAATGGAGGAGAAGGGACTGCAGCATGGCCATCCCTCCTGGAGGGTGATTTCTCTCTTTCGGTTTCTCTGTCTCTCTTTCCTGCAAGTACTTGCACCCTATAGCAAAAATCTCTCCCCCAAAACAAAAAAGTAATGTAAATGTATCTTACTAACATGGCTCTTTGAATATTATTCACATGGTTATAATGATGTAAGTACTGATCTCATCTAATCAACTTTTTAACACAACCAAACTGGGAGGGTGACAAGTTTGTATATATGTGATGGAGGAGGGGAAAGAAAAGACAGCTGAAGTTTCATTCCAAGTAGCAGAAGTTTAAATGAGCCTAAAACAGAGCAACTAATGCAGTGCCATAGGCACTATATGTAGGCACATCAGATAAATAGCAAAATAATCAGCTAAAATTTGAAAGGTTACCTCTGGGGTAGAGGGAATAGTGGGAAAGCATGTCTGGGAACAGATATTTTTGTAGTAAACCCAGTGGATTATTTCAACTCCTTAAATAATATGCCATGTACAATTTTGGTTTAAATAAAAACTTCAAAAATTTTCAGAAAGACAATGAGAATGATGCAAAAGAGACAAGATGATGTGATCCGAGTCAGGGGCTGAATTTCAGACAGATGAATGGTCAGGCTGACTGACAGACTGTGGCTGATCATGACATAGAAGGACTAGCCCAAGGTTTCCGGAGTTTTCAATGCTATTCAATTGCATTTTATACCTATCATTTTTCAGAAGGAGACTATCTCCTTTTTTCAAATGTTCTTTTAACGTAAATGCTTTAAATAATTTGTGAAGCATTCTGTCAGCACTTTACGCTTGCCGGGAAAAGAAATTTCCTTCTCTCTTCCTATTCTTGCTATCTCTCAACACATTCGGCCGAGAATTTATTACTTATTAAAGCAGATGACATTCCCTGAGATTTTCAGGAATTATAAACAATTACAGGAAAGAGAAATGTTTCTATTACCAAAAAGGCAATAATGATGGAATCCACAATTGAATATGCCAGCGAGATCATGGAGTTTAGAGAGCAAGCACTGTTTTAACCTTTATTCTAGCTGATAGAAGATGATGCAGTATTCTATTATCCACAATGACAAGTGATTTATTGGGATACTTTCTTTTCTTCCAAACTGTTTTAAACCATTGTTTTTTTCTCCAATTGCACTGATTTTTCATCTTTGCCTATGTACAGGCCTGTAAGCATTTGAGTGGTCACTTAAAAAAAAAAAAAATCTCAGCTCTAGAGGTATTTACGTTGTTAAAGATACACCACAAATTGAGGCTTGCATGCTTTGCATGCCAGAACAGTTTTTATTTAGGCAGATTTTTTAGCAGCCTAGTATAAAAGTAACCAAAGATTTAGGAAGTTTGTTCCTACAAACATGTCCCCAAAAATTTGCTTTCTAAAATCTTGCTTTAAGAAAAAACACACTGTGTGGAGAGCCAGATATTTTGGTTAAAAGAGAAGATTATTTAAAAAATGGGATTCCCAACACTGAAGCATGCAGAGAGCAGATTAGAAGCTGATGGTGTGACTATGATGATTATGTATGGTGCTATTTTTCAGGCCTGAAATTCTGGTATACGTTTTCCTTGCCCTCGAGGGAGGTGAGATTGTCCGTTGTGATAATGGATCAGAAAACCATTTGGCAAGCAGTTTTGCTGAGGTTCTGAAATGAGAGCAAAACATTTAAGAATCTTTTCTCCTAATGTTCTTCTCCAATGGAGAGAAAGACCCACACTTCAGGTCACTGCTAGAGTGGCAGATTATTATTTAGTTTTCAGGTAGGGAGTTGGTGGGTAGTAGAATGCTGAGTCAAATGGTGCTTTGCAACATTGATATCTTTTTGACAAATTGCCCAGATTTCATGGTTAATGAGCCTTTGTTATCTGTGCTTTGTAGATGTTTAAAATTAAAGTTATGAAAAACTAAAGACTGCCATTCTAGCGCATTTTCCATTATCAACTGCCTTTTGTAATTTTGTTACATACTAAAATTTAAAACTTTACATCCATGAAATGGGAACAAAATTTAAGAGAAAAATGTATTATTAAAGGTAACAATCAAGATAGCTTTAGCTTGTTTGCTGGTTTAGGTTGATTTATTTCTCCCAAGAGACAGAGAGAGCAAGCACACAGCAGGAACCCCCAACATGATCCTCACGCAGTGATGCACTTCTTGCCTCAGCCAGCCCAGATACCCCATGTACTATGGAAACCCCAGAATGGAAACCCAAGATTTTTCCCATATAGGTCCAGGTGCATTACTGCTGCACATCTAGCTCTCAAGTTGACTTTTATTTTAGAACACATAATCTCGTGAGAGAAAAATCTAAAGAGTATTCCCTAATCCTTAGGGAACAAAAGAATTAGATTCTAACTATTGGGTCATCAGAAAAGTCATGACATATTTTTCTACGTTTTACTATACAAAAATGCATCATGACTTTTGCAACAACCCAATACATAACTAAGTGGACTTCAGTACATGACTTAATCCTTGTACATCCAGGGCTTTATTGTCTGTCAAAGAACAAAGTGAAGACTAAGAGAAGAGCCCAGCCTAGGTGGTGCAGTCCACTGTATACCAGAAAGCAGTGCTGAAAACCACATAGCCGACCTCAGGTTTGGACCAGGCTGACATGCTCTTGAGGAGTACACATGCATGTGCCTGTAATCCTGGCTGGCTGAAAGGCTGGGGAGGGAATTATCAGGTGAGACCTTGTTGAGAGTGCTTTCTCTTTTTTCCTCTCTCTCTCTCTCTCTCTCTCTCTCTCTCTGCAGATAAGTAAACTTAAAGCAATTACAAAGAAAAATAAAAACAAAATTAAAAGGCAAAATATCTGTACCAAATATATAGGAAAAAATAGTATCTTCAAAATCACTAGAAGATAATATACATCTTAATATTATTATGAGCAAAATAAGGGGGGATATGCAACCACATTTAAGATGAATAAAATATAAATAAATACAAAAAAAACTTTGCTTATCCATTGGAGACTTTTCAATGTTTTGAATAACATTCAGTGTGCAAGGAGATTTAGGAAGTGGATATTCATACACTATTAATGAACACATTAAGTAGGAGAAATTTCAGAGTACAGTTTGACAATATGAGTCAAAAGCCTGAGAATTTTACATTTTATTAGAAGCAGCAACTCCATTTTGGAAACTATGTCTAAAAATTATCATGGACATGCTTTTATCTGAATGAGGTGAAATGCCACTGGAGGGTTTTATACAGAGAAGTGAAATGATCTGATGGCTGTAGGAAGAAAAAAGCGGCAAGGGCAAGACAGGGAAGCAACAAGGCAAGGCATAAAGCAAAAGGTAATGGTGGCTTGAACTTTGATGAGGAATATTTTTTAAAAAGGAAGTATGTTCACAATTTTGTGTCACACACAGAAAGCAAGTCAGGTTACAAAAAGCCCCATGCACAGTCTGCCTCTGTTTTCAAAATATCTATATGCCCATAAGTAATAGGTGATCTCTAAAAAGAGTGATTTTTTAAAATATCTCTCTATTTCCAAGCTATATATATATATATATATATATATATATATATATGAACTTTATTCTTAAAAAATATAGAAATATTTTACAGATATGACTGCATTGCTTGACTCACAAGTTCCCAGAACACAGAGCTGGGCTATAATGTAACCAACACAAATTAAGTCAGAAAAATAAATCTATCTTAACCTTTTGGTTGATGAATGCACACTGTTACACCACCAAACTAAAGAAATAAAATAATAATCTGAATGTGTAATTCAGATCAGGTGGGGATGGCCAAAGTATAGACAGAATCCTACAGAGGCATTTCAGCAACCTCTCACCATGCTTACCAGTCTAAACTCAAAGTTTTATTTTACTAAAAATTGGGGAATTTAGTGTTAGTAAAGAAAACCCAACAAATCATTTAAGAGTCAAGTTCCTATCATGAAAAAAAGTGAATGAGCAATGAATAAAAGAAACTTCACAAGAAGTGGAGGACTTAGGTATACAGCTCAGTGTAATTTTTTCGGTTTTTGCCATAGGGTGTATGTACTCACCAGGAGAGACAGACAGACAGAGCAATCTCACCCTTAGGAGGGGTGGCCAAACAACAATTCATTCGCTTCTAAAGATTTTGAGCATTGTGTGATTTTCAGGCCACTACATCCAGGGTTCAAACCGTGGTCAGCCACATTGGAATCCAGCACCTTAACTACAACACCACCTGCTGGTCCCCAGTGCAATAATTTTTTAGTCTGACCGTAAGAATTGAGAAGCATTAATATTGAGATGTTGTCATGAAGTCATTTTAATTAGCATTATGAAATATGCCAGTTATATTAAAAAGTATACAAATAATAAGCACACACATCAGTTTAAGAAAATTTCCAATGATTACCCCCAAAATAGCCATTATCCTAAATTTAGAGCTTACCATTTTCAAGCAAGTCCTTATGATTTTACCACACCAATTTTGCATATACA
The DNA here is from genome assembly GCA_026018925.1 of Tupaia tana. NCBI lineage: Eukaryota > Metazoa > Chordata > Mammalia > Scandentia > Tupaiidae > Tupaia > Tupaia tana. The sequence goes on from JAKSZU010000021.1 coordinate 25,131,750, forward strand.
GTAAGTTCTCTTCCATATTCCTATTTTTTATAAAATGGTTGCATACATTTTTCATAATATGCATTTTACTTGAACTTTTTGAAGCCCCTTCACATATATGAAAAATGTATGCATGAATTTCAAGCATTTTCTGTACCATAAAATAAATAAAATAAATCCATACTTTAAATACATTTTTTCATGAGCTCTTTTTTTTTTTTTTTTTCCCCTTAGGGTATGTGTGCTTGCCAGAGAGAGAAACAGAGACAGAGGCAGTGAAAGGGAAAGTGAGAGATCTCCCTTGGGGAGATGGCCATGCCACAATCCTTTCTCCTCCGTTCTCCTTCTGGAATCTTGGGCGTGCATGCACACGCACCCAGCATGAATTTCAAGCCACCGGGTCCAGGACTCAGACCACACTGCACTATGTGGGAGTCCCATGACATAACTGCCACACCATCTGTTGGCCCCTTCATGAGCTTTTTGAAGTCACCCTGTATGTGTGTGTATATTGATTTCAACATCTATAGTGACATAGATACAGATGTGGATGTAGACATAGATATATGCAAGGCTATATTGTTAGGTTATCTGCATTGAAAACTTGACTATAATTTATAATTTAATTGTTCTATTGTAATAAATTAATATGATAAGATTTGCATGTTCATTATCCTGTGGATAGACACTTAAGTTGTTCCCAATTTTTCAAACACCACTCAATAAACATTTTTGTAACTATCTCTTATACACATGTAAGGAAGTATTCCTAGATTTCATACATAGGAATAGAATTCTTATTTTTAAGGTTATGCAAGCTTCAAATGTTCTATACATTTTTCCAGTTGCTCTCCAAAGTTGCTGTGTTGATTTATACTCTCAGTAACAGGGTTTACAGTGCATGATGATACATGGAAATTTTTATCTTAAATTCATTTTTAAATTTTATTTATTTTTATATGAGAGACAGAAATAAGGCCCTCATAGTCTCTCATGCTGTGATCCTCCCACTACCCTTCCCAGGAAGCCTGGATCACAGGATCAATCATGGAACCGATCTCCAGTCTTCCACATGGAAGTGCAGAGCATTGCACTATCACTATGCCACCACGATTGAACCTAATCAATTTTTATATATATATATTCAATCATTGTGTATTATTACAGAATGCAAAATGAATTTTCCCAGCATGGATACACTGTATATTAGTTCAGTTGCACATATTATCATACACATTATCATCAACAGATAACTTACCATTTTTGTGACCCTTAAATGTTTTGTTTCTTTCTTTTTCCTCTTGTTTCCCTTTCTCTCACCCTTCCCCATTGCTCATCCTCCTCGCATACCATCTCTAGTATCCACAGTTGTTCTTCATTCTTTTATGTCTTCCAATCTTTCAGTTTCTGCCATAGAGTGCAGACATTTGGTATATATTGAGTGGGTACATACAATGCCTCTCTTTCATAGTCTGGCTTGCTTTGCTTAGCTTCCATATTCAGCCACTTTCTATCAAATGCCAGGGTGACATTGTTTTTTATGGCTGAATAGTATTCTATAGTAAATATGTACCACACTTTTTCAATCCATTTATCTGTTTGTGGACATTTGGGTTGGTTCCATGTCTTAGCAATTGTGACTAACGCCACAATAAACATGGATGTGCAGGTACTTTTCCAACTGAGCATATTCCCATCCTTCGGGTTGATACCCCAGAGTAGAAAAGCTGGATCATATGGTAGTTCTATTTGTAGGTCTTTGAGGAACCTCCATATTGTTCTTCACAGTGGCTGTACTAATTTACATTTCCACCAACAGTGTAGGAGAGTTCTCTTTTCACCACAGCCTTGCCAGCACTTATCTTTTTTTTTTAGTATCCTTTTTTCCTTTTATTTTATTTTAGTTATTATTATTATTTTAAAATTTTACCAGAGAGAGAGAAAGAGAGAAGAAAAGTGATAATGCAAGCTGCCAGGGCCACCAAGTCTAGGACTCAAACTGTGGTTGGCCATGTGGGAGTCCAGATCCTTTAACCACCACACACCTGCCAGCCCCATGCACTTATCTTTTTTTTTTTTTTTTTTTAATCTTAGCCATTCTGACTGTGGCTAGGTGATAACTCATTGTGGTTCTAATTTGCATCTCCTTATGATAAGGGATGCTGAGCGTTTTTTCATATGCTTTTTGACTGTTTGTACGTCTTCTTTAGAGAGTTACTTGTTCAGCTTATTTGCCCACCTTTTAATTGGGCTGGTCATTTTATTTTTCAGTTGAGCTGCTTAAGTTCCCTGTATATCCTGGTTATCAGTCCCTTATCTGAGGCATAGTTTACAAATATATTCTCCCACTCCAAGATTGTGATTCACTCTAATTATCGTTTCTTTTGCTGAGCAGGAGCTTTTTAATCTGATGTTATCCCATTTGTCTGTTTTTGAATTATTGCCTGTGCTTCGTGGGTCTTATTTAAGAAGTCTTTGCCTACTCTGACGTCTCCAAGAGTTTCCTCTGTGTTACCCAACAGCAGTTTTACAGTTTGAAGTCTTAAGTTTAGATCTTTAATCCATTTTAAGTTGATTTTTGTTCATGGTGAGAGATAGGGGTCCAGTTTCATCTTTCTGCAGGCAAATACTCAGTTTTTCCAGCACCATTTGCTAAAGAGATCCCCCCTCCCCCACTGGACTGACTGGTGCCCTTTGTCAAAAATCAATTGACTGTATGCTTTGGAGTTTATTTTGGGGTCTCTATTCTGTTCTATTAGTCCACATGCCTGTTCTTGTACCAGTACCATGCTGTTTTGATTTTCACAGCTTTGTAATATATTTTGGGGTCAGTAAGTGAGATGCCTCCTATTCCACTCATCTTGCATAGAATTGCCTTGGCCATATGGGGTCTTTTATGATTCCAGATAAATCCTATGATTTTTTTTAATCTGTGAAGAATATCTCTGATAATTTGATTGATATTGCATCAAATTTGTAGATTAATTTGGGTGGGATTGGCATTTTGATTATATTAATTCTTCCAATCCAGGAACATGGAATGTCTTTCCACTTTTTGTGTTACTATTTCCTTTTTTTTTTTTTTTTTTTTTTTAAGTTTTTCAAAGTTTTCCTTGTAGAGGTCTTTAACTTCTTTGGTTAAGTTTATTCCTAAGTATCCTATACTTTTTGTGGCTGTTGTAAATGGAATTGATTTCTTCAATTCTAGCTCAGACTGCTCCTTGTTCATGTATAGAAATGCTGTAGGTTTTTGTATGTTGATTGTGTATCTTGACACTTTACTGTATTCATTTATCAATTCCAAGATTTTTTTTGTAGATCCTTTGTGATTTTCTATGTATACAATCATATCATCTGCAAATAGAGATAATTTTACTTATTCTTTCTATATTTGAATGCCTTTTATTTTTTCTTTTGTCTGATTGCAATGACGAGGACTTCCAGTACTATATTGAAAAGGAGTGGAGAAAGTAGCCAGTCTTGTCTTGTTACTGTTTTCAGTTTTTCCCCATTCAGTATGATGTTAGCTGTGGGTTTTTCATATATGGCTTTTACTGTGTTGAAGAATGCCCTTTCTATAACAATTTTGCTGAGAGGCTTAATTATAAAGGGATGTTGAATTTTATCAAATGCTTTTCTGAATCAATTGATATGATCATATGATTTTTGTCCTTTTTTATGTTAATATGGTGTATTACATTTATGGTTTTGCATATGTGGAACCATCCTTGCATTCCTGGAATAAAGCCTACCTGGTCATGGTGTATAATCTTTTTAATGTGTCATTGGATACAATTTACTAGTATCTTGTTGATAATTTCTGCATCTATATTCATCAGAGAAATTGATCTGTAGTTTTCATTTTTTATTATATCTTTGCCTGTTTTGGGGATGAGAGTAATGGAGATTTCATAAAATGAATCTGGAAGGGTTCTCCTTTAGATCTTTAGAAATATCTTGAGTAGAATGGGGATTAGCTCTTCTCTAAAAGTTTTGTAGAATTCAGAAGTGAAACCATCAAGACCTAGGCTTTTCTTTGATGGAAAGTTATTATTGATTCAATTTCATTGCTTGTTATTGGTCTATTCAGGCTTTCGATATCTTCCTGATTCAGTCTTGGAGGATTATATGTGTCTGGAAATTTGTCCATCTCATCCAGGTTTTCTTGTTTGTTGGCATATAGTCACTCAAAGTATTCTCTAATAATCTGTTGTATTTCTGTAATGTCTGTTGTCATACTGGGTATTAAGCTGTAATTTTGACTTATCTGGTTACTTTCTCTCTTCTTCATAATTAGTCTAGCTAACAGTGTATCAATATTTTTGTTTATCTTCTCAAAGAACCATATTTTGGTTTCATTTATTTTCTGTTAGTTCATTTACTCTCTGTTTCATTTATTTCCGCTCAATCTTTATCATTTCTTTTCTCCTGGAACTTTCTGAGATTTTGTTGTTGTTGTTTTTTCTAGTACCTTGAGGTATGCTGTTAGGTTGTCTATTTGTCACCTTTCCATTTTTTCCTTATGTGCACTAATTGCTATGAACTTTCTTATGATTGCTTTCACAGTGTCCCAGAGATTATGGAAACTCATGGACTTATTATCGTTGGTTTCAATGAATTTTTTTATTTCGATCTTAATTTTTTCAGTGGTTGTGAAATTATTCAGAAGTAGGTTGTTTAGTTTCCATGTTTGTGTATTTTAAAGGGCTTTTTTCTGAAATTAATTTCAAGTTGAATTCCATCACAGTCAGAGAAGATGCTGGATATATTGTAGTTTCTATTCCTTTGAATTTATAAAGGCTTGTTTTGTGCCCTATTATGTGGTCAATCTTCGAAAAAGTTCCATGCAGGGAAGAGAAAAAAATATATTTTAAGGATATTGAGTAGAAAGTTCTATAGATGTCTGTCAAGTCAATTTCATTTATGGTGTCATTTGGATCCTGTATCTCTTTGCTTACTTTCTGTCTAGATGATCTGTTCAAAGGAGATACTGAGATCCCCAATGATTCGTGTGTTTCAGCCTATCTCTCAGAGGTATTTGGATACTCCTAAGTTGGGTGCATAGATATTTATAAGAGCTATATCTTCTTGGTGAATTAGCCCTTATAGTACTATTGTGTCATTGGAAAAGTTATGACTATTTTTCTATGTTTTTCTATCTAAAAAATGCATCATGACTTTTCTGATGACCCAATATATATATATAATGTCCTTCTTTGTCTCTTCTTACAGTTTTTTCTTAAAGCCTATTTTGTCTGGTATCAGTATCATGACCCCAGCCCTTTTTTTATTCCCATCTGCATGGAATATACTTTTCCAGCCCTTCACTTTTAGTCTACCTATGTCTATTCATGAGGTGCAATTCTTGTAGGTAGCAAAGGGAGGGTTTCTGGTTTTTCATCCATTCAGCCAGTCTGTGTCTCTTAATTGGAAAATTTAATCCATTAACATTCAATATTATTTTCAATATTTGCAGATTTGTCCCTGCCATTTTGTTAGCCATTTGCTCGATTGTTTTTGTTTTATTATTTCTGTCTGTCTCTCTTTAGTTTTCCTGATAGAGTACTCCCTTCAGTACTTCTTGAAGAGCTGGTCTGGTATTGGTGAATTCTTTCAGTTTTTGTTTGAGGATGATTTTATTCATTCATCCCATTTGAAGGATAATCTTACCAGACATAGCATCCTTGGTTGAAATTGTTTTTCTTTTAGTATTTTGAATATGTCTGCCTATTCTTTCCTTGTCTGCATTGTTTCGATTGAGAGGTACTTAATCAATTATGCTTTCTGTGTCTTTAGTAATCTACCCATAGCATGAGGTCAAATATTTTTTTTCTATGATTCCTTTTTAAAGTACTTTTTAAAAGGGTCTTGCTAGGCCATAATCTTCCTGCTCCAGTCTTCCTGATTGCTGAGGCTATAGGCATATACCACCTCTCCTGGCTCTTTCAGACATGGTCTCACTATGTTGTCCACACCAGCTAAAAATTCATTACTCTCTTGTCTCAACCTCCTGAGTAGCTGCGACTAGAGGCACACACCACTATGTCCAGTTTTAGGTGGAGCTGTAAGTTGAAATAGCTCTTCCATGTGGCTTCGGCCTGCCAAATAGCTGCATTTCCCCGCATGTAGTATTGCCGTAAGGCCTTTTCTGATAATAATTTAGTTCAATTTTATGTTTAGAGAAATTAATACATCTAGAATTTATTTTGTTTAGCCTATTATCTATGGATTTGTTCTTGTTTCCATATGAATAATTGTAATTTAACAAAATCTAAAAGTAATATTCATTTTTACTCTACTTCAGGGGGAAAAAATCCTACACAGTATTAAAAGACTCTAAATTCTACAAAACCTGGTTTCTAGGGTTATTTATGGTCACTTCAGACAGTGTTCCCAGTTGTATCATTATAGCTGGAATCACGCTTTAGGTTAGTTTAAGTTGAGCTCCAAATCCATGTGAAAGCAAGCCCATATTTGCAAATCTTCAGAGAAAAAAAATTCTGCCACCCCAACTCCCAGCTCAGGGTGAAATAGGTAAATTGGCTCCCTGTGGCAGTGGGTCAATATTTTTCTGGTTCACTCTTGACCTATTCACTGATGTTACAATTTTCTGATGGTTTTTCATTTTGTTTTCCATTTCGTTTTCTACTCCTTGACTCATTTGGATCCACAGCATCATTTTCTGTTCCGACAGGACTATTAAATTCCAATTCGTGGTTACTAAGAGATGAAACCAACTCTGACTCTACCTACCAAGGCAGTTTGCCATATCATCTTTTGCTCTAGGATTTTATTTCTTTGTTGTTTATCTCCCTTAATATTTGCAAAATTCTTTTGTAAGCATTTAAATAAATAGTTGTTATATTTGATCTGGTGTTTCTCTATCTTTAAAAAAAAATGCAGGCTATTCAAGTAATCTTCCACTATCCAGAAAACAATATTATATTTTATGTTTAATAGTCAGTTCAATGATGGAGAAGATAATTATAGGATTATTAAAAATGAAACCAAATATGCTATATATGATTCAGTGAGAAAACTTTATATTAATGTCACATTCAAAATGGCTTTAGTCCTTTCTTAGATCTGTCTTAAGCTTTTTTCAGAGACCAAAGATGAAGAATGTAGTTCTTTTCAAAGTTCAATGATTTAATTTCATTTAATTGATTAATGTATTTGAATTAAAAGAATATAAATTGATATAAATGTTTAATTCACATTACTCATCTCATTTCACATTTTCTTGATTTTTATTAGATCAGTACATGTCATGATCTACAAGAATTCAAGATGTTATTTTTGCCAAGTTTTACCACTATTCCCCATAGTTAGCCTAAGCCAAAACAAAGCAAACTGGAGGGCATTTTCCATCCAAGCATGAAACATTTTTTCTGCCTCTGAGCCTCTGCTTTTGCTTTAATCTATCCATATCCCTTTATTCCCCATTCCTCAAAAACCCACACATGTTACAAGGCCTTTTTAATGTCTGTCATCTTTATGAAAGCTCTTTTTATTGCTCCAAATATGATCTCCATTCTCTTTCTCTAACTCTCATGCAGTTCTTATTATATTCTATCTTGGGTTCTTGCTTCATTGGGGTTTTTAATTTGCTTTACTTTAGAAAATAAGAGTCTATCTTTTGTATACTTATATTTCATGAATTACTTCGAGAATTTGTAGAAAGTCAATAAACACTGAATTTCAAGATAAAAGGGCCTAAGTAATTTACAACCATTGTTTCAAATATTTATAGTGTCACTTTTTAAAAACAAGTCCTTAAAAAAGATTTAGAAATGTTAAATGCTGCATAAAATATGTGATGACATGCAAAGTAAACTTTTCTGGATTTCTATAAAGAGAAAGGATTAAAATAGATGTCTCCTAAGGTTTCTTCCATCCCTAATATGTTACTATTCTTACCTAATACTATGAGAGGACTTCAAAAAGTTCATGAAAAACAAAATTCAAGTACAAATTTATGGACCAGCCCCATAACACAGTGGTTAAGAGTCGTGCATAGAAAGCTGGACCCCACATGGCCAACTGCAGTTAAAAGACAGACTGGCACATGTGCATGCATGCCTATAATCTTGATGGGAAGGAATAATGGAGGGAAAGGATTGTGATGTGACCATGCCCCATTGGTTCTCCTTCTTTAGCTCTCTAATGAGTGTATATACTGTCTGGACAAATAAATAAATATAAAATATGAATTTATTTTGATGCAAAAAAGTTTGAAATCCATGCATAGTTTTTTCATATTTTTGTGAACTTTTTGAAGAATCCTTGTATATACATATTCAGTGTATATCAGTCAAGATATTCAAGTTTAATGCTCACATTGGCAATGAGGCGGTCACCAGGTCAGGACCAGGAATGAGAGCTTCCAAATGAGAGCATTACTTAGGGTAGAGTTTAACTGGACCCCCATGTATTGCTAGAAACCATACAGTGGAAGCAAGTAAAAGAGGCCATTGGAAACAGGAAGAGAAACTCTCTCCTACAATGTCTTTCCAGTGCCCTCTGCTTACTTATTATTTTCCATGGTGAAAACAAGAAATATCTATAGTACCCAGCTCCAACCAAACCAAGCAATCAAGGGTGGATCTGAAGCTGAAAAGCGATTAATAGATGATTGGCACACTATGGGATACAAATTTCATTGAACTTCATTTTTTTTTTTTTGAGAGGGAGCAAGCGAGAATAAGACACAGAGAGAAGGGGAGGGAGAAAAAGGAGGAGAGGAGAAGGAGAAAGAGAGGTGTTTCTTTTTTTTTGTTTTTTTTTTTGTTTTTTTGAGGTTTTTACTATAGGGCGCGTGCGCTTATCAGACAGACAGAGAGAGACAGAAAGCGAGAAATCACCCTCCAGGAGGGATGGCCATGCCACAATCCCTTCTCCTCCGTCCTCCTCTTGGGATCTTGGGCACACACATGCGCCCGGCGTGAATTTGAAGCCACCGGGTCCGGGACATGGTCGACTACGTGGGAGTCCAGCAACATAGCCATTAGGCTAACTGCTGGTCCCGAAAGGTGTTTCTGATAGGGTCTCACCATTACAATTCTCTATCCCAAGTCTCCCAGTTAGCTAGGATTGATTTAGGTGCTCAGTACTATAAGCAGCCTGTTTAGGTTGGTCCAGGATTTGAACGTGGGTCTCCCAGGTGGCTCCAGCCTTGTACAGGGGCACCCTACCACTTGTATCACCACAGTAGGGCCTACATTTCATTTTAACCTCAACTTAGGAGATTTCTTAAAATTTAAAAGGGTGGTTAGTCAGGTTACAAAGTAAGGAGGTAAATTTAGATTTTAAAATGTTGCATAATTCTTTCAATTATATTTAAATTATATCCAATTATGTATTCCCTTTGTGTACAAGTCAATGAAGTTAATTTCAATATATTAAGCTTTAGTGCTTAGTGCATTATATGATTTCAACTTATTCCATAATTTTGCAGTTAGAGAATATATTTCTCCTTTCCACATCTGTTCTAGTTTATATAAAAGTCTGTTTTTTAAGAAATGCCATGAGTTCCTCATTGGGAGTAAACAAAACATTCTTGTGACTTAGAATCAAACAGTATCAGGGCCAACAGGTGAAGTGGAGGTTAAGGCACTGGATCCCACTTGTCAACTGCATGATTAGAGTCCTGGACACAGTGGCTTCTAAAATCATGTGGGATGCATGTGTATGTGTGCCCAAAACCCCAAGAGGAGACAAGAGGAGAAGGGACTTAGGTGTGGCCATCCTCCCCGGGAGTGACTTGTCACTTTCCCTGTCTCTCTTGCAAGCATACATGCCCTATAACAAACAAAACAAAACAAAACAAAACAAAACAAAAATTAGACAGTGTCTAGTGGTTGGTATACTATAAAAGAGAAAATATCTCATTAAACCTTTAGGAACTTATTTGAATAAACAGACATGGTAGACTAGTATCATGTTCCTCAATTAACAGAATGAAGATCTATTCTATACTAAGATTTCCTTGAGTTTCACCATTCCCTTACTAAAACAATTATTTCTATTTCATTTAATAAATATAAAACTCTCTTGTACAATTTGAGCAGTATAACATATGAGTAGGTCTGAATACTGTTCTCATACTTGTGTGAATTTAGATAATTTGCTTAAGCTCCTTCTTAATTTTGTGATCTTTGAAACAGAGATAGAATAGAATATTTGCCTCATACAACTTTTGTGTGTATTAAATGAACTTACAGAAGTAAAGTTCTAAGGAACTTTGCCAAGAGCTTAAGTACACACTAAAAGTTCACTGCTGTTTTTCCTACACCTATGCTTAAGAATAACTGTCAAACACTTTTGATAGGTTATGGTAGTTGATTATATTAAAAGAAATAGCCTTTTCCCCTAAAACTTTCATCACCACACCAGAGAAAAGAGGGATATATCTAAAATAAAACTCTCTTTCCCCCTTAAATTCCAGGACCATTTACAAGTTTTTCTCAAAACGGAAGTATTCTTCGTCCCTGTCCTAACATCTGCCATGACTGACTCATCTCTATCACTTAAGTTTTGACTTATCAATATGAAGCATGTTACACATTTGCGTTTATCTATTTCTTCACCTAATTAATGCTCAGAAAAATCTGTTTAAGCCCTGGGATTAAATTTCTTAGCTTTCTGGGTTAGCAGGTTAAGATGCTGGATCCCACATGGCCGACATGGCTGACTCTGTGGTTAGAGTCCCAAATCTGGGAGCTTGAAAATCATGCCAGGCATATGTGCACACACACCCAAGAGAAGAACAGCTTAAAGGATTGTGGCATAGTCATGCCCCCTGGGGGGTGCTTTCTCACTCTTTCTACTTCTCAGTCTCTCCCTGGCGAGTGCACTCACCCTAAAGAAACAAACTGGAAAAAAAAGTTATTTAACTTTCTGATTTTAAATCTTGTTAAACTTTGTTTCTAGCTATGAATAGAAATTCTAGTTATGTATACAACATAAACTTACTTAAAAGAGTAATCTGAGGGAACCAGCCGTCCAGCTATGTCGCTGGACTACCACGTAGTCGACCGCGGTTCGCGTCCCGGGCCCGGTGGCTTAAAACTCACGCCGGGCGCGTGTGTGTGTGTGCCCAAGATCCCAAGAGGAGAATGGAGGAGAAGGGATTGCAGCATGACCATCCCCTCTGGGGGGTGATTTCTTGCTTTCTGTCTCTATGTCTCTGTCTGTCTGGCGAGCGCACGCGCCCTATAGCAAAAACCTCTCAAAAAAAAAAAAAAAAAAAAAAAAAAAAGAATAATCTGATACTGTGAATGTTCTATGGAGCAGTAGAATTTTTTTTCCTGCCAGCCTTAATACATTCATGTATTCAGTAGTTCAATTCATAATCATTTAATAAAGTGAACATTTGTAGTCTAAAATATTAAGAAAGAAACAGGTTATTAAAAGTTAAAAACTCTTTTTGCATTTAGTTATATTTAAAAGAAATAATCCCAAGAATATTGTAATGAGGTCTAGGCTTAGGAGTGAGCATTGTGCAAGTTAATGTAAGTAATGAACCTTTCATGTGAAATGATGTAGTGTCACAACTCATTTGCATCCCACTTAAAGTGTAATTAAGTTTCCCTGACAGCATGGCTTATGGCTGAAAGAACAGACCTGGATGCTAAATTAATCTGGAGTCCCTCAGTTAATAACACTCAGCAAAGAAAACTTTATACACTCTTCATTTTAAGTTCCCAAACTCCCATTTACAGAATTGTAGGACAAGGCAACACTCAAGAGAAACCTTTGTATGAAATTGATGACCTTTCACCAGACAGATGAAATCATTAAAATACCTGAACACCAAACTTCGATGAATCAGGACATAGAAATATGCTACTTTCATTCCAACAAGGAAGGCTGGTAGTCTAGAAGGGGTGATTTTACATTTAAATTTTAATGTATTATATATTTAAACTATAATATGTTTTCGAACTTAGATCTGAAGTTTGGGTAGTTTTCAGAATCACAGTAGAACTGATTTACTATAATAAATGCTCAGAACTACTGGAATTTATTTCATACTCATTTTCCAGTACTTACATACTTTATCTAAGTTCCCAGGTGAAGGTATTACTCAATTAATTCTCTTGGGGTGTCTATTTTTTGTTGTTGTCACCGTCTACTTGTTATGCTAAGAACATTCACTTTTTCTGATCTCCAGAACTGATTAGAATGCTACCACAATGTTAGAACTACACTGTTTTTTAAATGACTTTTAAGTAAATAAGGATTAAATTTATAAGTAATCCAAACCATTTTCAGAGAGACAAGAGTGCAGCAAATTTCTCAGAACCACACTACTCTTCAGGCAACAAAAGAATCTTCGACTGTTGTGTGTGGCTATTGTTTGGTGCGATTAGCCTGTCCTCTTTCTGGCCACCCCAATTCAAAGGCCAATGTGAAAAGAAACACTCTATCTTTAAACTGACAACCTCAAAATTCACTACTGTGGCCACCATGAATAAAGTATTCCCTCAGAAAGTCACTTCAAGTGTTGATAGTTCAAGAAAGATCACTAGATAAACCTCTATCGCCCAAGACATTCTCGAATCCTGTGAGTACCCAATGTGATTACACTTCATGAAATCACTTCAGTCCCCTAACCCAATACGGTTCAGAGTCTTTCAGGCTAAGTTAGCATTTATTCTGACAATTGACCTGCATGCCATCTCTACCAAGAAAGCTATCATGTTTAGAAATTAAATAATATATTGAAGTATTACATTGAGTAGAAGCTATAATATTCACCTCCACAAATTTGCATAGCACTGAAATGTCCCTAGGGCAAAATTTGCAGCAGCTCATTTTTCTAGATAAGGTCTCAGCACTTTGCAACGTATCCCTGGCATTTTAATAGAACAACACATGTGTTTTCCTAATTTTCCAAAATACTATTTGAGGGAACAGAGAATTTGCCAGGAAGGACAACTTGATGAGAAAGAAACACTCTAACAATGATGTTCTCTTTATCATTTATTAAAAGAATCATTATAGGAGAAGATTCCACATGGATACTGGGAACTAGATATTTCAGGGCACAGGCGAAATGAAGATTTTCTACTCATAATTCAGCCTCCAGCAAGCAAAGCTAGTGTGGCAGGAGAGTTGAGCCTCTGAGAAGATTCCACATGGATACTGGGAACTAGATATTTCAGGGCACAGGCGAAATGAAGATTTTCTACTCATAATTCAGCCTCCAGCAAGCAAAGCTAGTGTGGCAGGAGAGTTGAGCCTCTGAGAAGATTCCACATGGATACTGGGAACTAGATATTTCAGGGCACAGGCGAAATGAAGATTTTCTACTCATAATTCAGCCTCCAGCAAGCAAAGCTAGTGTGGCAGGAGAGTTGAGCCTCTGAGAAGATTCCACATGGATACTGGGAACTAGATATTTCAGGGCACAGGCGAAATGAAGATTTTCTACTCATAATTCAGCCTCCAGCAAGCAAAGCTAGTGTGGTAGGGAGCCCCTCTGGCCTCTATCCCTGTCTCTGTGTCTCTGAGGTCTCTGTGTCTCTCTGCTCCTGTCTCCTCATTTTTTTTTGGTAATTTTTCCTTTTTACGATTTTTTTAAAGGTAGAATTTCTCTCTGGCTCTCAGCTCCATCTTTTGTATTGTTAATAAGCCCTTCTGCTCCTTTCTCCCAGGCAGGAGAGTTGAGCCTCTGAGAAGATTCCACATGGATACTGGGAACTAGATATTTCAGGGCACAGGCGAAATGAAGATTTTCTACTCATAATTCAGCCTCCAGCAAGCAAAGCTAGTGTGGTAGGGAGCCCCTCTGGCCTCTATCCCTGTCTCTGTGTCTCTGAGGTCTCTGTGTCTCTCTGCTCCTGTCTCCTCATTTTTTTTTTGGTAATTTTTCCTTTTTACGATTTTTTTAAAGGTAGAATTTCTCTCTGGCTCTCAGCTCCATCTTTTGTATTGTTAATAAGCCCTTCTGCTCCTTTCTCCCAGGCAGGAGAGTTGAGCCTCTGAGAAGATTCCACATGGATACTGGGAACTAGATATTTCAGGGCACAGGCGAAATGAAGATTTTCTACTCATAATTCAGCCTCCAGCAAGCAAAGCTAGTGTGGTAGGGAGCCCCTCTGGCCTCTATCCCTGTCTCTGTGTCTCTGAGGTCTCTGTGTCTCTCTGCTCCTGTCTCCTCATTTTTTTTTTTGGTAATTTTTCCTTTTTACGATTTTTTTAAAGGTAGAATTTCTCTCTGGCTCTCAGCTCCATCTTTTGTATTGTTAATAAGCCCTTCTGCTCCTTTCTCCCAGGCAGGAGAGTTGAGCCTCTGAGAAGATTCCACATGGATACTGGGAACTAGATATTTCAGGGCACAGGCGAAATGAAGATTTTCTACTCATAATTCAGCCTCCAGCAAGCAAAGCTAGTGTGGTAGGGAGCCCCTCTGGCCTCTATCCCTGTCTCTGTGTCTCTGAGGTCTCTGTGTCTCTCTGCTCCTGTCTCCTCATTTTTTTTTGGTAATTTTTCCTTTTTACGATTTTTTTAAAGGTAGAATTTCTCTCTGGCTCTCAGCTCCATCTTTTGTATTGTTAATAAGCCCTTCTGCTCCTTTCTCCCAGGCAGGAGAGTTGAGCCTCTGAGAAGATTCCACATGGATACTGGGAACTAGATATTTCAGGGCACAGGCGAAATGAAGATTTTCTACTCATAATTCAGCCTCCAGCAAGCAAAGCTAGTGTGGTAGGGAGCCCCTCTGGCCTCTATCCCTGTCTCTGTGTCTCTGAGGTCTCTGTGTCTCTCTGCTCCTGTCTCCTCATTTTTTTTTTTGGTAATTTTTCCTTTTTACGATTTTTTTAAAGGTAGAATTTCTCTCTGGCTCTCAGCTCCATCTTTTGTATTGTTAATAAGCCCTTCTGCTCCTTTCTCCCAGGCAGGAGAGTTGAGCCTCTGAGAAGATTCCACATGGATACTGGGAACTAGATATTTCAGGGCACAGGCGAAATGAAGATTTTCTACTCATAATTCAGCCTCCAGCAAGCAAAGCTAGTGTGGTAGGGAGCCCCTCTGGCCTCTATCCCTGTCTCTGTGTCTCTGAGGTCTCTGTGTCTCTCTGCTCCTGTCTCCTCATTTTTTTTTGGTAATTTTTCCTTTTTACGATTTTTTTAAAGGTAGAATTTCTCTCTGGCTCTCAGCTCCATCTTTTGTATTGTTAATAAGCCCTTCTGCTCCTTTCTCCCAGGCAGGAGAGTTGAGCCTCTGAGAAGATTCCACATGGATACTGGGAACTAGATATTTCAGGGCACAGGCGAAATGAAGATTTTCTACTCATAATTCAGCCTCCAGCAAGCAAAGCTAGTGTGGTAGGGAGCCCCTCTGGCCTCTATCCCTGTCTCTGTGTCTCTGAGGTCTCTGTGTCTCTCTGCTCCTGTCTCCTCATTTTTTTTTGGTAATTTTTCCTTTTTACGATTTTTTTAAAGGTAGAATTTCTCTCTGGCTCTCAGCTCCATCTTTTGTATTGTTAATAAGCCCTTCTGCTCCTTTCTCCCAGGCAGGAGAGTTGAGCCTCTGAGAAGATTCCACATGGATACTGGGAACTAGATATTTCAGGGCACAGGCGAAATGAAGATTTTCTACTCATAATTCAGCCTCCAGCAAGCAAAGCTAGTGTGGTAGGGAGCCCCTCTGGCCTCTATCCCTGTCTCTGTGTCTCTGAGGTCTCTGTGTCTCTCTGCTCCTGTCTCCTCATTTTTTTTTTTGGTAATTTTTCCTTTTTACGATTTTTTTAAAGGTAGAATTTCTCTCTGGCTCTCAGCTCCATCTTTTGTATTGTTAATAAGCCCTTCTGCTCCTTTCTCCCAGGCAGGAGAGTTGAGCCTCTGAGAAGATTCCACATGGATACTGGGAACTAGATATTTCAGGGCACAGGCGAAATGAAGATTTTCTACTCATAATTCAGCCTCCAGCAAGCAAAGCTAGTGTGGTAGGGAGCCCCTCTGGCCTCTATCCCTGTCTCTGTGTCTCTGAGGTCTCTGTGTCTCTCTGCTCCTGTCTCCTCATTTTTTTTTGGTAATTTTTCCTTTTTACGATTTTTTTAAAGGTAGAATTTCTCTCTGGCTCTCAGCTCCATCTTTTGTATTGTTAATAAGCCCTTCTGCTCCTTTCTCCCAGGCAGGAGAGTTGAGCCTCTGAGAAGATTCCACATGGATACTGGGAACTAGATATTTCAGGGCACAGGCGAAATGAAGATTTTCTACTCATAATTCAGCCTCCAGCAAGCAAAGCTAGTGTGGTAGGGAGCCCCTCTGGCCTCTATCCCTGTCTCTGTGTCTCTGAGGTCTCTGTGTCTCTCTGCTCCTGTCTCCTCATTTTTTTTTTGGTAATTTTTCCTTTTTACGAATTTTTAAAGGTAGAATTTCTCTCTGGCTCTCAGCTCCATCTTTTGTATTGTTAATAAGCCCTTCTGCTCCTTTCTCCCAGGCAGGAGAGTTGAGCCTCTGAGAAGATTCCACATGGATACTGGGAACTAGATATTTCAGGGCACAGGCGAAATGAAGATTTTCTACTCATAATTCAGCCTCCAGCAAGCAAAGCTAGTGTGGTAGGGAGCCCCTCTGGCCTCTATCCCTGTCTCTGTGTCTCTGAGGTCTCTGTGTCTCTCTGCTCCTGTCTCCTCATTTTTTTTTGGTAATTTTTCCTTTTTACGATTTTTTTAAAGGTAGAATTTCTCTCTGGCTCTCAGCTCCATCTTTTGTATTGTTAATAAGCCCTTCTGCTCCTTTCTCCCAGGCAGGAGAGTTGAGCCTCTGAGAAGATTCCACATGGATACTGGGAACTAGATATTTCAGGGCACAGGCGAAATGAAGATTTTCTACTCATAATTCAGCCTCCAGCAAGCAAAGCTAGTGTGGTAGGGAGCCCCTCTGGCCTCTATCCCTGTCTCTGTGTCTCTGAGGTCTCTGTGTCTCTCTGCTCCTGTCTCCTCATTTTTTTTTTGGTAATTTTTCCTTTTTACGATTTTTTTAAAGGTAGAATTTCTCTCTGGCTCTCAGCTCCATCTTTTGTATTGTTAATAAGCCCTTCTGCTCCTTTCTCCCAGGCAGGAGAGTTGAGCCTCTGAGAAGATTCCACATGGATACTGGGAACTAGATATTTTGCGCGGCGCGCTCTGCGCGCCGCGCGGTTTTCTATTTTGTGATTTTTTCTTTAAAAAAAAAAAAAAAGAAAAGCAACTATAATTTTTTATTTTTTTGTCTTTTTTCTCTCTTTTTGTTGTTGTTTCTCTCTCTCTTTTTCATTTTCCTTTTTCTTGTCTCTCCACCCAATATCTACTGAATCTGCTGCACCAGCGATCACTACAGAACAGCAATCCGATTCTAGAACACCTCTGTCTGCTTGCTCCTGAACATTGAGGCTTAACTTCAAGAATTTGAAAGAAACACGCCATTCATCAGATGACAAGAAATCACCGTCGGATCACGAGAAATATGGGAAAACGAGAAAATACCTCTCCTCCAATGGAAAAGAGTAACTCTCCTTCATCCACAAACAGTTCGGTGAAAGTCATGGAAATGTCTGATAAGGAATTTAGAGCATTCGTAATGTCGAAGCTAACAGAGATGGAAGAAAAGAGAGATAATGAACTGCTAAAGAGAAAGGAGAAAGAAGTTGCCGAGTTCCAGGAGATGAGGAAATTCTTGCAAGATCTAAAAGAGGAATTACACACTTTACAAAAGACTCAAACGGAACTGCTAGAGATCAAGTCTATAATACAAGAAGTCAAAATCTCCCTTGAAAGTATTAAAAGCAGACTAGATCATTCAGAAAATAGAATCTCAGATGTAGAAGAGAAAATGGCTGGCTTAGAAAAGTCCACCACGAAGACTGAGAAAATGGCTCAAAAATTTGAGAATGATATGCGAGAAGTACTGGATACCATCAAACGTCCAAATATCCGGATAATTGGCATTCCAGAAGGTGAAGAGACCCATAAGGGCATTGATAATCTATTCCATGAAATCCTGCAAGAAAACTTTCCAAACCTAGAGAGGCATTCGAAGATCCAGTCCCAGGAAATACAAAGGACCCCAAATAGAATCAACCCAAGGAGATCTTCTCCAAGACACATTATAGCCAGGTTGACCAAAACCGCAGACAAAGACAAGATACTAAGATTGGCAAGAGAGAAACATCAAGTTACCTACAAAGGACATCCCATCAGGCTAACAGCAGATCTCTCATCGGAAACAATGCGAGCGAGGAGAGAATGGGAAAATATATTCAAAGTGTTACGAGAGAAACAGTTTCAGCCAAGAATACTGTACCCGGCAAGATTATCTTTCAGGTGGGAAGAAAAGACAAGAACATTCTCAGATAAACAAAACCTGAAAGAATTTACCAGCACCAGACCAGATCTCCAAGAAGTTCTCAAGGGTGTGCTGTATCAAGAAAATTAAACACAGACACACGGAAATAAGAGTCCAAAAACTATGAAAGTGGCCAACTTAATCAGAGGGACAAGTCTGAATTTGAATATTATATCCCAGAAGTTAATCAGGAAAATTGAACCAGAACAGAAGATAAAAGTACATGAGACTGATAGGTTCATGCACCTTCCATTTGAACAGAATCCTAACTTGTTTCCTGGCTTTAAGCAAAGTTCCTTGGCATTTCTTTGAGTTAAGTTAAAACTGGTTTTCTTAGTAGTAATGAGTGAACTCACCATTGAAAGTAGTTAGATTATGTAGGAAATTGTGTGATCAATGCAACGTGGGTGGGAAGGGAATGAAGGACAATTGTAGACACCGGAGGTGGTGTGAGAGGAGGGTGGGAAGGGACAGAGGGTCAGAAAGAGGGGTGGAAGTAATTCTAGGAACTAGTAATGGAAAATTTTTTGTAATGTGCATGATTGTATCACTATGCAGTGTGTACTGGATGGGAGATTGCATTTTGTATGCTGTGATGAAGCTTAGGGAAGGAATGTAAATTGAGTTACAAAAAAAAAGTTTCAGAAAAAAAAAATATATATATATTCAATGACTGCAGTAGGATATGTAGCCACAGCTAGGTGCTACTTTATAGGATGCGTAAAGTAAGACTTGTGTTCATGGAAATGTGGGTATCACCTGTGTTTGCTATGAGGGTATTTGGATTGATTAGGGTCTTTGGTGTTACAATAAAATGTGAGGAGAAAACAGTATAGAAAGCAAACATAGATACCAGAGACTGTGGGAGGAGAGTGGGAGATGGCAGAGGGTAAGAGAGAATCTAGGATGGGGGGAAAAAAGCAAAACATACAGAAGACAAGAAATGGAAGATCATTTGCTGACAATAACATGCTTGTTGATGTGCTTGATTGAGACAATATATAGTGTAATTTGGATGGAAAATCTCATTTTGTATGCTGTAATGATGTTCAGAGAATGAATGCAAATAAATAAATAAATAAATAAATAAATAAATAAATAAATAGAATCATTATATAGTAAAACATAAGAGCAAAGTTATGTTCAATTAAATTATTTATTTTTTGGCCAGTTGTTGGCAGTTTACAATGGTAGCAGACAAGGATTTTACTTCAGCCATCCAGCTGAGGCCAAAATGTAGTGGTTCATGGAGCTCTGTTTGTTAAGCACCTTTCTTTGTGAGTTATAACCCATGTTGTTGGAAGGTAAAGGATCACAGACAAGCTCTCTCCACAGCTCTGAGTCTGGCTCTCCCAGTCATCTCCCATAATCCACTTCTGATGAAAAGGTTTAAAATACTCAAGGCTATGGCTTAAGGTTACATTTAAAAATAGAAATCAAATTTTAAGCATGCAATATGAAAAAAGCCATGTTTTTATTTATTCATTAAATTCAAGGGAAATTTGGAAGAAAATAGATCATATATTTGTTTTACTTTAGAAATTGTGTATATCTGTTATATTATTTTAAAATATTTATAACAATATTATACACCATTAATTATATAATTGTCCATATGCAGAAGTGTACAGACCTTACCACAATATTTGTTGAGGAATGAGAAACCATTCTTTCTACGTTAACTATTGATTATAAATATATATTTAATTCATATGTATAATACATATACTTCTTTAAATTCAAACCACACTTACATGTTTAAATGAATAGTTTGATGAAGTCACGTACTAAGACATGTCAAGAGCTTCTCAATGTAAAGCTCACTATGTAATTATAGAGATGTCCTCTCAGTTCTATTGATAGAGTCTGTAAGTTCCTGATTACTATAAAACATGCTGACGCAATTCACACAGTAGTACTGACTAAGTATTTTCATTCATACAGCATTCTGACACAATGAGCTTTACCCACAGATTATCAAAGTATGTGAGCTCTCACTACCGGCAGCAATGCTACTACTACCTCCCATAAAAACAAATAGAGGGGCCAGCAGCGGGTGTAGTGGTTAAGGTGCTAGATCCCACATGGCCGACCACCCAATTTGAGCCCAGATCTGCGGCATGAAAATCACGCCGGCATGTGTGCATGGGCGCCAATCCAAAATCCCAAAAGGAGATCAGAGGAGAAGGGATTGTGCCGTAGCCATCCCCTCTGGGGGGTGATTTCTCACTTTCCCTGTCTCTCGCCAGCGAGTGTGAGCACTCTACAGCATAAAAACTAAAAACAAAACAAAACAAAAACAAACAGGAATCATGCAGCTGCATAACATGCCTAAAAGAGAATAAATAACCATGACTCAAATTGCTACGTAGATTCATTTCCAGTGAGCTTGGAGTTGATCCAAAAGATAGTTGTTAAACTGTAAAAGTATAAAAATAGTTCAAACATACATATTGAACAATTTGCCTGTACCGTACCAAAAAACTATGTGTATATGCATTTGTGTATGTGTGTACAAATACACTTTTTACATATAAAATCTTATATGTACATGTAATTTTTAAAATTTTTAGATACCTTTAAAAAAGTGAATGTTGAAATAGTTCTCTCAAAAATGTACAGTATCTGAAATCAGCAGGTATCAAACCAAAACTTTCAAATCAAATAGTCATAAAATATAATACTTAGTGAATACTTACAAAATGTGTACCTTAAATGTTTATATTTGGATTTTGGTTTGTGATTATATTGATTGAGAAAATAATGTAAAACTACCAAAAGGTCAGTTGGTATATTTAATTCTACATTTTTTTTTAAGTTTTTGCTATAGGGTGTGTGTGGTCACCAGAGAAACAGAGAGAGAAAGTAAGAAATCATCCTTCGGGGGGATGGCCATGGTGCAATCCCTTCTTCTCCATTTTTTTCCTGGGATTTTGGGCACACACACCTGGTACAATTTTCAAGCTGCCAAATCCAGGACTCAAACCACAGCTGGCCATATGGAAGTCCAGTGCCTTAACCACCACACCACCTGCTGGCCTCTAATTCTACATTTTCAAAAGCTTAAATAGTCTACAGTTATCCCTTCTCCCTTCATATTTTCAGTTCCTAGTAGCTCATGTTGATCATATAGTACAAGTAGAAAATGTTTTACAATAAATTAATAGAAATCTCACTTATTTGTAAACAGAACCATTTATTCCAGAAATGTAATAAAGGATACTGTCATTCATTTTGTTTTGTTTTGTTATAGGCTGCATGTGCTCACCAGAAAGACAGAGAGACAGAGAGAGTCAGAAAGTGAGAAATCACCCCCGGGGGTGGGGGGGATGGCCACGCTGCAATCCCTTCTCCTCCATTCTCCTCTCCAATATCTTGGACCTGCATGCACATGCACCCGGCATAAGTTTAAGCCACTGGGTCTGGAACTCAAACCTCAGTTAATGACATGGGAGTCCAGTGACATGGCCATTACATCAACTGCTGACCCCCAGCTACTGTCATTCTTTGATAGTAAAAACTTAAGTATTGTTAAGCTCCTATTTTTCTTTTATAACCCAATATAGCTAAGAGTCAAAAGTAGATGTATAATCCAATTATTTTTGCTTACTCACAAATTAGGGCCTTGTCCCTCCTCAATTTCTTTCATGTGGTATTGAATAAAGGGCCTCATAGATTCTTCTAATCCCAGATCCATGAATTGCATATGAATTCATCTTAATCAAGACCAAGTGGAAAATATTCCCAAGGAAGAAATGCAATCCCATTCCACTCGGTCCAAGTAATATTGACTTTAAATTGCAGGCTCAGCTCTTTCTTTCATAGGAGAAAATAACCAAAAGAGCATAATTTAAAATTAGAAGAGTTCAAAATCAGACGGTGGTACAACAGTAAGATCCGATGCTCTGTAAGACAATCCCACGTGGGAAAGTTGCCAGTTCAAGTCTGGAGACCTCCTGGGATAAATGTATGGCCATTATCTAGGGCTGGCTGAAGCCCAATGGTTGATCATGGCATCAAGACCCTCTTGGGGTTCTGTCTCTCTCCTCTCTCTTTGTCTCTCATGAGAGAAGTAAACTTTAAAATAAAAATTTCAATTAAATAAATGTGATTATTTAGCACATTAAACAAATAGAACCAAGGCTTAAATTAAACAAAAATATAAAATTGCTTTGGAAGCCAAACTGATCATTTATAATTCCTAGATAAAGATCTATTTATGGGACCAGCAGTTGGCATAATGGCTATGTCGCTGGACTCCCATGTAGTCGACCATGGTTTGAGTCCTGGACCCGGTGGCTTAAACTCACGCTGGACACATGTGCATGTGTGCCCAAGATCCCAGAAGGAGAATGGAGGAGAAGGGATGGCGGCATGGCCATCCCCCCCTGAGGCATGATTTCTCGCTTTCTGTCTCTCTCTGTCTTTCTGGCCAGCCATGTGGGAGTCCAGTGCTTTAACCACTACACTACCTGCCAGCCCTGTGAGTAATTTTTGAAAGGATCATAATTATACTGCTGACTATTGGTTCTTCATGCTTACTTCTTTAATGAAAAGTAATCGAACCAGCTCTGTTTGCTCAATAGCCCTAACTTTATTGTGGTTATTAATATCTATGCCAATTTCTGGAAAGCATGCTGAGATTTTGGAGAGTTGCTAAACAGCCACCTTATACCAAGGAGCCTAGGCTGGTTCAGAAGACTGTAATTAATGGATCTTACAATGTCTTATTGCTGCTTGAGTTAATAATTTTAACCTTCCTCATGCATTCAGAAGCTGATCATGTTTATTATATTGGTTTTAGTTACTCATTGATTTACCAAAAATTATTTTTTACTATTTTATTAGTATTATGATTTGAATGCAGCCCCCAAGTAGTCATGTGTTGAAATCTGATTATGACAGTATTAAGAGGGTAGAAACTTAAACTGTGAGAACAGAGGTAGAGACTTCGGGAGGGTG
Organism: Tupaia tana; assembly: GCA_026018925.1. Lineage (NCBI taxonomy): Eukaryota > Metazoa > Chordata > Mammalia > Scandentia > Tupaiidae > Tupaia > Tupaia tana. The sequence goes on from JAKSZU010000021.1 coordinate 25,155,026, forward strand.
ATTGGGATTAGTTAAATCAGCAGGATCACAGTGATTTAACACTGGTGGGTTTATAAGGAGAAGGAATGCGACTAAAGCAGAAACATGAACACAAACACAAATTCTCACTCTCATGCCATGTATGTCCTGTGCCACCTTGGAACTCACCAACAAGACAACCTTACCAAATGTGACCCCTTTACCTTGGACCTCCAAAACCATGAGCTGATTAAACTTTCATTCTTTATAAATTGCCCAGTCTATGAAATTCAGTTATCAAGCAACAGAAAATGGACTAAAACAATTAGTTTTGTATTTTTTTAGTAAATTTTTTTCACTGATATCAATTTTTTACCTTTGAAAGATGTCCATCCCCTTAATCATTTTAATAATGTAATCTTTTCCATAGGAATAAGGCATAACAGAGTATTTGGAAACTAACCATGTTCCAAACAGAATATTGGATTCCTTCTTTATTTATATTACCTCTCCATAGACATACTACACTGTTCCCAAAGTTGATCCCATCAACCCTAATGAAGAATCTAATCTTAACTGAAGTCAGCTCAAATCATTGACAGTCCCATTCTAAAAATTATCCATTTGGAAAATGGTGGTGATTAAGAGCCAAATCACCTTCACTCCCCAGAGATCAAGGCAATTTAATTTTAAAAACTATTGAGGGAACTTCCATGACAATGTTGTCCATGGGACAATTTACAACTTCTATGAAGAAACCCATAGTTAAAACCAATGGTCTCTGATAAACACAATCCACTGATCACAGTCATTTCTCACTAAACCTATTCTGCATCTAGAGAAGGACGTACTAATATCCAGGAAGACTCTGAAATATCCTATGGTGTAATTCTACAGCATTGCCATTAGTTGTTTCCCTTTCAGAATATTTTAAGAATGATCTTTTTAAATAAGGAGTCTATCTCAAATAACTAGATTCCCATATACTACACTGCTACCAGCACAAACATGATAACTTGTTCAACTTGCTTTCAAAACAAGAAGTCAGAGGAGTTCTCCATTATGATTAGAATCTCTTGGTTCATTCTATGGTAATATTCTCTTAAGAATTAAACATCAATTATTTGGTATGTCATTTTTCCAAAAACAGTTTTCACAAAATGATTTTTTTCTGAAGAAACAAATCCATCAATCTCCAACAAGTATTAGGGTCCAAACAAAACATCATTGCCCCTCTCTTCACTCTACCTTTTTCTGTATCAAAAAACTTAATTTCTGACTTTATCTAGCTTTGAGTTGTTATTCAGGAAGTACTTAGTGAAGGCAAGCACTTTGCAAATAAATGAGCATATGTGATCAACAAAAGCAAGTGTTTGCCCTCATGGACCTTATATTTCACCTATATTCACAGCAGAGAGGTTTTCTTACTTTTATATTATAACTTCTTACCTACACTTAATTGTACATCTTATGGCACAGAACATGGTTTTTCAAAACACACATGCAGTGTGTGACAATCAAACCAAGGGTGATACCATATACATCATTTTTGACAAATAACCTTACATGCTTGCACTTATTAAAATGCCTTTTTCCTGAGCTCCTCCTATCTACCCCCACCATCCACCTCCCTCTCATATAGTCTCTGGTATCTACCCTTGCCCTCTCTACTATTTTGTCTTCTAATCTTTCAATTTCTGCCACAGTGCTATATTAGGTATATATTAAGTAGGGACATATAATGTTTGTCTTTCATAGCCTGGCTTATTTCACTTAGCTGAAGTCAGCCCAAATCTTATAGATTCATCTACTTTGTATCAATGACAATCTGTTTTAGGGACCAGCAGTTGGTGTAATGGCTATGTCGCTGGACTCCCATGTAGTTGACCGTGGTTCGAGTCCCGGACACGGTGGCTTAAAACTCACGCCAGGCGCATGTGCGTGTGTGCCCAAGATCCCGAGAGGAAAATGGAAGGAAGGAATTGTGGCGTGGCCATTCCCCCTGGGGGGGGTGATTTCTCACTTTCTGTCTCTCTGTCATTCTCTGTCTTTCTGGCGAGTGCACGTTCCCTATAGTAAAAACCTCTCAAAAAAAAAAAAAAAATGGTAGTCTGTTTTTTATGGCTGAGTAGTATTCCATTGTGTATATGTGGTATTTTTTTTTTTAAATACAGTTATCAGTTGTCTGGCACTTAGGTTGATTTCATGTCTTAGCTATTTGAGTATCAGTATACACACAAAAGGCAAGCATCTTAAGTCCCTTTACTCATTTACCAAGAGAACAGGTTGCCATTTTTGATTTGCTGAAAGCACTGCAGAAAAACTGATTAATGTTTGAAACTCAGATTACAGCAATAAATCATCCAGCTTATGATATCATCTGCTATTCCCTTCTGCTTGAGAGAAATATCATTCTAAGAGGTTATCTAGCTTGTACATCAGCATGTCTCCATTGTTTAGCACACTTAATATTTGTTAGATGAATAAATGAGCAACATTTCAAGTAATGAATGAATAAATAAATATCATCAAAGTATCTATTCTTGGAAAACTCTATAATAACTGATTCATTTAACACCCTTAATTTTCCACAGTATCATCCTTCTTGCTTCCAAAGTGACTGTCAAGTGTCCTTCTTACTGTATTAGGCAGCAGATCAAGTCCTAAGAAAAATTATAAATACACCAGTTATAGGTCAAGATAGTTGTTTTTGTGCTCTTTACCACACCCTCATCCCTTCTTCTGCCTCCCTACATGTGGATCTTTTGCTGACAAATTTTTTAATCACTTATTTATTTTATTTTATTTTATTTATCATTATAACTGTTATTAATTTTGCTATAGGGCATCTGCTCTCGTCACAGAGAGACAGAGAGAGAGAGAGAGAGAGAGAGAGAGAGAGAGAAAATGAGAAAGCAAGTCACCAAGTCTAGGAGTCAAACCATGGTTAGCCATGTGGGAAATCCAGCACCTTAACCACCATGCCACCTGCTAGCCCCACTGCTGAATTCTTTGAATCTTGCTCTTACTGGTGAGTCAAAACACTTTGTAGAGTAGCTGAAGAAGGTCACCAATATGCCATTTATGCTATTATCACAAAAGATAGCTCCTTTGTTTACCCAAACTGCATCAACAGCAGCCCACTGCCTATCTTCTCACATACTACAATTTTCCTCCACTAAATTGAAAAAAAAGGTTTAATTTTTTTTAATCAGAATAAATTAAACATGTTCAGGAACCACATTAAAATAAAGCCCTCAAAAATCTTACAGGCCAATCACTTCAAGGCTTATAGTAAGGAATTCTATAATTTCAAAGATGTGTTTATTTAACTATTTGAACAAACTAGAGTTGCTTTTTGAGAAAAGCTTTGGCTCTGAGATACTTGTGTACAATTTCTTTGTAAAGTAAGTTGGATTTTTATTTCAACAAGAATATAAGGGAGGCTCTTCAATGTTCTCTCTGAAACACCATTTTGAACACCAATTTGCCTGTGTAAAATCATGACATGTATGCTTGTCAAGGTATTATGGAGTTATCGTCAGTTGAAAATATCTTAAGTCAAAAAATACATTCATTTATCTAACCTACCAAAAAATATAGCTTAGTCTAGCTAATCTTAAACACACTCAGAACATTTATATAGGCACACCACTGGGCAAAATCATATAACACAAGCCTATTTACAATAAAGTGTTGAATATCTGATGTCAGTTATTGAATACTGCACTAAAAGTAAAAAACAGAATGGCTTACTGCCACTGCCCAGTATTTTTTAAGAGAGTTTTATTTTTTGGTTTTGTTTGTTTTGTTTTGTTTTGTTTTGTTTTTGCTATAATGCGTGTGTGCTCACTGGAAAGACAGAGACAGAGAGATAGAAAGCAAGAAATCACTCCCCTACACCCCAGGGTGGATGGCCATGTTATAATCCCTTCTCCTCTCAGGATTTTGGACACACATGCACACATGCCTGTCATGAGTTTTAAGCCACCAGGTCTGGGTCTCAAACCACAGCTGACTACGTGGGAGTCCAGTGACATAACCATTACGTCATCTGCTGTTCCCCATACTTTGTTTCTTCAAACAATAATATTTATAATTCTCTCTTGAGAAGGAGTATAATGTCCCTCGTTTAAAGAACAAATTCCTCATGAAAACATGTATCATATTGTCCTATAGAACTGTGCAGCTAAAAATGCAAAATGTTTATTAAAGTGTTTTAATAATGTTGTGATGGATTTCACAGGGAGCACAAGTTTCTATGAAACTTCTAAACAAACAAGGTACCTTACTAGAAAAAGCACAGAAGGAAAATTTTTCCTCATTCTGTAGACTCCCAATGTAGTTTCACGGCTTCGTGTTGTTTTCTCTAGTTTTTGTATTTAAAAACAGGGGCAGAAATATTTAAGGTACATAGAAATAAAATGTATAAAAAGTTTGGAGAAACATTGTTTGTAAGAAATTCAATAAATAATAACTTAACAAAACATTATGAAAAGTTAAATACATTTCATTAGAGCGAAATCTTTAAGACAGCAGAGACCACATATACATATTTGACTTTGCATCCTTTGTCCCAGCAGAGACCCAGGTCCATAACAAGTACTCACAAAAAAATACTTGTTGCTGGGCCTGTAGCATGGTGCCAAAATTCCAAAGGAAGAAAGAAATGGAGGTGAAGGGATTACACTATGACCATTCCTCATGGGGAGTGCTTTCTCTTTCCCCTCTCCCCCTCTCTGTCTCTCTCCAGCAAGCAATGAATGAATGAGTAGATAAATAAATACATTTCTGTAACTAATTTTGCTTTTATTAATCAAATCTATTTTCTAACCTCTAACATACCACTTTCAGTAGCAATTTGCTAGATTTCTCAAGTGCACATACCTTTTACACACATTAAGATGATCAAGACAAAACTGTGCTCTGATTTCCTGTGCTGACTGTACTAGATACTACAGTGCCATGGCACCAAAGCATTGAAAGAATTTAGCAAATCATTTAACTCTGTGTGACACATAGACAGCAGTGTCAAAGCTGTCACTTTGTTTCTGTTACCTCTGCTATTGTTCACAGGATCTTATTGCAGTTGACATCCAACTAACAAACAATAGACTCACACTCCTCTCAATTTTCTTCATTTCTCTCCTTTTACAAAGTGGAAAGTCAAGTGGCACGGTTAATAGAGCTGTAAAAAACATAGTACCAAATTTATTTTAATGGCTGTATGGGTGTCATTGCTTTAGGACAGCTGCTCTCTGAATAAATACACTCAGGGCCTAATAACTGTACAGAAACAGGCCAAGGCAGATGTCCATTGTTGGGACCTGAAGACTTGTTGGCAAACCGCTATCCAATTAGGATTACTGGTCTCAGCTGCAAGTTCCTTATAGCTCAAAAAACTGCCCAACTGCTCTTGTATGTAGAGGCTCCTAGATCGATTTCTTACTGGAATAGATTCCTCACACACAAGGATAATCCTTTATTTGAGGTTTAGTCACTTGAATTCCTCTCTGTATTCTTCACTGTCAGGCTTTGCAATTTTTATTTATTCTTGGTAGAATGCACTTACTGTTGTAGTTATGGCACTTTTCACTCTAAGCCCCTCTTTTCAGGGCCTTGGAGAAAGAAAGGTCTTTAGCTAGAAATTTCTCATGCTTGTTGACAGTTTGGAATGATTTATTTCACAAGAGAACAGAGGTTAAAAGAGTAGAAGGAAAAAAATCATTCCACCATCTTTGGGAGCTTGATCATCATTTAATCACAGGTGTATTATTAAATGAAAGATGATAGCTTTGGACATTTAATTTAATTGATTTTTATCTTTATTTAGGAAGTAATACTAAAATACTTTAGTCTTATGGATAGACCCAATAGGCAGAAAATAATTTATTGTGATTAAATTAATTTTAACTTTCCCTCCACAGTAACATAGTAGAAGGGATTACTATAATACCAGGCAAAGAGAATATGCTTTACTCTATACACACTCACAAATCCATATATATTTGCTCATATATGGATCTACATATAAACCAACACTTATTTACTCCACGGTTGTCTTTTCAGATGTTTCCAACACTAGCCTCCTCCACACCTAGAAGAGTCCATAATAATAAAAACTGTCACTCTGTGAAGCCTCTACTTAATATCTGACATTTCCATCCACGGTTCTCTAAGACATTTTCTCCATGAGAATTATTGCATATATACTTAGGGCTAAATTATATAATGGTTATTGAAACAATTATTCAACAATATTCCAAAATGCATCAAACTCACTTTGGGACTCTCTGATTGTGCTACATAAGAAATAAAATATTTAGAGTAAACTTCTTTAGAGAATAGCAAGATTCAAGGCAATCTATTGCTCTTGTCTCTTCTTTTTCTAATAAAAGAAATTCTTTAGAGTAAGTTATTGCCAATAACTTACAAGCACATCCAGGAAGAGGAAAGAGAAAGAATAGTGAGTAAATTTGCTAAAAGACTATTCCAACTTCCCAAGTGTAAAGTCTTCAATATCATCTATTAAATAGCAGAGAGGTTGCAGTAGAAAATAGAGAGACTGAAACTAGTTATAACTACTAGGAAGTTAAAGGAATTTTGTTATCTCCAATTAGGTGCAAGAGCAGGATATTTAGGAACATTAAGACCCTAGTTATTTAATTACAATTTATTTTGCCAAACTTAAAGACTCTACAATGAATAAATCCCACTGAAAAACTGTATTGAATTCATATTCAGATAGTGATTTCTCAAAGGCAAGTTTTTATACCAGAAACAGAAACATTAAGGAAATCTACACTAAAAATATGAAATTATATATTGTATGTATTATTATATTTTTATTCTCTGAGCCCTAAAACTTGATTTTGCCTCAAATTTATAATTCTAAATATATAATTAAATGAAATAACCTTTAATTATTTTCCCCTAAAAATGTTTGACTCAGGGTAAGATTAAGAGTAAGCTATTCCTTAAATTATCCATCCTCTGTTTAGAGCAGAACCAACAACTAAGAGGTGAGCTGGACATGAAGATTGTATGTTGGGATGTTCTCAAAAGAACACATTTCCAGGACAGAGTGCAAGCTGTTATATAAATAATACCCTGAAGTCAGTCTCACGTGAACAAGGAGTTGTTTTAGCTATTGCTCTAGGGAAAATAAACAAGCATATAAGGAAAATGTACAAAGAAAGAGTCTCCTTTCTTCTAGATATGAAATGTCACATTGATATCAACTTCCTGAGTACAAGGAAAAAAACTGGTGCCTAACTTTCCAATATTGAAAACTACTATGCACATTTAGAAATTACTTCTCACAAATTCTCAAATGGTATATAATTTTATGTTCAATCAAACGTTACGATTACTGTGTATGGAGCACAGTAGGACCATTTAGCAGGCATATTATTTGGGATACAAATCTTTACCGGTGGGTTTTTTTTTTTTTCTTAAAAAAAGAAAAAGCATTGCATAAACCCAGCTAGATGTCAGTCAGGGTTCAAAATGAAAACATATGCATGCACCATTCAGGACTTACAAATAAATAAAAATGGAAAGGTCAGCAATGGTCTTTCTTCCTCACCATTACTAAACCTTTCAAATAAGCTCAGGAAATGTATGCAGGTGGTTTTTTGATTAATTTGATAGAGGTACATCTATGGAACCAATTTACAAGTGATTTGCAGGCAGGCTGGCATTACTGAAATAAACGGAGCTATTACTATGATTTATGCTACTATTCCTAACACAAATGATAAAGTGAAATTTACAGTCCTTAATTACCACCATGAAAAATTGGGAGGGAGAGAAAAGAGCAAAGATTGGCAATTTGCAAACCTGTCAGTAAGGCAAGATGCAAAAATCCATTTTCCTTATGTTTAAAAAAAATACGGACTTTACTATATTGTTATCAATCCCTGTAGGGAGAAGAGAGAGTTCAAATATAAATAAATAAATGAATGAATGAATGAATAAATAAATAAATAAATAAATAAAATAAAGTAAACAAATGACCAGAACTTAACCTTGAGCTATCAGGAAGCATGGCTTAAGGAATCAGCTGAGAAAATGTAGCTTCTTGCTATAAAAAGGTGACAAAATGTAACATTCCACTATATTCTGGGCCACTCATAAGATATATTTTACTCTTTAAATCCTTTTTTTTTTTTGGTGGGGGGGGAGGGTTTTGCTATTGGGCACGTGCTCTCACCAGAAAGACGGAGAGATAGAAAATGAGAAATCACCCCCCGGGGGGATGGCCATGCTGCAATCCTTTCTCCTCTCAAGATCTTGGGCACCCATGCACACACACCCCGCATGAGTTTAAGCCACTGGGTCCAGGACTCAAACCACAGTTGACTACATGGGAGTCCAGCAACATAGCCATTACATCAGCTGCTGGCCCTTATTATATTTTTTAAATATTTTAGGGGGCCAGCAGGTGGCATGGTGGTTGGGATGCAGGACTTCCACATGACCCACCACGATTCAAGTCCTGGACCTGACAGCTTTCTCTCTCTCTCTCTTTCTCTCTCTCTGGTGAGTATCTGTATCAAATCAAAGAATAATAATAATGATTTAAAAATTAAATAAATAATTATTTTTTAATATATATTTTATAGGAGGAAGGAGAAGTAAATTAAATAAATGCTACCTTCTATTTTTAACTAAATGCTTTTCTCTTGTGCCATTTATATCTAAACAGTCCTTGAAGTTTGCTAGGATGCTAAAAGAAGTGTACAGAAACCTTGTTTTCCATGGATTACTAGCAGAGCTATCTGGTGGAGATCCTCCTCTGAGAGACACGGCTCAAACACTGCAGTTGCCAAGAGGCTGACGGTAATGTGAACACTGGCCTTGTGGTGCAGTCCTCTCTCCATTTTCCATCACTCTCTACTTTAACCTCTACTCTTCCCAGAGCCCTGTAGCAGATGATCCCCATTGTATAATGAGGAAGCCAAGTCCAGGGCCATTGTATAGTTTAAATATTTGAATCTACACATCCCAGACCCAAAGGCATGAGCTCTAAAGTCATTGTGCTGGGTTATCTTCCCAAATATAAATATTTGCTTTATAATTTTATCAGAGATTTATTTTTTAAAAAATAAATTTTCCTTTTTTCAAAACTGTAATTATAAATACATGGTCCACACAGTCACAATATTTTATTTATCTTAGTTTTAAAACCAGGGAAAACTCTGTTATGAAAAAGATATAAATAAATGTTCAAAAGTTGGAATCTAGATGGAGGAGAGGTAATTTATTGATGTAAAACAGCAGAAAATATTGAAACTTCAGTGCATATAAAGAGAAAAATAATGAAAAGCAAGTTAATTTACCCTTCAGACCCTTGAAAGGTTCAGGTCTTGGGTAGACAACAGACACTTCGAATGACATGGGTAAGGCTCAGGACTAAGCCCAGGAGCTTGACTGAAAGAAACAGTGGTTAGTCCCACAGATCTTCTCGGTAAACCCAGGCAGCCCCAAAGGTACCTATTCTCCCCACAGAAGAGATTTGTTCTTTAGAGAATTAAACCAGAAGGATTGTTGACATGGTGATACTAGGTAGGAAGGGTATTGGGGCTGAAAAAGTAGATTGAATATAGTGGATTAAATAAGTCTGAACACTGAATGATAGAAACTCCAGCCTCATTTGTTGTCCTGCTTGCAGTCCTGAAGAAAAACCAGCCAGAAAATAAGCTGAGTGATTCTTCTAAAAATAAGAAAGTAAATAAATGCTAGAGAAGACAGCTAAAAGACCACTAAACTCTAGAAAGTAGTTGGCTGTGAGGAAAGAACTAGAGTGAGGAAAAAACTAGGAAAAGAGTACTCAATTTGGCCGTAAGCCTTTAGGCTTTTTCTAAACCATGTGCATTTTTAAAATAATGTTCCAAAATAAAATTGCTTTTTCAAATATATAAAAAGAACTTGACTGCCCATCAATTGAGAAACACATGAATTCTCTTTGTGAAAACAAAATACAACAATTAAATTAGTAAATCATTACAAAATATGACTTCGCAAAATATTTTACTTTTGCCATATTTATATATATATATATATATATTATGTATATATAATATATATGCATATCTATGCATATATAGATAGCTGTTTTAGACTCTGTCATTCAGTTAATGGTTCTTTTCAATTTATTAAGAAGAGATCATTTCATAAACTTTCAAAATACACAAAACACTGTAAGACAGGGTTTTTTAATAGGTACACATGTTGAAAAGCATGAAAATACTACAGAAAGTATATAGAACAACTTTAGAATAGTGAAAGTAGGAAACACTGGGAAAAGTGGTAAGAAAGGAAGAAAGAGAAATGGATTAAAGGGTAGGCTGTGGGTATATCTACAGTGATGTATTTTTCAATTTCTGTCAAGTCTAGGAAGTAGCTGTCATTTTCTGTCCTTCTCAGTTGTGAAAAATTTCATTTTTTTTAATCCTGCTTTTCATGTTCTCAGTTTATGTAAGATTTTCTAAGTACACACTATTCTCTGCTATTTCTTTTAGAGGTGAGTAGAAACTCTATTCCCAGAAGAACAGTTATCATTATTAAATGCAACAGACAGGAGCACAACACATGTAAACCGGTAAGTCTTACTACATACCCACCAATAAATGATCCAAAGTAGGGGCTGATTAAAAAAAAAAAATAGCTTCAGACCAGGCACAATGCACGGCAGTAACACAATGCTCTGAGAACATGGGAAGGTTACCATATTCATCCCAAGGTCTCTCTGTACTACTCACCTGTACACCACATGCCCGTGATCCTGGCCAACTGGGGGTGGATCGTGGCTGAATACCTTGTTTGGGGTACCTGTCTGCCTGGCTGTCTCTCTCTCCTCCCCCCCTCACTCTCTCATAGTATAAGTAAATTTAAAAAAAAAAAATTAGCCTCACATATGCAATCCTCTCCAGTCCTTGAACTCTCTTATTTGCTTCCTTTTCCCATAATTTTGGAGAAGAAAATCAAGGTAAAAAGTTAAGTATATAAGTATTCAAATTTCAAGAACCATTTAAACCTTCATTTCAAGATATAATCATTACAAAATAATGGTCAAATAAAATGAGTAAAGATTTGTATTACTCACTGCAAATGCTTCACCATTACAGAGCGGCCAGGACTAGGTGCTGTCCGTGCCTAACCGAACAGAAAAGAAGTATAATGAGAGTTGAAATTAAGCTGATAGCTCCAGCATTTTCAAATTAAAGTGTCATCCAATTCTTATTTTTTAATCTAATCTTATTTGTAATTTTTCTAGTAGCTTATTCGCAGAATATAGCAGGCTACTTAACCGATTAAAGCTGACAACAAAGGATGATGGACCAGGGAGTATGTGCATTTACTCAAGGAAGAGGTTTGTCTTTTTCCATTTATGTAGATTATATTCCACTTTTAAAACACCTACTACAAAAGATATGCTAAACACTGTCTATAAATCCAAACTTCATCTCAATTTTCAGCTCTCCTATTAACAGGGGAAGTTAATTATCAGGTAAAAGAACATCAATTTCAAGGCCAGCTGTTTGGATTCATGTTAATAATGAACAATATGCTAACGGATGCCATTCACGAAATATTCAGAAATGGCAATGTACCAGCATCTACCTAATCCACATTTACTGCCTTTCATATAAGATGTGTACGTTTCAGAGTCTGCATTAAGTACATACTCCTCCAATGTCATATTTACAAGGTCAGAAATTAAACTGTCTTACTTAAAAAGTTAAGGAATGAACATCTGTGAGTGTCTCTGTGTACACTCTCCAGAGAGACTGGGGTGGTGAGGATGAAAGCAACTCCCAATGAGGCATGGTCATACCACAATCCCTTCTCCTCCATTTCTCTAAACCATCAGGACTTCGAATGCACATGCACTCATACAGCGTGTTTCTCAAGCCACCAGGGATGGGAGTCAAGCCATGATCAGCCATGTGGGATTCAGCTCCCTTAACCAGTAGGCCACAAGGCTGACTTCGCAAATAGTACCTTTCAGCTATAGCGTTTTATAATTCTATGCCAGAGAATTTCCTTTCCCTAAAAAGGAAAGGGGAGGAGGGAGACCACATGAGAAGCACAACAAAAGGACAGGAAAGGCTGAGACAAGAAGGAATGAAGAAAAGACAACTTTCAGAATTAAGTAATTTGTAACCGAAGGATGGATACCTGGGGGAAAAAATTAGTGATTTGAAAAAAAAAAAAACCTGCTTTAGTTATAAATTTTATACCACACTAAGTTTCACATGTTCCTGTCTTTTTACAAAACAAAAATAGTCATATCTTTCAAACAAAATAAGTTTGAGAATGTAGAGGAAAAGGTCTAGATTCAGAGTATAAAAAATAAAATTATGTCTCGTAGTTTTGAGATTAATTGGAACTAAAAACCCCTTTCATTCATCATTTGCTATAGCAGTTTTCGACTCCCTGATTGATTTATGTTACAATCATAGAGTAATTTACTATGCTAATTTATAACATGCTGTCTGTTGACTTTTGCCACACTTGTATTTATGTCTGCCCGGGATCTGTCACTTTACAAGCCTCTTAGTTAATTGCTTGAAAAACATGTCGGGTATGTGTGCATACATGCTTAAAATCCCAAAAGCAGGGAGAGAAGAAGGATAAGGGATTATAGTATGACCATGTCCCAGGGTGGGGGGTGGGGGGGCTTTCTTGCTTTATCACTCTCTCTTTCCCTCTCTCTTCCAGGCAAGTCCATGTGCCCACTGGCAATTTTTTTTTTTAAGAGAAAGAGAGAGAGAAAGGATGGATTCCACTTGACAACCACGGTTCAAATCCCCAGCCTAGATGGACTGAAACAAACTGATTTCACAAAGAAGTGCTCAGGATTAGATGGGCTGGAGGACCGGAAGAAGGGAATCATGGTGTGACCAGACTCTGTGAAAGGTACTTGTATCTCTCTCTCTGTGTGTCTCTCTGTCTCTCACTCACTCTCCTGTGTGTGCATACATACTCTATCATTAATTAAGGGGAAAAAATTATAATCTCAAACTTCTATGTGATTTTGCATTTCAGAAGAAATGCATATTCTATTTTAATGCTCTCAACTTTTCATGTTGAATAATAAATATGGATGGGACTAATTTATATTTTGCAAATCCAATAGAGTGTTTGAGAGTTTAATGATATTTTCAAAACTATTTAGAAAGCTAGTCAAAGACAGTGAGCAGCTTTTAGTAGGCACTGAGAGAAAACTTATGGGCAGAGTTCCATCCCAAGGTACTGTTTAGTCTTACTGTTCAAAAAAAAAAGGATTTGACAACTGCAAATAAAAAAAAAATCATATTAAGAAACGTAATTAAAATAACTTAAGAAAGTAAATATTTATAAAGCATCACACTCTAAAAAGGAGAAGTCTGATACCTTATAGAAATGAAAATTTTATATTCAACATTACTGCAAACTATTTAGAAAATGCAATGTAACATCTATCCTCAGGACTTTATGAATATTAAAAGTGAAAACAACTTATCTGTTTACAAAACATTATGTTCCACTTACTTCCCAAAGTAACTTTCTGAAAACATTAATTCCACAGAATGTGTATAGATAGTAGGCATTAAAAGGCACTTTATGATTGTAGCTAACAGTGAGAGCTCTAGGTTTATAGAAGCTGAGTTCAAATTATGCGAACAGCAGTTGTGTCTCTCTGGTGAGTTCACATGGCTTGTAGCAGAAAAATAAATAAATAAAAATAATAACTAAAATAAAATCATTCTTTCAAAATGTGAAGTTTTTAAAAAAGAATTACTAATTTTTTATTTATTCATTCACATATTTTAATTTGAGCAGAGAGAGACATAGAGAGAGAGAGGGAAAGAGGGAAAGCAAGCCACCAGGTCTGGGACTCGAACTGTGGTTGGCCATATGGGCGTGTCCAGTGCCTTAACCACCATGCCACCTGCTGCTCCCCAAAAATGTGAAAAAAAATAATAATTGCTATGAACTTTTATTATTGTAGAAGGTGTCAGAGAAGAAGTAATATTTTAGTTATGCAAAAACATGGAGAATTTGAAATAAATAAATAAAGTTAAAATAACTCTTTAAGAAAAAAATATTGTAAAAGGGGCCAGCAGGTGGCGTGGTAGTTAAAGGTGCTGGACTCTCATGTGGCCGACCACAGTTCGAGTGCCAGATCTGGCCATTTGCTTTCTCACTTTCCGTTTCTCTCTCTCTCCCTCTCTCTCTGTCCCTCTCTGATCAAATTAAAATAAATAATTAAAGTTGAATTAAATCTTTTTAAAAAATGGAGAATTTGGATACGTGTGACATTCACATCATTGAAGTTAAAAGGAGCAGAACTTCTTGGTTGGGGCAGAGTTTTCTGAAAGTCCAGTAACTGAACAAAGGTTGCAGAACAGCCACTTAAAGGCCTGGAATGGTTGTCAAACAGTTTTAAGCTTAACCTTAGAAGCAAAACAAAACTACTAATCTTTTATTTTAGTTTTTTTAATATTACATTTAATCACATATATCTTTGCAGTGCATAACATTTCTTTTTCCAGCACGATTACCATGCATATCAGTTGAGACAAAGACATTATTATCCACATCATCATCATCAAATAGTTTTTCATTTTTTTTCCAAATTATTATTTTTTATTCTCTTAATTTTTTTTAAAGATTCAATCACTATATATCATTTGATTTAGTAAAGAGAATTTATCTAACATGAAACACTTCTCAGACCAGACCAGTAGAGAATGCTATACCTGTTATCATCAACAGGTAATAAACCATATCTGTGTTCCACAAATGTCATGCCTCTCTATTTGTTCTCATGCTATCCTTCTCTATACTCTTCCCTTCTCCTCCACCCCATTCCATACTGTCTTCAGCAACCATAATTATTTTCACTGCTTTTATGCCCTTCAATATTTCAGTCTCTATCAGAGAGTGCAGATAGTTGGTATATATTAAGTGGATATATACAATATCTGTCTTTCATAGCCTGGCTTGCTTTACTAAGCAATAAATCTTCCATATTCAACCACTTTCTATCAATACCAGGGTCCTGTTGTTTTTTATGGCTGTATAGTATTCCATAGAGTATATGTGCTACACTTTTTCAATCCATTCATCTGTTTGTGGACATGTGGGTTGGTTCCATGTCCAAAACTACTACTCTTGAAAAACACAGAATGGTGTTCTAGAATGACCAGCTGAGTCACTGAGAGTGGGTTTGACAGTGGGAGTGAGAGACATCATCTGAAAGCATATTATAATATCTAGATGGTCATCCAACAGTACTGCTGAGGGTGAAAATAAAAGGAGATATTCAAAGAAGATAACGCTGAACAAAAAAAAAAAAAAAAAAAAAAAAAAAGGAGGAGTTAATGATGGCACCAGGATCTGGTGGTAACCTAAAGTTACCAAAAATTATCAATAGTAATTTGAAGAGTACCTTAACCGAACTAGAAAGTCAGAAATAAGGTGATTTTCTTTTTAAGAGAAAGATTTTTTGCTATAAGGTGTGTGAACTCTCTAGAGAGACAGAGACAGGAAGCAAGAAATCACCTCCCAGGGGGAATGGCCATACCACAGTCCTTTCTCTTCCATTCTCCTCTGGATTTTGGGTACACATTACACACACACCCAGCATGAGTTTTACGTTGCCAGGTCTGGGACTCGAACATGGTCAACTACATGGGAGTACAACCACCTAACCATTACACCATCTGCTGGTTTCAAAATAAGGTGATTTCTGTGGGAGGATATCTTCGTCTGCTTTCACGTGCTAACAGAAATACCTGAGATTGGGAGGTTTGTAAAGAAATAGAGGTGGGGACCTATGCCTAGCAGATGGTGTAGCGGTTATGGCACTGGACTCTCACATAGTCAACCACAGTTCGAATTCTAGACCCAGTGGTTTCATAATCACTCTGACCCCTGTGTGTGTGTGTGTGTGTGTGTGTGTGTGTGTGTGCCCAAGATCCTGGAAGGATTACGGTGTGGCCCTCCTCCCAGTGGATGATTTCTCACTTTTCCTCTCACACTCTCTGTCTCTCTGTCTCTCTCTCTCTAGCAAGCGCACATGCCCTAAGGCAAAAACCACTTTAAAAAGAAAAAGAAATAGGGATGGCAATTGTAGGTTGAATCGTCGCCTCCCAGCTTGAAAAACAGCCAGGTGTACGTGTGTGTATGATTGCGCAAAACCCTGACAGAACGGAGAAGCGGAGGAAAAGGATTATGGCATGGCCATCCCTAATGGGGCACTCTCTCTCATTTTCTCTCACACCCTAGTGATTCAAAAAGAAAGAAAGAAAATAACAAGGGGTTTATTACATAACTCACACCTCTGGTGGCTGCAAAGACAGAAGGCGTAACTCGTATCAGCCCACAACGCGGCCGACAGAAGCACAGAGGAGAGCCAGCGGCTTGTGCGCATGCCCGTGCTCGTGCTCACGCTCGCTTTTATAATTCTCACGAGAATTATTAGGCTTGTCTCATGAGCGTTAAAACTCCCTGGATCTGCAAGACATCACTGTTGATGAGTGTCTCCACAGTGTAGTCACCGTAAACGGATCACCACTGGCGAGGCCTCATTTCCTTCCAGCATCAAATTCCAAAACCAAAAACAGGGAACGAACTATGATCCAAGCCACAGCAGAGGACAAACTCAGACTTAGGTATGTAAACTTTAGAGTAAAGAATGAATATCTTCGGGATTTCGTGTTTAGAATGAAGTTGGAAATACAGTTTCAAGAAAGACTCCAGAGAATTTCTATTGGTAAAATTCTTGGACCTTAAGAAATGAACATTTTAAAACAATATCCGCATGATTTGGGAGGTTTGGCATTTGAAGTCAAAAGGCCCTAGATGTAGACATAGTATGAGAGGGCTTCAAAAAACTTCATGGAAAATACATATGAAAAAACTATGCATGGGTTTCCAAATTATTTTGCAAAAAAGTAAGTACTTTAATCCCATTTTTTTCCAAGAATTTTTTGAAGCCCTCTAATATATTGGGTCATCAGGAAAATCATGATGCATTTTTGCATAGAAAAATAGTTTAGACTTTCCCAATGACATAATATATATTATATGTATTATATAAAATTTTTAATTTGCCAGAGGCCACATGCACTCACTGGAGACAGAGATCAAGAGAAAAAAACCCTGCATGGGGCATATTCATGCCACAGTCCTTTTCCTCCACTTCTTTCCATCAAGATTTTGGACATACATGCATACACGCCCACTAGGTTTCTAAAACCGGATACAGGGCTTAAACTGTTCACTCTGCCATGTAAGATCCAGCCACCTTAACCACCATGACAAGGACTGGCCCTTCCTAATATATTTAAAGGAGCTAAATTACTGGATCCCTCACCAATATAGTCTGATTCCATGAAAATGTCACCTTATTTTCCCTATATTAGTCAATAAAATACAAAAACATAAAATATCTAGAAGTAAAATTTTTGTTCAAAAGATATAGCAAAATTTTGTACAAATAAGCATAGTAATAGTGCTATAAAATTGAATTATAAGGGTCCAGTTTTAACATATTGTTCCTAGAACTTAGAGAATGCCTTCAATTTTACACTCAGTGATGTGTCTTTGCAAATATTACTAAGCATCTGAAATAAAATAATTTTACCTATTACTTGAACTGATTTTTTACACAAATTGCTAATTGATACTGTTTCCTGGATCATTTTTTTTAAATGCCTATCAGGAGTAGACAATTCATTCCCAAAATCTCAATTCCGGGTCACACCATTTTTGACCTCAGCTTTCTGTGCCATTGAATTTTCAGATATTCATGCAGAATAGTATGAGATATCTGGAAATTCTAACATAAGGAATAGACACTGTAAGAAATCACTGTTATACATCATAATGTGTATGATTTATTTTTCTCAGCATTGGCACTCAAACTAGAAAATCTCTCACATTCACATTCCCAGAGTCCATTAAAAGGTTGTCCTGGTGCCCCTGGTGGTGCCAGAGGATCATCAAAGAAAGGAACCTTCATGTCCATCAGCAAACGTGCAATGCAAGGTTTGAATATGAAGAGTCACAGGCTTGTGCATTATGGGTACACTGTGCCATGCTGTGGTAATTCTGTATTCCAACTATCAAAATGAGATAGAAGAGCAAATATTACGCTGTAAGTAAAGCAATGCGTTTTTTGTTCCCCTGGTCTTAATCAAATTAAGCTCAAATAACATTTTGTACTAATATCCCCAAGGCAATAAACACTCCATTACATTTTAAAGCATTCTATTAATCGCAGTAAAATGTTTTCAGCTGTAGCAAAATTTGTATGGAAAATATTTCAAGGAATTACTTTTTGTGACTTAATATGTAAGTGCATTGTTATGCAGTATATACAGTGTTCAACAACATGAATTTGTTTTTTATCCATTCCACAAATAATTTCCGAGGACAGACTGTGCATGCAGCTTTTCACCATGTCCTATCAAAAAAAAACTCAGAGAAGTAAAGATGGTATTTCTGCCCTTAAAGAATATAACTTAATAATTAGAAGAAAATGCATATGTGTAAGGTAATGCACATCTCAACAAAGCATTAAGAACCTGATTGGATAGCACAGAAAAGTAATAGAAACATGGAGATAAATACAAGTTGGAGTAGTCAGCTAATGTCTCTTGACACTTCAGCTGCAAAAGAAAGGAAAATAGGAATGTTGAATGTAACCTTGGATTTCAAAGTTAAATAAAAGGAAAAGACCAATCTAAAATATAAAAGGTGTTATTTAGGAGTAAAAATAGGAATTACAATCTGGACAACATGCAAAGGTCACGGTGGCCTCTGGTGTGCCCAAAGAACAATAGCAGGTTAAGGACTTTATATGAAGTGAAAACTATGTAAGCTGTTTTCACAGATAGCTTATTCACACTCTGCACCTTGCAGGAACTGGTGAATTTTGATTGGCTGCGGTAGCAGCAGATGCTCTTACAATTATACAGCTGTTTTGTCATTGGTTGCTGGGTAAAACTAATCTTAAAATCTTGGACAAGGGGTTCCAGGTGGCTTAGTGGTTTAGGTATCGGATTCCTACTCCTTTGAGTCTTGGATCTCGTAGTTTGAAAATTATTATGGGCGGGACCAACAGATGGCATAATGGTTACATCGCTGGACTCCCACATTGTCAACCACGTTGGAGTCCTGGACTTGGTGGCTTAAAACTCACTCTGGGTGTGTGTGCATGCGTGCCCACGATCCTGAGGGGAGAATGGAGAAGCAAGGATTGTGGTGTGGCCATCCCCCTTGGGGAATGATTTCTCACTTTCTGTCTTTCTGTCTCTGTGTCTCTGGTGAGCGCACATGTCCTATAGCAAAAATCTCTTAAAAACAAAAAAAAAAGGAAGAAGAATAAAATCATACTGGCTCATGTGCATGGGTTCCCAAAATCTCAGGAAGAGAACAAAAGAGAAGGGATTGCTGTATGGCCATCCCCCTGGGGGGTGATTTCTCACTTTCCCACTCACTGTCTCTCTCTGTTTCTCTCTGCCAAGCATATGTCCCCTATGGCAAAAAAAAAAAAAAAAAAAAAAAAAATCCAGCCAGGCAAGCAAGTGGCAAAGGTTAAAGTGGCTGTGTCCCACATGGGTGGTTCAAGTCCTGGACCCAAAGGCTTGAAAAACACGCAAAGCATGTGTGGCTTCCCAGAATCGCAAGAGGAGAATGGCGAAAAAATTTTAATGTGACCACCCTTCTGGGTGAGGAGAGTGATTTCTCACCACCACTCCCCAATCCTTTCACATGGGCACACACCCTAAAGCAAAATTAAAATGTGCGTGCATGTGTGTGTGTGTGTGTATGTGTATCATAGCAGGAATTGAATTAGCCCAATGGGCAGTCCTTGAAATAGTCACCTGCAGCCTGAATGCTTTTCCCAGTGATTCTTGACTCCAAATCCATTTTGGTTAGGTATGTACCACACAGATGCTGCCATTTGTATGCCCATTTTCCACATGGATATTTATTTTTGCCTACTTTAATTTCAAACTTTTTGACAGCTGAAAAGAACAGCTTATCATCGAGACAGCATATTGTCCACATTCCATGCCAGCTGCTGACTTCTGTGTATTTCCCCACAGTGTATTAGAATGTTGTTCTTACCTAGGTATACATTCAGCGCTTAGTGTGTGCCAATCAAGGAATAAAATAAACATTTATAGTGTAACCTAAATGTTGAAATTACAAAGAGACATGTTCCTTACACACAAGTGACTCACAATCTAGTGGAAAACATACAGCTGTAAACGACACGTGAGAAAACGGTGTGACCAGTGCCTTCACGGACGTCTGGGCACACAGAGCCTCCAGCTCTGGAGAGAAGTGGAAGAGAGGAGAGGGCCAGCCCAGCCTTCACAGGGTATATAGGAGTGGAAATGGAAAGGTATTACAAATGGAGGAAATAGCATGAACAAAAACCCAGAGTCAGGTGAAAGCTGAAGGGGGCTCAGATAAAAGGGAGCTGAAGGCACCTGGGGAGGGGGAGGTGAGAGGAAGGATGCTGGCTGAAGGAAAGTAGATCATTGCCTGACATCAGGCTTCATGCCAGAGCCACAGGGCACTGAGGGCTTTAAACAGGGAATTTACCAGTGGGGTTTGTGTTTGAGAAAAACCACTCTGGAGGATGTATGGAAGAACAAAAATAGTCTTAAGAAATTTGAAGTCTTATTCAAAGCGTATTTTTCTATCCCAGTTTCCCCTTTCTACACTGGTAAGCTTTTCTTTTCAAAGTTACAGTCTTTATTTCAAATGGTTCTTATGCAATGTCTGTGAGAGAAAAGGATCTTAAAGAATAGAATTGAACTCAATTCAATGGAAGGCTTTATTCCCTCTCTTCAGCATAACACTTCTTGAATCTCCTAGTGCTAGATATACTCATGCCTTCTCAATTATTCATTTCTCATTATGTAAAGAAAATTAACCAAAGTGATTCTGACTGAAGAGAAGAAAGCAAAATTTAGAGCTAAGAATAAATTATTGTAAGCGTTGAATGCTATAGGTTTAAACAGCCGTTTAGAAAACTATCCCATCATGAAAGCACAAGAAATTTACATGCCCTACAGTTGAAAACTCCTTATATTCAGTGGTGTGATTGTTCTTTTGCTTCTAAATACTCTCAAATGGCAACTATCTGAAAGCTACTTTTGCTTAGAAAAAAGAGAGTAATTTCTTAGGTGCATTATGTTGAATACTTTTTTCCTTTCTTAATACATACATTATGTTCTTTCTGATCTCCCAACATCATCAGAAGTACTCTTCTGGCAACTTGCATTTTTCATTAGAAATATCACCTTTAGTAAAAATTCAAAGTGTCAAATAAGTTTAGTAGAAATTTTCAATTATTTTGTTATAAAGCTTATCAATAATCAAGTACTAACAAGAACACTTCTACAATAGAATAAAATGAATATGTGTGGACATGTAGCACATTTTTAATTTTTTTTTTAATTTTCCAGAAGGAGCATGTGTCACCATGAGAAAGAGAGAGACAGAGAAAGAGAGAGAGAGAGGGAGAAATCGCTCTTCCAATGGGGCATGGTCATGCTACAGTTCCTTCTCCTCTGTTGCTCCGTCCTGTCAGTATTTGGGGCACCTATGGACACAAGGTTGTCATGTTTTTCAAGCAGCTGGGTCTGGGATTTGGACAGTGCCATGCGGGATCCAATTCCCTTGACCCCCATGTTTTATGTTTTAATTCTAGTATTCAAATGTAATGTTATGAAATTTCTTGTGTAAGATTCCTATTCTATAAAATCCACTTAGTATAGAAAGATAATATGCAAATGTTTTTAGGCATCTTAATGTCCAACCACTGATTGGTCCCTTTCTAAAATAGCTTACTGTTTATCAAAATCTCATTTGTTTAAAATTTGCTTTCTTTTAAATTAGTGAAATTAACATTTAATGTCAGCTAGATAGAGTAAAATTGAACCTGATGAATGTATTTTTGTTTTGGGTTTTCTTTTTTTTTTTTTTTTTGTTAGGTTTCCAAAGAAAAATATTATGCCCTCTGTAGTAACAAGGAGGTATTCTAGCTCATTCCACCATTAACAAAACACCTGAGTCTGGGTAATTTAGGAGAAAAGAGATTTTTTTCATGTCACCATTTGGAGGCCCAAGTTCTATCGACAACCTCTGATGGGGTCCTCTGACCGCATCCCTACACAACAGAGGGCAGGGGAATGTGGTCTGGGCTCCTGGTCTCATTCTCTCTCCTTATAAACCCATAAAGAGTCAATTACAGGGGCCCCATCCAAATAACTTATTCCCAAAGGCTCTACTTTTCCATACCATGAAGGTTTATGTTTCCCTTAATCCCATTATGATGGCTCAACACATGGATTTGGGGGGGACGTATTCAAACTATACCAAGAAGCAAGATTAAGTTACTCTAACCTGAAAGAAATCAACTTTTATAAGTCAATAAAAGACCAGATAACACTTGTAATAAACATGAGGGTTTTTTGTTTTTTGTTTGTTTGTTTGTTTGTTTATTTTTTTGGCTACATAAGCTTTTTGGATAAAATTCTATCTTAAAACTCTTTCTAGAACTATCATCAATGATTTTCAAATGATAATAATGGGAAACCAAGATGTGTTAAAGTTAGATTTAAGATGTATCAGAATTGGAGCATTTCATTTCTAAATTTCCACCTGCATCTGTAAGGGTGAAGAGTTTGCAAGAGTTGTACAATTATATTGGGTCTTCTAATAGAATCAGTGTAAAAACATATTGGGTAATGAGACTAAAAACTTCTCCCTCTATAATTTTTTCAACAGCAGTTTCAAATTTTTGCACCGTCTTGTCAAATAGTTGCCTCTGTTCTATACTTAAAATAGGTATACATAGCTCTATAAGAAAGTCAATAATTCATGTAGACTTCTGCAGCCATTTTTTATCCTTCTCATGAATATGAAGTTCTGTTGTCTCACATCAACGTCTACTCAGTTATGGAATTTTTAAAAAGATTTTAATTACAGATGGTCAGCAATTCATAAAATAAAACTGGTGTCATTCTCTTTGTAGAGGAATTAATGTATGTTTTATAAAGTATCTAAAGGATCAGTGAAATAAAATGATTAGCTTTAATTAAATCTAAACATGGCTGATATAATTTTATAGGTATACTAAAATCACTAGGATTATTGTTTGAGTTCAGGAAAATAGATATACATACACATACACATCCACAAAGGTATATTGATACAAAGTTGCTCTATAGAATGAAAAAGTGAGGTTGTTTAGAATCTGAATTCATCTGTTTATAATCTGAAAAGGTGAGATTACTTATAAGCTGAATTTGAAATGATGTATATATAAAAGTATAAATATATTTTTTCTTTTTAGTTAACCTAGTAACACACATATATCAAATTTAAATAGAATTTTTTTTTTAATTTCAAATGACACCAGAGGCTGTGGCCAAAGGAAGCCAGTCAGCACTGGAGGCTTAAATAGAATTTAATACCTAGCAATTTTACCCATTAAGATATAAAAGAATATTTAAATTTTAATTATACCTTGCTTGTAGACGAGGCATAGAATATAGTAGGCAGCCAGCTAGTGACATGGTGCTTAAGGCAGCTGGATCCCACAGGGCTGGCTGTACCCTTCGAGTTCTGGACCTGGTGGCTTGAAAACCATGCTGGGCACATATGAATACATGCCCAAAATCCTGAGAGGAGGGAGAAGTGGAGGAGATGGGATTACAGCATGACCGTTTCCCATGGATGGGTGCTTTTCTTTCCCTTTCTCTCTCTCCCCAGATAACTCTCATGCAACCTCTGGCAAATTAAAAAAAAAGGAAAAAAAGCTTAAAAAGAATAAAGTAGTAAAATGAGACTTAAAATTATATAAAGAGTTCAAGAAAGTTCTTAATTAAAAGTATTATATGAAGTCTCACTCCTACATATATTTTTAGCAATTAGAGTAGTGAAGAGTTAGATACAAATAAAAAAACACAAGGATAATACAAAATTTGAATTTGGAGAAGGAAGTTACAAGATACTCATTGAGTTATACGAAATTATAATACTTTAAAGCTTTCCCACTATAGAACAAGGTGATCTCTGAAATTACAAGGCAGTGAATTCAGAACTATAAAAAGGAAATATTACTTTATAACCTTTAGTTAACCTGTAGCTATGGTACCACAGGAGGTCATAAAATCAAATTCTGTGGTTGGATTTAAAAGCTGGATAATTTTATAGCCACTCATAATATCTGGGTTCAAGCTCATTGCCCTCAGCAGCTGGAATAGAATTCTGTGATCATTCATATGAATAGACTACTAGGTAAGAAGGTGGTACTGTGTGTTGTCTTAAAGGTTAAATATTGGTTCCTTGCAATCAAATGACACTGTTTGCCACCTTAGTCTCCTGTTCAACATGCATAAGAGGAATAAAGAAGAATAGAAGCTGTGGGAAGCTGCCTTTGTAAGTCAGAACTTATAATTCCCCTTTAAAAACTTTCCACCAATTTGCAGACCCATGCGTACAGGAATCCTAGAGCACTGGCATGAGATGGATACTAGAATTCCCACTTCTAGGTTATTTCATCTTGCAGTAGCTTCCATTTCCAAGCTGAAATTTCACTTTTCAAGAATGCCCTCCTTTATCCTCTACATGGTGCTTTAGCTTATGATGATATTCTGGTATCATCTGCTTAAAA
This sequence comes from Tupaia tana, assembly GCA_026018925.1. Taxonomy (NCBI): domain Eukaryota; kingdom Metazoa; phylum Chordata; class Mammalia; order Scandentia; family Tupaiidae; genus Tupaia; species Tupaia tana. The sequence goes on from JAKSZU010000021.1 coordinate 25,179,687, forward strand.
TAATAATAATAATAAAATTGCAATGTCCCCCCTAAGTAAATTTTTAAATTGCTTTTAGAAATACATTGCCCTGGAATCAGCAGTTGGCATAATGGCTATGTCGCTGGACTCCCATGTGGTCAATGGTGGTTCAAGTCCCAGACCCGGTGGCTTAAACTCACACCGGGCACATGTGCGTGCATGCCCAGGATCCCGAGAGGAGAATGGAGAAGGGATTGTGGTGTAACCATCCCCCCTGGAGGGTGATTTCTCACTTTCTGTCTATCTATATCTGTCTTTCTGGCAAGTGCACATACCCTATACTAAAAACCTCTCAAAAAATAAACAAATAATATTGTCCTGGGGCCAGCAGGTGGTGTGATGGTTAAGGAAGTTCAAGTCCTGGACCTGACAGCTTGCTTTCTCATTCTCCCTTTCTCTCTCTCTCTCCCTCTCTCTCTCTCTCTCTGGTCAAATTGAAGAATAACCATAAATAAATTAAATGAAAGAAAATAGCATCTCTGTCTTTAAAATATACGTGTGTGTGTATATATATGTATATTTTGTCGCAGAGGCCAGTAGGTGGCATGTTGGTTAAGGCACTGGACACCCACATGGCTTAACACAGTTCAAGTCCCGCACTTGGCTTGCTTTCTCACTTTTCCTTTCTTTCTGTCTATGATCAAATTAAAATAATAATAATAATGAATAATAAAATTTTTAAATGTATATTGTCTCAGGGATGACTCTGTAGCATAGTGTTAAGCATCATGCATAGGGAGCCAGACCCAAATGGCCAACCTCAGTTTGAATCCTGGACCTAGTGACTTGAGAAACATGCTGGGTGTGTTGTGTGTGTGTGTATATGAGCAAAATTCTGACAGGACGAAGAAATGGAGGAAAAAGATGGTGGCATGACCACACCTCACACCTCACAGTGTGCTCTCTCTCTCTGTCTCTCTCTTTTTCTCTCTGGTGAACATAGGCACCCTCTGACAATAAATATATACACTTGTGTCTGTGAGTGTGTGTGTGTGTGTGTGTGTGTGTGTGTGTAGATTTCCTGGCACCTCCTGCTTCAAAGATCCATTTAAATTTCTGATTTCTCAGATGTAAGATATCCTTACAACCCCTCACCCACCCACCCACCATGTATGTCCAAAATATCCCGCTTGTATTTCTGATATTTACCCATTTCTACCTTATTCTAAAACTACACATGCATTCCTTTGGCATATCTCTTGCTTAGCTCGCTTATAGAATGTAAAATTCTCATCAACAGATGGTATACCCAAGCCATCTCTTGTGTGTTTCAGGGAACCTCCTTGAGTATTTTCAGTATCCCAGTTGCTCAGGAAGCATTTGTGGCACAAAGAAAAATGGAATTAATGGGATTTGTGTTTATGTGGGTGTGTGCCTCCTTCAGCAATAACGCATGCTAAGAACTATTTTGTGGCAATCCTGTTTGAAATACCTTTATATAATTCTTACCTCTCCTCTTCATCAGGCAATTGTTTTCTTTCTTGGTCACTTCTGAAATATCCCATACTTCAAAATGATAAAAAGTCATCTATATTTTAAAAAATGAAGTTCTTAGATCCAGTATTTATTTATATGAAAAGAAATACTGTGATAAAAATAGATGAGTAAAAGTGCTGAGACTGTCATTATTTTAAACACAGTTTTGTGGTTGTTTCTGGGCAGAGTTGAATGAAGCACCAAAAATATCATTTTGTTAACCTGCTTCTTCCATCTAGTGGCAAAAAGCAGTAAGAAACAATATCCAAAAAGAGAAGAAGAAAAAAAAAAAAACCATCATCAAATGGTTCTAAATAACATTTCACAAAATACTGATGGTGAGAGTCCAACATTCAAGGATAAACTGTAAGTATGTAATAATTATAAAAAATAATTTTTGCAAATTGGCAGTGTTCAACTGGGATAACTGTTAGTTACTTAACATGTGCATTTACATGCTTTCACAAAGATTTTAGCTACATGTGCAAAGCTGTATATCTTCTCAAATTAAATTGGGAGGGATTTGTGTTGGTATACATAATTATTTATCTGAAACATCGTCGGTAACTATTCAGAATTCTATTATTTTCGTAACTATAGGTATGTAGCTGTTGTGTGATGGTTTAAGAAGTACAATTGAGGACCATGAAAAGTGACCTATTCACTGGAAATGCCAGTTAAAATACTTTCACAATAATAGGCAGCGAAATATTTTATGACCTGCAGCAGAGGTCAGCTGGAAGGAGGGAAAAGGCAAAGTTTAAAGGTGGCAGAATCAGCTAGAGCTGCTTCAAAGACACTAATGAAAAATAACACGCCCGATGCAGTTCAGTTGTGCCTTCCCTGCTCTCTTGACGGCCCCCAGCTCATCTCTAATAATGAGGTTTCACTGCCCTAACACTTTCTGTTTGCCTCACTGCGAGTGTAAGGTTTTAGAAGTTAAATATGGGTTACGCAGAAATGAAAAGAACATTCTTCTGGACGGCAAGACCCATGCAGGTGAGCCGATTAACCATGTCTAATAGTGAAGTAAATAAAAAGCTAGGGCCAGCAGATGATGTGGAGGTTAAGGCAGCTGGATCCCCACCTGGCCCATAGCTTGGTTCAAGTCCTGGACCTGGTGGCTTGAAAACACTTGCCACAGTGCGTGTGTACCAAAATTCTGAGAGGAGAATGGGAGGAAAGGGGGCATAGTGTGACCACCCCCCCTTAGGGGGTGATTTCTCACTCACCCCTCCTCTGTCTCTGTCTATCTCTAGCCAGCACATGTACCCTACAGCAAAAATTAAAAATAAATGAAAAACTGTCCGTGTTTTAAAATATGTTAAGACTATAAAAGGAAACACATAAGTTTCATGGGTATCAGGATTATTTCAAACTCAAGATTTTTTGTTAAAATACACTTTTTGTTTCTTAGTTTTTAAGATAGAAAAACTTGTATTCCCACCCTCAGTGCCCAAAGTGAATTTTAGTAAGAAGGTCTGTTGGTTTCTTTCTACTTCCTAGCCACCATTTCCTCTCAAAAGGGAGCAGATTAAGTTTTCATCTGCTGCTACAGAAGGGTGGGGAGAGGACTGAGAAAATGGGGTGATCTTACTCATGTAGAGAGCAAGGCAGGCAAAATGGGGTAACGGAACAACTCCATCTGGTAACACAGAGGTAGGAAGTGGTCTCCATGTCCAGTATTCTTGTGGTCACTCTTCTTGGACCACGCCAAGGAAAGGGTGCCAGGTAACTGGGAGATCACTGGAACCGTTGCTGCTGTTTAGATGTCCCAGCATCCACAAGACCCTAAAGGCTCAGATATTTAAATCGACACAGACGACCGTTACCATATGGTGCCAGCAAGAGCCAGGATGGGGATGGAACCTGGCAGCCCAGTGGGATTGCTGGCACCTGTGCGGAACCTAGCCTGGGACTGCTCATTTCAGCTACTTCACAATCATATGTCCCTACAGAATATGCCACTGAAGCCTGTGGGTCCCTCATACGTGTTACAATGTGGTTGTGCTTAAACTAGAGACTTTGGTACTTAAAACTCTCTCACACAGTGAATAAGAGCATTTCCTGAGAATTAAGTTTCAGATAAACTGTATGTATCACCCCCTGGCACTAATATTTTATTCATTACATTTTGAAGACAATCGAGGAAGAACGGAAGACATTAGACAGTAATAGTCATGAGAATGAACACTGTCATACAGCTGCAAGACCAGCTGTTGTTTGTCAGCCCTGGGAGCTTGGCCAAGTTCCAGAACTTCTTGGAGCCTCAGTTTCCTCATGTACAAAATAGGAGTTATGATACTACTCACGTTATAAGGCTGCTATAAGGAATTAAATTAGAAAATACACATATGTAATTGGCAAATGCTCAATAGAGATGAAATACTATTATTTACAGGGTACTTGTTATATGCTAAGCATTTTGTAGCATATTATCTTGTGTATATTATGCTAACATTTATTTGCTAAGTGTTGGTAAAATAAATCTAAGAGTGCTCTCAGGTGCAAATATTTCTACATCATAGCTTATATTTGTAAAAAAGCATGGTGATTTTTATGTCTTTCATATTTTTAACTTTTTTTTTTAATTTTTAGAAACAGGAATTTACTCTGTTGCCCAAGCTAGCCTCAAACTCACAATCCTCCCACCTCAGCCTCCAGAGTAACTGAAACCACAGGCACAGACTACCACACCCAGCCTTGGCATGGTGACTTTCATAAACAATTTTCAAGGCTGCCTTTAAGTCTTTGGGTGGCCAGTAAACAATTATAGCTAATATTAATACTTATGTCATAATGTTTTAAATTTTCTTAGAAAATCTTAGCTGGAATGCTCAAGATTATTGCATGGAACCTTAAAAAAAAAATTTAAAAGAAGTTGGTGTGGGCCATCAGGTGGTATAGTGGTAGAGACAATGGACTCCCACATAGTTGATTGCAGTTTGAGTTCTGGACCTGGTGGCTTGAAACTCAGGCTGGATGCATGTGCATGTGCCCAAAATCCCGAGAGGAGAATGGAGGAGAAGGGATTGCAGCATGGCTATCCCCCCCAGAGGGGTGATTCCTTGCTTTCTGTCTCTCTGTCTCCCCAGTAAGTGCTCAGGCCCTATACCAAAAGTCTCTCTAAAAGAAAAAAAAAAAAAAAAAACTGGTGAGTAGCTAAAAAGAAAGTATCTGTTAAAGAATAAAATTAAGAAGATAAAATGACCATTACAAACTTTTAATCTCTGAAGATTAGAAGCTATCATGTATTTCTAGAATTGTTGCAGGCTATATTTTATATGACATAAGCCTAGATAATTTAAAAAGTCATCCCAAAGCACTCAATCAATTGTTCAGTCCCCATTTAAGTCTGGATTAAAGTGAAGTTGTAATATGGTAAAAAAAAAAAAAAAAATTCTGTAGAAAAATATTTAGAGAACAGAGGTATATTTTCATATTTGGATAGAATACATGCAAAATTAAATATCTCTTCTGGATTTGAAACTTTATTCTTTGTAATTAAGGAGGGAGAAAGAAGTAGGTGTCACAATCTGCATACTATATCTGAGTCATGATGCCCACTCACTCTCACTTCTAAAACAATTTATAATTATTAATTGATCACTTCTAATATGAAAAATATTTCTGAAGGACTCTCAAGACCACAGAAAACACAAAACAGTTTTAAAATACTTTAGGCCTATAAGTAAGATGTATTTCTTTGAACATCACATACTTGCTTTTTCTTTTTGAGTCTACACATTGTTTTATATAAAATCAAAAGTAATAGATATACTCTAGCTTTGACTAGACAAACCAGACAACAATATAGATTTTTTTTTTTTTTACAGAGTATCCAATGTCTCTGCTTCACCCATGCCAATCAATATGTCCCAGGAGGAATTGTTCTTCTAACTCTTCACTAACTTAAGGACCGCTTGCATGCAGCTTTATCATCTTTTGAAATCAAATTCCTATTTATTAACTTAAAGACTATGTCTGTCTCTGATCTTTCTGCTTAGCTTCTTAAGCAGATGGGACCACAGACACAAGATACTGTGGTGCCTGGGTTTAACACAGTTAGAGAACTGAACTCGGGTCTTTCAAGTGATCTCAGTCTTCTAAGTAACATCATCAACCACCACGCATTACCATAGCTGGACCTGAAATAAAATTCTTTTAGAAGTTTCCACAGATACTTCTAAAAAAGATTATTCCAACTCAGCAATCATTTAAATGTAATTCTATCAATAAAAGTTTTTTATTCATCAGAAACTTATTCATTACTAATTATTAGACATATTTACCAGTATAACCAATATGTTTTTTTCTATAATGCCTTGTAGAAGTTTACTGCATCCACTTTATTATATGCATGGTAAAAAAGAAAAAGATATTCAAGTAGAATTTTCATTGGACAGAAAGAACTATTGGGTCATCAGAAAAATCTGAAGTATTTTTCTATGTTTTTCCATACAAAAATGGGTTGTGACTTTCCTGACGATCCAATATTACCTGCTCTAACAAATAGTCACTTCCCTACAGGATTGAAAGATAATAAAAATGGATTAAATACCTCTTTAGTAAAGAGTGGCCTGCAAGGGCTTCATAGTACACAGCGATAAAACTTAAGATTAGGATTGCCTTCACTTTTAGAAGCTTGAAACAAAAATACTTTGTACTCCTTATTTATACTTTGACATTGCTTATCAAGGTTAAGGCATTAAATTTCATTATTTAGTAGGAAGTTTATGACTAATTATACTTACAGTCCTTAGTCATATTTACTTATTGATAATGGTGACAGATTGGTGTGGCAAATACAGAGAACACAGGGAAAAGATCATCGCATAGCTGAACCCTGAGAGGGCCACTTACAGTCAATGTAAGCAATGTTTACTTCTTTTGAGGTCGTTTTTTCATTTAAAATAATCTTAATAAAGAGAAACTCTTCTCAGTATGTGCATGAGTCTAGAGAAAGCATTTTCAGCAACTCCTACAAGCAACCCTTCGTGTGCCATTCATACTGTTTTCTATACTCAAATTGGAAACAGATCTTCACTAATTAAATGATTTTTGTTTAACGAGGTTATTTCTAAGGCCTGCTAGGTACAAAACATCCAGCTTACACTGCAGTGGGGGAAAGCCAAATTAGGAGCTCACAATTTAATTGGGTGGGTAACCAAATGGATAAAGTAAAGTACAAAAATGGTAAAATGCAATGGGAAAGGCATACACAGACAAAAGTTTTATGAACTTTTCAGAAAGAGATTTTTCTGGCATCAGAGCCTTGAAGCTTGGGTGAGATGAGGGAGCCATGTTCTAAGGAAAAGGCTCTCATTCCTTTATTCATTCATGTTTGGATCATTGACCCTATTGGGACACTAATTTAGATTTGTCTGCTCTTTGAGGAGAAACTGAAAAAAAAAAAAGTGGGAATTTTTCTCCTCATTAACCAAGGGATAGTTAGGCTAGGTGTATAGTTCTGATTATCTTGACTCTTGTCTCCTAGGGCCAAACACAGACGTTTCCAGGAAACCCAGAATTCAACCAACCAATCAACACCTCCATTTGTATGTATTTGTGTGTGTGTGTGTGTGTGTGTGTGTGTGTGTGTGTGTGTTTGTGTGTGTGTGTAGAAAGTAGGTTAAGACTAGGCTCAAAAGCATTTTGAATCTAGTGGTCAATTTGCAGGAAGAGGGTGGATTTGGAGAGTTTTCTGAATTAAAATTACATGACAATTCTCTAAGGAAGACTTATAAATGGCCAAAAGGCATATGAAAAAATGTTTAAAGTCTCTTATCATCTTATCATAAGGGAAATGCAAATTAAAACCATAATGAGATGCCACTTAACATAAGTTAGAATGGCTAGGATCAAAAAAATAAAGAATGACAAGTGCTGGCAAGGCTGTGATGAAAAGGAACCCTCCTACACTGTTGGTGGGAATGGAAATCTGTATACAAAAACCTACATATATAATTATACATATATAATTATCATATGATCCAGTAATTCCACTTCTTGGTATTTACCCAAAGGATAGGAAAACACTCCATCGAAAAGACACTTGCATATTCAGGTTTATTGCAGTATTATTCACAATTGCTAAAACATGGAACTAACCTAAGTGTCCAAAAATTAATGAATGGGTTGAAAAACTGTGACACATATATATTATGGAAAAGTACCCAGCCATAAGAAACAATGAGGCCCTATCATTTGATTCAAAGTAGACGAATACAGGGGCTGGCAGGTGGTGTGGTGGTTAAGGGCACTGGGCTCCCATGTGGCTGACCACGGTTCGAGTCCCATTCCTGGTGGCTTACTTCCTCTCTCTCTCTCTCTCTCTCTCTCTGTCCCTCTTGGGTCAAATTAAAAATAAGTAAATACTAAATAAAGTTTAATAAAATACTTCTTTAAAAAAAAGGTAGAATGTTGAGCGAAGAGAGCCAGACTTGGAAAGATACACACTGTATATCCCTCTTCAATTTATACCAAATATCTGTACTCTATGGCAGAAACAGAAAGATCTGAATATATAAATAAAAAATAAAAATAAATTAAAAATTTTAAAGTCACATTACAAAAGATAAAGATAATAATACAACATATGTCATCAGAATTTACACAAGTGAGGCAATAAAATGAAATCTTTACAATGCTTGGGGGAAAAAAGTTAACCTAGAATTCCATGTGGCAGAACTCTTATCAAAAGCTAGAATAAAATAACTTCTCAATAAGAAAAGGTAATCTGAGATAATTTCTACCAGAAAACCTATCCTATATTCAAGTATATTTTAAAAGTTCTTGTGGAAGAATAAAATAAAACCAGATGAAAAGGAACTTGGATCTCAAAGAAAGGAAGAGTTCTAGAAATGATAAATATATGATGCTTATATATATTAAAAAAACCTTATGTTCCCTATTTTTAAAGTTTTATAAAATATAATTGATTTAGTCAATTTTAAAATTAAAATAACATAAGTAGAAGAGAAAAATGTATTCCAATAGTATAATGTATTGTGGAAATTACAAAACATCTACTCTTTAAAAAAAAAATCTACTCTTTAAAAGACATGTTTAAGAAAATGAAAAGGCAAGGGCCAGCCCGAGGCCCAGTGGTTAAAGGATCTAGATCCCATATGGCCAACCATAATGTTCAAGTTCTGGACCCGGTGGCTTGAAAAACACTCCAGGTATATGTGTTTCATGCCCAAAATTCTGAAAGAGGAAGGAATGGAGAAGAGATTGTGGTGTGACCACACCCCATGGGAGGTACTTTCTCCCTCTCCTCTCTCTGTCTCTCTTAAGCAAGTGTACATACCCTCCAACAGCTGAAGAAAAGAAAATGAACCACTTCTGATAAATAGACTTAAAATTTCAGTATTTCTTTGTGCAAGTCATGTCTATTTATCCATCTACTATTCACCTATCATCTGTTTTCTTCCCAATTAAAATTAAACTGATTACTTTCCTCCTTAATTTTTAAGATATATTGCAGACATGCTTAGATGTTAGCTACCCTTCCAAATCTCAAATCACTAATTATTGACACTCTTTTGGATGTGAACTAGTTACCTAAAAGATAATACTGTGACCAACCAAAGTGTTTAAAGCTAGTTTGCAATATGCAGTCTAAAATTATGAATTTTAATCCTTTTTACCCTATCCAAAGAACAAAATTCTTAGAACAATAGGGTAGCAGTTAGTATAGTGTGATGCACTGTGATGTTTCTAATTCTACTTACTTGTTAGTTACAAATGACTACGTAAATTCTGTAACCCAATCAACCCAATCATTAATGGATTTGTAGCCTATAGTTTGAAAAGAAACTGATGTAAAAAAATCACCTTATTTTGGGACCAACAGTTAGCATAATGACTATGTCGCTTAACTCCCATGTAGCCGACCGTGGTTCGAGTCCCAGACCCGGTGGCTTAAACTCACGCTGGGCATGTGTGCGTGTGTGCCCAAGATCCTGAGAGGACAATGGAGGAGAAGTGATTGCGGCGTGGCCATCCCCCCTGGGGGGTGATTTCTCACTTTCTATCTCTCTGTCTCTGTCTTTCTGGCAAGTGCACACGCCCTATAGCAAAAACCTCTCCAAAAAAAAAAAAAAATCACCTTATTTTGGTGCCAGCGGATGGTGTAGTGGTTATGTGGCTGGACTCCCACATGGCCGACTGTGGTTTCAGTCCTAGACACACAGGCTTGAAACACAGACCGGGTGCGTATGTGTGCATGCATGTGCACACCCAACATTCTCAAATGAGAATGGAGGAGAAGGGACTGCAATGTGGCCATCCCCCTTGGGGGGTAATTTTTCACTTTCTTTATCACTGTTCTGTCTCTCTCACTCTGGTGTGCTCACAGGCCCTAAGGCAAATCAAACAAACAAAAAAAAACAACCTCTAAAAATAAATAAATAGGGGGAACCAGCAGTTAGTGTAATGGCTATGTCGCTGGACTCCCACGTAGTCAACCACGGTTCCCATCCTGGACCCGGTGGCTTAAACTCACACCAGGCACGTGTGCATGTGTGCCCAAGATCCCGAGAGGAGAATGGAGGAGAAGGGATTGCGGCGTGGCCATCCCCCCTGGGGGGTGATTTCCTGCTTTCTGTCTCTATGTCTCTCTCTGTCTGTCTGGCGAGCGCACGCGCCCTATAGTGAAAACCTCTCCAAAAAAATAAATAAATAAATAGGGACCGGCAGATGGCCTGGTGGGTAAAGGCACTGGACTCCCACATGGCCAGATGCGGTTCAAGTTCTGGACCTGGTAGCTTGCTTTCTCATTTTCCCTCTCTCCCTTATCAAATTGGAAAATAATAATAAGTAATAACAATAATAAATAAAGTAAAATAATAACCTTATTTCACTATTTTTGAAGAAATAGTCCTCTAAAGAAAAAAAAAAAAAGGATGTCTTGTTATGTTGTAAAAAGTAAAATATTCAGGACAGGAAAGCATATTCATTAACAGCCTATAGATTTTCTGCGTAAATAGACTATTAGGAGATCATTCAGAATAAGTTACTGCTAAATTAATTAATCAGTGTCTGATACCTAAAGATAAATGATAAAATTGCTATAGTTATTCAGTTATTTATTGTAAGTTATTAGAGCATATAAAGTCTTGGTTACCAAAGTCCCCGTGTCTTCTGAAGCTTGTCTTTCTTTCTTTTTTTTTTTTTTTTTCTTTTTTTAAGAGAGTGGGTCTTGTTATATTGCCCTAGCCTGGTCTTGTATTTAAAATCTTCCTAACTCAGCCTCCCAAATAGCTGGGATTGCAGGCACAGGCCACTACGCACAACCTAACTTTTATCTTTAGGCTTTTGACCTTTGAAAACAACCAAATTAGTGAAAGCATTTAGTATAGACGAAGTCTGGGTTTTCTTCCCCTCTAACAGTCTATCACACCATGATTCATTCCGTAAACTCGGTAAATCCCGAGACAGTTGCATTTGGATTAGCCTCTAGTTCACCACCAAAGAATACCTACTGCCTGATAATTCTCACGAGTGATATTGTGGCAATAAATAGTACTTCAGAAGGGCCTGGAAGAAAATGTGTCTCCTTTAGCAAGTGGCTTGTTAATAAGGAGTGACTTGAATACTCATCTTTATGAGTGTACTACATAAAAGTGAAGAGCTTGTCAACCACTTCTTCTTCCCTATTGTTTTCATTTATAGAATCAGGGAGGATGAGATCTTGATTCAACAGCCTTACTTTGAAGACGAGTAATCAAGACTCAGGCAGTTGCAGAGTAGACAAGGGCCTTCTCTTAAAAATCAAACTCCCTAAGGTCAAATCTACTATTTAACTAGCTCTATGAACTTGGGCAAGACACTTAATGTCTGTAAGTCTTCCTTTCCTAAACTTCAAAAATAAGCATTCCACGAATATCTGACTCTCTTTGAAGTTACGGTCAGAACTAAATGTCAAATTATTAATATGGTTCCTGAAACATACTAAGTATTCAAGAAGCATTTGATATTTTAATGAGGTGACTTCCACAAGGTCAGGCAGTTAGATGAAAAGTCAGAACTACTGTGAGAATACAGGACACTTGGTGCTTCTACTGTTTATGCCAAAGTATATTACCTGGGATAATTCATTCACACCTCCCCAGGATTTAAAAAAAAAAAAAAAAAAAACCTTAATCAAAAATACTCATTTGTATTTAGCACAATTTTTACTTTTCAGAATGTTCAGGCTTCGACCTGGCATTTAGTTTCCTATTTCAGCAAAGCTGTCTCTTCAAAAGCTGTATTCTGTATTCTTGGTACTATGGTGCTTTAGGGCATTATTACAAACATGGGTTTTCCGTGTACTATTGAGTCAGAAATACGACTTAACAGATATTCTAGGTCCTAGGCTGCTAGAAGAAAATGAGTTTTTACTGAACCTTTCATTCTCTGTGAACTTTTCAAGAGCGCAAAATTTTAAAATTAACAGAAAAACACCCAAAGCTTCCTCAATAGCCAATGATGTAAATTTATATAACTTTATTGCACTCTAAAAAAAAAAGGTAAAGTGAAATGTCATTCAACAACATTTTATATTTCTTCTTTAAATTACTTGTTAGATCTATAAATATCAGACATAAAATTGATCCATAGATCCCATTATATGGGAAAGAACATCTTAATTACTAGCTATTGATCATGAAATCATTCAGTGAAATTTGTACAGACACACTTCACTCTTCATAGATTCATGAATTCTAGTTTCCCACAGTCCTCATACATGTGTTATCCTAGCTCTAGGGTTAATTCTTTCTACTATTCCTGACATGAGAAATTAACTTTTGCTAATGATAAATGGTTACAGCAGTCAACTTATAAGCTTTGCTCTTACAGAGCAGAATTAGAACAATAAATTATCAGGAAGTAGGCAGAGCTCAAGAATAATTATTGACAAAAATATACTATATAGAGATTTAATTAGGAGATTGTGTGTGTGTGTGTATATATATATATATATATATATATATATATATATATATATTCCTCTTCAACTTAGAAGTATCATTGGTTGCCTCCCATACACTCAAAATGAAAACAGAAGAACATGGGGAAAAAAAAGACTATGCACAGCTCATTAATTTTGGAATCTGTTTCTAAGGTACGTGACTGTGGATCTTAGAAAAACAACGTAAACCAATCTAAGGTTATATGTTTAAGTTGGTCACTGCTGTAGGCAACTGAGGCTCAGCCCCACTGGGACCACTGAGGAAACCGTACGGAATGCACCACAGAACTGTCTGCCCAGGGTAGAAGAGGGGAGTAATCGTCTACTGACCCTTGTCTCTATTGGCCAAAGATATGAATTCCCTCAAACTTGAGGGTCTGCATATACACCAGAGTAGATTAGCAAGATTTCCACAGGTATTCCATGTAGCTGAGCTGTCAGAGAAGCACCCAAACAAAAAGCAAGAGACATGTGGGACAAAAAAGGGGGGAGGGTACTGAGAATGGCCTAAGAGAGCATGAGGTGGGACATGAGACATTCAATACAGCCCACTCCTAGCAGCATTCAGAGCCACACTGGTTCCAGATCAGAGGTCACAAAGTCTTCAGGGGAGTGTCTAGCCTCCATACAAAGACTTAATGCAGGGACCAGCAGTTAGCGTAATGGCTATGTCACTGAACTCCCATGTAGCTGACCATGGTTCGAGTCCCGGACCTGGTGGCTTACACCAGCGCGTGTACATTCATGCCCAAGATCCAGAGAGAAGAATGGAGGAGAAGGGATTGTGACGTGGCCATCCCCCCCGGGGGGGTGATTTCTCACTTTGTGTCTCTCTGGTGAGTGCACGCACCCTAAAGCAAAAACCTCTCCAAAAAAAAAAATAAATAAAGACTTAATGCGAAAGTGTTAGTGGCAAAGGTTATAATAGCTCCTATAACAGATATTCTTAGGGTGACATGGCTGTCTATTTTATCAAGGGAACTAGTTTCTCTTTCAATGAATGGGCTCTGAGTCTGAAAACTGGTTTAAAAATACAAAAAAAGGTGACAAATCAAAATCATTTACTCCAAGAGTAAGATCAAAAGAAAACAAAAAAGACTTCTGCTCAATTTTTTCCTCTGGTTTTATGTCAAGTTGGCTGGGCATCTATTATATTAACATATCACCCTTAGGTATAATTTGGGCTATTCATTAGCAATGAATATCTAAGGTTAACGGATCTGATTACCCCTCTAGTCTTGCTGCTCATTACAGTAATTAAATTCATATCAACTCTTTTAATTAGCAACTACACGGGACTCTGAAATTCCGGAAACATACCCATTGGCAGTAGAGATTCCTGTTCTTTGGTAACCGTTCTTTGGTCCTAATGAGGTCCTAATGAGGCACTCAAGTGCCCTGTGAGTGACACATTTCAAATTCCCAGATCCCTATCCAGATGGACTGCTTTCAGGTAACAGTGCCCACTTCAGGTAAATAATTGCCTTAGCCTAGGCTTCCCATTAAGCAGACCTGGGTCAGTGGCTCCTGTAAAGGCTGAATTTGGTTATGTAGTTCTAAAAAGGAGTGAGGGGCTGGGAAAAGCGAACAGGAAATAAGAGAACTGAAGGAAAGAAATGCAAAGGTGTATTTTTAGTTGCCCACTACTGAGGACAACTGGAGTGTGATCCCTTTAAGAGACCCTCCAAAAAGATGTGTGGAAGGGACCTCAGATTTGTCAAGCTGAGAGATGGAAGAGAGAAGTATTTATTCAGGGACACCCATCCTTTTTTGGTCAAGAGTCGCCCCTTAGAGTGTTAGCTTCCTCACTCACCCACGGTAGGTCATGTGTGGGTTCTTGCAGGTCTTTAACACAGTAGAGACAGCCGAGAAGCCCTAGGGGCAGGAAAACGAAATGCTTGGCATAGCTGAGGCAACTTCCAGTCAGTTCACTGTGTGCAATTGGTTGTTGGAATGAAAAATTAGGCTGAAAGGATGGGAGGTAGGCCAGCCAAGTTTTTTAATGCACAGTGAGATGAGTGCTCTAATAAAGCAATGTGTAAAATATGATGGGAACTTACATGGGAATGAAGAGACAGACAATCCTTGGGTTTTGAGGCATGAGTAAAAGTGCTGAGTATTGGGACCAGCAGTTAGTGTAATGGCTATGTCGCTGGACTCCCATGTAGTCGACCGCGGTTCGAGTCCCGGACCCGGTGGCTTAAAACTCACACTGGGTGCGTGTGCGTGCGTGCCCAAGATCCCGAGAGGAGAATGGAGGAGAAGGGATTGCGGCGTGGCCATCCCCCCTGGGGGGTGATTTCTCGCTTTTTGTCTCTCTCTCTGTCTGTCTGGCGAGCACACGCGCCCTATGGCAAAGACCTCTCCAAAAAAAAAAAAGTGCTGAGTATTTACTGCAATTGCTTCATCCTGTATTACCTTTTCTCTTTTTAAATGTTAGATTAATAATATTATCTTCTGTACTCAAAAGACTAACATTTAAAAAAGGAAGCAAAGGGAGAAAAGTAAGGAGGAGGAAGAGGAAAGAAAGACTATTTCTTTTGTAGCAAAAGCTTTTTTAATGTAAAAAAAAGACAGTTTGGAGTTTAAAATAAAAAGCCTATTTCCATCTGGACTGAGACTTACACTTTGCTGGAGTTGGGAAAAACCTGCGAAAAGCACCTGGATAAATACATGCATTGTGTAATCCACCTAGATGGTGAGAAGAGAGAATTTGCTTGATACTGTAGTGAACAATTCAAAACATGGCAAGGAAATGCATTCATGCATATTTTAAACAAAGGAATGAATGATTCTTCTTTCATGATCCTGAAGTAGAAAAACAAATTTGAAACAGCTATTATAAACACTCACTCTCAAATACCAATAGAGTGGATTACTTGTTAACTAATGGACAAACTTGCCCAAATTCTGTGGTTGAACTACATGCTCCTTTCAAAATAAAATGTTCATATAGCAAGTTTCTGCTTGCTTGACGTTGGAAGGAAAATATTTGTTAGCAAAAGCAAAGAAATGCTAAAAACAAGCAAAAACTTAAAAAACTATAAAAGTACAAAAAGATACACATAAGAGGGCCAACAGGTAGCATGGAGGTGAAGGGAGCTGGATCCCACATGGCCAACTATGTGGTTTGAGTCCCGGACCTGGCAGCTTGAAAAATCACGCCAGGTTTGTGTGCATGCATGCCCAAAATCCCAAGAGAAGAACAGAGAAAGGACTGCAGCATGGCCATCACCCCTGAGGGGGTGTGATTTCTCACCCCCCCCCCATCTCTAACTGGCAAGCACACACACCCTATAACACACTAACTGAAAAAAAAAAATACACATCAGGTATTAGAAAGCTCGCAAACCACAGCATTCAAATTTGATATTTAATACAGTTGTGATTGTATCTGTTATGATTTATACCTGAACCCGTGATACAGAGTGATGGATTTACTTCTAAGATCAAGATCCATAAAATAGATCTTTTTTCTTCTTTTGACAGTTTTATATTAATTTATTTCAGGTATTATATAAGTCATCATAGAGTATTTTAAATATGCCCTTCCTAGCCAACACTGGCAGGCCATTACCATATCAAATTAGTTAGTTGCTATTTTCAATTTTGAAAATAATATCTAAATTTATCTAAGATGCCTAACACTGCCGCCATGTATGTAGCTATGAAAATACTTATAGTGCCAGGATCAGCAGTTGGCATAAAGGCTATGTTGCTGGACTCCCATGTAGTTGACCGTGGTTCGAGTCCCAGATCCGGTGACTTAAAACTCACACAGGGCAGGGTTCATGTGCGTGAATGCCCAAAATCTCAAGAGGAGAATGGAGGAGAAGGCAGTGCGGCGTGGCCATTCTCCCTGGGAGATGATTTCTCACTTTCTGTCTCCCTGTTTCTCTCTTCCTCTGCAGCAAGCGCGTGCACCCTATAGCAAAAACCTCTCTACAATAAAAAAAAAAAAAAAATTTCTAAAGATACTTAACAGTGCCTTTTGCAAAACTCAGTATTTGTCTTACACCTGCTCTCTTTTCTGATCAAGAACATACATAATAAATGAAAAGCGGAGAAACTACCTTTAACTAGCCTGAATTATTGTTCAGTGGAAAAACACAAACTCAATGCAAACTTGTAAATGAACTCCATTTAATTTACAGCTTATTTTTCAACAGTATTTCATTAAGGCATAGCTAATATATAGTAAAAATCACAAATCAAAATATAAAGCATTTCAGTCACCCCAGGAAATTCCCTTTTCCAGGCATTTTGAATCCCTTGTCCTTATCAAGGCAGCTACTGCTCATATCTATCACCATGCCCTACTTTTGCCTGTAATTGATCTTAATATAAAAATAATTATATACTATATTATGTCTGGGTTATTTGGCTCAACATGTTTTTGAGATCCATCTCAGTTGTTGCATGTATCAATAATCCTTTTTTTAAATTAGTGTACAATATCTGACTATATTGCAATTTGTTTTTTCCTTTTCCTGTGGATAGGAATTTGATTGCTTGCAGTTTTGTGCTATTATGAATAAAGCTGCTATGGACATTCATTTTTCTTGAGTGTATGTCAAGGACTGAAACTGCTGCGTCACAAGGTAGTGCAGGACTATTCACCAAGTGCCCTTAACAAAGCTCTCTCCTCCTTTCTTGCTTATAGTTCTCAAAAACAACTCAAACGTGCTGGAAATGGAACATCCTAAGATAAGGAGGGACTGGCTGGAACAGTGTGGGCTCTGTTCTTGTCCCTCCTAGAAACAGGAGTCCTTCAAGCACTCTAGCCCAATGTGTCTTGTGACCCCATGTCTAACACCCAGGGATCCCACAGCTGCAATGCAAGGGGGGTACATGCAGATGAAACTCCACCCATCCAGGTGTCCCCTGAGCCTTGGGAGAGCAGCTTAACAGTGAATCCTAGGCTTCTGGGGTCCCTTGTTGCCTATCTGTAAGTAATAAACCTGCTTTGTGTGACTTGTATGCATGGGTATTTAGTCTCACCAGACTCAAACAAGTTGGTTACAAATGTACAGTTAACCTGCTTCCTAGGTGGGTATGGTGGAATTAGAAATTGCCGGGGACCAGCAGTTAGCGTAATGGCTGTGTCGCTAAACTCCCATGTAGTCGACTGCGGTTCGAGTCCCAGACCTGGCGGCTTAAACTCAAGCCGGACACGTGTGCGTGTGTGCCCAAGATCCTGAGAGGAGAATGGAGAAAAGACTGCGCCGTGGCCATCCCCCCTGGGGGGTGATTTCTTGCTTTCTATCTCTCTGTCTCTCTCTTTCTGGAAAGCGCACATATCCTATAGCAAAAACCTCTCAAAAAAATAAAAAAAAAAAAGAATTAGAAATTGCCGAACAGTCTTCCAAAGTAGTTGTACCATTTTATATTCCTACTCACAATTGTATGAGAGTTCAAATTACTCCACATCCTCATTAATGCTTTTTAAAAATTTAGCCACCTAGCCATTGTGTGTCTTTTGTCATTTAAGTCATTTAGCGTTATTTGTGGTTTTAATTTGCACTTCCTTGATTAGTGAGGTAGAGAGCATTTCTATATATTTAATAGATTTTTGTATATTTTTCTCTGTGAAGTGTCTGTTCAAGTCTTTTGGCTTTGTAACTGATATATCTGTTTTTACTGCTTCTTTAATTTTAATTTATATATATTTTTTGGTTATAGGGAGCTTGCGCTCGCTGGAGAGCAACAGAGAGAAGGGTGGGGGGATGAGAAAGCACCCAAGGGAGGAATGGCCACACCACAATTCCTTCTCTTCTCAGGGTTTGAAATATGCACACACGTGAACCCGGTGTATTTTTCGAGTTACTGGGTCTGGGACTCAAACTGAGCTATCCATATGGGATCCAACAGCCTAACCACAATGCCACCAGCTAGCCATTTCATTGCTTCTTTACGGGAGTTCTTTATATATTCTGTGTAAAAGTTCTTTGTCGGATACATGTATTCTGGAATATTTTCTACCAACATGTGGACTACCTTTTCATTTTCTTAATGGGAGTTTTTGAAGAGCATAAGCTTTTAATTTTGATAAAGTCCAATTTATCCACCGATGAGTGGTTTTTTATGTCTTTCTTTAAAAAATAGCTTGGTAAATATTCTCTATTAGTTTTTTTATCATTATAATTTCATCAGCCACATTTAGGTTAATTCTTCTGTAGGATGTTAAGTATGGGTCAAGAATCATTGTTTAAATTTATTTTCATACCATTTGCTGAAAGAATCTTCTTTTCTTTTAAAAATTCATTAGTAAGATGGCCCTGTTGCTTAGTAGTTAAGGGAGCTGGATCCCACATGGCCAACTTCCCAGTTTGTCCTGGACCCCATGGCTTGAAAAACACACAGGATGAGTGTGCATGCATGCCCCAAATCCTGAAAGGATGGAGAAATGGAGGAGAAGGGACTGTGGTATGGCCATACCCCATTGAGGTATGCTTTCTCCCTCTTCCTTTCTCTTTATCTCTGTCTCTCTGCCTGGTGAGAGCATATACTTTTAGCAAATTTTAAAAAAGGCATTAGCATCTTTGTCAAAATTCAGTTGGCTAAATATGTGTCAGTCTGTTTCTGATCTCCCTATTCTGTTCCATTGAGACAGTTGTCAAAATTTATTCCAATGTTATACTGTCTTCATCACTAGAGCTTAATAAGGCTTGAAGTCAAGTAGTATAAGTCTTCTAAATTTGCTCTTTTTCAAATATGTTTTGGCTACTTCAGATCTTTTGCATTCCAATCACAAAAATAAATAAAAAAATAAATTAGCTCGTCCATTTCTACCTAAAAATGTCTTTTAGGACTTTTAACTGGGATTATATTGAGTCGATAGATCAATTTGGGGAAATTGTAATAATATTGAGTCTAATTTAATCAGTTCTGAGAATTTTTGCACATTTTGGTTCAATTTAGTCCTGGTTATTTCATGTTTTTATGCTATTATAAGTGGCTTTGAGTTTTTCAAGTTATTTACTATAATATATTGAAATATAGTTGATTTGCTTTTATATATTGATTTTGTATCCCACTTTGTTAAGTTCATTTTTAATTCTAGAAATTTGCTGTATATGCCTTTAGATTCTTAACAAACTATAAACAAATAAAATGTAAAATCAAATACTTAAAAATAATTCTAATTCTTTCTTTGTAATACCGTTTACTTCTATTTATTTCTCCTTATGCCAGCTAGAACGTCTAATACCATGATGAATAGAAGTAGAGCAGAAATTCTTGCCTTGTTTCTGACTTTTGGAGGAACACAGCTTACATTTTTCATCCAACTAAAAGAATAATGAATTAGTTAGGAAATGAATTTGGTTGTGTATAATAGAAACATTTTTAAAAAGTGGTATAAATAAATTAGGCAGTTTTTCCTTTTCTTAAGAATTATTTATTTAATTTTATTTATTATTATTATTCTCCAATTTGACTGACAGAGAAAAGGTGAGTGAGAAAACAAGCTGCCAGATCCAGGACTCAAACCACGGCCAGCCATGTGGGAGTCCAGCACCTTAACTACCACGCAGTTTTTCCTTACATCAAAAAGAATATATAGCCCAGCCACTGTGTGCAGTGCTAAGAAAAGTGCTCTGCAAGGGTGGAAGCCACACTGTCAGTTGCAGGTTCCAATACTTGAGCTAACAGTGCTCCAGGTATGCATGTGGGTACCCAGGATCCCAAGGAACTCGAAAAACGAAACTATGGAGTGATGAGACCCTGTTGAGAATTCCTCTCTCTCTTTCTCTTGTGGAAAAATACATATACATATAAGCAGGCAATCCAATTACATTACTCTACTGCTCTTGGGAATCCTGGCTCCTTTATCTGTCTCCTGAGCTACCCTGGGATGTCTCCTCATTGTCACAATATACTATACGACCTCATTATCAATTCTGCAATTCATGAAATAAGAAAAGCAGGTCAAAGATAAAAAGTTTATGGAATCTGAGAGTCCCATCTTTCTGAAACTCACCTAACACTGTATACTTTATATCTCATTGACCGGGACTGTTTTATAGTCATTTCTATGTGCAAAGGCAGCTAGAAAAATGCAGTTTTTGATCACAGCTTCTAAAAATTTAATTTCTGTTGGTCAAAAAGAAGAAGAGAAAGTACATTTTGTGTAAATAGACATTTCTACATGTAATAAAACTTGATCTTAACCAAGACTACTAATCTTCTAATTAATAATTTTGGAGAAGGGCCAGATTTGGTAGAAATGTTCATAGATAATCTACCAGATACCTTCAAACTCTGAAACATTTTATCACAAAATTTGAACATTCTCTACCAGGAATGTTGGATGCTTACAAAAGAAAGACATTCTGGGGCCAAATGTAGTACAGCAATGAAATGCAACTCTCCACGAGACTAAGCCACATGAGAGCGTTCTGGGTTTGCATCCAGAGAACTTCCCGAGTATACCAGGCATGCCCACAATCTGGGGCTGAGGCTGGCTGCAGAACGTGGCATCCAGACCCTGTTAGGGGTGCTGTCTCTCTATTGGTCTCTCTTGCTCACGAAGAAATAAATAAATCAATTCTTTTAAGGAAAAAAAATGATATTTTGACATTTTTGTTTAAGAGCATTAAGAAAATGTCATTTATTTGTAAATGAAATCTAAGCCTTCTGCCTGGTTTCAGAAGTACTTCGTTCCATTTTTTTTTCCAGAGTAAAAATAGCCACAAGACAAGAAAAAACAGCTCGTTAAATAACTCATGGATTTTAATGATGTCTTAGCAGATGTGGATATCTTGTTCAACTGAAATAGGTCACTATTTCCTATTAATTTTAAGAAATGGAAAAAGGTTCCTAGTAAGGAATTACTGTTTATTACACGGAGTTTAAACATGTGCAAGTAAGCCGTTTCAGTCTCAGGCTGGGTGAGGTTTAGGGAAACAGGAAGAGAAAAATAATGACTTTGAAAGAGTCAGATATTTGGATGATGGAAGGTAGAATCCACTGACAGCATGGCTCTTGGACTAAGTGATTCAGGGGAACATGTTAACTTCATAGATAAAATCATCTACAAACTTTCTATTTTCTTGTCAATGATGTACAATTTGCCACAAACATATTTTTGGTGACCTCTATGAAAATATTTGTTGTTGAAATGTGCTCATGGTGTCTTGAAACAGATTGATTGATTCTTCTTATTAGTTTACCATAAATGTTATATACAAAATAAGATTGATATAATTATATACTGTATCATACTTCATATTTCTCTGTTAGCCATAGGTCTGATTCTGGTTGTTTCCATTCTTCTCCAAGCAGTGTGTTAAAACTGAAAGGTTTGAAATATTCTAGACGATGGCTAAAAGCAAAGAAAAAAAGAAGGTGGGAATTGAAATGAATTATGCATTTGTGAAATAGTTGTTCTGAAGGCCTATTTATTTTGTCACATCTGTGATAGGACAACATTCTATTTTAAGAACTACCAAAGGTAAGATGTATTCTACATGTACAATTTTCTCACTCTAGCTATCAGACACTCAGCTTTGAAAACATTCACCCACATTTCAAAGCACTGCCTTTCAATTCTTCAATACACAGCTGAAGGGAGAAATAAAAATCAACCCTCAAAACATGACTCACTCCATCTAGCTTTAAACAAATCATATTATACTCTTGTGTACATTTTTATATTCGAATGTTGATATAATTTATATCAGTTATACAGGCAATTGTTTTTAAAAGTTTACTTTCATAAATTAGAGGGTAGGCTTTTTACTTCCCTTCTTTGCCAAAGCAAAAATGGTTAAGTAAGAGTGTAAATCCTAGTTCTTTCCTTTCTAGAAAAACCATTAAACTATTACATGGCTTTTTCGTGTGACTTAATTTGGAGAGAAAGGCTTAGCTAACACGCTGCAATGGAATTCTGCTCTGTAAGAAATCACTCTGACCTGGCCACTGTATAATCGTACTTCTACCTTGGGAAGCCTCTAATAATGTATAAATGGGAAGCCTGAATATAGAAATATATCAGCTAGCCAAGAGCCAGCAAGACATGCCATCCTGGTATGAGGTCCCTGAATCCACTGCATCTAAATTCTTGTCCCATTCTGCCTACCTGGCCACAATGAACCAGTTTTAGGTCACAACTGTCAATCCCAGAGCAAGAGGTTAAATAAAGATTAGTGACAGATAAGAGGAAGAGAGAAATAAGGCAGCAAAGGTCTGGACTGGGGAGAAAGAGAAAAGAAAAAGTATGTTAGGCAGCATAAAAGAATATGCAGAGAAGAGACTGAGGCAAAGTATAAGGAAGTAAGAGCAGGACAGGGAGGAGAAGGTAAACGGAGGACAGTGAAGCACACCACAGGTGTAAAAAGGCTTAAATGTCAGTCTACCATGTGGCAATTATTATCCTTCTTTAAATAAAAAATGATATAAAATACTTCATTTGGTTAGATGACAGAAAGTATAGGACATCCTTGTTAGGCTAAACACTCACACTCACCAGACTACCTGGGCCACTGAGTACTCTCAGAGATAAAGAGCAGGAATCATGGTTTGCCCCAGGATAGCATCTGGCGTTCTTCCCTCAGGGATCTGTCTTTACAGTCAATGAAGCATTTACAGTCCCTGAGGTTGGCCAGGGGCTATATTCTCCCTGGGTGACAGCTTCTAGTGCAAGGAAACGAGACTGTAACATGTATGAGGTATCTTGGCTTAAATGCCTGCTGCCCATAAGAGGCACTATCTCTTGTAATACCTCCACAGGCATAGCTTCCACGGTCCTGCAGGCAACAATGGCTGTTAAGGAGGAGTTCCAAAGCCATGCTGTCCCCATCATATATTTAAAGTGTATTTAAAATTACCCTCTATCAGGGCCAGCCCCCTAGTGTAGCAGTTAGATGGTGTGCATAGGGAGTTGCTGGATTGCACATGGCTGGTCAGGGTTTGAATCTCAGTGCCAGTGGCTTAAAAAACATGCTGGGCATGTGTGCATGTGTGCTCTAAACACAGACGGGATGAAGAAATAGAGGAAAAGGATTGTTGGATGACTATGACTATGCCCCATTGGAATTGTTCTCTCTCTCTCTCTCTCTCTCTCTCTCTCTCTCTCTCTCTTTCTCTCATACATGTGTCCCACAATTAAAAGATACTTAGAAAAATAAATTGTTCTCAATCCAGGTATAATTATTATCAATTAGAGGCAATTTCTATCACAAGCAATGTTGCCTAGAAACACCATTGATATTTTACCTTTATGAGGCCTGAGAAGAGAGCTAGACAGACTACTCATCTCTTCCAGGAGAAAAAATAATTTATTAACCATTTATTTACACCAATGAACCATAATGCCTCTGGTCATTTAGCTCTGAAAGAAATCAGCTGAATTTGCAATCACATTTCTATACCAGCTGTTACAACACTAACTAAACAAGACTTTTCTCATACCAATATGGCAAAATAAGTGCCTGGAAGTAAGAGAAACTAAGTCAATCTAAAGTCAATCAAGTGTTTTCTTAGGGTCATCAGAGATACAGGTTTCTGCTAGGCACTTGTATCCACATGTCATTTTTTTTTTTAAGTTTTTGCTATAAGGCACGGTACTCAGTGGAGAGCGACAGAGAATGAGAGGGAGAGTGAAAAATCACCAAGAAGGGGGAATGGCCATGCTGCACTCCCTTCTCGTCCATTTTCCTCTCAGGATTTTGGGCATGCACACACACACTTCTGGCATATTTTTCAAGTCACCAGGACCAGGACTCGAACCACATACTCAGCCATGTGGGATTCTCCCAACTTCACCACCACACCACCTGGTTGGCCCTGTCATCTTTGACAAGAAAATGTTACTGTTGTCCTACCAAGAATTAATTTCCAAAACACTCTTACAGTTGGACCAGATCTTCATTTATCTTCTACTTACAAATCAGGTTTTTGTCCTTGTTGCAGTTCGTGCTGAGGTACAGGGTAAAGAGCTTCATAACTTCTTTTATCATTTGATCCATGAATTGCAAATGAATTGAATTTTGTCACATTTGGTGGAAAATAACTCCAAGGAAGATAGGCTTTGCCTTCCCATTTTGTCTCCGCTCTGGAAACGCTGAATGATAAAGGAAGTTCTTGCTACAAAAACAACACACGGAACATAAAAGGTAAAATTGAACTTATACTTTAAACTTAAACTTTAAATCACTTGAGCACTTAGATTTCATCTCATACTTTAATTTACTTACTTTCCACACGTTTCTTCTTCCAGAGAGCAAAAGTACTAAATGTTGTCCATGGCTGTCAAAATTAAGATTCCTCATGAGTATTTGAAAGAAACAAACATTTTCTTCTCTAGCCTTCATATCTGAAATGCGTGTGCATGTAACTAATTTTCCAAGTAATTAAAAGATATAATACAAATTATATCTTAGCTTAAACTCACACCAGGCACATGCATGTGTGTGCCCAAGAGCCCAAGAGGAAAATGGAAGAGAAGGGATTACGGCATGGCCATCCACCCTGCCCCTCAGGGGCTGATTTCTGGCTTTCTGTCTCTGTCTCTCTCTGTCTTTCTGGTAAGCACACACACCCTATAGCAAAAACCTCTCCAAAAAAAAAAAAAAAAAAAAAAAGAAATGACTTCTTTGGGATTACCATTTTCCAGAAAATTAACATCAAATGCATAAAGCCTCACATGTCTAGGTGGATTTTTATATTCTTTAAATAAGAAATTATATAAAATACTTCCTTTGGCTACATGACAGAAAGTATGAAAAAGGGTCAGAAGGACATCGTGCTTCTTGGAGTTTATAATAAAACCAGTTCCCCAAACTAAAGTTCCCTAAGGGAAGCTGGACCAATGTCCAAGCCTGAATTCAGCAACTTTACTGAAAGTTATTTCTCTAAGAAAACTATCTTGCTCATTAGAAAGACAGAAAAGACAAAGCATAGACTGTTGGGGGCTGGTTCCATGGCACGAGTGGTAATCTGCTTCTAAGAGGAGCCGGCGATCACATGGCAGCCCCAGTTGGAATCCCTAGCCCAGTCAGCCTGAAACCCACTGGGCATGCCTGTGAATACCCACGATCTTACAGGCTAGAGAACTAGAGGGAGGGGACTGGGGCATGACTAGACCCTGTGGGAGGTTGTCATCTCTCTCATGCACATACATGCACTCTGACATGAATAATGAGAAAAAACAAACTACCCAACAACATGTCTAAAACTAGCTAACAGGCTAAAGATTTTAATTTATGTCTATTTTCCACATTAGAGTTAGCAAATATCTAACTATGAGAAAATGAAAGAATATCTAAATTTTTATTTAGATCATTGTGGCTTTCTGGCTAGCCTACCAAGGAACAAAGGCTACTGGATATTAGGTACTGAGAAGCTTTTCTTTTCTTTCTTTTTTTTTTTTTTTTTTGGGGGGGGTGGTTTTTCTATAAGGCATGCACACTTGCCAGAAAGACAGAGAGACAGAAAGCAAGAAATCACCCCCCAGGGGGGATGGTCATGTCACAATCACTTCTCCTCCATTCTTCTCTAGGGATCTTGGGCACACACACACGCCCAGTATGAGTTTAAGCCATGGGTCCAGGATTCGAACCACAGTCAGCTACATGGGAGTACAGCGACATAGTCATTACGCCAACAGCTGGTCCCTCTGAGAAGCTTTTCTTTTTTAATTGTGATAAGGCATGTGTGCTTGCCAGAGAAATACAGAGACAGGGAGAGAGAAAGCAATCTCAATGGGGTATAGTCATGCCACAAGCCTTTCTGCTCCATTTCTCCATCCTGTCAGGATCTTGGGCGCATAGGCATATGCACTCAGCTGTTTTTCCAGACACTAGGACAGGGATTCAAACTGCAGCAGGCCACGTGGGATCTGGTTTCTCTTAACCACTAGGCTGTGAGGCCAGACTCGGAGAAGCATTTAACTGACATATACAGTAAATAATGAAAATATAAGTAAATATTTCATTTATTAAATACTTCACTAATTTTAAATTTGCTATAGTTTAGATGACAGACAGCATAAGTTTACTTTTCCACATCCACAAGAAAAAAGTTTGCCAACCATGTAAGGGTTCCCAAGGGAATAGTTAAATTTGAACAGAGTCCAAGTTTAGTATTTTAAATGAATATAGAAAAGTCCATGTGATTTAGCTTTTTGTTTTAGATTTTTGCCATAGGGCATGTGCACTTGCCAGAGAGAGAGGGAAAATGAGAAATTACACACACATCTGCCAAGAGGAGATGGCCACACAGCAATCCTTTCTCCTCTCAGGATTTAGGGCATGCATACACATGTGCCAGTGTGGTTTTCAAACCACCGAGTCCAGAACTCTGCAGAGTTGGCCATGTGGAGTCCAGCATCTCAATCACCACCCAACCTGCTGGCCTACAATTTAGTTTTTATACTGATGCTGAATGCAGAAGTAACATAGTATATACTCAGTAAATGAATGATGAATAAAAACAGGAATATATAAACACCTAATTGTGTAATACATAAAATTAAAGTTTAACCAAGTCATTAAAAAAAATCTCCCCAAAAGAATCATTTTCATAGGCTGGTTTAACTCACTACATCCATATGTCTCTTTTAATTTCTGAAAAGCTAGTATATAATACTGGAAATTTATAAACAATGACGAAAAGAGTTTCTGTTTTATAATGATTTTTCATTTTACCAAAAAAATCTTCAAATTTATTAGAAAAACCAACTATATTAGTGAATTGAAAATTATATTGGCAATATTTGCAAATATTTAGAATATTTTAATTAATTTATTATCATTAGTATTATTACTTTTGCTAGTGCACATGTGCTCACGAGAGAGAGAAACAGAAGGAGAAGAGGGGCGACGGCATCCCGTATGGGAAACGGTCATATGGCAATCCCTTCTCCATCTCTCCCTTCTTTCAAGACTTTGGACACGCACACGAACCTATCGTGTTTCTCAAGCCACCAGAGCCAGGATTCAAACTGCACAGCTGTCCATGTGGGACCTGGCTGCCTTAACCACCAGGCCACATAGCTGGTCCTATATATTCAAAACATATGAACTCTATTTAAAAATAAGTTGTATAAAAGTATATAACGTAGATTAATTCAGATTAGCATTCCTCCCAGTTAGCCAGAATTAGTGATATTTTACTGTAGCAACATGATTTTTAACTAGAAAATATAGTATTCAAATTATATAGTAATGATTAAGCAAAAATATTTTATACTTACGGACAAAGTTCAACCTCTAAATACTGCTCAGTCACATCATTCAAGAAAAACGCCTCCACAACTTTTGAAAACAGAGATAAGACGTGTAGGTAAATTTAATTTTGCTGTAACAATATGTAATTTGTTTATTCTTTTAGAATATAATGCTAATTATTTTTATTTTATTTACTTATTTTAAATTGTTGCTATAGGGCTTACCACTTACAGAGAGAGAGAAAGTGAGAAAACACCCCCCCAGGGGTATGGCCATGTCACATCCCTTCTCCTCCTTTCTCCTCGGGATTTGGGGCACACATGCGTACACACCTGGCATGTTTTCTCAAGCAGCAGGGTCTGGGACTTTTACAGTACAGTCAGCCATGTGGGATCCAGCTGCCTTAACCTCCCCGCCACCTGCTGGCCCCAACCCAATTATTTTTAATTATAGTATTATGCCCAATAGGAAATGGAGCAAGAAAAATAGACATTACCCAAAAGAAAAAATACATAATAAATCATCAATTTTTCTACCAAATCAGATTATAATAAATTACAAAGATTAACAATGCCTAGTGCTGGTGCGGTTATAAAGAAATCAACATTATCACACAGACAGACTTTGAGTAAGTTATCTTCTTCTAAAACTTTACCTTAAAGAAATAATCAGACAACTGAGAAAAGAAGTAAATGTGATACTATTCATCAAAGCATTGCACAGAAATTGGAAATGATCTAAATGTTTTCTATTCACAAGGATTGTCTACTATTCTATAAATAAATCTATTACAAGAGGCTTACTGGGTAAATTATGGAATTCATGTATTACCTGTCATTACACTCAAACATATAGCTTAATATTTGTTGACATAGGAGGACATCCATGATTATTTGATAAGCAGGCTACAGAGCAACAAATGAATGTACATGAAATTAAAATGTGCATGTCTGCTAGGCCTAGATATTTGCAAAATGTACACGGAAAAATGTTAAGACTGATTATCAGTGGAATACAGATAGGCGATCTTTTTTTTATTATTTTCCTGGAATTTTTGAGCATGTGCTATTTTAAAAATTGTTTAACTTATTTTTAAAGAATTATTTATTTAATGTTATTTAATATTATTATTATTTAATTTGGTATAGGGCACATGTGCTTACCAGAGAGAACCTTAGAGAGAGAAAAAAAGAGGGAAAGCAAGAAAACAAGCCACCAGGTCCAGGACTCAAACTGCACCTGCCGTGCCACCTGCTGGCCCCTAAAAATTGTTTAATTATTAAAATCTTTTCTTATTGAAAATGTTCATTCTCCACTTCTTTTATGGTATAATTCAACTTCATTAATTTTAAACTTTTCTTTGAATTAATTTATATTTTTTTAGAAAATCACAGTTCATGGGACCAGCAGGTGGCGTGGTGGTTAAGGCGCTGGATACTCCCACATGGTCGGCCATGGTTCAAGTCCCGGACCTGGTGGCTTGCTTTCTCACTTTCCATCTTTCACTCTCTCTGTGTCTCTCTCTGGTCAAATGAAAAGTAAATGAATGAATAAATAAAATTGAATAGAATAACTCTTTAAAAAAAAGAAAATCACTGTTCATTGAGATTTGCGTTTTGGGGGCAAATAATTGGACATTATATGCTCTTTTACTTAATAAAACTTTTTTATTTGTGATAAAAAAATTGTTTAATTATGAAAGTAATATATCTTTCTTATAAATAATTAAAACCCAAATGCATATAAAGCCAGCTTCTTGGCACAGCCTTAATGAAATACTCAGAGACATATCCCAGATGGCAGCTGTGGTTTGAATCTAGGCCTGGTTGGCCTATGACACATGAGGCATTTGTGCAAGTGACCAAGATCCGACAGGCTGAAGGACTGGAAGAAAGGGACTGCCATGACCAGGCCCAGTGAAGGTGTTCATCTCTCTCTCTCTCTCTTTTTCTCCCTCTCTCTCTCTCTCAAATGCATACCCACATGCTCTATCATTAATAAAGAAAAAAAAAATCAAAGTAGTTTTCCTCTCCCTTTGATCTAAAACCTGTTTGATTTTCTGTTGTTTCTACAACTGTTTTAGCCTCTTAGAATTTAAAAAAGTAAATATGGAATCATACTTTTCTACAACTTGCTTTCCAGCATATGGGTATTTGATTTTAGTTAATAACTACTTTATTTTCTTCTGGAATGTTATAATTTATTTTTCTTCTGGAATGTTATCCTTTTTGGGTAGACATTTACGTTGTTTCCAATTTTCCATGTATTATTTTTGTAATAAGATAGCTAACGTATACATAAGGGTCCATCAACAATTCAGAGAATCTTATTGTCTCTTTCTAAATTTTTCATCTAAACAAATTAGAATGTCTACCACGACAGTTATTTTTTGTGTCAACTTGACAGTTATTTTTTGTGTCAACTTGACTAGGCCATGTTACTCGGATATGTTTCCACATTCTTCTAGATGTTTCTGAGAAGGTAATTTTTAAATGAAATCAATATTTAAATCAGTAAAGCAGATTATTCTCCATAATGTGAGTGGGTCTCATCCAATCAGTTCATGAAGCTCTTCACAGAAAAAAAGGTGGACCTCCCCTGAGGGAGGGCTGCTGACAGCAGTCTGCCTACAGACTCAAGCTGCAACATCAACTCTTCCCTGGGTCAACAGCCTATTGCCCTACTCTGCAGATTTTGAACTTGAAAGTCTCCATATGTGAGCCAGTCCTTTAAAATAAATCTGTGTGTGTGTGTGTGTGTGTGTGTGTGTGTGTGTAGTGGTATAGTTTGAATATGTCCCTTGAGCCATTGTCAAGGGATAAAGAGGGCAAAAATTTGATCTAGTTATGGTGTCAACAGGCAAGCTTTGGGAAGAGACTGGGATTCAGGTCATTAGGATGGGACCCCATGATTGACTCCGGGTGGATTTACAAGGAGGGGGAGTGAGAGAGACACATGGAACCCCGAGCACACTCCCCTGCTCTGCCACATAGCACTATAGTCAGAAGATCACCACGGGAGTCAGGGCAGGGGGGTCCCTGGACCTCGGACCTCCAAACCATGAGCTGAATAAACTCCTTTCATAAATCATCCAATTTTGGGTTTTCCCTGTATTAGCAATGGTACTGACTGGAATATATAAACATACTTACACATCTTCTAATTTCTATTTTTCATCATTCCCTTAAAAACATTTTTATAGCTTCTCTGTCTGAAACACTATATAAGATTCTGGGAATACCTTGATTAGCTCACACTCTAATCAAACAATGAAAACTTTTCATTAAAATTCCAAAATGGAAAGATACATAATTTTCCACAGGAAAAAAAGAAAAAAGATGCTCAGTTTTGGGGGGGGGGGGAGTGTTAAGGGAAGGATTCCTGGAGAATATGCTTTCATTTAAGCTCCACTGGAAGATGAGTTGGAACTGGGTAAAGAATAAGAGAAAGGAAGGACTTAGGGCACCTTTAGAAAGCTCTGGCCTGACCTAAGTAAAATGTGATGAAGGCTTAACCTAAATCATGGGCTGTCGGGATGAAGAGGAAGTACTGAAATAGAGAAACATTTAGAAGGTGACACTGGTAGGCCTTAGTAGATAAATCTAAATTTGGAGGGTGAAAGAGAAAGGTATCTTGGGAAGACCTCATGATTTCTAGATTTGGTGATCTAATATATTGTCAGTGCCACTGATGGATCAGTGACAACTAATTGGGCAACTAGGGAAAGAGGAAAGTTTGTAAGAAGAGTAGATGAGCTGGTGCTGTAGTATCTCCAACAGTAAGTCACACTGGCATCCATACTATTAAAGAACTGCTATATACAGTTGATAAGTTCTGTATCAATTGGTAAGTTCTGTATCAATAAAACACAAAGTATGTTTAACATATGACAACACTGGCAAAATGTATGCTATACAAATGGTATAGAGGAAACAAGTATTTGTGTGACTAGAAGATTCATCAAAGGCTTCTGTGAAGTGAGACCTAAATTAGATTTTAAACTATGCGCATTAGAGAAAGAGAGAATATGACGAGAAGGTACGTGGTGAAGACACACATGGACAGTAAGATCATTAACTATTTAGAAGTCAAGAGTTTTGGGTTGAATATGGTGGCCCAATTCATGACTATCCTGAAAGCATATAGGAGAGATTTGAACTTTATCTGAGAAACAGTAATGGCTTATGATCAGGGGAATGGCATCATTTCAGAGAGATCAATCTGGTAGCTTAATTAGGGTACGCTTAGAAGGGAATCACAAAGTGAACCCGAGAAAGTGCAATTTCATGGCATTTCTTTCGGCTTTAATTTAATGTGTGACAGTACTTGCCAGTATAAAGTAAAACAGCTATCAGTCGAGGTGGATGGTGTTTCTATAATAAGTAAAACACCCCAAAACTTCCATAAAGAAGGTTTATAAGGTTAAAGTGGTAATTTGGAGATACTCAAAGACAAAACAGGAATGCTGAACTCTTCTTCGAATAGACATTAGAAGTAAAGGAAGGAAATACGGCAGCGATCTAAAGATGGGGATTTGCAATTGCCATTTTTCACTGTTGTGGTTATATAGTCGAAGTCACATAGGTAATGGAGAAAAAGTCAGAATGAGAGATTGGTAGGAAATATCAGCAACTGCATATGTCAGAGGCTGAGAAGCACTCACTTCCTAACAGAAAGATAAAATAATAGTTCTGTGAGAGGCTATTATAAAAAGATTAATGTTTGCAATAAAATATAACACTTCTACTTACCTTCATAATCCCATAGTTTATTGAATGGCTTTCCCGGTTCTCCGAGTGGGGCTGGAGGATCATCGAAAAATGGAGCACTAACTTCCATCATCACTCCTCTGTCACCTGGATTCAGCCTGACAGACACTGGCTCATGCTTCGCTGGAAAGCCATCCCAAGTGTGTTCAATTTTAAAATCCATCTGAAAACACTAAAGGAAAAAAAATACTTAAACTCTTTAACAATATACAAATGTTTCCTTTAGTTAGCAACGAACTGAAAATTTCAATGCCACACAGCAAACAGGAAGCAGCAGAGTGACAAAACACGGCAATCAAAGGCCATCTGTATTATGGCATATAAAGGACTCCGAGTTCTATTCTGAAATAAGTAGGTTCTAAAAGTTTTAAGATTTTTAAGTCTAAATTCAGCTCTAGCTTCTTTGTAAAGAGTACATCAAAATCACTTTTTAACATTGTAATTAAGGGGCCAGCCAGTGGTGTGGAGGTTAAGGCGTCTGGATTCCCACATGGCCAGCTGCACAGTTTGAGTCCCAGACCTGGCAGTTGAAAAACACTGAAAAGGGGCCAGAAGGTGACGTAGTGGTTAAGGCTCCAGACTCCCACATGGCCGACAACGGTTCAAGTCCCAGACCTGGTGGCTTGAACTCACACCAGGTACATGTGGATGTGTGCCCTTAATCCCAGGAGAATGGAGATGAGACTGTGACATGACCATCCCCCATAGAGGGTGATTTCTCCCTTTCCTTCTCACTGTTTCTCTCCAGCAAACCACGTACCCTATGGCAAAAAACCTTAAAAAAAGAAAAAGAAAAACACTCAAGTGCATTTGGGTTTATGCCCCAGATCCTCTCCCTTCAACTCCCTTAATAATCTCCTAAGACTTAACCCCCTTACTGTCTTTTGATTTCTTTGTTTACACAAAGACACAATTAGTCGAGGCAATGTGTCAATGTCCTTCACCACCTGGGCTAGTGTTCCCCTCTTAGTCATTATTGCCAATCACTGCTCCATTTTGACTTGCAGCACTTACACTGCATGACATTTATTGTCTCCCTGTCCTCAGCTAGAATGCCTGTAATGGAGCTCACTGTTTGTTGAGTGAATAATTGTTCTACTCTCTGGAAGTAAATTCTATGATTATATTTTCTGTAGGAGAAACCTATTATATCAGTGGTATTATATCTCCCCCCAACACACACACCTTTTAAAAATTTTCCAGAGGGCATGTATGTTCACTGGAGATACAAAGAGAGAAAAAGGGAAAGTGAGAAAGCATGCCCTCATGGGGGAAGGTCATGCCACAATCCCTACTTCTCTCTTTCTTCCTCTTTTGAGATTTTGGGTATGCACACACACTTGCCCATTGTGGTTCTCCAGTCCCAGGTCTGGGACTTGAATCATGCAGTTGGATACAGCCACCTTAACCCTCACGCCATGGACTGGCCCTCATATCATTATAAATATAACATTATAGATAGAACATTATAAATGAAGCTGTTGTACCCACAAATTTCAATTTAATTTATTAAGTGGTTATGGATTTTGTTTTGTTTTGGGTACCATACCAGATGCTGGAGGTATAACATATAAAAACCCTATGGAACGTTTAGTATGATTCTCATGTATTTAATCAACCAGGTGAAAATTTCTGTCATCATTTAGTTCATTTTGTAGTCCAGTTTACTATACTAGAATCCCTACACCAAACTAACTTTTAGATGAATCAATTATTTAAATATAAGAATCAAACCATATAAGAAAGAAAAAAGTTTTTCTTTTTATTTTTTTTAAAAGATTTTATGGCCAGCAGATGGCATAGTGGTTACGTCGCTGGACTCCCACATGGCTGACTGGTTCAAGTCCTGGACTCAGTGGCTTGAAAATCATGCTGAGTTCACATGCGCACTCACACACCTGCGTTTGTGCACGTGCTCCCAAGATCCTAGGAGTACAATAGAGGACTGACTGCAGCAGGGCCCTCCCCCTAGGGAGTGATTTCTCAGCCAGACAGTGGTGTGATGGTTAGGGTGGCCCACATAGTTGAGTGTGTGGTTCAAATTCTGGACCCAATGTTTTGAGAAGCACACTGGGCATATGTGTATATATGTGCCTAAAAACTCAAAAGGAGAAATGGAGAAGGGATTGCAGCATGACCACCCCCTATGAAGGGGATGCTTTCTTACTTTCTCTCTCTCTCTCTCTCTCTCTCTCTCTCTTTCTCTGTCTTCCTTCATTGAGTGCACATTGAGTTCTACAAAATAGAAGACTCCCTCCACCCTACCTCACCCCCCTAAAATCTTACCATTAACAAAATCAAAAGATGGTCTGGGAAAAAGTACAATGAACTTATATTTTAGACAATTATTATAATTTAATGCTTAGAAAGTGCCTAGAAATTAATAAGGACAAGGTCAGCACCTCAACAGAAAAGTGGGTGAAAGATAAAAATGGTCAGTTCTCAGGTCAATGGAGGTGATTTCTCACTTTCCCTATCGCTCTCTCTCTCTCTGTCTCTCCAGCAAGTACATGTGCCCTATAGCAAAAATCTCTTACCAAAAAGAAAAAAAAGAAACTTGTTCCCACATTCAAATCCAGATCAGTTCAGCCTGAAACTTACTGGGTATGTGTGTTTGTGCCCCAAAATCTACAGGAGAGAGGACTGGAGGAATGGGATCATGATGTGATCAGATCCTGGGAAGGGTGCTCATCTCTCTGTCTGTCTCTCATTCTCACATGCATGCACACATACCTTATCATAGATTTTAAAAATAAAAAAAAATTTAAGGTTTTTGCCACAGGGCACATGCACTCAGTCAGAGAGACAGAGAGATAATGAGAGAGAAAGTGGGAAATCACCCCTGCCTCCAAGGGGGAATGGCCACCTGCAATCCCTTCTCCTCCACTCTCCTGAGATCCTGGGAACCCACACATGTGGGCCCGGTGTGATTTTCAAACCTCCAAGTCCTGGACCCAAACCATAGTAGGCCATGTGGAAGTCCAGTACCTTACCCACTTGCTGGCTCCAAGAAAAATGTTTTAAAAGACCAAAAAAAAAAAAAAAAATGCTATCAAAACCACAACAGAATTACTGTTTTTTGCTTAGGTTGGCAAGGATTAGAAAGTTTAATAACATGATATGTTAATGAAGATATGGAGATAAAAAATCATATATTTCTACTTGGGTCTAACCGGTATAAGTTCTATGAAGAGCAATTCATCAATATCAAAATAAAAATGCACATTTCCTTTAACTCATTATCTCTGCTTCTGGGAGTTATGATACATACACATATTCAAAATGACATAAATATAAGGATATTTGTGGTAGCAGTTAGAATAACACAATATTGGAAGCAACTTTAAATAGCCTTCACTAAAGGACTGTTAAAGAAATTATGCTATATCGTACAATAAAATACTACATAGCTGTTAAAATAAATGAGGCAGCTCTATATGTACTTCTAAAATATACTGTGAAGTAAAAAAGAGCAAGGTGCAAAAAGTATGCATTTATTTAGTAAAAAGGAAGCTTATTTGCATACATGCGTGTGATACACACACTCTATTAGGAAACATGTGAGAAACCCATGCAAGCAGTGGTTGCTTTTCTGCAGGGAATTGTCTGCCTGAGCCATGGGAGGAAGGGAGGCTTACTCTGAATTTTATTGTTTTTTTTTTAACCGTTTTGAATTTTATACTATGAGAGGTATGTATGACTATTCATAAATAAATGAAAAAGGGGTTAGCAGGTGGCATGGTGGTTAAGGAGATGGACACTCCCACATGGCCAACCTGGTTTGAGTACCGGCCCTGGTGGCTTACTTTCTCACTTTCCCTCTCTCCCTCTGTGTCTCTATCTGCTCATATTAAAATAAATCAAAGAATAAATAAAATTTTTCAAAATACATGAGTAATTTAAAACATTCTTTAAAGTCCAATTTAAGGCTGAGATTCTTAAAATGGTATGGCAACTTCCTCTTCTCTCCCTGTATTCTATAGGCTAAATGTTTCCAAATCGAACTGATCGTCAACCTGCTACAGTTTTGGTGTCGGCTGTTAGGATTTTCTTAAAACAGTATTTATATTAATCTGTAGTTTCCATATTTTCACCTCTATACTTCAAATTATTTTCTTATCTAAAATATTTTTTAAAACTCTTTCTTCAATTATTTCCATTTCTTTACCTGTACCATGCAGATTTTTCAAAACGAAAGGAAGAAAAAGGAGACCGAATTCTGGAGCTTAGGAGAAGGAAAAACAATGTTGAAGAGAAGAAAGTTATGGAAAAGCTGTTTCCTCAGCAAAACGATTTGCCAGAATTCCTCTGTTCACAAATACGTGCTTAATAGCATTTTCTATAATAATTCTTTTCAGTCTGCATTTCACCGGGCCCCGCCCATTTATAAGAGAAATGGGGGAAAAAAGGAAGTCAGCCCACGTGGGAGTAAACAGTGCTAGCTGCAGGCAGCTGGAAAGTAAAATACTTAGCAGTGTTTTTCAGGGACGCTAACGACAAAACCAGCGAGGAAGCAAGAGGGCCAGAGAAGAGGGCTGAACGAGAAGAGAACAGAGACCTGGAGGCTCTTCCCTGTCCGGCAGGTTCCGTCCGGCCAGCTGAAGTCTCTACACTGCGCTCACCCTTAGGCTCCGCCCCACGCTCACGATCTCGAGGGAGGGACTTGGAGGATTAAAGCAAAAGGTTTGATTTTTTTAAAATTTTATTTATTTTTTTTTTTTTTAAGGAAAGAAAGATGTTGCCATTACTTTTTACTTTCCTCCACACCAATATATCAACTTTGGGCTTATTTTTAGAGTTTAGCGTTCTTTTTGGATACCAAGTTAAATCACACGATGACGATATGCAAGGTTCAAATATAGGGGAAAGTACACGGTCGCGAGCAGTGGGTTCATGAAAGAGTCATACACTGACTTTTAAATAAGAGTTGAAGCAGGCCAGCAGGTGGGGTAGTGGTTAAGGCTTTGGATGCCCACCTGTCTGAATCGCTTGTTCAAGTCCCAGGGCAATTAGAAAAACACACCCCGTGCCCCAAAATCCAGAGAAAATCATGGAGGAGACGGGATCCCAGCGTGGCCACCCCCCATGGGAGGTGGTTTTTCACTTCTCTCTCTCTCTCTCTCTCTCTCTCTCTCTCTCTCTCTCTCTCTCTCTGGCAAGTGCACGCGCCCTATGGCAAAACCTTTAAAAAAAAAAAAAAGTTGAAGCTTGTACACTCGGTTTTCCTTTCCAACAAGTTGTTAAGTTCCTGACCACTAAGAACAAAACAAGTTCAATCTTCACCAATTCAAAACTAAACTAAATCTTTTTATGATTATTAGCTCCACATCTCTAACTTAATTAAGTCTTCAGAGGAAGACACCATCTCCTTCTCTTAAGAGTGAGTATGGAGCAAGGTCTGTAACAGGCTTTCACATACCAAACTGGACACACTTCGATACATTTTTCAATTTCTTAATACTTTTTGCTAATATTATTTTGTTTATATGACATTGAGTATAGGACAATCAAACTTCTTAAACTCAAACAGAAAGCCAAATTAATCTGTATCTATGACATGTCTGTTCAGTGAAACTTCACTTTAATCCAAAAAAAAAATTTACTAAAAAGCACTAAAACTAGTTACTAGCTTTAAGTCAACATTTTTATTGCTTGTGTTGAGATTTCTTCCAATGTTAAGTGTTTAAAAAACACTGAAAAAAATCCTTTATTAAAAATGGGAATGGTAATCTATCCACAAATATAAATTTTACCTATTTTTTGCTAGCAAAAATGTAACTTTTCTGTTCCCTTTTATTTCAGGAAACAAAGTTATCTCTGAAGAAATAACTGCTGAATTAGCAAGGTCTTTTCAGAACCTCTAACCACATGCCTTATCACAGTTTAAACATTTAAACTACAGCGGTTTCCTTTCTCTAGAGACCCACGAGGGACAGGGTCATACTTAGCTTCTGGATATGATCAAATCCATACCAGGAAATCCTCCTGCCGGACAGCCTTGGAGCGGCGCTCTGAAGATGCCAGTCTGGGGTCCCGCCCCAAACCACAGGAACCTCCATTCTTTCCACCCACCCCCTTCGCCCGGAGAGTTCTCCCAGTCCAGAAGTATCTCTCATAGTAGGCACAGAAAAATAGTAGGCGTTTGAAATATGTATGTAGTGTCCTAACCACATTAACCTTTTTGAGATTTTCTTTTTAAATAAGTAAATAAAGACGCTACGTCCCACCACCCGGAGACCCGAGCCCGCCCGCTAGCCCGCCGCGCTGAATTGGTGGCTCATCCTGCTGTCATCCAGGTTCTCATGGCTCCGCCCATCGCTTGACAAATAGCCAATAGTATGCTAGGAGCCTAGACAGCGCGATGACGTATGCGCTGACGCCAGCGTGATGACGAAAGCGGCGTCACCGTCTCCAAGGAGCGGTCCAGGGCACCGGTTTCAAAGTCGCAGAGCGGGCCAGGTGGACTTCCGCTGCTGACCCGGGCCTTCCCAGCTGCCGTGGCGTTGTCCCCCGGGTCAGCGAAAAGCGCCGCCACCGAGCTGCCCGCCAGCTGCCCCGGAACCCTCTCAAGTGGCTCGACAAGACCTCGAGTGCCCCGCGGGACGCCTGTATCGACCCGCACGTCTTGTTCCCACGCCGGTGGGATTCGGTTGAACGTGAGACAGGATTCACCTGGCGCGTCCCCGGCGATCCAGAAATCTGAAGTCTGTCGCCCGGCCCAGGGACCCGTCTAGGACTCGGGAGAAGGAAGCGCGGCGGGGCTGTGGACGCTGCGTGAGGAGGATGCTGATTACACCGCTCCAGTGCTTGACAACCTCCGGAGCGTGGTCATAGTTTTGTTTTCCCGCACAGCGAGCCCTGTGCTTTTCAGAGGAAGGTAAAGGTGGTGAAAGCTCCAAACCAGAATTGTATCGAAATGGCCACAGAAATCGACTTTCTGAGAGACCAAAGTAAGCTCCATCTTCCTTTATTTAGATTTTATGTCTTGTGTTCGATGTCGTCATCGTTGACAAACTAATATTTTCTGAATGCTTCTTTGGTGCATGGACATTTCTAAAAACTTATAAGTTAGTTGCAGAAAATGCTTGCTGGTATGTATAAGGGTATGCGAATACTTAACATAACTGTTTGGTCAATGCTGTTCCTTTAGCTTACTCGGGACTGTACTAGACACTAAATGTGTTTGTTATGCGCCTGCCATGCTCTGAAAAAGTTAGAGGGCTGATGGCCAAGAAGAGTTGCCAAGTCTACAGTTAGAACCTAAAAGCACAGCTCTAGCCATTTATTCAAAAGATGTTATTGAGCTTTTCCTATTTGTATTATGTGCCAGGCACTATACAGGCACAGCTGCTGCAAAGATGAAGAGGACAGTTTTACCCTCAAGAATTTAATTTGGGAGGGGAAATACATAAATTCCATAAATACATCGAAGTGGCAGCAACTGCTAATTCTTTTGCTTCAGTTTCTACGTAGGGTTGTTGGAATAATTGAGCATTCAAGTAAGTAAAAGATTAAGAATGGTATCTGATACATTGTGCTAAACAAATATGAACTATTATGGGATTATTATTGAACTGTCATCGAGGAAGACACCATTTGAGCTGAAATTTGAAGTACCAGTACAAATTTACAGTGTGTAAATCCCAGCTAGAACTGCAATGTTAAGATGGTTAGGAACATGTTTTGTTGGAGGCTTGCACCAGATTGACTTGGGATATGGAGGTTCATGTAGGGAGATGAACAGGTGGAGCTGAGGTGTAGAATGGGGCTAGATGGTGAGGGACCTGTGTTTCTGAGGAGTTTGGACCTGGGAAGGTTATAGGAATCACTGAAAGCAATGCATCCGAGAGTGACATGACCAGATTGTGATTTGGAAAGCCCAGACTGACTTGCATTATAGCAGAGTGCAGTTAAGTGACTACTGTCACCATCCTGGTAGGAATTGCACTGAGGTGGGTGCAGAGATTGGAGATCAAGGGATTTGAGGAAGGAGGTAGAGTGCAACTCAGGTTTTAGGCTTGAGCAACAGGGAAGGTAGGAAAAGGTGTTAGGTTCCATTTTGGAATCATTATAAATCAGTGTGGTTTAAGAACTCAGCCTGGATTTAGCCTGGCTCTTGGCATAATAGCCTAGCTCACTCGTTCGCTCTCTTTCTCTCTCCAGGTCTTAGACCTTTGATAAGTTTCTCAGCTTTTCTGTGCCTCAGTTTTCTCATTTGCAGAATGAGTCTGAGAACAACAACAATAAATTCACAGAGCTGCTTTCCTCCCACCTGGCTCTGACCTTTTCTACATTGACTTCTATTGATCTTGACTGCCTTTTGTCATTTATTCCAGGTGGATTTGGTAGCTTTACTCAAGACTTTTCTGGTTTTTCTCAACTGGTAACCCCAGATGACAGTGCCTCTGCTAAATTACTGTTTCTGCTTTATATATCATAGCCACAGGGAACTACATACTCAATCAAGCTTATAGTAAACTTTTAGTACATTTCCAGTGCACAATTTTTCCACTTCCATCTGGAAAGGGAGATCTGATAGTCCTTAAGGACCTGATCAAAGACAGACTGGTATATCAATCTAAATAATAAAGAATTCATTCTTGTAGTGGGTGTTATAGGTAGTGGTGATGGACTCATTTTTTTCTTTTCATTCTCTTAACAGTGTCATAGAGCAAAAGTTTTTAATTTTGATGAAGTTCAATTCATCAATTTGTTCTTTTGTGAATTATGCTTTTGGTGCTGTATCTAAAAAATCATTGCTAAACCCATAGTTACAAACACCTTCTAGAAGTTTTATGGTTTTAGAAGTTTTACATTTAGCTCTATAGTTCACAGAGTTAAACTTTGTAGAAGGTATGAAGGAAGGGTGCAGGTTTATTTTTTTGCATGTGGATGCCAAGTTGAAGACTGTTCCTTCTTCATTGACCTTTGCACCTTTGTTAAGAATCATTGTCCCAGCCAGCTGCAGTGATCCTGTGGTAACCCAATGCACTCTGATGCTGCATGCGGAAATGTTTCAGATTCACATCCCAAGGTCTCCCTGTGTAGGCCTGG
Source organism: Tupaia tana (assembly GCA_026018925.1). NCBI lineage: Eukaryota > Metazoa > Chordata > Mammalia > Scandentia > Tupaiidae > Tupaia > Tupaia tana. Next base: position 25,221,137 of record JAKSZU010000021.1, read on the forward strand.
TGTGTGTGTGTGCCTGGACTCTTGGCTGTTGAGGAACGGGTAGGGTCAAAGCATGAAGAAGACCCTGTTGGGAGTGCCTACCTCTCTTCTTCTCTGTCTCTCTTTCATAGAGAAAATAAATAAGTAAACTTGAAAAAAATGAATCGTCCATATGTGTGTGGGTCTCTTTTGAACTGTTTCACTGATGTATTAGGTCACTGGTAAAGTCAGGACATACTTTTCTATGTAAAAATGCTTCATGACTTCTTTGACAACCCAATATTTGTCTATATGGATACCAATACCTCACTGTCTTTGATTATCGCCGCTTTATAATTAGTCTTCAAAGAGTGTTAACCTTTTTAATTTGTTTGCACAATTGCTTGGCTATCATAAGTCCTTGTGTTTTTATATTAATTTTAGGATCAACTTGTTAATTTCTACCCCCCCCCCCAAAAAAAAAAAGATGCAGGAATTCCGATAAGCATTGTATTGAATCTATTGTTCAATTTTTGTAGAATTCAGACTTTAATGATATTGAGTTCCCTGAATGAAAAAGTATACTCTTCATCAATATAACTCTTTTTAAATCTCCCTCAGCAATGTTTTGTAGTTTTTAATGAGTAAATTTTACACATCTTTTGTGAGATTTATTCCTATATATGGGAGTTTTTGATAAATACTGTTATAAATGGTTTTACTGTTTTACTTGTATTTTCTTATTCATTGCTAATATATATACTTTTTAATATTTTTTTGAATATTGTACCCTGCAACCTTGCTAAACTTGTTTATTAGTTCCAATAGGTTTTTTGTAGATTCCGTTGATTTTCTATATAGCTCATCTTGTCCTTTGAAAATAAATACAGTTTTATTTCTTCCTTTTCAATTAGGACGCTTTTCACTTCTTTTTATTACCTTATTGCACCGACTAGTGCTGGAGAGAAATGGTGGAAACAAATATTCTTATCTTCTTCCTGATCTTATGGGAAAAGCATCTGTCTTTCAAAATTATGAAACTAGCTGTACATTTTTCATAGATTTTATTAGGTTGAGGGTGTTACTTTGTTTTAGCAAATTTTGACATACTACAGTTTCACTATTGTTTAGTTTAAAATACTTTCAAATCTATTTTGTAATTCTTTCTAAGACTGTTGGATGAGTTTAAAGTGTTTTTCTTTTTTTAAAAAAAAAAAGGTTTTTGCCATAGGGCGTGTGCGCTCACAAGAAAGAGAGAGAGAGAAAGAGAAAAATGACTCTGCATGAGGGGATGGCTATACCACAATCCCTTCTCCAGTCTCCTCTCAGGATTTTGGGCACACACACACCCAGCATGATTTTCAAGCAACCAGATCCAGAGGTCGAACTGCAGTCAGCCACGTAGGAGTACAGCACTTTAACCACCATGCTACCTGTTGGCCCCTAAAAGTGATTTTTAAACTTCTAAACATGGAAAAGGAGTTCAAAAAAATTGTACAAAAATAGAATCAAAGTATGAGTTTATATTGGTGCAAAAGAAGATTGAAAACCATGTATAGTTGTTTATATAATACGCATTTCCATGAACTTTTTTGGAGAACCCTGGTATAGGGAATTTTTCCCATGACTTCAGTTTTTGATTCTTGCTTAACTGTGCTATGGTCAAATGGTGTGTTCTTTTGCTCAGTCTTTTAAAGGTTGTTAAAATTTGCTCTGTGTGGAAAGTAACGAATTTTTAATGTTCCACGTAGCTCGAAAAATGTGTGTGACCGTACATTTGTTGAGGCCCCTATATGTTCCTTTGTTTGATGTTAATAAAAATATGACCTTGTATGTACTGAGAGCTTTATTCTAGACCTTCCTTTGCATTGTCTCTTGCTCACTACTGTTTAATTTGTATTTTTGCCCTGCACCTTCTCCTTCGTGTAGATGTTTGTCTTTGAAGAGTTTCCACCGATTTCAAGAATTCTAAAAAATACAGCCACAATGTGTCTTCACTTTTCAATTCTGGTAGCATAAATTGAAAAACTGTAGAGAATAATTCTTTCCTTCTGTGAACCTAAAGAGCAAGCCAGAAGAGACTGAGAATTCAAGTGTATAAAATCAGTAAAATTAGTTCTTTGTGGCTGTTCTTTTTCTTATTGGCAGTGTTGACTTAGGTGAATAAGAGGGTCTATTTATAATTCTAAAGTGCTATGTTGAAATTGGTAACTTATCTCATTTTGTGAACAGCAGAGATTAGTTGTTGGGTTTTTTGTTTGTTTGTTTGTTTTTGGCTAAACGTTGTGTGTGCTTGACAGAGAGGGGCAGAAGAGACCCTCTCCATTGGGAATGGTCATACTGCAGCCCCTCCTCCTCCATCTCTCCCTCCATCCTTTCAGGTCTGGGCATGCATGTTTCTCAAGCCACAAGGTCCGGGAATCAAGTCAAGTGGCTTGACTGGCCATGTGGGGTCCACCTGTGTTAACCATCAGGTCACAGAGCAATTTTGATATTAGTTGTAGATCCATCAGATCATACTTTGGTATGCCAACTGGGTGGTACAGTAGTAGTGCGCTGCTCAAACAATACTTGTGGGTTTGGTTCCCAGGGTAGTGATACCAATATACCTATATATAAGAACTACTACACTTTCAATTTTAAAATAGTGAACGTTGCTGGGGCCGGCAGGTGGTGTGGTGGTTAAGGATCCCACGTGGCCAAGCACAGTTCAAGTCCTGGACCTGGCAGCTTGATTTCTCGCTCTCTCTCTATCTGTACCTCTATGGTCAAATAAAAATAAATAAATAAAGTTAAATAAAATAGTTCTTAAAAAAAAAAGTGAACATTACCTAGTGAACTAAAATTTATTTTTCTCTTTGTTTCAGATCAAAGACTAAATGAAGTTCTTAGGAGGTATCAAATGGAAAATTTTTCCAAGTATTCATCTGTTCAGGTATGTCAATTAATTAAAGTCTAACAATTAGGTTCAAATTTGGTTGTAAGAATATCTACATAAATATGAATGCAGTATGAATTCTATTTAGGATTAGCCTCATGTGAAACTGCACTTTGAAATTTTGCTTATGACTTTGATTCTCATTAAGAAAAAAGTTTGTTTTTGTTTAATGAAAGTAAATACTTGGAGCCAGCAGATGGCATGGTGATTGAGAGCGCTGGACTCCCACATGGCCGACCTCTGTTCGAGTCCCGAATCTGGTGGCTTGCTTTCTTGCTTTCTTTCTCTCTCTTGCTCTCTCACTCTTTCTGTCCATCTCTGGTCAAATATAAATAAATAAAGTTAAATAAAATAATTATTTTTTAAGAAAATAAATTCTTCTTCCCTAGAAATTGCCTTTATCCTCACAGGGCGAGAGAGACAGAGAGAGCGAGCATGTGTGTGTGTGTGTGTGTGTGCATGTAGTGTTAAAATATCTGACTTCTAAAATGAGAATTCATTCACGTTTTGAAACATCCTATAATTATTTCTCAATCCTATCTACTCGTATGCTCTAACTCTCTGAATTCTCATAATTTATGATAAAAGCATAAGTGAACTCAAATAGTAAATATTATGTACTATTATTGTGTTAATATTGTTTTTAATATTTCATTCCCTTGGTGTCATGTTTTCTTTTAAATTTTGTTTTTAAATTTTCTTCAACCAACAAGCTATACTTACTGGTGGACCTGTGTTACAGAATATTAAAAGAAAAATAGTGGTTCCTAAATTAGCAATGACTGTTTACTGATACAATAAGGAGTGCTTTGCTTTTGTGTAAATAAATCTCATAACTAGAACTGAAATTGCTTTACAGATATTAAAAGTGAAGATGTTGTTTTTAAGGTATCAGAAAGAAATCATTTGGTTGCCTTGAGTATAGTTAATCTATACAGATATTTTCTTTAATGTATACTAAACATAGAGCTTACTGATTTGCGTTTCTTTTCCCAAAGACTGATCTCAGTCCAGAGACTCTTGAGGCTGTCCATCCACTGTTCACAATGATTACCATGATATTATTTTTCTTGTATTATTTTTAGGCATATTTAACTAAGAACCGTAAATATTTAAGTGATAGAAAATCTTTTATAATCTCATAACCTCTAAGCTTTGCTAAAGTTCTAGCATAGACTTGAAAGAAGGATTCAAACTTAAGATTTATTTTAAAGCCCCAGAAGATCTCTGGGCCTGATACTTATCATATCTTCTAGAAGCTATTGCTGACTTAGCATTTGTCCATCATTATTTCATGAGTCTTTTTGAGATCAAAGATGAAGAGGAATTAATTGTATAATATCAATGATTTAAAATCTAAGATATATAAACTTCTTCAAGTGTTTTCTTCATTTACTATAGTTCTTTTACATTTTGGTTTTAGAGAATGTGAAAGGATATTTATAAGCTCTTTTAATCTCAGTTTGTCTTATTCTTCCAACATAACTTTTTTCACCTGAATCTTCAGTTATTAACAAAGGCTCAGATTCTAAAAGTTTTAGTAGGAAGTGCAGAGAGTCTACATTTAAGTCTACATTTTAATTATTCCAAAGATTTTTTAATCTATATTATGATTACATATATATATATATATATATATATATATATATATTTTTTTTTTTTTTTTTTTTTTGGAGAGGTTTTTGCTATTGGACGCATGCGCTCTCCAGAAAGACAGAGAGAGACAGAGACATTATACCAACTGTTGGTCCCAGTGTTTTGATTATATTTATTCTCAGACTCTTAAAACTTTTATAATTACTTAAGATTGTTGGACCATTTATTCTTAAATTTGTTTCGCCTTAGCACTATTATTAGAAAATAGATTTTGAGCAGTATTTTCACAGATTCCAGTTTAATATTCATTGAGCATCCTCATTTCCCAAGGAACTATGCCAGGTGCTGCAGTGATAAGAAGGTGAGCAAAACAGAACGACCATGTCATAAGAACTTAAATACTGATAAAAGTATGAGATGAGATAGATATTAAATAACTGAGTAAAAGACTTATTATTTGCATATTTACATTAAGAGCGACAACATATATAGTTGAAGAGATAGAAAAGATGTATAATATCTGATGGGCACTGAAAAATAGCAAAAATCTCAAAAGAACTCAGTTTGGGGCCAAAAGAAGCAGTGATGAGGTGTATTTTAGATGAACCCACTGGCATGACAAGATTTCTAGATAGGTAAGATGTAAGAGCTGGGGACCAGAAGATGGCGTAATAAGTTATGTCGTTGGACTCCCACGTGATCGATGACAGTTCAAGTCCTGGACCCGGCAACTTGAAACTCACCCCAGGCGTGTGTGCATGCGTGCCCAATATCCCAAGAGGAGAATGAAGGAGAAGGGATTATAGCATGGCCATCCCCCCCAGGTGTGATTTCTTACTTTCTTGTCTCTTTGTCTCTCCGGTGAGCGCACACATCCTATAGCAAAAACCTCTTTTAAGGAAGAAGAAGAAAAAGTGAGAGCTGTACTAAGAGAATGAAATGGACCTCAGTTACATAATGTCTTCGGCATATATGAGAGAAAAAGCAGAAGACAACATCAGGAAGGATATGTTGTTGGGAGCAGTGAATGGTTAAGAAGTTTGGATTTAATACATATTAGCAGACTTCTAAATATATTTTTGAAAAATTACTTTCTCAATCTAAAATTAATTTGTTTATTTATTGATCTATCATGACTTTCTGGTGCATCTATAAATAGTTAGGTATTATGTCAGAGTCTGGGAATATGATAGTGAGTAGGATAGACATTGTACAGTCTATAAGGTAAATTAAAGTGGTAAGAAATGTGATAAGAGGGAACCAGCAGTTAGCGTAATGGCTATGTCGCTGGACTCCCACGTAGTCGACCGCGGTTCGCGTCCCGGACCCGGTGGCTTAAAACTCATGCTGGGCGCGTGTGCATGCGTGCCCAAGATCCCAAGAGAAGAATGGTGCAAAAGGGATTGCGGCGTGACCATCCCCCCTGGGGGGTGATTTCTCGCTTTCTGTCTCTATGTCTCTCTCTGTCTGTCTGGTGAGCGCACGCGCCCTATAGCGAAAAACCTCTCCCAAAAAAAAAAAGAAATGTGATAAGAGTAGCAAATAGAAAACTCTTATGTTTGATGGGCAGTAGGGTAATGAGTGCTTAAATTACTAATTTGTACAATTTAACTCCTTTCTACTAAAAATTCCCAAGAAATATGAGAAGTTTCTTTTTTTTTTTTTTTTTTTTTGAGAGATTTTTGCTTTAGGCACATGTGCTTGCCAGACAGAGACAGAGAGGCAGAAATCAAGAAATCACTCCCCAGAGTGGATGGTCACACCACAATCCCTTTTTCTCCACTCACCTCCTGGGATTTTGGGCATGCACACACATGCACCCAGCATGAGTTTGATGCTGACAGGTCTAGGACTTGAACCGTGGTCAGTTATGTGGGAGTCCAGTGACATAACCATTATGCCATCTGCTAGTCCTGAGAAGTATTTTTTTAAGTTTGAACTGTTTCGTTATATGAAGAAGTGTTTTCTTAGGAATTATTTTTTGGGACCAGCAGTTGGCATAATGGCTATGTCGCTGGACTCCCATGTAGTCAACCATGGTTGAGTCCTGGACTTGGTGGCTTAAATTCATGCTGGGCACATGTGCGTGTGTGCCCATGATCCCGAGAAGAGCATGGAGGAGAAGGGATTGCGGTGTGGCCATCCCCCCTGGGGGTCGAGTTCTCGCTTTCTGTCTCTGTCTCTCCCTGCCTTTCTGGCGAGCATATATGCCCTATAGCAAAAACCTCTCTGGAAAAAAAAAGAATTAGTTTTTAAATTTTATTTATTATTATTATTTTTTTTTTAATTTGCTATAGGGCACATGCACTCACCAGAGAAAGACAGAGAGAGAGGATAAATCAGAAAACAAGCCACCGAGTCCAGGTCTTGAACCATATGGTTAGCCATGTGGGAGTCTCGCACCTTAACCACCACGCTTCCTACTGCCTCTCCCAAGAAGTTTTTAAACTAACTTTTTTTTTTTTTTTTTTTTTTTTTTTTTTTTTTTTTTTTTTTTTTTTTTTTTTTGGAGAGATTTTTGCTATAGGGCGCGTGCGCTCGCCAGACAGACAGAGAGAGACAGAGAGACAGAAAGCAGGAAATCACCCCCCAGGGGGGATGGCCACGCCGCAATCCCTTCTCCTCCATTCTCCTCTCGGGATCTTGGGCACGCACGCACACGCGCCCGGCGTGAGTTTAAGCCGCCGGGTCCGGGACTCGAACCGCGGTCGACTACGTGGGAGTCCAGCGACATAGCCATTATGCTAACTGCTGGTCCCTAAACTAACTTTTGAACAATTAAAAGTAAAAATATTATTTCTCTTAGTTAATCCTTTAAAAAATACAATACCTATTTTTCAGTAGTTTAGGATAAATCATTTTCTGAAATTATATAGGCTACTAGATGTATTTATTAACTAACTCACCAGTGTATTCTCTGGAATATTACCTTTTCATTTTTCTTTATTCGTATTGTAACTCCCCTGGAGCCATGTCAGCGCATCATTTGAGGTTCCAGATTTTGAGAGCTAGTTCTCATGTTGACTGAATAGTTGTAATATATATTGGGTCGTCAGAAAAGGCATGACACATTTTTGCACAGGAAAACAGAAAAATATGTCATGACTTTCCTGACGACCCAACATTTTGGGTTAGCCAATAATTTGTGGTTATTTTTCTTTATTGAAGAAAATAGTTTAGATCTGCATCATATTTGGTGTTGAACTACTGAAAGCCTTTCTCCTAAAAAATGGTAATGAGGCATGGATGCCTGCTAAAATCGCTTTTACTTAGCATTATATTGAAGTTCAAACAAGATAAATACATGACAGAAAAGGAAGAAATACAACTATGAGCAGAAAATAGGTCATGTATATAGAAAATCCAAAAGGAATTTCATACACACTATCAGCAGTATCTCTAGATACACACGATGTTACAAATTTATTTTTATTTCTATGAATAGCAATAATCCAATTGAAATTTAAATAGCGATTACTATTTACAGTAGCATGAAAAATATTAAATATGTAGGGATTATTCTAGTGAAAAAACCTGAAAACTCTGAGTCATTGGAAAAGTTACAGCACATTTTTGCGTAGAAAAATATGTCATGACTTTTCCCACAACCCAGTATAATATACTGATAGAAGTTAAGGAAGAATTAAATGAATGTAAGTATGTATTATGTTTATGGTTTGCAAGACAAAATCGCAACGAAAAAACCAGTAGGATTTTTTTTCTTCAAATATGACAAGTTGTGTCCAAAAGTTGTATGTATAGGAAAAAAAGAGCTAAAATAATCTTTTTTTTGTGGGGGGAGGAGAGAGGTTTTTGCTATAGGACGCGTGCACTCACCAGAAAGACAGAGAGAGACAGAGAGATAGAAAGCAAGAAATCACTCCCCCCCAGGGGGGATGACCAACCACAATCCCTTCTCCTCCATTCTCCTCTTAAGATCTTGGGCAAGCACGCACGCAAACGCTCCCGGCGTGAGTTTAAGTCACAGGGTCCAGGACGCGAACCGTGATCAACTACATGGGAGTTCAGCAACATAGCTATTATGCTAACTGCTGGTCCCAAGAGGTAAAATAATCTTGAAAAACAATAACAACATTGGAAAACAGATATGCTCAGAATGCTGATATTTATGTAAAGCTATAGTAACTAGGACATTATAGTATTGACCAAGGACACAACTGGTTAAGGAGACTAGAGTCCAGAAGTAGTTCTATACATACCAGATTTCCATAGAAAATAAAGAAAAATTAATCTTGACCCCTAGCTATAGTACACTCAAATATATTTCCAAATTAATTCTATATCTAAATGTACAAAATAAAATAATAAAGATTTTTAGAAGAAAAATGGGAAATTAGTTGATGAACTTACAGTAGGCAAGAAGTCTTAAACAGAACACAAGAGACACTAATTTTATTATAAAAGATAAGACTGGGAACCAGCAGTTAGCGTAATGGCTATGTTTCTGGACTCTGACGTAGTCGATTGCGGTTCGCGTCCCGAACCCGGTGGCTTAAAACTCACGCCGGGCGCGTGTGCGTGCGTGCCCAAGATCCCGAGAGGAGAATGGAGGAGAAGGGATTGCGGTGTGGCCATCCCCCCGGGGGGTGATTTCTCGCTTTCTGTCTTTCTGTCTCTCTCTGTCTGTCTGGCGAGCGCACGTGCCCTGTAGCGATAACCTCTCAAAAAAAAAAAAAAAAAGATAAGACTGATAAGCTGGACTACTTCAAAATGAAATATCTTATAAAAAGATACCATTAACTGGACCAGCAGATGGCATATTGGTTACTTCTCTGGATTCCCACACAGTCGACCATTGTTCAAGTTCTGGACCTGGTGGTTTAAAACTCACGCTGGTTGCATGTGCATGTGTGCCCAAAATCCCAAGAGGAGAATGGAGGAGAAGGGATTGTGGCATGGCCATCCTCCTAGAGGGTGAGTTCTTGCTTTCTCTCTGTCTCTCCAGCAAGTGCATGCAGCCTATAGCAAAAATCTCTCTCAAAGGAAAAAAAAAAAAAGATACCATTAAGCAAGTTTAAAGGCAAGCTACTGAGTGGGAGAATATATTTGCAATCTCAGAACATATCATAAATGTCTTAAATTCAACCAGGAAAACAGTTCACCCATTAGAAAAAAACAAGTCAAAGATTTAAACTGGCGTTTCACAAAAGAGAATATTTAAAATGGTCAAAAAACAGGAAAAGGTGCTTAACATTATTACTTATTATGTACATGGAAATTAAAACCATGAGGAGATATTACTACATAGCCACTGCGTAGAGTGTTAACAACAATGTTGAACATTTTTGAACTCACGTTCTGCCTTTGGGAGAGTAAACTGGTGTAATCACTTCAGGAAGTTGTTTGACATTATCCACTAGAACCAATTGATGCAGACCTTATGAGTCATCAGTTCCACCCAATGTGTACCCATCAGAAGTGCATACACCAAAAAGACCTTTATGAGAATGTTTATAGCCATACAGTTTATAATGGCAAATACTGAAAACCCTAATATTCATTTAACAGAAGGCATAGAAATACTGTGGCATGCTCATAACGTAAAATAGTACACATCAATAAGAATGAGCAAACCAAGATTCTTTGAGACAAGAATGAGTCTCACAAACTCAATGTTGAGCAAAATCCAAACATAAAAGGAATATACCGTGTAGTTATATTTCTTTAAGTTTAAACAGGCAAAACTAATCTCTGCTATTTGAAGTCAGGATTTTGGTTATTGGTAATTGGTCATTCAGGAAGTTTTCACTCTTCAGCGCACCATATTAATTGAAACTTGCACATATCAGAACTGTGTCCTTATTTTGATTTTTATGTTTTCACACAACTGTGTAGTGAAGACACCAATACCAATGTGCACGAATTTCTGTTAACACAGCACCATGCAATGTGAGGAGTGCTTGTATTCTGTTGCTTGACCTGAGTTCTGGTTGCATGGATATATTCACTTTATGAAAGATTGTTTAACTGTATATTTATAATTGATGCAGTCTTCTTTTTTTTTTTGAGAGATTTTTGCTATAGGGCGTGTGCGCTCGCCAGACAGACAGAGAGAGACAGAGAGACAGAAAGTAAGAAATCACCCCCAGGGGGGATGGTCACTCCACAATCCCTTCTCCTCCATTCTCCTCTCAGGATCTTGGGCACGCACGCACACGTGCCCGGCGTGAGTTTAAGCCACCGGGTCCAGAACTCGAACCACGGTCAACTACATGGGAGTTCAGCAACATAGTCATTACGCTAACTGCTGGTTCCCAGTCTTCTTATATTTATGTAGTACTTGAATAAAAAAAAATACTGATTATCTTCCTTCATCTACTCATTCTCACCATTCTATGTTTCTTTCATAGCATGTTTTTATTTTTGACGTCTCTTTCTTATTCACCTGTCTCTTCCTGTAACTCTACAACCTATCTTATGGAAAGGATCATGAATTGTTCATCTTTATATTACCTACTGTTCTTAACATGGCCACTTGTACATAATAAGTAGTTAGTGCTAAAATGAATTAAGTAGACTTTAAACTTCAGAGGCATGAGCCATATTTATAAATTACTTTTTGTTATCTACTTATTGGCTTTCTTGAATTCTTGGAACCAGAAGCATTTTAGATATTTTTTCAGAACTTGGAATATTTTCATATAATGAGATCTTTTAGAGATTGGACCCAAATCTAAACACGAAATTCATTTATGTTTAATATGCACCTTGTCATATAGCCTGAAGGTAATTTTATACTGTATTTTCGTATTGCAGCATTTTGACTATGATCTATTACAATGAAGTCAAGTATAGTATTTTCTTTTTGTGGTGTCATGTGGTGGTCCAAAAGTTTTAAATTTTGGAGCATTTTGGATTTCAGATTTCTAGATTAGGGATGTTCAGCCTGTGTATGTGATCATACATACAGAGGTTTTTCCCTTCAAAACTAGAACACTACTGGTACTTTTTAAAAATTATTCATGTTAGAGCATGTGTGTGTACGTGCACCCATTTGTGAGAGAGGGATAGAGAGAGGAGCACACCCTCCATACAGTCTAGTCATACAATGATCCCCCTCCTCTAATTCTCCAACCTGTTGCATCTTGGGTGTTTGTGGACATGCCCAGGATATTTCAGGATGACAAGGCTGGGTATTAGAACCACAGTTGCCATGTGGAACCCAGCTTCTCTTGAGCAGCACATTAGCAACGTGCCACGAAGCCAGTCCCAGATGCTTTAGATAATCCCTGCAAACACCTCTCCTCTCTGTCTCATTTTCTTCCCTCAACCTTATAAGCCCTCTATTTCTCTTTATGATAAATCCATTTTGATTCATCTAAGTGTAGTTAATTTCTTGAACCTCTTATGGGATTCTATTGTATTATTTTTTATTTACCTTATTGATAGATATGTTGTTCCTTTTTATTATTGTTATAGTAAAGACTTCAGTGAACATTCTTGTACATCTTGTGTTTAAATGTATCTCCATACCTTATGCTGGATACTAACATTTTGGTCATGTTACAGGTGTTGTTGGTTGATTAACCTTGTTTATAGTACCTTTAGTTATATTGAGTTTTAAATTTGGAATGTTGAAACATTTGTCAGTCTTTCTGCTTACAGGTTTTACTGCTGGTATCTTCCAATTAGCAAATGTAACGTAAGCAAATGTATGCCAGGCACTGTTTGGATTATTAGCCAACAATACAAATCTCTGCATTTGTGCACTTTAAGAAAGCATTATGTACCAAGATCAACAATGCAATTTTCTTGAAATAATTATTTTTTTTTTAATTTTTTTTTTGAGAGGTTTTCGCTATAGGGCGCGTGCACTCACCAGACAGACAGAGAGAGACATAGAGACAGAAAGCAAGAAATCACCCCCCAGGGGGGATGGTCACGCCACAATCCCTTCTCTTCCATTCTCCTCTCGGGATCTTGGGTACGCACGCACACGCGCCTGGCGTGAGTTTTAAGCCCCCGGGTCCGGGACACGAACCGTGGTCGACTACGTGGGAGTCCAGCGACATAGCCATTATGCTAACTGCTGGTTCCCTTGAAATAATTATTAAAGATTGTTAAAATATCTGGATTTTTAATCTATCATTTATTTCTTCATTCAGTATGTGCTGGGATCTAATTTTGTTTTGTTACTCAACACTTTTTGTTGAATAGCAGTTCTTTGTCTGTTCCATTGTACTTCTATTATGTACCATGCTCCTGTAAATATTTGAATCTACTTCTGAGTTCTCCATACTGCTTTGTCTGTTACTGTGTCTGTAGCATACTGCTTTAACTGCTCTAGCATTACAGAGTTAAGATATGTAGCAAAGAAAGCCCTTCCATCTTCTTTTTTCCTCTCTTTTTTTGTTTTTGTTTTTTTTTGGTCAGATTATCTTTTTAAATTTTATACATTTTCTCATAATAATTGAAGTTGTAGTGAATTTTAAACAATCAACATAAATTAATATGGTATAAAGTATTCTCATCATTTAGATTTTCTTTTATGCCCTTTAATAAAGTTAAATTTCCCTTGTGCCTTTTTGTTTTTGTTTTCGTTTTGCTTCATTCTTAGTAGGATATTTTTTCTATTATATTTTCTAATTATTACTGGTGTTTGAAAAAACTACTGAATTTTTGAATAGTGATCTTCTATTTGGACTTAATGTATTCTCTCATTAGTTTTAACAATTGGTAGGTTATATGGAGTTTTTTAGGCCATAGGTCAAATTGTAAATACTATTGTGTGTTGCTTTTTAACCTTTAACGCACTCCTACAACCTGTTGTACAGACTAGAACCTTTAGTTCTGTATTAAAGTTTAGCAGTGATAATGAACAGCTGTATATGATGACTGACTATAATGCAGTGCTTCTGCCATTTCACCATCAAGAATAGTAGTTAATGTAGGTTTCTGGTAGGTTTTTTTGTTTATTTTGTTTTAAGATTTTTGCTGTAGGTCACGTATGCTCACCAGAAAGACAGAGAGAGACAGAGAGACAGAAAGCAAGAAATTATCCTCCACAGGGGATGGCCATGCCACAATCCCTTCTCCTTCATTTTGCTCTCAGGATTTCGGGCATGCATGTACACACGTCCAGCATGAGTTTTAAGCTGCCAGGTTCAGGACTCTAATCATGGTTGACTACATGGGAGTCCAGCAATGTAACCATTATGCCATCTGCTGGTCCTTCTGATAGATATTTTTACAAAATAAAAAACCCCTCATATTTTGAGTTTACCAAGATTTTTATTATTATGAATATTAAATTGTCCATATGTGTTTTAATATCAACTGAGATGCTCATTTATTTATTTTTAGGTGGTATCAATATATTTTCTACCGTAATAAAGTTTTACTTGTGGGCTAGTAGATGGTATGGAGTTTAGATACTAGATCCCACATGGCCAACTTCACATATTAAGTCCTGGACCCACTGGCCTGAAAATCACACTGGGCACATGCACATGCATGTCCAAAGCCCCTAGGGGAGAATAAAGGAGAAAGGATTGAGGCATGGCTAGCTCCCTGGGGTGTGATTTCTTACCTCCCCTCTTTCTCTCTTTCTCAGTGAGTGCACATACCCTATATCAAACAAACACAATCTATTTTAATTGTATTTAACTTTAAACCACTGTCAGTTTTATCTAGAATAGTGTGAGAATGCATTTTAAAATATATATTCTTTGCTACAGAAAGCTGTCTTCAAAGGAGATGGAGATGACATATTAGAAAACTCAATAGTTGACCAAAGGTAAGGTATTACTAGGAAAATACTATTTTCTTATATTTAGTCCTCATTAAAATAATTATTTTATTATTATGAATATTCATTTTGGTTTGTTGTAATTAGGTTTGAATGATTTGTTACTGAATTGACAAGAAAAACCTGGTATTACAGATTCTATAAGAGTGGTGCTCAGCCAGGGATGATTTTGCCCCTGTACCCTCAGGAAGTATTTGGCAATGTCAGGAAACTTTTTTGCTTGTCATAACTGTGGAGGACAAGGTTGCTACTGGCATCTAAAAGATAGAATACAGGAATGCTGTCAACATCCTACAGTGCACAGGCAGCCCCCACCCCGGCCCCATAAACACAACAAAGAATTTTCAGCCTAAAATGTTGACTGCACTAAGGGCATTGACCTAGATTTTTATCAGAGCCCCTTCTCATCATGAGAACATTTTACTCTCTTGGAAGCTGTTATAAAACTTATTAGTACCTTTTTTGGGGTTCTCCTTTCTCTGTTCATCACTTTAGCATATGCAGCTAAATGAAATAGGTGGCACTTCAAGCAGTCTTCATGGAAATCTTAGCCAAATACATTAGTCAATTTCTATTCCTGGTATTTCTTCTTGTACCACTGTTGCCAAGCTTTCTAAGATTATGGAGCAAGGTCCTCTCTTTTCCAGGTTTCAGTGATAATTCCCCATTGTCCTTCAGGTTTTCACTAACAGTGTCCTCAGGGCCCTGCTGGTATTTGCCTACTGCCTAGTCCCATGGTCAATGCCACAAATTTGAAGTCTTTCTTACAGTAGCATCTTCATGCCAGGTAACAAGTTTTGTTGCATGAATTTAGAATTGTGTAAGAAATCACCCCAAACATAGAGGTTTAGAGCAACAATTTATGGGTTCATTGGAAAAGTCATGACTCGTTTTTCTGTGTAAAAATGCATCATGACTTTTACGACAACCCAGTATTACCTCTCACTGTCATGTGGCTCACCTGTGTGGTTATCTCCTGAGGACACTCAGAAGGTGGCAGTCAAGTTCAGCATCAGGGGTTGCTGGTATCAGATGCATTGGAACTCTAAAATGGCTCAGTTCAAAATGACTGACAGATAGGTGGGGGAAATGGAGGAATGCTAGTCAAACTTTCAGTTATGAGATAAGTAAGTTATGAGAATCTAACGCACAGCATGGTAACTAGAGTTAAGAATGTGTGTATTATATACCTGAAATTTCCTAAGAGAGTAAGATCTTTATGTTCTCATCACACACACACACACACACACACACACACACACACACAGATACTAATGGCAACCATGTGAGGTAATGGAGATATTAACTAAATTGTGATTGTACTGATGGTTTTACAATATATGCATATATCAGGTCATCATGTTATATACCTTAAATTCATACAATTATATCTGTCAGTTAAACCATGGTAAGGCTGAAAAACTATAGATAGCTATTGATGTTGACTGTCAGACTGGCTGGCACTGGTTCTGTTACCCAGAGCAGCTGCATGTGGCATCCCCAGGTGACTTGGGCATCTCACAGCATGGCAGCTGAGTTCCAACAGGGAGTGTCCTAAGAGCATGCCTTTCAAAAGACCCATGTGAAACCTGCAAATCTGTTGATGATTTAGCCTCAGACATGCTAGAATATCTTTCTACCTCATTCTATTGGTTGAGCTGTGCACCAAAACCAACTTAGACTCAAGAAGAAAATTAAACTCCACCTCTTGATATGAGGAGCAGCATGCACACTCCATGCAGAAAGAAGGAATGATGACATCTTTAGAGCTTACTTACCACGGTAAGAAACAGGGTATTTATATAGTCTCAGAGTCCTCTCACAGCAAGAAAAAAAATGGCAGATACAACCTTAACCAAATGATCAAAGTTAACATCACTATAAAGTATTCAACATCACTCCTGTGTTCCTGCTTAAAAGCTATAACCTGAATGAAGAATTATAAGACAAACCTGGATGAGAAAATGTGCTCTTCAAGATCTTGGGGTCACAGTCAGGGTCGGGGTCGGCAGGTGGCATGGTGGTTGGGGGCACTAGACTCCCACATGGCTCACCATCGTTCTAGTGCCTGACCTGGCGGCTTGCTTTCTCAACTGCCCCTCACTCTGTCCCTCACTGGTCAAATTAAATAAATAAGTAAAGTTAAATAAAATAATTGGTTTTAAAAAATGAGATTAGGAAACACACACAAAAGGCTAAGGACTATGACCAAGGACGTGTACAACTAAATGTAGAGCATGTTCCCAGATTGGATCCTTGGCAAGAAATTGTTCTTTTTTCTTTTGGTATAAAGTAAGTAAAGAAATCATAAGAGTTAAAGAAAGAAAGAAACAAACAAAAAACCTCATTTAGGAGAAAAGGACAACTATTCCTATGGATAAATTAAATTTTAAATCATAAAATTAAATCATAAATTTTTGATGTATAATTATTTGACTTGTTACTTATCTATTAAACTAGATGAAACAGAATGTGCCATATTTTAATTCTGTATTTTTTGTTAGCTTTTTAGCTCCTTTAATTACTGAGTATGATAAGCATCTGGAAGAGCTAAATGGACAGCTGAAATATTATCAGGTATGAAACCACAGTTATGAAACTTTTGTCCTACTTTATTATGCAGAGAAAAAGTAAAATAGACTCTTCTACAAGTATTGATCAGAAAGAAAACATTTAGCTTTGAATATTCTTGCCTTTCTTTAAGTGTCCACTGTGTATGTTTAAAGATTACTTTTAGTTTTGCCTTTTAATCTAACATTTCCTTATTCTTGCTATATGGCAGAAGCATCTCTTAGATGCTTAGAAGAATCTCTTAATCTCGGTATGGTTTGCTTACTGTTTTTTTTTTTTTTTTCTTTTACTCAAAACCATCTTAAATCCTTACCCTCATTCTCTTTACCCTCTTTCTACCTGCATTCTCCATTATTTGCAGTGTGAATTTCTTTCCCAATTTTAGATATTATGTCTATTAGATCACTTTCGTCATGTTTTTTAGGTGTCATTGATTAATTTCTAATACAGGGTTAAGCTGTAGCAGTTTTGTTTTGTTTTTCCTGAAATCCTTCTAATAGTGTAAGTTTAAGTGTGAAAGGAGTAAACTGAGGAAGCTGTTTATACAGACACTTCATCGTTCTGAATCTCAGAGCTTCCAAGACTCGATATATGGCAGGCACATGGGGAACTAGATAATAGCACAAAACCTGTTCAGGATGCAACCTGAGGTGTGAGCTACCCAGTGTTTCTAATGTGTTCTTTGATTTGAAAAATGTCTTTTACACTTCCCCCTCCAAAATTTTATCTTTTCTGATGCTGGGATAACCACACAACAGAAGGGTTTCTAAATACAACTCATACCTCTTAGGCTCAGCTCACCAGGAGATGATGACCATTCTTTGTTATACCTTGAATATACTCATGATTGTACTTGGCTCAGAGACCAACCCCTGGATCACTTCAGTTGTGGAAAAGGTTGCAGAGTTGACTTAATTAATGCAAATGGAAGGAAATATAATGACTGTATAAAAAGAACCCCTAGAGAATGATTTCTTCAGAATCGAGCTGTGTACTTGGAAAACTTTCTCTCTTACTCTCTATTCTCTTCATCATGGACAAGAAGAGATCCTGGGCTGTGCTTTGAAGCATAACTTTTAATATGCCCTCGAATATCTGATGATTGAAGAAATGCTAGGGTTTATGGGAATAGGATAATTAGAGCTAGTCTAACAATCTCCTATTTATTTTTTATTCTTTATTTACTTATATATTTTTTTAGTTTGTTGTGGATTGCATGCACTCTCCAGAGAGAGACAGAGAGGAAGGCGGGGGAGGAGTGAGGATTGCCATACCACAGTCCCTTCTCTTCCATTCTTGGGATTTGGGATATTCACACACACACGCCTGGCATGAATTTCAAGCAGACTGGGTCTGGGACTCAAACTGTGGTCGGCCACGTGGGATCCACCTGCCTTAACCTCCATCCCACCTGCTGGCCCACAGTTTCCTATTTATTAATAAGTGGATTGGTGTATAGCTTTACTGAAAGGACACAGACTGCTTACAACTTTGCAAAATAATTGGGTTCTTCCCCTGCATTTGGAATTATTTAGACCTTCATTTCTAAAGTTATTTCTCTAATATATAAACTTGTAAAGTGATCCTAGGCCCAAATTTTAAAATCATACATTTCTTTTTTTTTTTTTTTTGGAGAGGTTTTTGCTATAGGGCGCGTACGCTCGCCAGACAGACAGAGACAGACAGAGAGATAGAAAGCGAGAAATCACCCCCCAGGGGGGATGGCCGCGCCGCAATCCCTTCTCCTCCATTCTCCTCTCGGGATCTTGGGCACACACGCACACGCGCCTGGCCTGAGTTTAAGCCACCCGGTCAAGGACTCAAACCGCGGTCGACTACATGGGAGTCCAGCGACATAGCCATTACGCTAACTGCTGGTCCCAAAATCATACATTTCATCAAGTTGCAGTTTCTGTTTTATCGTAAGTTAAGTCTTTTCTAATCTTTACTGTGTACTTTTTATCCTGCAGTCATTTAAATTTAAGATAACCACAATAACATCTTTCAGTCTCTCTCACTGACAATGAAAGAGGGACAGGAAAAAAATCTCTTTTGTGCAAATAGATTTTGCTTTCATTTTTAGGACTAGCGAACCTAAGGTTTCTGCTGAATTAACTCTCTTGTATTGGTATAATGATGTATTATGTGCTTTGATTGTTATATGTAGCTAGTTATCTAGAAATTGAATTCTTTTACGTTTGTTGTAATCTGTCTGTTTATGTGTCTCTTTAATCAGCTGTTGTACTAAGGTGTTTAGCTTTGTTTTTCCATTCTGCATTCATTACCACCTGAAGGTAAATACTGAATTAATTACAAGAAGATAAAAAGCTATAGTAGAAGGCCCAAGAGTATGATAATAAGAATAATTGCTACTTCTTTTAGGCAGAAAAATAGGTTGACAGCTACTTCTAATAGTCAGTCACTCACCTAGGTATTATTAATTAGCAGAACTAGTTCTTCTGACTTAAAAACCCAGTAAAAAAAAATGGCAAATCTTCAAAGCAAGAAAAGTACTGCCACAGTTCTCTATGCGAAAGATTTTCTGCCACAAAATGTAAATAATAGGGGAAAATTTGATGATATGAGAAGTACTATATAGATTTAAATTCCTTCCAAATACTAAATCTTTGGAAATACTTTACAGTAAAGAATGTTTAGTATGACTGTTATCATCTATCTTTAACCTTAATTAATGCATATATAATATAGCCTATTATTTATGAGTAAT
The DNA here is from genome assembly GCA_026018925.1 of Tupaia tana. Classification (NCBI taxonomy): domain Eukaryota; kingdom Metazoa; phylum Chordata; class Mammalia; order Scandentia; family Tupaiidae; genus Tupaia; species Tupaia tana. The sequence continues at coordinate 25,240,697 of JAKSZU010000021.1, forward strand.
ACTTTTCATGATACATAGATCTTTTTGCAAGATCAGGGTTTTGTTCAGTTATAAAATGGTAATAATTACTACAGTAAAGTTCAGACCTCTTAGCATGGCATTCAAGAACCCTCACCTGCCTTTCCAGTTTTCTCTCACCACATCACTCCACCTGTGGTCAGTACTCCATGATTTGGTAGTGGATTCATTCATTTTGCTACATTGTGATTAAGACGTAACAGGAACTGGGAAGGGCTCACCTTTCAAGCCAACTTTGTAGTTGGAGTGGCCTTAGTGAATTCCTAGACTGTGCTGCCTCCTGCTTCTCTGGTTGAAAGGGGAAGAGAAAGACCTGGAGAACTGTCTGCTCTGCAGTCCCTTGCCAAGGTTCACACTCAGCTTGGCTCCTCTCCTTTAACCTCGGGTGCGCAATCAAGACTAACAGACATTCGTGAGCTGGCTGCGGTTTGTTTAAAGAGTGGTTTCTGTATGGCCTCCTTTCTACTCTCCACCGGCCCACTCAGTGTCACTGAGAGCTGACTGCTTTTTTTTTTTTTTTTCCTTTTTTCGTTTACTCATATTTCTCTTTACTTCAAATGTTCTTTCCCTTTCAAAATCCTGACGACCACTTTATTCCCTGAGAGAGAATCGTATCTTCATCTCATTCCCTTTACATATACTTACATGATCTGGGCTTCACTTAAACTGAGGTGAATGAATTAAAATGTACATTTAAGATGCAGGAATCACCTGATATTTGTTATAGTGGCATACTGATGAATCACTTTCATCTGCTTCATAGCAATGTAGCAGAGGAATTACATTTGTAAATGTTTCTCAATGTTATATAAAATATTTTTACGTTCTATTCAAAATGACTATTGTATTATGCTGTGGGTTATTAAACTATATATATGTAATATTGCTTGTTAAGCCCAGTTGAGGTAGCATGCCTATTGCTGCTGCTACTTGGCAGACTGAGGCCAGTTAGGAGACCCAGGTTCAATTCTTGGTCTACCCTGAAAAGTTGGGTGTGGCAGCCCATGCTCCTCAGAAGGTTAAGGCAGGAATATCAAGATACAGCAAGACCATATTTTAAAAAACACCACATGTACAATATTGCTTTTTAGAAGTTAAGAACAAGTCTTTATTATCTGTAGACTAATGTGATAGAATCTGATTTTTTGCATACAAATGGACCTTAATAGAGATCAAATTATTTGGAAAATGTATTCCTATACCATATTTTCATCTTTCAGAAACAGATGGGTGAAATGAAACTACAACTTGAAACTGTCATCAAAGAAAATGAAAGGTAGCTTGATTAACTATTGGTTCTTTCTTTTATTGTTGTCGTGGGTATCTTATTTTTATTATTTGATATTTGCTACATATGCATATATTTGTTAAGTATGGACTCTAGGGGCTTATTTTCTTTTCGAATGGGCTCCCTAACTTATTAGCTGTGTCATCTTGGACATGACATGTTACTTAATCTCTCCCTGCTTTAGCTTTCTCATCTGTTAATTGTTGAAAATAATAGAACCTATTCCATACAGCTGACTGTAAGCAGTAAAGTGAGTGCTTGGAAAAGGGCATATAATAAACACCTTATAAATATGAGCAATTGTTTCAGCCCATGGCATGGTAGGTAAGGTAGCTGGATCCCACTTGGCCAATTACATGGTTCTAGTCCTGACAGCTTGAGAAACACACAAGGTGCATGTGTGTGCATGCATGGCCAAAATCCCAGAAAGAGGGAGAAATGGAGGAAAAGGGTTGCAGTGTGACCATTCACCATGAGGGTGGGGCACGTGGCTTTTTCACTTAACTTGTTTTCCTTTTTTTTTTTATGGTTTTTGTCATAGGGCACATGTGTTCACCAGAGAGACAGAGAGAGGGAAGGTGAGAAATTACCCCTCCCTCAGAAGGAATGGCCATGCCAGGATCCCTTCTTCTCTATTCTCCTTTTAGGATTTGGGGCACACATGCACACGCACACACATTGGCATGATTTTCATGTCCAGGACTCAAAACACAGTCAGCTATGTGGGAGTCCAGCTTTGTTTTTTGTGTTTTTTTTGGAAAGGTTTTTGCTATAGGACACATGCACTCGTCAGAAAGACAGACAGAGACAGAGAGACAGAAAGTGAGAAATCACCCCCCAGGGGAGATGACCACGCTGCAATCCCTTCTCCTCTATTCTCCTTTCAGGATCTTAGGCACGCACACACACGTGCATGGCATGAGTTTAAGCCACCGGGTCTGGGACTTGAACTGCGGTCGACTACATGGGAAATCAGCGTCATAGCCATTACACCAATTGCTGTTCCCATGTGGTTTTTTTTTTCATAGTTGTTTTAAAGAATGGAGTGTGGGACCAGTAGACGGTGTAATGCCTATGTCACTGGAATCCCACTGGATTCCTATGTAGTCGACCACGGATTGAGTCCCGGACCCAGTGGCTTAAACTCACGCTGGCACATGTGCGTGTGTACCCAAGATTCCTAGAGGAGAATGGAGGAGAAGGGATTGCGGCGTGGCCATCCCCCCGGGGGGTGATTTCTCACTTTCTGTCTCTCTGTCTCTTTCTCTCTGGCGAGCACACGCACCATACAGCAAAAACCATTCAAAAAAAAAAAGAATGTGGGACCAGCAGTTAGCGTAATGGCTATGTCGCTGGACTCCCACGTAGTCGACCGCGGTTCGAGTCCCGGACCCGGCGGCTTAAACTCACGCCGGGCGCGTGTGCGTGCGTGCCCAAGATCCCGAGAGGAGAATGGAGGAGAAGGGATTGCGGCGTGGCCATCCCCCCTGGGGGGTGATTTCCTGCTTTCTGTCTCTCTGTCTCTCTCTGTCTGTCTGGCGAGCGCACGCGCCCTATAGCAAAAACCTCTCCAAAAAAAAAAAAAAAAAAAGAATGTCACTAACATACTTTAATTTTAATATTAAAGTTGAAGGTAAGACTTTCAGAATTATGGTCCAACTTTATGTGACAGTCTGAAAAATAAAGCTTCTAATAGTCTTGGTTTCAAAACCAGCAACCATTTTATTCTACTCTATTTATTAACTGGAACTAGCAAGAAATCAAGTGAATAATGAGGAAAAAATAATTTTGTAAAATTTAATGTAGCATTTTCATTTAATGGACTATATGAAATTGTTATAATATTTAATTTGATGGGGGAATGGCTCATTGTATCATTTAATAAGGTGAAATACCTGAACTTTACATTTTTAAAAATTAAAATCTCCCCAAGGACAGACCAAATTAGGCTAAAATTTACTATGATTAACATAATATATTTGAAAGTGTTACACAGTATAATTTTTTCATGCTCATAGCAGTGTTTAATGGTAATTAAACACTTCTAATTTTTTATTTTAAGTCTACTTAAAAATTATTTTGTGTAAAGAAATATTTTTGATCCAAATGTTATTTCATTGACCCCCCCAAAGCAGTAATTATTGTTACTAGAATGAATTTAGATTATTGTTATATTAACTGTTTGTTCCAAAGGTTGCACAGTGAATTAAAGGATGCTGTCGAAAAGCAATTGGAAGCCCTTCCCTTTGGCACAGAGATAGGAGATGATGCATATACAGATGACGAAACAGTCAAGAACCTTAGAGAACAGTTGCAACTAGCCAATCAGGTGAGTTACATATATTTTTCCAAATTATATCCTGAATTAGTGAGCTTTTAAAAATCTGTGTTAATTATTGTTCCTAAACAATAATAATAAAATTGTTAGAACTTGATAATTTTCGGTAATTTACCAAAAGTGTAACAAATAACAAAACATGTAATAAATACACTATTTCTTATAACTATAGTGCCCAATATACATTTTAATTGAATCATAAAGCTTTTTTTTTTTTTTGGAGAGGTTTTCGCTATAGGGCGCGTGCGCTTGCCAGACAGAGAGAGACATAGAGACAGAAAGCGAGAAATCACCCCCCGGGGGGATGGTCACGCCGCAATCCCTTCTCCTCCATTCTCCTCTCAGGATCTTGGGCACACACAAACGCGCGCCCGGCGTGAGTTTTAAGCCACCGGGTCCAGGACGCGAACCGCGGTCGACTACGTGGGAGTCCAGTGACATAGCCACTACGCTAACTGCTGGTTCCCACATCATAATGCATTTAACAAGATTTTTGGCATATATTTTAATGTGAAAGGAAATTTTAAAAGAAAAATGTTATTAATTATTCTACTTCAGTAAATTTACATTTTTTACTTTTCTGTTTTCTTCTGTAACTAATTTCTTTAATTTTCAAAGATTATAGTATCATATATTTCTAAAAGGATTCTTCTAGAATTAGTCTTTTTCTCCTTATTTTGTTTCTCTCATAGTAATTTTAATTTGTGGGATGATATATATGTGTATGTATACTCAGAGAGACACACAGACACCCTGTTTTTTGATATTGTAAATTTTTATGGATTTATACATAAGGAAATTTTATCTTAATTTATTATTTTATAACCCAGTTTTATATCTTATATGGGTTTGGATCCCTGTCTTCTACTTTCTAGCTATATGATCACAGAAGAAAAAATCTCTTTGTGACTCAGTTTTTTTATTTATAAATGGAGATTTGAAATTCTAGATTACTATTTGATTTTATAATTATCTGTAAAAGGTCATAGTTTTATTCCTTAGAAATTTGATTTAGGAATTCTTACTTATGAACACTTGATTTTGGAATTCTTACTTATGAACATGATATTTTAGATAAATCAGAAAGGCTATATATTTCACTTGATAAGGAACATGTATTCAACACTGAAGTTTTTAAAATTCTTATTAATTTTTAAAGAATTATTTATTAATTTTTTCTTTCTTTTTTTTTTTTTTTTTTTTGAAAAGGTTTTCGCTATAGTGCGTGTGCACTCGCCAGACAGACAGAGAGAGACATAGAGACAGAAAGCGAGAAATCACCCCCCAGGGGGGATGGTCACGCCACAATCCCTTCTCCTCCATTCTCCTCTCGGGATCTTGGGCACGCACACACACGCTCCCGGCGTGAGTTTTAAGCCACCGGGTCCGAGACGCGAACCGCGGTCGACTATGTGGGAGTCCAGCGACATAGCCATTACGCTAACTGCTGGTTCCCGAGAATTATTTATTAATTTTTAAAAAATTTTTGTGAAGGCACTTGCGCTCACCAGAGAGAGAGAGAGAGAGAGAGCAGTAAGAAAGTTGTCTGCCAGGTCTGGGATGCAAACCATGGTTGACCATGTGGGAGTCTAGCTCCTTAACTACCACACAATCAGCTGGCCCCAACATGGAAATTTTAAAAAATGTGTAAATGGATGAAGTTTAAAAGGTAATTGTGTGTGTGTGGGGGGGGGGGGGGTTGCAGGTGGCGTGGTGGTGGGGGCAGCTGAACTCCCAAATGGCTGACCGTGATTCAAGTCCCAGACCTGGCAGCTTGCTTTCTCACTTTCCTTCTCTCTCTGCCTCTCTCTGGTCAACTTCAAAATAAAATAATGACAATTAATAAAATAAGTCTGAATAAAAAGATGAGAGGAAAAAAATGATGAGGAAAGCATGGTCTTTATTCTAGACTAGGAAGTATTTATATTTATTTGTTTAGAAGTAAATGGAAATTAATTGAGACTTATAGTTGCTTTTAACCAGATATTAAATGTGTTTTTCAAAAGCTGTGACTCACTGTGCATTTTAATTACTTCTAAAATGTTAAGAAATTCATAAAACAATAATGTCAAATGTTACTTCTGCCTATAACATATGCATGCATGTTTATAAATTAATTTGTTTTTAAAGATCTGATAAAACACATACAGATGTATTATAATCCATTACTAGATTGAGAAACCTTTATTTCATGCATCAAAGTTATCAATATATGAGCCCAAACTGAATCGATAAAAACTATAGTTTTAAGTACAAAATTGAGAGAAAAGGAATTCCTTATTATATTATTCTTTATCAAAATAATAAGGTTATTATGCTTAACTGACTATTCATTATGTTTATTCATTCTACAAATATTTCTTCAGTGGCTATTGTATGATTTTTTTTTGGGGGGGGGGTTTACTATAAGGCATGTACACTCACTAGAGAGAGACAGGGAGAGGGAAAGTGAAAAATCACCCCCCTCCCCAGGGCAGATGGTCACACAGCAATGCCTTCTCCACCAATCTCCTTTTGGGATTTTGGACATGCATACACATGTGCCCAGTGTGATTTTCAAGCTGCAGGTTCCGGGATTCAAACTGCAGTCAGCCATGTGGGAGTCCAGTGTCTTAACACCACACCACCTGATGGTCCCCATGTGCTAAATATTAATATTTAAGGGGACAGTGGAGAATATTCACTTGTACTTTCATGGAACATAATACATTTTGGAAGAAGTATAATGAGCAGTTGAGTTCTGGTCAAACTTCCTAAGTTTGGTACCCCTTCTATTTTCTAACTCTATTATCTACACAAACTTCTTTGTGCCTCACTTTTTTCACTTTTGTATGGGGATTACGATATTTCTTATGGAGTTCTTCAAGACCATAAAGCACTTAGTCTAATACCTAGCACATATATAAGTCAATAAATTGACCTATTCTTTTGTCATCTTTATCATCATTACTGAACAGCAAGACAGAAAAATAATTAAAATTATGTGCAAAAGGTGCTGTATAGAGCAAATATATCGCTTTAGTAGCTAACAGCAATTGTACATTAAGTTTTTAATAAAATTTTCTATTTGGGGACCAGCAGTCAGCGTAATGTCTATGCTGCTGGACTCCCACGTAGTCAACCGCAGTTTGCGTCATGGACCCGGTGACTTAAAACTCACCGCCGGTCAGGTTTGCTTGCGTGCCCAAGATCCCGAGAGGAGAACAGAGGAGAAGGGATTGCAGCGTGGCCATCCCCCCTGGGGGATGATTTCTCGCTTTCTGTCTCTATTCTTCTATTCCATAGGATGTCTCTCTGTCTCTGTCTGTCTGGCGAGCGCACGCGCCCTATAGCAAAAACCTATCCAAAAAAAGAGAATTTTCTATTTGGACTATTTTGTTCTACAGTACTGTGATTTGTAAAAATCTTTCTGGAAAACAGTTTGTCATTTAAAGCCTTAGAAATGTTTGTATTCTGTGTCCAAATAACTAAATAATAACATAGATTTTAGGGATTTATTTAAGGAACTGTGTGAAGAGACTCTTGATCATTTAATGAGTTATCAAATGTTTTTGCTTTATAGGAAAAGACTCAGGCTGTGGAACTCTGGCAGACTGTTTCTCAGGAGCTGGACAGACTGCAGAAACTTTACCAGGAACATATGACTGAGGCCCAGATTCATGTCATTGAAAGTAAAAAACAAAAGGTAATCACGGATTTTATGGTTTTCTCATATATCAGTAAGAAATTGCATTCCAGGTTCTAGACCCAGCCAGGTGCTTAGTTAGTGGTATTGCAGGACCGTAGTGCTGGAGACCACAGAGCTGACTGCAGTTTGAATCCCTGGCTCAGTGGACTTGAAGCACTTCCGGCACACAGACAAGCAGATGAGATCCCAGGTGGTACCTCTCTGTCTCTCTCCTTCTCTCAGGAATATAATAATAATTGAAGGAGAGGCATTGTATGTCCCCACTTAATATATACTGAGTGTCGGGACCAGCAGTTAGCGTAATGGCTATGTCGCTGGACTCCCACGTAGTCGACCGCGGTTCGAGTCCCGGACCCGGCGGCTTAAACTCACGCCGGGCGCGAGTGCGTGCGTGCCCAAGATCCCGAGAGGAGAATAGAGGAGAAGGGATTGCGGCGTGGCCATCCCCCCTGGGGGGTGATTTCCTGCTTTCTATCTCTCTGTCTCTCTCTGTCTGTCTGGCGAGCGCACGCGCCCTATAGCAAAAACCTCTCCAAAAAAAGAAAAAAAAAAAATATATATATATACCGAGTGTCTGCACTCTAAAAATAAATAAATAAATATATATATATATATATATATACACACATACATACATATACAAATATATATATATATATATATGTGTGTGTGTATATATATATATATATATATATATATATTTGAAACCATACTCTTCTGTTGTTATAGAGTCATAAAATTATACAAGATTATAAGACATATTTTGAACATTATCTTTAAAATTCAGTATTTTAAAATTTCGAAAGTTGTTTGTAAACTGTCAAGAATTATGGAGTATGAGCTAAAATTTTTTACTATGTAAAGTAAATGTTTGTGGAAAAATGTAAAAATAAATCAATGAAAAAAGAAAAAAATAATAATAATGGAAAAGAAATTGCATTCTGAAGAAACTGTTTTGGAAAAAATCGCCTGAGTCTTTATGTTATTTGCATTAATAATAAATAGATTTTTGATAACTGGAATCTTCACAAGATCTTCTATTCCATAGGATGTCTCCATTTGTGCCTACATTATTCTTCATTAGTTCTTTTACTGTTAGGTGCATGGAACATTAAGGAGAAATCCCAGTTCTGACCTCTTTTCGATTTATTTTGAGAGGTGGCTATTTAAATAAGTTGTTTATCATACCTCTTCAGTTCTTGTTTATAGACTTTTCAAAATCTAGTTTATAAAAATTTTTATTATCATTTTAAGTGGGAATATGTTTTTTGAGTTTTGAGACAGTACTAATGGACTTAGTTCTAGAAAAAATGGTTTTACATAAAACTTAAATATCTAAATTTGTTTCAACATTGCCAACATTTTTAACTTTTGAGTCATTTGAAATTTTTCTTTGTCTTCAGTTATTTGTACAGTAATAGAAAGTACACCATCAATTTCATCTAAATTTAGCAATAATAATTTTAGATTTGGTGCTAGTTTAATTTTAAATATAGGTTACAAACAAAATGCTATTTATATATTCCCCTACTTTCTCCCTATAGGATCAGCTGACCAATTTTCAACAACTCACCAAGAGACTTCATGTTACTAATGAGAACATAGAAATGGTAAGTGAAAATGTCCGTTCAGTGTACTTGTTTATATAGACTAAAAACTAAAACTAGTGACTATAGTCATCTTTATTTATGCTAATATAATTTAAAACAACAACCAAAAAATTGTCTCATGTAATTAAAATAGGTAGGCAGTATTCTTTTTTTCTTTCCCATTCAGTAGCATGACATAGTTCACAGTATCTTTTGGATGTTCTGCTTCTTCCTTTTTATTCTCTTACTTTTTTTTTTCCTTCTTGGAATTTTATTTCCACCTCATTGTTGAGTAATAGGATTATGACACCTCAGACAATTCCCCTCTTTTTCATTCTTCATTCTTGCTTAGTTATTCTACTAATTCTTGTTAGTACCTAATAAAAATGTTTTTGGTTAAGAGTAGAGTTGTGTCATCAAAAGTAAGTTATCCAGTTTTATTCTACTTTGTATTTTTTCTCTTTTACCTATGTAAAAAGTTATTTGACAAATCTCTTCCTATTCTACTTTTTTAAAAGAATTATTTTATTTAACTTGATTTATTATGATTTTTTTTTTAATATTTTCAGAGAGAGAGAGGCAGACAGAGAAGTAAAGTGAGAAAGCAAGCCTCCAGACCCAGGACTCAAACCACAGTCAGCCATGTGGGAATCCAGTACCTTTAACCACCATGCTACCTACTGAACCCCCATTCTGGTTTTTTTTTTCTTTTTTTTTGGGGGGGGGAGGTTTTTGCTATAGGGCACGTGCACTTGCCAGACAGACAGAGAGAGACAGAGAGATAGAAAGCGAGAAATCATCCCCCCAGAGGGGATGGCCATGCCGCAATCCCTTCTCCTCCATTCTCCTCTCTGGATCTTGGGCACGCACGCACACACGCCCGGCATGAGTTTAAGCCACTGGGTCCAGGATTCGAACCGCGGTCGACTACATGGGAGTCCAGAGACATAGCCATTACGCTAACTGCTGGTCCCCCCCCATTCTGTTTTTTGATAATATATTTCTAATATAGTTTTGAAGTACTAGTAAAGCACTAGTAAATGAGTATAGGAATACTCATTTCTATATTTAAGAAACTATGGACATAATAAATGTGATAAAGGAGTGAATAACATTAAAAAAAAGACAGTATTATAAAAAGCAAAGAAAATACTACATAGGTGGTTAAAATAAAAATGTTTAAGAAAAAATTTTAAACTTGAGTGTTTTTTATTGTATATAATAGATATCAAACAAGACTAATAAGTGTGAAAGTAACAAGATAAGTGATTGTAAAGATCTTGTACATATCATGAGAGCAAGTTTGGGTCAAGCTCAAACTTGAAGAATCTCAAGGGGCTGGCAGGTGGCATGGTGGTTGAGGTTGTGGACTCCCACATGGCAGACCACAGTTTGAGTCCTGGACCTGGTAACTTCCTTTCTCTCTGTACTTTCAATCTCACTGTTTCTCTCATCAAATTAAAAAATAATAAATAAAGTTAAATAAATAATAGTTTAAAAAAGGAGGGGGCTCTCAAGGTGCCAGCAGGTGGCATAGTAGTTAAGGCACTGGACTCCCACATGATTGACCGCAGTTCAAGTCCTGGACCTTGGAGGTTTTAAACTCCCACTGGGCATTTTGTGTATGTGTGCCCCAAATCTCAAGAGACGAATGGAGAAGGGATTATGTTGTGGCCATCCACCCCCAGGGGGTAATTTCTCACTTTCTGTTTCTCTGTCTCTGTCCATAATTCCAACTGGCTAGAAAGATTGGGTGAGGGATCGCATCATGAGACTCTATCCCCCCACACATACCATCTGATCAAAAAGAGACTTCCTAGCTCCTGGTTTCACCCAGGGGAGGGAAGGGATTTGTACTCATGTCCAATGCCCTTACTTTTCTCAGGAGGCTCCCCAGAGAACTGGCTTCTGTCTTGCCAGTCTTGGAGCTTGGAAAGACCTAGCACAATCATCCCAGGGAAGAATGGAAGCATTGCCTTGTAGTGATAGATGCCATTGATCCTATGCCCTACTCAGCACACAGTGAGTGGATGAAAAATCAATGTTTAGCTTCTCCCTGGGGAGGGAAACTGTTGGTCCATGTGTTCAGTACCCCAGCTTCTTTGGGGCTGCCCAGAGAATCAGCTATGTCTTGTTAGTCTTGAAGCTTTGATAGGTCTAACATAGTCTAGCATTCAGGGGAGAATGGAGAGAGTGACTTGGGCTGATATTTACCATAGCTCTTCATTCCCTGGCTTAGTACAGAGCAACCGAACAAAAACCATAGTTGCCAACATCTTTCTGAAGAGGGAAAAAATTGATAGAGGTACCCTGAGTGTCTAGTTGGTTTATTGGTGGGAGCCTTCTCTTGTAAAAGGCCAAGTTAGTGTAGACTGGGAGAAGCATCTGCCTTTCTCCAGTGCACAGACACCAACACAGAGAGGCAAGGTAAAATGAAGAACCAGCCAAAGATGTTCCAAGCACAGAAGCAAAATAAATCTCCAGAAATCAATTCTAATGAAAAAGAGTTTGGATTTACCTGACAGAAGTTTAAAACAACTCTCATAAAGATATTCAGCAAGGTCAAGAGAATAATGCATGAACAAAGTGAGATTTTCAACTACGAGAAAATATTAAAAAGTATCTGACAGAAATCTTGGAGCTGAAGAATACAATAACAGAACTAAAAAAAAAAATCACTACAGGAGTTCACCAGCAGATAAGATCAAGAAGAAGAAAAGATCAGAAAACTCAAAGACAGGTCAGTGGAAATATTGAACTCAGAAGAACAAAAAGAATAAAAAATAGTGGAGAAAGTTTAAGAGAATTATGGGACATCATTAAGTGGAACCATGTACACATTATGGAAGCTCAAGAAGGAGCAGAGAAAAGGGACCAGAAAACTTATTTAAAGAAATAATGGCTTCCCTTCAAATCAAAGGAAAGAAATAGACATACACTAGGAGAAACCCAGAGGACACTAAATCTGATGAACCTAAAGTGAACCTAAAGAAATTCATACAAGGCAAGGCAAGAACACTTATCCCATACAAGGAAGCCCATATATGCTTAGCAGGTTTTTCAGCAGAAACCTTAGAGACCACAGGGGTAGGATATACTTTCAGTATTTAAAATGCTGAAAGGAAAAAAAAAATATTGCCAACCAATAATTCTAGACTGCAAAATTCTCGTTCAAAAATGAAGGGGAGAGAGAGACCAGCAGATAACATAATGGATATGTCAGTGGACTCCCACATGGTCGACCACAGTTCAAGTCCCGGATCTAGTGGCTTAAAACACACTGAGAGGGACGAGCAGTTGGCATAATGGCTATGTTGCTGGACTCCCATGTAGTTGACCGCAGTTCGAGTCCCAGATCTGGTGGCTTAAACTCAGCTGGGCACGTGTGCGTGTGTACTGGAAGAGAAAGGATTGCGACGTGGCCATCCCCCCGTGGGGTGATTTCTCACTTTCTGTGTCTCTGTCTCTCTCTGTTTTTCTGGTGAGAGCACATGCCCTATAGCAAAAACCTCTCAAAAAAAAAAAAACAAAAACTCACACTGGGTGCGTGTGTGTATGCCCAAAATTTTAGGAGGGAAATGGGAAATGGAGGAGAAGGGATTGCGGCATGGCCGTAGCCCCTCAGGGATGATTTTTGCTTTCTGTCTCTCTGTCTCCCTGGCAAGTGACACACTATAGCAAAAATTTCTCTTAAGAAAAAAAAAAATGGAGAGAGAAAAGCTGAGGGAGTTTATCACCACTACACTCACCTTATAAGAAATGCCAAAGGAGTTTTTTTTTTTTTTTTTTTTTTTTACATTTTATCACGTCTTTAAAATATACATTTCTTTTTCCAACACAAATACCATGCATGTCAGTCAAGACAAGGATATTACTATACACATTATCATCAGCAAATAGCTTCTCACTTTTTGTCAGTTAACCCTGCTTTTACCCGTTTTTTCCTTCTCCTTTCCCCTCTCTCTCCCTTCCATACTAATCCTTTTTTATTTCACATTTTATTGATTCACAGAAGATCTTAAAGTATGGACAAAGCTAGAATCTAGTGACAAATGCACTGTAAATTTCTTCTGAAACATTTTTTTTCCCTCTCTTCATTCCCCCTTTTACTAAAGAGTGGTATAAACTAACTTATTTAAAAAAAAAAAATTAGGTTAATCTCAATTTGGTCTGTAATTTGCACAAAGGCCCATAAGAATTCAATTTCTGATACAAGGCAATAGATACTATTGTATTATTGAACTTATGCAAATAACCATTCTGCCACAAAGTAAGAATGCTCACAGATATTTTCCAATTGCAAAGGAGTTGGAAAGGGAAGAAAAGTTTGTTTCAATTAAAAATTCTTTTTTTTAACAAATTGCTGAACCCAGAAACTCAAAAGAAAACAAAAATTCTTGTATCTGGAAGACAAAGCATAGAAGAAAATCAGTAATAGTTTAGAAAAAAGTCATAGAATTCTATTTCACCAGTTAAGTCTCATGTAATCTCTCTTTTGTTGAATTTGCAGTGTTATTGTGATCTGACCTTCTCATTAACATTCAATATTATTGATATTTCAGAACTTGTGCCTACCAATAAGTTGACCTTTTTCTTGGTCTTTTTTTTTTAAAGAATTATTTTATTTAACTTTATTTATTGATTTTTAACTTGACCAGAGAGGGACAAGTGACAAAGAAAGAGAGGGAAAGCGAGAAAGGAAGCCACCAGGTCTGGGACTCAAACCATAGTCTCCCATATGAAAGTCCAGCGCCCTTAACCACCATACCACCTGCTGGCCCATTCTTGGTCATGTTTTGTTCTCTTATTTGTTCCTCTTGGTTTTCCTGGTATAGTATTCCCTTCAGAACTTTTTGAAGAGCTGGTCTCGTGTTGGTAAATTCTTTTAGGTTTTGTTTATCTGAGAATGCTTTTATCTTTTCTTCCCATATGAAGGGTAACCTTGCCAGATATAGTATTTTTGGCTGAAATTGTTTTTCCTTCACACTTTGAATATATTTTCCCATTCTTTCCTTCTTGCATTGTATCCGATGAGAGGTCCAATGTTAGCCTGAGAGGATACCTTTGGAAACTAACTTGATATTTCTCTCTCGCCAATTTTAGTGTCTTATCTCTGTCTGTGGTTTTGGTAAATCTCACTATGATGTGCCTTGGAGAAGATCTTCTTGGGTTGATTCTATGTTGGGTTCTTTGTATTTCTTGGGTCTGGATTTGAATGACTCTCTAGGCTTGGAAAGTGTTCTTCCAGGATTTCCTGGAATAGATTATCAATGCCCTGATTAGTTTTTTCATCTTCTGGGATACTGATTATCCAGACATTTGGGTGTCTAATGGTATCTAGTATTACTCGTATATTATTCTCATTTTGGGGGGTTATTTTCTCAGTCTTTTTGGTGAACTTTTCTAGGTCAGAGGTCCTATCTTCTACATCTGAGATTCGATCTTATGCATGATCTAATCTGCTTTTAATAAAGGGAGCTTTCGATTTCCTGTATTACTGCCTTCATCTCTAACAGTTCTGTTTGATTCTTTTTTATGGTGTGTATTTCCTTTTTCAGAGCATGGAAGAACTTCCTCACCTCCTGGAATTTGTTGTCTCTTTTCTCCTGCATTTTCTAGAGTTCGTTGTCTCTCTTCTCTTTTATCTCTGTTAGCTTTGTTGCTATGAATATCCTAAATTTTTTATCTGACATTTCCACAAGTTCCATTGTACTGTTTGTAGATGATGAAGGGCTGTTTTTTCCCCTTGGGGGAAAGATATTTTCTTGATTCCCATATTTCTTGTGCTTCTGCAGTCGTGGTTTCTGGTCATCTGATGGATTATACGTTGTTTCCTACCTTCTGGCTTTTTGTTGGGTCAGAAGAAGAGGTTTGGGGCAGAGGCTTTCTGGTTAAAGGGGCAGGGATAAGCCCACCTGAGATGCACATGGATTCTGGCTTTTCGCTGGGTGTTGGACCGAAAGAATCCCAAAGTAGTTTTTTAAGTTGAAATGGAAAGATGATAAATGGTAACAAAATAGCATATGAAAGAAAGTGTAAAACTTGTTGAAAAGGTAAATATGCAGACACATACAGAATACTGTATTACTATAGTTGGTGGGTAAATCACTTTTAATCTTGACATAAATATTAAAAGACAAAAGTGTTAAAAATAGCTATCACTAGAAAATATGTTAAATGATACACAATACAAACAGATGTAAATTGTGACAATAGTAAATGTGGGGAATAGAAGTTAAAGTATAGTGTTTTTATATGCTATCCATCTTAAGTTGTCAGCCTAAAATACAGTGTTATAACTATGAGATATCTTATATAGTCCCCAAGTTAACCACACACACACACAATAAAAGCCTGTTAGCTACACATAACAAAAAGAGAAAGGAATCAAAAGCATTTCAATGCAACACATCAACAAAACACAAAGGAAGACAAGAGAGAGGAAGACAGCAAAAAAGGGGCAAAAGAACTAAACAACTAACAGAAAATGACTAACAAAATGGCAGCATTACATTTTTTTTCCTACCAATAATCATTTCAAATATAAATGAATTAAACTACCCAATCAAAAAACATGGTGTAGCCGAATGGATAAAAAGTCCTAATTATATGTTGTCCACAAGAAACTCACTTTAGGTTTAAGGACCCAGAGGTTGAAAGTGAAAGGTTGGAAAGAGATACTCAATGCAGATGGTAACCAAATGAGCAAGATGGCTATGCTTTGAAAAAAATAGATGGTAAGTCAAAACTCCTAAGAGGTAAAGAAGTACCAGAAAAATATAATAGCTAAAAATTTATGTGTAGCCAACATTCTGAGCACCTTGAGTATATAAAACAAATATTGACAGAACTAGAGAGAGAAATGAACAATAGTAAAATAATATAGGAGGCCCAGCTTCTGTGGCATAGTCAATAACATACTGACCTGCAGTGCTGGAAGGCACATGGTCAGCTGCTGGTTTCGCTTCCCAGTTAACCTGAGAACATGCCAGGTGTGCACGTCCATGCCTGAGAGCCAGAAGGAGGTCATTTCATGATGAGACTCTTGTCAGGGTGCCTCTCCCTTTCTACTTACCACCCTCTCTCTGCTCTTTCTGTCTCTCATTTTAAAAAAGTCAAAAACTTAAAAAAAAAAAAAAAAATTTAAGAGCCTTAAGTTAACAGAAGAAAGAAAACGACCAAAATTAGAGCAAAGAAGACACAAACATAGGAAGACATCTTATGTTCAAGAATCATATACCTTACTACTATTACAATGTCCGTACCACCCAGAGTTATCTATAGATTCAATGAAATCGCCATTAAAATACCAATGGCATGTTTTGCGGAATTAGAAACAATCCTGGGACCAGCAGATGGCATAACGGTTATGTCGCTGGACTCCCACATAGTTGACCAAAGTTCTAGTCCTGGACCCGGTGGCCTTAAACTCACGCCAGTCACGTGTGCCAAAAATCTCTAGAAGAAAATGGAGAAGGGATTATGCTGTGGCCATCCCCCTTGAGGGGTGATTTCTTGTTTTCTGTCTCTCCAGTGAGTGCATATGCCCTATAGCAAAAAATCTCTCTTAAAAAAATAAAAGAAATAGAAACAATCCTCAAGTTATTTTTTATAATTATTTATTTAATATTATTTATTCATTCATTTATTTTAATTTGACCAGAGAGAGATACACAGAGAGAGAGGGAAAGTGAGAAAGCAAGCCACCAGGTCTGGTATTCGAACCTCAGTTGGCCATGTGGGAGTGTCCAGTGCCTTAACCACCATGCCACCTGCTGGTCCCCATAATCCTGAAATTCTTACTGAACTACAAAACCCACAAATAGCTAAGTCAATCTTGTGAAATAATAACAAAACTGGAGATATCACATTTCCTGATTTTGAAATATACTACAAAGCCACAGTTATCAACCCAGTATGGTACTGGCATAAAGACATACAGATAGACAAATGAAATATTGGGTTGTCAGAAAAATCATGGCTTTTTTTTTTTTTTTTTTTTTTTGCAAAAATGCATCATGATTTTTTCGACAACCTTGTAAAATAGAGAACCCAGAAACAAATCCACATATACATAGTCAGTGATTCTCTGACACAGATACCAAAAATACACAGTGCAGAAAGGGTAGTCTTTAATTAGTGCTATTGTAAAATCTAGATTTCCGTGTGCAAGAAAATGAAATTGACCTTTATCTTACACTGTACACAAAAATTAACTGAAGGTTAATTAGAGACTTAATGCTAAGAACTATATCTATAAAACCCCTAGAAGAAAACCTAGGGGAAAAGCTTCATGGCATTTACCATTATAAACCACAATGTCCATGGGGCCAGCAAGTGGCATAGTGGTTAAAGGCGCTGGACTCCCACATGGCCGACCATGGTTCAAGTCTCGGACCTGGTGGCTTGCTTTCTCACTTCCTCTCTCTCTCCCTCTCTCTCTCTCTCTCCCTCTCTCTCTCTGATCAAAATGGAAAATAATAATGATAATAATGAATAAAGTAAAATAAAATAATTCTTAAAAAATAAAATAAACCACAATGTCCAGTGTTTCATCTAGGTTTTTGGTATTTGTTTAATTTTTCTTGTGTAGTAAAATTTATCTATGTCTCTGTGCACCAAAAAAGGTGATATAGTCTCTCAATACCTAGTGACAATTTAACCTCTCTGTGAGAGGAGCAGATTCAAAGGATAAGCCAAATGGAGAAAAGAGACTTTCTGAATGAATCTGTTTATTGTAAAATACATGCACACACTCACAGAATAGGCAAAAGGCAAATATATATGCAAACAAGTAAAAGGCAAGTAAAAGGAAAAAAGGTATAGCACATAAGCATACCAAGGTAATAACAAACCAAACTCCCTGCATCCATGGGAGAAATCATCTCTTGGCCTAGGAGATCAGTCCACTCAAGATGACACACAAATGTGTCAAGACTGCCTTCAAGTCATCAGTGATGAGGCTCATGGACTGTCAAATCAGATAGGGCCTCCAGCTGCATCGGTCTTATCAAATGGATGCTCACAGAGAGTGGAGCCACAGCAAGATGTGTCTCATAGTAGTTCAGAGACTCTTTGTATTCCTGAAAGCATTATCTCCGCATCCAGGTGTCACTTGTGAAGGGAAAGGTCCCAGAGCCAAGCAGCTCATTAGTACATTGACACCATGGATATCAGTTTGTTTGGCTGAGTTATGGCAGGTATGACCCAACAAAATTCATAACATTCAAGAAGGAGTTATATTGTCAAAGCATTCAAAGTGAGGTTAGCACAGGAAAAGCATAATTATGTAAGATTATTTGACTCAACAAGAATCATAACACTGTAAAAATACACATTATACCAGTCATCATTCTACCCTTTTTCTGCAAGTAACAGTCTTTTTTTTTTTTAGATTTTTTCCATAGGGCACACACACTTACTGGAGAGAGAAGGAGAGAGAGAAGGAAAATGAGAAATCACCACCCCCTGAGGGGATGTGCCCATGCCACAATCTCTTCTCCTCCCTCTGGGACTTAGGGCATGCACACACACATGCCTGGCATGTTTTTCAAGTTGCCAGGTCTGGGACTTGAACAGCAGAGTCAGCCACGTGGAATCCAGCACTTTAAATACCATACCATCTGCTGGCTTTGCTCATGATAGTCTTTTTAATCATGGTCTGTGAATTAAATACAAAATTTTGGTCTGCAATGGTCTGCTTCCCCAGATAAAGATGAAATTCTGAGGCCTTCTGTCATGTCTCAAAAAGGGCATTCACTCATTCATTCCTCAAAGGTCCAGGTGCTTGGATGTACTAAATCATGGGCCATACCCTGGGGGTTCTGGGAAAAGCTCATCCTCAGAAGAGGGTCATATTATAGCTAGGAATACATAACCTTTAGTATAGTATCTAAATGTAGAGTATTCACTGGAGAGGTATGAATAAAGTTTTATCAAAATGCAGGAAGGAGATAGTTAATTCTATCTGAGAGTGAGTAGAACACACAGGTGTTGAAGAATGAGCGCAGGCAGAATGAGGACATCCCAGGCAGAGGGAACTATGATGGTGTGTTAAAAATATAAAGTCCAGGAACCAGGCAGTAGTGCAGCAACGAAACACAATGTTCTGCAAGGCAATCCCACGTGGGAAAGTTCTGAGTTCAAATCCAGGGACCTCCCTGAGTATGCCAGGCATGTGTGTGCCCATGATCCAAAGCTTAGGGTGGATTGCAGAATTAGACCCTATTAGGGGTAATGTCTATGTCTCTCTCTCTTTCCGTCATTCATGGAAAAAATAATTAAGTTTTAAGAGAAAATCTGATGGACGAAATTGGGTAGATCAAGAGAGAAGCACAGTGAAAGCTGTCTCAGAGACTTAAGCTAGAGAGATATCAACATGAACTGTTTGGTCAAGGAGAGACTGTCATAGTTGGTCAAGGAGAGACTGTCAAAATCACGACTGTCATAGTTAAATAGTAGCTATAATAAAAGATAAGGGATTCGTAGCTTCACAGCAAAACCAGAATTTCCGGAAGAAAATCAATCCCCTGAGAAATAAGTGTTTGTACAGTTGGGAGACTACTTCATATCTTTCTTTAGGTTCCTCCACAGCAGACCTGAGGAAAGGGTTCCAAAGCATGTCATTATGTAGGAGGTAATACCAGTTAGCCCCAGGAGAGGAGTGGGGAGATTAAGAAGTAAGTAACTGATATTTAATCCCACTATGAATGCTGAAAGCCACTGTAAAACACAGTCCTTGGAGTTGTTTCACCCATTGGGCAAAGGATTTTGAGTTCCTTATGCACTAATTCCCTATAGTCATCTTGGCCTGCTCAAGCTCAGAGTGGGACATTAATTCCACAGCACTTGTGCCTTCTGTATGGGTAGGTGAGCAATGGAGGGCCAGGTAGTCAGGGAGAGCCATAAGACTCACAGGTGCCCATGAAGTAGTTTGAAGTGAAGCAGGTATCTACTGAAGTATTGTGTCATCAGAAAAGTCATGATGCCAGGGCTGGCAGGTAGCAAGGTGGTTAAGGGCACTGGACCACATGGCCAACTTGAACCATGTGGCCGGCCTAAACCACATGGCCGACTGTGGTTCAAGTCCCGGACCTTGTGGCTTGCTTTCTCACTTTCTCTTTCCCTCTCTCCTCTTTCTCTCTCTCTGGTCAAGTAAAAGATAAATAAATTAAATTATTTTTAAAAAAAGAAAAGTCATGATGCCTTTTTGCGTAGAAAAGTAAGTCATGACTTTTCTGACAATCCAATAATAAAGGTAGGAAAGATGGCCAGGGTTACCACTTATCCTTAAAAAAATGTAATTATTGGCATGTGTCTCTGTTTTTTCCTGCTTATATGCCTACGGTTAATCTTCAGAGGTATAGTTCCAAGTGTTTTAATACTGATTGTTTCTTTTTTTTTTCTTGTGACAGACCAACCAACAATTTCTGAAAACAGTAACTGAACAAAATGTGGAAATCGAGCAACTCCGAAAACAACTTAGGTATTTTTTAAATGAATTTTGTTATTATTAATTATTTTTATTTAAGAGAGATAGTGGTGCTATAATTTTTCCCATGAGTGCTTTATTTGTCTCCCCTCCTGTTTTTTAATACTTTTGCCAGAAGGAGCGTGTACTGGCCAGAGAGCCACAGAGACAGAGAGAGAGAACATGAAAAAGCAGCCCCTGTGGGGCATAGATTTGCCACAGTCCCTTCTCCTCCATCTCTCCCTCCTTTCGGGATTTTGGGCACACTTGCACATGCACCTGTTGTGTTTTTTTGTTTTTTTTTTTTCAAGATTCCAATCTGAGACTCTAACCCCACAGTTGGCCATGTGAGATCCCGCACCTCAACCACCAAGCCGCCAGCTGGCCCTTGTTTCCCTTCTTTAAAGCTTCTGTCAGTAGCATTTGTATGATCTGTTAGGACATGAAGAGGCTGAAATCAAGACCACTCATCAGAAGGCAACAATAATAAATATGTACGAGATGTACCATGATGGTAAAACCAGTGCTATAGGAGAAAACCAATTATCTTCGAGAAAATTTGCTACATATAGAAAATTATTTCATTTCTTTCTTGGGATTCCCACATAAGCAGACCCTGAGAAAAGGGTTTCAAAGCATGTTTCTTTAGGCGGTAATACCAAGGAGCACCAGTCGGGGAGTTAAAAGAGAAGGCTATCAATAAAGAGATTTTTGTAAACCAAGCGACTTACTACTGTACATATGTATTATGGTCCAGTGGTTTAATAATCATTATATTAATAGTATTTATAGGAAAATCAACAAATAACTAAGATTTTTTTCACTTTCCTTCCCTTTAGTCATACTACTTAGAACTTTAGTCATATAAGGTTTTGGTCTATGATGCAGTCATTTTAAATATCATTAAATTGTAATGTAAGTTAATTCTTATTAAATGAACTTCACTGTCTATTATTCCTGTCATCACGTGTTTGAGCCCACAAAGTAGTGTATTTTTTATTAAACTTTTTTTGAGATTTTATGTACCACTTTTTATATTTTGATTTTATTGCTTTCATCAACTTCTTAATTTCATTTAAATATGTTTACTTTCTTTTCCCCTAGTTTTAATCATGGACTCTTATTTGGTCCTTATTCCTTTAGAAGGTTTTAATTTTACAGTTTTACAATTTTATGTTAAGATTTTATTCCTGGGACCAGCAGTTAGTGTAATGGCTATGTCGCTGGACTCCCACGTAGTCGACCGCGGTTCAAGTCCCGGACCCAGTGGCTTAAACTCACACCGGGCGCGTGTGCGTGCGTGCCCAAGATCCCGAGAGGAGAATGGAGGAGAAGGGATTGCGGCATGGCCATCCCCCCTGGGGGGTGATTTCTTGCTTTCTGTCTCTCTGTCTTTCTCTGTCTGTCTGGCAAGCACACGCGCCCTATAGCAAAAACCTCTCCAAAAAAAAAATAAAAAGATTTTATTCCTTTTTTTTTTTTCAAAATGGAAGTAGTCTTTTAAATTATAGAAGTAGTGTGTGTGTGTTGGGTGGATCTTGATGGCCTGATGATTAAAGAAGCTGAATCCCACATGGCTGACTTCACAGTTTGAATCCTGGACCCAGCAGCTTGAAAAATATTTCAGGCTCATCTGCATATATGCCCCCAAAAGATAGAGAGATGGAGAAGAAGGAACTGTGGCAAGGCAATACCAAAGAAGGGTGCTTTCTCCCTCTTCTCTCTCTCTCTCTCTCCCCCCCTCTCTCTCTGGTGAGCACGTATGACCTTCGGCAATTAAAAAAATTAAATCAAGAAGCATATTTGTATATGGGTACATTTGTTGCAATTTTGGTCAAAAAGCCAGTAGGATGTTTATAGAATTTCAAAAACTGACTCTGTCACTAGAATGTATATAGATATGCAAAGGTCAAGAGGAAGAACAAACTAGGGGTACTTCCTGGACAATACATCAAGACTTATAAAGCCAAAATTAAGATTGTGGTATTGGAAAAAGGTAGACAAACTGAACTGATCAGAGAGGCCAGAAACAAATCCACACTAGTATGAACTGTTTTTCCCAAAAATTGTCACTATCCTTTCTTTCTGTTTGTATTCATGCTCTTTGTTAGAAGTCTTCTATGTATCAAGAGGTATATTTAGGGGCCGGCAGGTGGTATGGTGGTTAAGGACACTGGATCCCCACATGGCCGACTGCAGTTTGAGTCCTGGACCTGGTGGCTTGCTTTCTCACTTTCCTGCTCTCGCTCTCTCTCTCTGCCTCTCTCTCTCTCACTCTGTTCCTCTCTAGTCAAAGTGAAAGAAAAAGAAAAGAAAAGAAAAGAAAAGAAAAACAGAAAGAAAGAAAGAAAGAAAGAAAGAAAGAAAGAAAGAAAGAAAGAAAGAAAGAAAGAAAAGGGAGGGAGGGAGGGAGGGGAAGGGGAAGGGGAAGGGAAGGGAAGAGGGGCAGAGAGAGAAAGAGAGAGAAAGAAAGGAAAGAAAAAAGAAAGAAAGAAAAATAAAATGATTTTTTTTTTTAAAAAAAGAGGTATATTTAGCAGAAGTAACTAATCTTCTAGCTGGATATTTAGGCAAGATAGCAGGTAAATAGTTAAGTAATATGAACAATAACATCCTGTCAACTAAAGTAGGAAAATAAGGTTTAACCAGGTTTTTGATTATAGTACAGATTTGTATTAAAAATCAATGGGCAAGGAGGCCAGCAGGTGGCACAGTAGTTAAGGGCATTAGACTTTCATATGGCCTACTATGGTTTGAGTCCAGGCCTGGTGGCTTACTTTTCTCACTTTCTCTCCTTTCTCTCTCTCTCTCTCTCTCTTCCTCCCTTCCAATCAAATTTTTTAAAATAACTAACTAAATAAATAAATAAATAATTCTTTTTTAAAAATCAATGGGTAGAAATGAAGTACTTTTCCCCATTCTTCCTGCCAAATACAACTAAAAACCCTGGATATATATACAGAACAAATGTAAAAAGCCTTGTGGGTAGAAAAACCAAACAAACAAAAACAACAAGCAGACCAGGTAGGTAACTCAGGATCCATGGTAAGTTTCCTGGTTTGTTTTTGTGTTTTGCTTCATATACACTAGAAGCTGACAACCTGGCAGCACTAAATACAGACCAAAAAAATAAGCCTCAAGTCAGAGATCTACTTCATGTAATCAGAGGACCAGGAATGAATTGAACTAGTGTGACGAAATGGGCACTAACCTCTTTATTACAGCCAAATAGCACATGACAAAACTGTGGACCCACCTATACCCATGCCAACAGAGGCTGCCTGTTGAGGGACCTAGACTTCTACCTGGCCCAGCTGGTAGTAACAAGGCAACCTCCAACCCCTTAAAGAAACAGTGTCAGAGGGAATCTATTAAAATAGGTGCAAAATAATATCCAGAGCCTTACAATATAATATTCAAGATGCTCAAGTCTTTATTAAAAATTATTCATTCTAAGAATCAAGAAAACCTCAGCTTGAATGAAAAAGGGAATCATTAGAATCGGCATCTAGATGACAAAGATGTCAAAGTTATTTGACAGAAATTTTTAAACAGACTAATTAAGGCCACAGTGAGCAATTACAAACAAGATTTTAACAAATGAAAAAAGTAGAAATTATCAACAAAGAAATAGAATATTTGCGGAAGAACTACGTAGAAATTTTAGAACTATTATGTTGGGTGGGAATTTAATTCTCTGATAAGAATAAGTCTTCTCAAGCCTCTAAAATTAAAATCAACATAGCTTTTTATTTTTTTTTTTAGATTATTTTGCTCTAGGGCACATGCACTTGCTGAAGAGACAGAGAGAGACAGAGATATAGAAAGTGAGAAATCATCCCTCTGGGGGATGGCCACGCCATAATACCTTCTCCTCCATTTTTCTTTCAGGATTTGGGGCTTGCATGCACATGTACCCAGCATGAGTTTTAAGCCGCCGGGTCTGGGACTCAAACTGCGTTTGACTACATGGGAATCCAGTGATGTAACATTATCTGCTGGTCCCAACATAACTTTTATTAAAATTCTTGTAGTCTGTGAGAGACAGGGAGAGAAAGAGAAACTTGATAATATAACAAAATGAAATAATAAAATCTTAATTATTAAGACTATTCTATAGAAGAATAAAATGCAATGTTATATACAAGTATGAGTTTGGCAGAATACAATGGGATTAAAAAGTATGGGACCAGCAGATGGCATAATGGTTACATTGCTAGACTCCCATGTAGTTGACTGTGGTTCAAGTCCTGGACCCGATGGCTTAAAACTCAGGCTGGGTATGTGTACCTGTGTGACCAAGATCCCAAGAGGAGAATGGAGAAGGGATTGCAGGGTGGCCATTTCCCCTGGGAGACAATTTCTTGCTTTCTGTCTGTCTGTCTGTCTGTCTCTCTCTCACTCTGGCAAGCACACACACCCTACAACAAAAATCTCTCTAAAAAGAAAATAAAGTGTGTGTGTATCTATATCTATATATAGGGAGAGAGAGTTTGGCCAATGGTAGAGGGCATTATAAATCAGTCTGGAAACAATCATGTTATGAATAGTTATCTATGAAAAAAATTATTTAGGAACATGTATTTAACATATAAAGATGTAGCTACAACAACATAGACCTAAAATAGACAGTGCTTATTCTAAAAATGTAATATAGATCTGTAGCCTAAATCACATACATTTAGGAACAGTATGTATTTTACCAATATATGTACATATGCAAGGATGTATCACATTTTAATGTGAATCTGCAAAGTAGAGGGAAATAGAGAAGGATTGGGAATGAACAGGAAAAGAAAAATAAACCAATGAAAGTGGTATTCCATAGCTAATAATAATAGGTCACAGAATTAAAAGTGTGATTTAACTCAGCCCTGCTTTTCAGGATCAGAAAAGTGAAAGGAAAAAAAAAGAATATTAATGTTTATGACATATGAAGGATAAATCAGAATTCAGAGATCCTGGAAGGAAAATGAGTAAGGAAATTGGTTCATAAAGACATGCAATCATCGGAAAATAATGGAAATAGGAAATAAAATGCAGGGGCATGCCCTGGAGTGCAGTGATTAAGCACTGTGGGTAAGGAGCAGGGTCCCACATGGCAGATGGTTGTTGGAATCCTGACCCCAGCGGCTTGGAAAACACACTAGGTGCGTGTGTGTGGGTACTCCAAATCCTGATGGGAGGGAAAATTAAAGGAAGAGATTGTGACGTGACTGTACATCCCTCCTACTGGAGATGTGCTCGCTTACTTGCTCTCTCTCTCCCTCTCTTTCTGTTTCTGTGGTGAGCATGTTTCTTCTGACCAAAAAAAAAAAAAAAAAAAAATGTTAATATAAATGATTCTGTGTAGGAGTAATGTACAGAGTGTGGAGATTTTGATTTAAATGACAGGGGAAGGATAATGACATTTATTGCTAGATGGTACCTTACTGATCATTGAGTTTTATATAATCTTTTTATAGAACAGATTGATCCAAAGGCCCAGAAACTATTTGTCTTGTCTAAGGATACACAATAAATTCATGAAAGATGGAGGTGGAGAGCAGGTGGACCACCATTGGTGTGGTGGTTAAGTTGGCTGAATCCACTTGGGTAATTGTGCAGTTTGAATCCTGGATCTGGTGGCTTGAAAACACACCAGGCACATATGCATGCATGCCCAAAATCCTAAAAAGAGAAATGGAGGAGAAGGGATTGCAGAGTGACCATCCTCCCCTTGGGGGAGGAGGGGTACTTTCTCTCGCTCTCGCTCTTTCTCCCTCGGTCCCTCTATCTCTGGTGAGTGCACGTGCCCTCTAGCAAATTTTTTTAACATTCCTAAAAGCCAAATTAGAACTCATACTTTTCCGTTTCTTATTCAGTGAGTTTCTAAACCTGGCTCTCTGACAATATCCACAACAGGAAAGTCAAGAATCAGAGTTGATCAGGAAAAAAAGAATGGTGGGTACATTGATTTTTTGACATCTGCATGGAAGATTCCTTTAGCTTGTGCACATTTGTGCCTAAACTTTCTAAGTAGAGAATAGAGTGTGATAAAGCTAGTTGTGGTTTTCTAAAACCTAAAAGGTCTTAAGTGTTTAATTGTCCATGAGCAACTTTGCCATAATATTTACTGACAGTATTCCATAGCTTAACATTAAGCAGTTCAGAGTTGTATACATAAAACTATGCCTGCTTTTCCTGCCACAGATTGGGAGGAACATAAGGATAAGCAGATGCTTATTTTAGGGAAGAGGGTGTTGCTTTCAAGTTTGACAGATTCTGAATGATGGGCATATTGACATTACCCGAATTTAGGTTTTGAGATGTTCTGTGTAACCATGCCAAGAGTGACTAAATTAGAAACTCTTTAAACACCAGAGTTGTTTAAGTTTGTACTTATACTGGAACATACTAGTTTCATTTGTTGTCTAATAATTTGGTACCAAAAATTATAATCATGTGCATTAATAATTTAAAGATTTGGGGCCTGCAGGTGGCATCGTGGTTGAGGTGCTGGACTCCCACGTGGCTGACTGTAGTTTGAGTCCTGGACCTGTTGGCTTGCTTTCTCGCTTTCCCTTTCTCTCTCTGTTTCTCTCTGGTCAAATTAAATAATAATAATAATAAAGTTAAACAAATAATTCTTTGAAAACATGAAATAATTAAAGGTTTTATAATTTTCCTTGTTGAGAGTTTTTGGCAATACCTGTCAGAACACGAAGGAAATAGTATAGTTACCTAGGCTGAAGATTTATCCATTTTGCTGTTTCTCGTAAAACTTTTGATTCCATCCTCTTTGCCTTGATCATTATTCTGTTTCTCAGAAAATTCAGAATTTTCTTAACCTGTCTAAAATTTGCCTTCTCTAGGAAAACTTCCTTTGTTCATGCCACCAAATTTTCACTCTTCTATTCTTGTGCATCTACTTGGCATTTATTCATTTAAACTGAGATTTTATATAGTTTCTCTTTAGGTGCTCTTTTGTCCCATATATTTGTTTACAATGTTTATCCAGCTGGGCTATGGAAATGGTTATTTCCAGGTCATCAGTGCTGAGATTTTACATCTGCCTTGTAAAGTCTTAGAAGGAAAGGATTGTCATTTGTGTATATCTTTTACGATTGCCGATATTATTTTTGTAAAAGG
Organism: Tupaia tana; assembly: GCA_026018925.1. NCBI lineage: Eukaryota > Metazoa > Chordata > Mammalia > Scandentia > Tupaiidae > Tupaia > Tupaia tana. The sequence continues at coordinate 25,268,219 of JAKSZU010000021.1, forward strand.
ATGTACTATAAAGACTAGAGCATTTGCATAGGGTCCATATTAACTGATCAGAATGGTATCATCAGAGTGTTAAAAATTATCTTAGCCACCAAGAAAGGTCATATTAATAGATCCAGATATTATCTTCATATAAGGAATCTGTAAATTCTCAATCAGTTATTTTACAGATACTGAGAATTTACACTCTTTAATTCGTTATGTGTGATATGATAGGATAGCTTCTAAACTGCTTTAATTTAACCTGTTTAATCTCATGCATGCTTTTGTGGCTTCTTTAGTCTCTGTGAGGTTGAGATCTCACTTCTTGCTCAAGATTATCCTGGTTATATCCAGCAGATGGCTTAGATGCACTTGAAACACTACAGACTCTAAACTGAACTTAGCGTCATATCTCCTGAATCTTTTCTCCATATTTATGAATGGTGCTATCCAATTCCTGATTCAGAAAACTAGGAGGCATCATCAGTTCTTTTCTGTCCCAACTCTACCTTTGGAAAATCTCTCAGACCCTTCACTTGTCCATCACTACATTGTCAATGCCTTTGCCCAGTGCATCTTATCCGAGCTACTGTAGTAACCTCCAAATTGTGTTTCCCTCTTCTTTTCCATGCTGTCATCAAAACGATCTTTCTAAAATAAATCTGATCATGTCACTGTCCTTCGATGGCTACGAAATGCCAACAAGCTATAATCCAAATTACTCACATGACATAGTCTTCTAGGACCTGGTCTATGGCTACTTTGCTCTGTATCTTGTCACTCCTCACAAGTTTCCCAGACAAGCTATGCCATTTCATAACTCCCCGTTTTTATTTACATGTTTCAGGCTGCCTAAAATACCTTTATTTGACAAATATCCTCTCAACTTTCAAGGTTCGGCTCAAGTGTCACATCTGGAAATCTTTTCCTCAATTTTTACGGTTTCTCCTCCCCACATGGAATGAAACATGCCCTCTTCCTTTGTGCCTCACTGGGGGCTGCATATGTGTCTGTCACCGCATTTTTAACATGCTACTGTTTGTACATCCACTTCTCTTCCGTTGTCTTTAAGCACCTTAAAGAAATGGATCATGGTTTGATTTTTTTTTTTAAAGGTTTTCACCATAAGGCTTGTGAATTTGCTAAAGAGAGATAGAGAAGTGAGAGGGAAAGTGAGAAATCACTCCGTAGTGGGAATGGCCATGCTGCAATCCCTTCTCCTCTATTCTCCTCCTGGGTTTTTTCAGCACACAAGCACACACACTTGGTGTGCTTTTCAAGCTGGTCAAACCACAGTTAACCATGTGGGAATCTAGCATCTTAACTGCTGCGCCACCTGTTGGCCTCATGATTTGATTTTTTTTTTTTTAACTTGCCATCATCTGGCATAGTGGTAGACATGTGGCAGATGCTGACAAAATTTTTTTCAGAGATTAGGCCAGCTAATTAAATAAATAATTAAATTGTACTTCATTTGAGGGATAAAGCTAACTTATTTAAGTAGGTTTTCTATTTGTCTCCTTGTATTTTAATCTTTCTAAAGTAACAGCGTTTCCTTGGACTGTCATGACTTTTTTTTTTTTTTTTCTATTTTATATCTTCTGCCATGCCGGAATGTGTAAGTGCCTAGAAGTTTAATTTTCAAAACAAAGCATCTGAAAAAAATTTGTTTTAATATTTATTAGAAGCTATGCCCAATAAGTTAAAAGATGTGCAGTGCTTTGGGGCCAACAGTAAAAAGCAATTCTCTGAAAGGTAGACCCACACGGAAAGGTTGTTGGTTCAAGGCCAGAGACCTGAGTACACCAGGTACACATGTCCATGATCAGAGCTGGCTGATGCTGGGGGGACAGATGGTATTGTCAGGACTCTGCCAGGTGTACTGCCTCTCGGTCTCTATTTCTCTCACTCATGGAATAAATAAGTAAATTTTTTTAAAAAAGATATTTAGTGTTTCTCTTTATAAACTCAACCTTTGAGCTATATCGACTTTTAATCTGTTTCTGTTACCAGATAACCTCGAAGTTTGAGTGGGTAATATAAGCACTTAAATACTTTCATGTTTAGTACTCTTTGTATTTAAATATGAAATAAAATCCAGGAAGTCTTGGGACCAGCAGATAGCAAAATGGTTACTTCACTGGACTTCCACACGGCCCACCACTGTTAGAGTCTCTGACCTGACAGCTTAAAACTTACACCAGACACAGGTGTATGTGTGCCCAAAGTCCTGAGAGGAGAATGGAGGAGAAGGAATTGCAGTGTGGCCATCCCCCCAGGGTTGATTTCCCTTTTTCTGTCTCTGTCTCTCTGGCAAGCTCATGTGCCCTGTAGCAAAATCTCTCTACCAAAAAGAAAAACAAAAGCAAAAAAATCCAGGAAGTTTTTAAAATACCAAAACCATTTAAAATGGTTTATAAATAGCTTTATTGAAGAATGTAAGAACTGATGTGATTAGCAATGCAGTTCTTGATATCACTCTTATCAGGTTAAACGCTAAAAGGTAAACCACGTAAATCACAAACTATGCATATTTATTGTATTTGTTTTTATTCTTTTTTACAAATGCATACTTTTTTCTTTAAAAATGTTGTACGCATCAATAACTCTTACATACTGTCTTATTTTTTAATGTACTTTTGCCAGGTAATAGTTTTATTTTAGCTGAGATAACATATTTTTCTCAGATGTTTCATGTTCCAATTTGAATAATATTGTGTCTCCTATTATAAAAATGCTGTGGAAATCTGGAATTCATGGATAACTAGTTTTGATTCATAGTGTCTCTTGGAAACTGTGCCATGTGAGAAATGGCCCTGAGCAGATGTGCTTAGTCATAGGATTGCCAGACGGTTCCTTATGTGTTGGCAGCTACTTTTCTGAGCACAGAAAACAGGTTTTAAGATAAGAAATAGAGCTTTGCTGTCATTTTTCTATCTTTTTATGTTACTTTACTTTAATGTTATTTAGGGGATACTTACTACAGTTACTCTTAATTAAGAAATGTTGATCTTTCCCGCTTAATCTTTAAGAGACAGAATGAAGACTATTAGAGTTTATTTCTAGGCCACATTGATCAAGAGCAGAGCCTTTCAGAGAGTTAAAAGATTTATGCAAAGTCCAATTATATTGTGTGATGCTTGGATCTGAAGAAATAATAATTTTTTTAAGAGATTTTTGCTATAGGGTATATGCGCTCTCCAGAAAGAGAGACAGAAAGCAAGAAATAACCTCCCAGGGGGATGACCACACTGCAACCTCTTCTCCTCCATTCTCCTCTCGGGATCTTGGGCACACACGCCCGGCATGAGTTTAAGCCACCGGGTCTGGGACTTGAACCGTGGTCGACTACATGGGAGTCCAGCGACATAGCCATTAAACCAACTGCTGGTCTCAAATAGCAATTGTTTTTATTTGTGAAAAAGTCATTTTTTTTAATGCCAGAGGGTGCATGTACTATAGACTCACAGAGAGAGAGAGAGCGAGAGAGAGAGAGAGAGAGAGAGAGCAGAAGCACCCCTCAATGGTACATGGTCACTTCGCAGTCCTTTTTCCTCCCTATCACCATCCATCAGGATTGGGGGCATACATGCATGTATATGTGCCCAGTGCATTTTTTAAGCCACTGGGGCCTGCCCTAAAAAGTTAATGTTTTGGGCCAGCTCTGTGACCTAATGGGTAAGGCAGCCAGATCCCATATGGTTAACTGCATGATTCAAGTTTTGGACCCAATGGCTTAAAAAAACACACTAGGCATGTGTGCATACATGCCCAAAATCCCAAAAGAAGGGAGAGATGGAGTATGGGCTACCATGTGACCATTCCCTGTGGGGTAGTGCTGTCTCCACTTCCTCTTCTGCTTTCTCTCTGTCTCTTTCTCTTGCAAGCACACACACCCTCTAACAAGACCACAAAAAAAAAGTTCATATTTTTGTAGAGGAACTAACTGGCAGGTGGTGTGATGGTTAAGGTACTAGATTCCCACATGGCCAACTGTGGTTCAAGTCCCAGACCTGGCGGCTTGCTTTCTCACTTTCCCTTTCTCTATCTCTCTCTCTCTCTGGTCAAACTGAATAATAATAATAATAAATAAAATAAGTAATTCTTTGAAAAATAATAAAATAAAACAGTAGAGACTTAATTACAATTAAGTAATATTAAATATTTTTGTGTTAGAGGTTTGAAAAGAATAAAAACATCTGTAACATCACTATTCAGAACTTTGCCTCTAATAGTAGACTGGTTTTATTTCAAAATATGTTTTTTATTAATATTTATAGCTTTCTTTCACATATACTGCATTTTTTACACACCTGTCCTACAAATGTGCTACTCTTGTGTGGTGTGAGGTATAGCAAGCATGGGCTCAGATGGGTGTTCTGTTCTGGCTGTGCCATTGTCTCAGTCCATAAGGGCTGCCAGAACAAAAGACCCTAGACTGGGTGGCTTATACACAGCAGACATTTATTTTCGGTTCTGGAGACTGGAAAGATCAAGATGCCAGCAGATTCAGTGTTTGGTGAGGGTCCATTTCCTGATTCATAGGTGGTTCTTTTTCACTGTGTCTCCACATGGTAGGAAGGGCAAACAAGCTCTCTCTGGCCTCTTTTATAAGGTATTAATCCTATTTTTGAGGGCCCTGCTGGCATGGCTTAATCTCTTCCCAAAAGGCTCCATCTCTTCATACCACAACGTTGGGATATTCACATGGGATTTCAACATATTATAATTTGGGGGGGAACACAAACATTCAGACACCATGGCAACTGTTTGATTGATTTAGGTAGATTGTTTAACTGCTTGAACTTCAGGTTCCTCACCTCTATAAAACTGAAAGAAAATGACCTTCCTTGCAGTGTTGAAATTTCCTAAACTCTTAATATCTTTGCCATTCTATGTTAGCATCCAGCCTACCTAGGTAGGATGTATATTTAGAAAGCCCATGCTAGTAGATTTGAGAGCTGGTCTTAATGTTGTAATAAATAGATAATGGATTATTTCGCTCCTTAGATCTGAAAAATCAACCTTACCTTTGTTGTTGCTGCTGTAATTTCTAGGACCAGAGGAAGCATTCATTCTTTTTTTCATCCTTTGTATTATGTTGTATCCCTATTTCTTGCCAACTCTACAATCCCAAATCCTTTCTGTTTCTTTTTGCATCTTGTTCTATTACTTATATTCTTCTGTCTTTAAATCATAGTTTATTTGTTGTAGGTTTTTAATTTTTTTTAATTTTTAATTTGCTATAAGGCGTATATGCTTGTTGGATAAAGAGAGAGAGAGAGAGAAAGTGAGAAACCACCCTGTGGGGTGATGGCCACACCACAATTGCTTCTCTTTCATTCTGCCCTTGGAATTTTGGGGATGCACACACATGTGTCCAGCACGTTTCTCAAGCCACCAAGTCTGGAACTCAAACCACACAGTTGGCCATGTGGGGTCAGGCTGCCTTAACCACCATTGACACTGGCTAGCCCTTTAAAGGGACACATAAGCCTACCAGGTGACTCCTGAGATTATTTTCTCCTTCCCATTTTTTTTTTTTTAAGAGTTATTTATTGAGGGGCTGGCAGGTGGCATGGTAGTTTTGGCTCTGGACTCCCACATGACCAGCCATAGTTCATGTCCTGGACCTGGTGGCTTGCTTTCTCACTTTCCCTTTCTGTTCCCCACTGTCTCTGGTCAAATTAAAACAAAAATAAAAATAATAACAAAGTTAAATAATTTTTTTAAAAAGAACTATTTAATTTTATTTATTTATTATTATCATTTAATTGACCAGAGAGAGAGGGAAAGTGAGAAATCAACCCCCAGAAGGGACGACCACATCACAATCTAGTCTCCTCTTGGGATTTTTGGGCACACATGCACATGCATCCATTGTGTTTTTCAAACTACCTAGCCCAGGACTCAAAACTGTGACAATGACCCTGTGAGATCCAGCACCTTAACCACCGTACCACCTGCTGGCCCTAGAATTTCTTTTAATTTGGACCTGACCTCACATCTCTCTTCTCAAGATTACTGGTACATTTTTTACCTTGAATCAAAAATTTCCTCTTCTCCATGGTCATTTTTTCTCTTTGGTTTATGATTTTTCTTCCTTTCTTGTGTGTTTCTCTGCTAGATCTTCTGGGTTTGTACCCTGATTTCTTCTCTGACTTGTGTGGCCCTGTCTTTGCTTCTTTGTTTTTCCCCATTCCCTTATTATCCTGCCTGCTAACAGTAGTCATTCCTTACATTTCTAACCATATCACATAATTTCCCCCTCTATTTACAGTATTACATCTATCCTACCCTACCTAAACTTTCATCATAATATGTTTCCCGGGGCCAGCATTTGGCATGGTGGTTAAGGCACCGGACTTCCAGATGGCTGACCACAGTTCAATCCAGGACCTTAAGGCTTGTTTTCTTTCTCTCTGTCTCTCTGCATGCCCTATAGCAAATTTTAAAAATAATAATTAATTAAATTAAATAAATAGTTCTTAAAAATAATAATAATAATGTTTCCCAAATACATAGCTCTGGACTCAATTATGTTATTAAGCTTCATACTTGAATCGGTAGACCAATAGTTTTCATACTCTATTTTTTAGCAGCAGAGTCCTTTAAAAGAAAATCTTATACATGGAACCTCAGTATATAGAACTGGTAAAAGTGAAACAGCTGTAATTGAAATAAGGAGTGAGGGTCTTTCCCATGCGAGTAGCATATACCCCTCATCAAACCTAGGGATTTTGCTGGATTCCTCTCTTTCACTTCTCCATGTCCTAGTCATGCAGGCTCTATATCCAGATTATGACAAATGCTACATCATCTTATCACTTGTACCCCAAGTTAGCACTGTATCGCTTGTTTGTAACAGTCCCCTTTCGGGTCTCATTCTTATCCTACTGAAATTCGTTCCGTGCACACCAGTAAAAATGCTCTCTCCTCAGCATAAAACATCACTCACCTGATTAAGGCCCTCCAGTGGATTTTCATTGCCATTGAAAAAAAAAATCCAAAATTATTACCCTATCGAAAAGGTACTTATGTAATCTGAATGCTTCCTTTGTCTCTGACTTATCTTCTACTTTTTTGTGATACATTCCAGTTTAGTTACTATTTCTTTGAGTTTCTTTCTCATATTATTTGCATTCGTTGTCAATTATCTTTGCCTATAATTCTTCTACCTTAGATTTTCTTAAGTTGACCTCGTCATCCTTTAGGCATTAACTGAAATAGCTCTTCATTAGATCGTCCCTGATGACCAATGTTTTCCCCCTTGCTCTATATAATTTTCTTCATGCCATTATCTATTTCTGAAATTATCTATTTGTTTGCATATTTATCCCCCCAGTAAAATATAAATTTTATGAGTGCAAGGATTTAACTCCCTTGTTTACCACTGCATCACCAGTGCTGAAGAACTCAGTATATAATTCATGTGGTGCTCAAAAGAGAGAGCATAGTGTAGTGCCCAATAAATTAACTCTAGGGCTCCTGAAATATGGTTCAAACAAACAAACAAAAATTAAAAATCTGAATGAGCCACTAGCACTTGAAACTCAGTATGTCCAAAATATAGTTACAGTGCATGGCATATTATAAGCATTCAATAAATATTTCTTCAAAGAATGAATGCCTGGGATCCCTTACATTCCATCTTCGTAAAATCTATGCCATATCTCCCACTATTGTCATCACTCTAGACTTTTCCTTTCTCTTGTTCATTTATTATACTGTACTGACTTTCTCTTGCTCATTTATTACAATATATTGGTTAAAAAGAGACAGAACTTTCATTTTAGTCCATTATTTTTCACAAATGTCAGATTTAAATTCCTAAAGTTCAGCTCTGATCCCGTTTATTTGAACAGTTCCCCATTTATCTTTAAATTAATACAGATAACTTGTCAGTTAAGGCCATTGATGTTGTAGTCCCCGTGACCTTTACAGTCTTATTTTCCATCTTCCCTAAATAGGCCCTGTACTTTCCTTCCTTTATGCTTGTGCTTATCTTGTTCCTTCCTGAAGCTTTCTCTTTATCTGTTCTTATGAGATATACAATTCCTCTATCAATTCTTTGTGCAAATACCTCCTACTTCAATATTCTCTAAGCTAAATGCAAATGCACTACCTACTCTAAATCGTAATGCTTTTGAAAAAATATTTTGCATTGCTTAAAGTATGTGTTGTGATCCTGCTGAAGGTGCCTGTTCCTCACCTCTCTTCATGTGTTTTACCCCCCCACACACTTTACCCCCACAGTGTTGCAAACACTGCAGGCATGCAGTAAACATGTTTTGAGCATGTCCATTGCATAAGAAGTTTGTCTAGTCTGCTTAATAATACAGTATGAATGAACATTTCCTCCTTTTTGTCAGTGGTACTCAAAATTACATGACTCTAAAACTGTATATGTTGTAACAATTACAAAATTATTTTTCACAAAAAGAGTAGCATGTCAATTATGTAGTTATTTTATAAAATCTAAGACAGGGATGCACATCAGAATCACTTGTAAAGATTTTGAAAAGCAAAAATAACCAAGACCACCTCCAGACATTTTTTTTTTTTTTTTTTTGGAGAGGTTTTTACTATAGGGCGCGTGCACTCGCCAGACAGACAGGGAGAGATATAGAGACAGAAAGCGGGAAATCACACCCCGGGGGGATGGTCATGCCGCAGTCCCTTCTCCATTCTCCTCTCGGGATCTTGGACACGCACGCACACGCACCCGGCATGAGTTTTAAGCCACCGGGTCTGGAATGCGAACCGAGGTCGACTACGTGGGAGTCCAGTGACATAGCCATTACGCTAACTGCTGGTTCCCCACCTCCAGAGACATTCTGAAGGCATACATAGTTACAAAAGTCTTGCTTTTAAGCATAGAAACTAAAAGAACTACTGCTGATATTATAGAAAATTTGTTTTAACATAGGAATTATAATTTTGAATTACATTAGATTGTGTATCATTTTTAATTAACTTAAGTTGTATATAAGTTGTACACAAATGAACTATTTAAGCACTAAAGAATCTCTGTTCTAAAAAGTTTTGGTAACTCACTATAAAGATTATTAATATACCTTGCTCTTAGAGTTTCTTTATAACTCTTCCCTCATTAAGATAGGTTTAATTATTGTACTGCAAGTAAAGATTAGGAAGAAATTAGGTTTTTTTTTTTTTTTTGAGAAAGAGATTTTTGCTATAGGGTATGATGTATGCTTGCCAGAGAGATAGACAGAAAAAAAGTGAGAAATCATACACACACACCCCACCACCACCACCACCACCACCACCACCCCAGGGACGACGGCCACACCACAATCCCTTTTCCTCCATTCTCCTCTCTGCATGAATTTTAAGCTGCTGGGACTCAAACTACAGTCAACCACATGGGAGTCCAACAAGGTAACTATTACATCATCTGCTGGTCCTGAAAATTTGGGAATTTTGAAAAAGTTTTAATGTGTAAATGATTAGTTTTAATAAACTGCTTAAAGTGCTTAATATATACATTTTTCTTTTACTTTAAAGAGGAAAATTTTAAGAACATATCAAATCAGTGGAAACTGATTCAGAACCTTACAGTTTTTCATTGTGTAAAAAATATAAATGTTTCTAGGATTCTCTTGGTATAAGAGTATAGATAGAAACAGATAAACATTTATCTTAAAATAGACTCATTGTACTTGATGTTAAGTCTCAAAAAACTATTATCGATGGGGCCAGCAGGTGGGGTGGTGGTTAAGGGTGCTGGTCTCCCACATGGCCAACTGCGGTTCAAATCCTGGACCTGGTGGCTTTCTTTCTCACTTTCCCTCTCTCTCTCTGTCTCTCTCTCTCTCACTCTCACACTCTTCCCCTCTCTGGTCATATTAAAGTAAAAATGAATAAAGTTATATAAAATAATTCTAAAAAGTAAAAAAATCTATTTATAATTAAAGCATTTTAATTTTTGTTCATAACTTAAATTATGTATTATATCTTAATCCTTTATGTTATACTTTATTATACTTTGCATAGCAGAGCAGAGTTTTGTTTTTTTAAAGATTTAATTTAAATCTCTTTAATACTTTAAGGCATGAAAAATCACATTAATAGAACATCATGGAAATTTATAATTAAGAAGGACACATAACTGAAATTGAAAAAAATGTGATTTTTAAATACTTTTTGGGGACTGGTTCTATGGCTTGGTGATTAAGGCACCAGACCCCATATGGCTGACCCTGTGTTCTAGTCCCAGACCCAGTGGCTCAAGAAACATACCAGCCTCATGCTTGTGTTCTCAAAATCCTGAAAGGAGGAGAGATGGAGAAGGGATTGCAAAATGACCATTTCCCATGCGGAGGCGCTTGCTTCTCTCCCTCTCCCTCTAGCTCTCTCTGACGAGCGCATGCACCCTCTAGCAAAAAAAAAATGAAAATTTTGAAACAAAAATAAAATTCTTGAATAATTATGACATCCAGATTGCTCATATTTAATTAATCTTGTTTTTTTAATCAAGTTGGCTTTTCTAAAATGAAAACTCTGTATATATACACAAACAATTTATCTAAAACATTTGCATGTAAATAATATATATGTGTTAGTGTTCCTTCATAAAAATGAGTTTTACTTTTGTTGGTTACATCAGAGATTCCACAAGTTTCCACACTTGAAAGGATCACAAGAATGCCAGTGTGTACTCACATAAGGCTTTTTATTTAAAGGTAAAGGATATTGCCCAGCAAGAAGAGCATAGGCAAGCATAAGGTGTGCAGGGCATAAACCCCCATGGTGTTTATTCATAAACTGACGTACTTTGTCTGCAGATTGAACCACCAAGATCTGTGCAGTGATTCTTGGCTTCAAGAGAGCTCCAGCCAAACTTCCCATCAGGATCTTTTTTTTGTCTCTCTGGACACATAGTCTAGCCTGGCTGTCTAGTTATGCCAGGTGAAAATCATCGGTAAACAAATCATCTTTGGAGGTTGCCAGGAAAGATTCAGACTTGAAACAGCACATCATAAATCCCACGGTTCATATATTGGCTAAGAGTCAAGGCCATTCAGGCATCCCAAGAGCTTTCCCAGTCCAGCAGTAAATTTAGCACTATACTACACAGCTTCTGACACCTTCATCAAATAAAAGCCAAGATGATGATGATAGCTACATTTGTATAAACTACACTACAATTTATAAAGTACTTTAACATGCACAAGCTTATTTGAACTTTATGATAATTCTTTGAACTCTGGGAAAACTTGTTTCATCTCCATTTTAGGTAAATACTGAGACTCACAGAGGTTAAATGAATGGCCAGTTTCACATAGCTTTGCTGGTGGTAGAGCGAGGACTCTAAGAGAATGCTTCTGACTTTTATCTAGAATCTGTTTCAACATTTTTTGCCAAAAGTAGATAAAAAGAACTACTTTCTTATTTTCTAACTAGCCTGTTAAACAATGTAGGAATGAATAAGTTTATGTAAAACTACCATTTATTTTTCTTTAAAAGAAAAGTAGTTGACTACGCTGGAGTCCAACAACATAACCATCCATTACGCCAACTGTTGGTCCCACGTTAGCATCGATTTTATCAAATCTTTTTTCTAATTTTTTATTCTTTATAGTCTATGAAAACAGTGTTCATTTATTTTTTTCTCTTATTAATTTATTTTCTTTTTCAGGCAAGCCAAGTTAGATCTAAGAGGTGCAGCAGCAAAAGTGGAAGAGTTAACTAAAGTGACTGAAGATCTTCAGGAACAGATGCAAAAGAAGGTATTATCTATTCCTAAGACAATTAGATGCCAGCAGTTTAGTTTTCTTTATGTTTTATTGTTCATTTATTTTGGATTAGCTATCAAAGAGGACTATTTAAAGATGAACTAATCATTTTATTGCCCCTTAACTGTAAAATATGAAAGTAAAAAGCTAAATCACAATGTTGGAAACAACTTCATAAGGAATTTTTTATTTCCATTCTTTTTGCTTAATTCAATAGAACATCATAATCATCTCTAAGTACATCATTACTAAAATGCAAATTAGTATAAGGTCAAGTTTTGGATAATTGGCCATATGTAGATGAAAGAGAAACGTTAATACTAGATTTTATGTTATTAAAATATTTATTGGAATAATAGATTCTGGCTCTTTTTATATGTAATAATTTCAGGAGGATGTCAAGGTCAGGCCTTAGTTTTAGATGGATGTAATTATTAAAGGTTCCAATTTTGGCACTTACTAAGCTGTGTAACTTTCTAAGCCTTAATTCCTGATCTATAAAATCTGTTTATAAATTTCCAATAATAGACTTATGAAAAGGTTATGAGAACCATCCCCATGGATAACAATTATAAAAATAAGATAAAATTTTTTAAAACATAGAAAGAGCACTCAAAAACATAAAGAAGTAAAAGAGGAAAGAATTGTTAGTTTGGGGATTTTTTTGGTTTTAGTTGCCTTTTTTTTTTTTTTTTTTCATTTTGTTTTTGCTATGGGGTGTATGCGTTCACCAGAGAAAGACAGAAAGTTAGAAATCCTCCCCCAAGATGGAAAGCCCATTGCAGTACTGTCCTTCCAGTCTCCTCTTGGGATTTTGGGTACATATGCACACACAGCTAGTGTGATTGTCAAGCATTCATGTCCAGGACTCAAACCATGCAGACAGTAATGTGAGATCCAGTGCCTTAACCTCCATGCCACCTGCTAGCCCCAGTTTATGGATTTCTGACCTGATGACATTTTCCAGTCTCCATGACTATGACTTCAGAAAATACGTTTTAAGGGCTTAGGGTACCCATGATCAAAGCTTAAGGCTAGGAAGGCAGTTAGAAATTTAAGGAGGATATGCTGGCAGCAGAGAACTACAAAAACTTGAGACCCAATTTCTGAGTGTAAAACTCTTACAAATCCATGCACAGCAGTTAAACTGCATATCAGAGTTGAGGAGGGACCCCAAGGATTCCTGTGAAGAAGCAAGCAGAGACCTGAGAGAAATCTATTACTGAAAGATAGAGGTATATAGAGCTAGATGTTTGAGCTTGGTACTTTTTAAACCCCAGAATATTCTAAAAATGTGTGTAAATGAGGCATGAGAAAACTGAAACATTTGGCTGGTCCTATAGCCTGGTAGTTAAGGGAGCTGGATCCTACATGACAGACTACACAGTTTGAATCCCAGACCAGGGTGCTTGAAAAATACACTGGGCACATGTGCATACGTGCCCAAAATGCAGAAAGGATGGAAAAATAGAGGAGAAGGGATTATGGTACGACAGAACCCACTGGGGTGGGCTTTCTCCCTCTCTCTCTCGATTTTTCTCTGTCTCTCTCTGGCAAGCACATGTACTCTCTGGCAAAAATTAAAAGAAGGAAGAAAACTGAATCCTTGTTGTGTGAAGTATCAGAGGGCAGAGCCCAGAGCTGGGATAGCAGCTGGAAATTACCGGAGGCTCTTTAGGAGCAAAGAAACCACAAAGAGGGAGAGCCCTGTCTCTGCCCACATCTTGACTGATCCTCAAATTAGGCAGGCACCAGGCATTCCCTAGGGATCTAGCTGTAAAAGGAGTATTAGAAACCAATAAGAACTACACAGAGATATCAGCCATTACATACTCTAGGAGGAACAGATTTCAGAGTTCAAGTCTGAGGAAGGTATTTGCCTATTTGAACAACAGCAACAACAAAAGGCCATAACCCTCAAAAGAACAAATGAGAATCCAGAGCAACAGCAACGCTGTTATCGATATTATCTGATTACCTAATTTTCAGCCTAACATTTCTAGACAGAAAGGTCTGACTGTTCTTAGTTGGCACAGGGGTGGAGGGAAGGCTGTCAATAGAAACTGACTCTCAGGAGACCAGCTGTTGGATTTAGCAGGAAGAGGCTTCAAATCAGCCATTGTAAATATGCCCAAGAATTAAAGAAAAATCTGTTTTATTTTATTTATTTTTTTTTGAGAGGTTTTTGCTATAGGGTGTGTGCGCTCGCCAGAAAGACAGAGAGAGAGAGAAAGAGAGGCAGAAAGTGAGAAATCACCCCCCAGTGGGGATGGCCACACCGCAATCCCTTCTCCTCCATTCTCCTCTCGGGTTCTTGGGCATGCACGCACACGCTCCCGGAATGAGTTTAAGCTGCCGGGTTCGGGACACATACCGTGGTCGGCCACATGGGAGTCCAGAGACATAGCCATTACGCTAATTGCTGGTCCCAAGAAAAATCTGTTTTAAAATTAAAGTAAAATATGGTCTCAGTGAAGGAAGAGATAGAAACTTTTTATTGAGACCTAGAAAATAATTTTTAAAATAGAAATTCTAGAATTGTAAGTACAGCATCTGGGTGGCTCTGTGGCACAGTGCTAATGAGCTGTTTGAGAAAAGCGGGATCCCACATGGCATACTCAGTTGAAATCCCTAGCCTGGACAGCTGGACAGGCTAGAGGACTGGACAAGGGAATTACACTGTGACCAGATGCTATGGTGGATGCTTCTCTGTCTCTGTCTTTCTCTCTCTTTCTCTTTCCTTTCTCTCTCTCCCTCTCATGTGCACACTCTATTAAGAATAAAGAAAAAGTGGGACCAGCAGTTAGCGTAATGGCTATGTCACTGGACTCCCATGTAGTCGACTGTGGTTCGCCTCCCGGACCCGGTAGCTTAAACTCATGCCGGGAGCGTGTGCGTGCGTGCCCAAGATCCTGAGAGGAGAATGGAGGAGAAGGGATTGCGGTGTGGTCATCCCCCCCGGGGGGTGAATTCTCGCTTTCTATCTCTCTATCTCTCTCTGTCTGTCTGGTTAGCACACTTGCCCTATAGCAAAAACCTCTCCAAAAAAAAGAATAAAGAAAAAGTGAAGAAACTGAAATAAATTTTCACTAGATGGACTCAAACATAGATTGGGAAAGACTGAAGAAATAATCAGTGAACTTGAAGGCAGATCAATACAAATTTTCTTGCCCAAAGAATAAAGAGTTGACTATTATCAGGTGTGCAGAACACAATGTAATGTTCAATGTTGAAGATAAATGTACACCCTTGATTAGATTATTACACATTGTATGCATGCTGTAACTACTGTATTTCACAAAGATATACATGGAATATGTGTATACCAGAAATCATAATTTTTTTTAAATTTGAAGAAAAATATGCAGGACCTTGGGGATCTTTGGGACAATATGAAGCAATCCAACATAAATGTACCTGGAATTATAGAAGGGAGATGGAATGGAGCAGAAAAAAAATATTTAAGGAAATAATTGGTGGAAAATATTAACAGATCCAAGAATCTCAGTGAACCCCACGTAGGATAAACACACAAAAAAATAACGTAGTCACATTGTGGTAATACTGACAGCCAGTTATCAAGAGAAGAAGTGACAGTAGCAATAGAAAAATTACCTGAACAGGGAAGCTATAAGATTAATGACTGAATTCTCAAGAACCATGGGAGCAGAAAACATTGGAATAATATATTTAAAGTACTGAAAGAAAAAAATGCTCACCAAGAATTTCATATCCTGGGACCAGTGGATGTCACAATGGTTACATCACTAGACTCCCATGTAATCAACAGCGGTTCAAGTCCCAGACCTGGAGACTTAAAACATGCTGGGCGTGTCTGTGTGCGTGCCCAAAATCCTGAGAGGAAAATTGAAGAGAAGGGATTGTGGCATGGCCATACCCCCTGGGGGGTGATTTCTCACTTTCTGTCTCTCTAGTGAGCACAAGCACCCCATAACAAAAATCTCTCTTAAAAAAAAATTCTATATCCAATAAAACCATACTTCAGAAAGGAAGACACTGGCCAGCTCTGTGGCACAGTGGTAATGTGCTACTCAAGAAAAGCCAGATCCCACATGGAAACAAGGTACACACCCCTGGCCTGGTCAGCCTGAAATATGCTGGGCACATGTGTGAGTGCCCAAGATCAGGAGGGCCAGAGGACTGGAGGAAGGAGGTTGCAGTGTGTCTAGACTCTGTGGAGAATGCCTCTCTCTCTCCATCTCTCTCTCTGTTATGTGTGCACACACACATTTTATCATGAATAAAGGGGAAAAAAATAAAGACAAAAATAAAGGCATTTTCAAATAAAAACAGAATTTGTCCCTGGCAGACCTGCATTTCAAAAAACTCTGAAGGAAGATTTTTAGGCTGAAAGGAAGTGACACCAGATGGCAATTCAGATACAGGAAAAAATTAAAAGCAAGAGAAATGGTAAATATGAAATAATATATGTACATATTTTTCCTTTCTCTTAATATCTTTAAAAGACATGACTACTTGAAGCAAAACTTGCAAGACTGTATGTGTTGGATTTGTGAAGTGTGCAGATGCAGTATGGGACAGCAGGGGCACTAAGGACATGGAAATACATTGTTGCAAAGGCCTGAGGTTTTCTCTGAAGTCATTAAATATGATCGCTAAATAAGTCAGGATAAGTTAAAATGATGCATATTTCACATAACCACTGAAAAGTAATTCAAAAAGAGATAGCTAAAGCAATAAATGTTGGGCTAGCAGGTGGTATGGTGGTTAAAGTGTTGGACTCTCCCACATGGCACACCACAGTTAGAGTCCTGGACCTAGTGGCTTGCTTTCTCACTTTCCCCCTCTCTTTCTGTCTCTATCTGGTGAACATATGCACCCTATAGCAAAATTTAAAATAATAATAAATGAAATTAAATATTTTTTAAGCAATAGAGAAATTAAAATGGTATTGTAAAAAAAAAACACAAAAGGAGTCAAGAAAGGATGAAAAGAAATTTGTTTGGGAAGATGATGCAATAGAACCATTAATATATTCAAAGCATCATTATGTCAAAGGAGAAACACCCTGTGATCTACCTTGAAAGATGATGCATATGGGGCAGCAGATGGTGTGGTGGTTGAAGCTCTGGACTCCCACGTGGCCGACTGTGGTTCAAGTCCTGGACTTGGCAGCTTGCTTTCTCACTTTCCCTCTTTCTCTGTCTCTCTCTCATGAGCAAATTAAAATAATAATAATAATAATAATAATAATAATAATAAATAAAATCAATAACTTTTTTAAAAAGAAAGATGATGCATAATAGTATAATATAGTTAACAGAGAATATTCTAAAGAGAATCTATCTGCATAGAGATCTCTGATTGTTTCATTAGACTTGCACTATAGAAATAGTTTGAAATATCACTAAAAATCTATATGCAATAATTGATTATTGTTTGTCTAATATTGGATTCATGGTGAAGATCTTCCCCCATCCCCTTTTTATTATACACATGATTTATCTCCAAAGTCATATTCTTCTTTAAACTTACATATTTGGATTCTAGCAGCATAACAATTTTATGGTGCAGACTGTTTTCTCTATGCTGTATAATGATGTCTTCAGTTTTCACATACTCAAAGTAAGCTTCCAGTTTCTTTATTTTCTAGGAGGAAGATATGGTATCTGCCCAAGGAAGAGAGGAAGCATCAGATAGGCGCTTACAGCAGTTACAGTCTAGCATAAAACAAGTAGAAACAAGGTAACTTATTAAATATATCTAGATGTGTCTATGTGTTTCAAAGATATTACACTACAGGAGACCAGCAGTTAGCGTAATGGCTATGTCGCTGGACTCCCATGTAGTTGACCGCGGTTCGCGTCCCGGACCCGGTGGCTTAAAACTCAGGCCGGGCACGTGTGCATGCATGTCCAAGATCCCGAGAGGAGAACGGAGGAGAAGGGATTGCGGCATGGCCATCCCCCCAGGGGTGATTTCTCGCTTTCTGTCTCTCTGTCTCTGTCTGTCTGGCCAGCGCACGCACCCTATAGCAAAAACCTCTCAAAAAAAAAAAAAAAAAAAAGATATTACACAACAGAGTTTCAGTTTTTGATATTTACTAGAATATGCATTTTGTAAGTGCTAAATCAAAACTATAATCATAGTCCCTGATACTTCATATTATTATCATAACCCTTTTAACTGTTTATCTTGACCCATGATGAAATAATATGAAATATGAAAAATAGACATTTTGATTATTTTATTTTGTTATAAAATGAACAATTTATGTGTTTAATAAAATCTTTTCATTTGCTGCAGTGACTATAATAAAGCTGACAGTAAATACTTGCCTGCTCCCTCCCCCACTTTAATATGCCTTTTAATGCTAAAAATTTTACCAGCTAGGAATTTAAAAAGCTAAAATGGGAAGAAGACAATAGATGTTACTCCTGAAGGAATCAGTAATAATTAGATTTGAGAAGAAAACCAAGAAGTGAAATAAAGTTATCGTACTTTTTACTTGTTTTTGAATTTTATTTTGGGCATAATAAAGGAGGCACATATTTCAGTGCTTACAGAACAGTTGTGGAAAAGATCTAAGGGAGATTTGAGATGCATCCTGGTGTGACTAGATTTTATTTCCTATGTATGATCAAGAGAAGAGCCGTTACGGCTCTCTCCGCAGGAGCCTGCCACAGTGACGGGCAAAGCATCATCACTCATCATGTACCGAGTGCCTGCTGCACATCCATCGTGTTTTTGGTTCTAGGGCACTAGGAGAGGCCAGTATCTGCTGACATCTTTATCTCCATAGATAACCAGGAAAAAACCCTAAACTGCACTGTGCCTAATTAGTTTAAATAATGCACAGGATGTTGTTAAATGTTCATTATGTTGTCTTACATCATCTGTAGGGAAACTTTACCACTGGATGCTACAGTTTAAACCAGGGATCTTAGACGACCAGCAGATAGATAGCGTAATAGTTACGATACTTGACTTCCATGTAGTCAACCAGTGTTTGAGTCCCGGACCCAGTGGCTTAAAACTCATGCTTAAAAACTTAAAAACACGTGTGCGTGTGTTCCCAAAACCCCAAGAGTAGGCTGGAGAAGGGATTGTGGCATGGCTATCCCTCCTGGGGGGTAATGTCTCATTTTCTGTTTCTCTGTCTCTCTCTCTGGAGAACACCCATGCCCTATAGCAAAAACCTAAATATATAAATATATATATATATATATAGGGGTTTTATGAGGCCAGCAGGTGGCACAGTGGTTAGGATGCTAGACTCCCATGTGGTTGATTGTGATTTGAGTCCTGGACCTGGTGGCTTGCTGTCTCACTTTACCTTTCTGTCTCTCTCTCTCTGATCAGATTAAAATAATAATAATAATAACAAATAAGATAAATAATTGTTAAAATAAAAAGGGGGGGGTTTCAGGAATCAGCATCTCGTATAGTGGTTACGTTGCTGGACTCCCACATAGTCTGTCACAGTTCGAGTCCTGGACCTGGCAGTTTGAAACTCATGTGGGGAGCATGTGCATGCATGCCCAGAATCCTGAGAGGAAACTGGAGGAGAAGGGATTGTGGCATGGCCATCCCCATTCGGCCATCTGCTGGTCCCGTATTTTTTTAGATTTTTTTCTACAGGCCATGTGAGTTCACTGGAGAGACAGAGAAGAAAATAAAAAATCACCTCCCAAGGGGGATGGCCATTTCACAATCCCTTCTCCTCCATTCTTCTCTTGGTATTTTGGGCATTCACAAACACACATACCCGATGTGATTTTTCAAGCCACCAGGTTCAGGACTCAAACCACAGTTGGCCATGTGGGAATCCAGCACCTTAACTGTCATGCTACCTGCTGATTCTAAAAAAGAGCTCTCTTACTGTAGACATTTTGATGATAAATTACAGCAAGCATATTTTAAGTGTAAGGGAAATTTCCAAATTATACAAATGAAGAAAAAACAAAAAAACAGAAAGCTTAAACAGAGTGGCGAATAGCCATGGAAACCAGGGCTGGGTCTTCATAATGTGGCAGGAAGCTGAGCCTCCCGAGCCTGCTTAAAGTCGGAACACTTGAAGGGACTCTACACCCTATGGAAAGGCGAAGAGAGGAAAGATATCTGCCTCTCAGCAAAGACAGCCAACAAGGACAATTATTTTCACCATGTTGCCAAATGAAAAAAGCAAGCCATAATAACCAGTACAGTCTTCTCGATGTGTAACCTTAGCCCTGCCCTCCTATGAGCCTGGCGTTCAAATAACCACTTATCCATTTGGAAACCTCAAGCCAAAAACCCGAAGTGGCAACAGTCTGATAGCAAATCCTGGTGCATGGAAGAAGCAAAAAGTCAATCTCCTTTGGGAGGAAATATTTTTAATTCAGGTCCCTTAAGATTTCTACAGATTAAATTCAGTTCTGACGATTGACAGTTACCAAATGCAGGGCCAGACGATGACACCACGGAAAAACATGGTGCCCTGTGAGTTGACCCCCATGGGAAGGGAAGTTTCTGGGTTTGCATCTGAAGATCTCCCTGAGTACTCTGGGCACGTGTGTGCCGCGATCTGGGCTGGCTGGAGGTGCATCCAAGAGTCAAGACCCTGATGTGGGGATCTGTATGTCTCTCTCTCTCTTAGATGACATAAGAGAACTTTTAAAAAAAATGTTTTTTAATTACCAAATGCATGAAAAAATAAGCCGCTTGACTGAAAGAGGAAAACAAGTAAAGGATTTAGAACCAGCTACTACCCTACCCCCAAAAGAATGTCAGATATTAAAATACAGAATATAAAGCATATGACTATAAAGAAATTTTTCTTAAAAAAATATATGCAAGGGGGACCAGCAATTGGCATAATGGCTATGTTGCTGTACTCCCATGTAGTCGACCGCGGCTTGAGTCCCAGACCCGGTGGCTTAAACTCTCGCCAGGTGCATGTGCATGCGTGCCTAAGATCCCGAGAGGAGAATGGAGGAGAAGGGATTGCGGCATGGCCTTCCCACCTGGGGGGTGATTTCTCGCCTTCTGTCTCTTTCTCTCGGTCATTCTGGTGAGCGCATGTGCCCTATAGCAAAAACCCCTCAAAAAAAAAAGAAGTATATTTTGTATCTTTGTCTTAAATCACTATCTTACTGCAAAAGCTCACTCTAAAATCTTGTTTTTTGTTGCTGTTTCTTAGTCCTTTATTGCGTGTTTCCTGAGGGAACATGAAAATTGTCACCAGTAATCTATTAAAGACAAAACAATCATAGCCTATAAATTCTCACTGTGAAAAATCTACTTTGTGATTATGTGATTAGAATCTGTCATACTCAGAATAGTCTACTTATCTGAGTACATCAAGAATTGATATTTGGGGCCTGCAGGTGCCATGGTGGTTAAGGTGCTGGACTCCCTCATGGCCGACCATGGTTCTAGTACAACACCTGGCAGCTTGCTTTTTCACTCTTCCTGTCTCACTGCCTCTCTCTGGTCAAACTGAAGAAGAAATAAAATTAAATAAATAATTTTTAATAAAGAATTGATGGGATCAGCAGTTGGCGTAATGGCTATGTCGCTGGACTCTCATGTAGTTGACTGCAGTTCAAGTCCCAGGCCCAGTGGCTTAAACTCACGCTGGGCGTGTGTGCGTGCATGCCCAAGATCCAGAGAGGAGAATGGAGGAGAAGGGATTGCGTAGTGGCCATCCCCCTGGGGGGTGGTTGCTGCACATATAAGACATCTTAAGGATATTTTTGTTTGTGAGCCTTTTCTTTTTTTTAAGAGGTTTTTGCCATAGGGCATGTGCCCTAGCTGGAGAGGGAGAGACAATGAGAGGGAAAGTGAGAAATCACCCCCCAAGGGAGATAGCCATGCCACACTCCCTTCTCCTCCATCCTCCTCCTGGGATCCTGGGCATGCATGCACACACATCCAGTGTGATTTTTAAGACACTGGGTCCAGAACCTGAACCACAGTCAGCCATGTGGGAGTTCAGCATCTTTAGAGTCGAATATTCAGTTAACTCCCCCAGAAAAGGAAAATTTTATATTGGCTCTCTTTTAGTGCTATCAAACTAAGTTACTATTTTGATAAAAAGTATTTATGTATTTTAAAGTTTAAAAAAATCTATTTTTATATAGGAAAAAGCAGTTATCTATGTGCTTGCCTTGTGCCTCTAAGTAACAGTCAGCCAATATGTTTCAGGTGTGAATGTATCCTATTTAATAAAATGCCAGGTTGAAAAGTTATTTTAATGGTTATCTTTGTTCCATTATTTATTTTGTTAATTATTATTATTGTTATTATTATTAATTTGAACAAAGAGAGAGAGACAGAGAGAAAGTGAGAAAGCAAGCTGCCAGGTCTAGGATTCCAACCACATGGGAGTCCAGTGCCTTAACCACCATACCGCCTGTTCTAAAGTAAAAAATCTCCCTCCCCTACATTTTATGTGATTAAGGGATCCCAGGAGTTACCTCCAGGGAATGGCAGGTCTCTCTAAGAAACACCTGGCTGGCTTCTACATACATGCTCCGCTAAATTAAGCAGGAGTTAAATGAGCAGAATTGTTTAAACTGTCACTTCGGATTTTTTTTTTTAACCCCTTTTTATTTTTTAATCTGTTATTTCTTTTTTTTTTTTTTTTTTGGAGAGATTTTCGCTATAGGGCACGTGCGCTTGCCAGACAGACAGAGAGAGACATAGAAACAGAAAGCGAGAAATCACCCCCCAGGGGGGATGGTCACACCGCAATCCCTTCTCCTCCATTCTCCTCTCGGGATCTTGGGCACACATGCACATGCGCCCGGTATGAGTTTTAAGCCACCGGGTCCGGGACGCGGTTGACTACGTGGGAGTCCAGCAATATAGCCATTACACTAACTGCTGGTTCCCAATCTGTTATTTCTTTTAAAATAAAAAAAATACTGATACAACCAGGAAATCTTAATTTAGGTAACTGGCAAAAGTGGTTTTCTTTTTCTTTTTTTTTTTTAAGAATTATTTTATTTAACTTTATTTATTTATTTTAATTTGACCATAGAGGGACAGAGTGAGAGAGAGTGAGAGAGGGAAAGTGAGAAAGCAAGCTGCTAGGTCCAGAACTTGAACAGTGGTCGGCCACATGGGGGGAGACCAGCACTCTTAACCTCCACACTACCTCCTGGCCCCAAAAGTGATTTTCATTCTAACCATTGTTGACATTTTGTTTGCCAATATTATTCCTGAGCATAATATAATACATTAATTTTTATATTAAAAATAGTTTAAATATGCCTAATTTTAGTGAACTAGAAAACTGTGCTTTGAAAATTCATGAACAAATATGGTTGTATAAAATGGGGAGGGTCTTAGAAAATCAAGTTGAACTTTAATTTCATGTGGCCTATTACACTTTTAATTTTTATCACACAAAAAATTATATTTAAATACCTGCTGTGGATAGACATGTGTATGCTATATATGTATATTTACGTGTATATACACGTGTGTATGATTATATGAACGTGGAGAAAAATGTACAGAGATACATATGAGTAAGTTAACATTGCTTACCTATGTAGAAAGTAGGAAATAGAGCCAAGCAAAAAAGAAACAAAAGGCCGATAGGGCCAACCCATTAGCCTAATGGTTAAAAGAGCTGGATCCCATGGGACCAGCAGTTAGCGTAATGGCTATGTCGCTGGACTCCCACTTAGTCGACCGTGGTTCACGTCCCAGACTCGGTGGCTTAAACTCACGCCGGGCGCATGTGCATGCGTGCCCAAGATCTCGAGAGGAGAACGGAGGAGAAGGGATTGCGGCGTGGTCATCCCCCCTGGGGGGTGATTTCTCGCTTTCTGTCTCTCTGTCTCTCTCTGTCTGTCTGGCGAGCGCACGTGCCCTATAGCAAAAAAAACTCTAAGAAAAAATTTTAAAAAGCTGGATCCCACATGGTCAGCCATGGTTCAAATCTCAGCCTCAGTGGCTTGGAAAACATACCAGGCATGTTTGCTTGCATGTATGAAATCTCTGGAAAAATAGAAGAGATTTCAGTTTGATCCCATCCCACTGGGGGTGCTTTCTCTCTCTCTCTTTCTCTGTCTCTGTGTATCTCACTCTAGTGAGTACACGCACCTTCTGGCAATTAAAAAAGGAGCAACTCGGGAACCAGCAGTTAGCGTAATGGCTATGTCGCTGGACTCCCACGTAGTCGACTGTGGTTCGCGTCCTGGACCCGGTGGCTTAAAAACTCACGCCGGGCGCGTGTGCGTGCGTGCCCAAGATCCCGAGAGGAGAACGGAGGAGAAGGGATTGCGGCGTGACCATCCCCCCTGGGGGGTGATTTCTCGCTTTCTGTCTCTATGTCTCTTTCTCTGTCTGTCTGGCGAGCGCACGCGCCCTATAGCGAAAATCTCTCCAAAAAAAAAAAAGGAGCAACTCATCTTCAGGGATTTGATTTGTCTTGTAATGATATAATACAGTGTGATATCATAGCAAGTGTAACATAATTAAGACCATCTAGAGTTATTCTTAACCCTACTGCTTATTGACCATGACCTTAATCAAATGCTTAACATCTCTAAGTATGTTTGTTCTTTAAAAATGGGGATAATAGGGGCCAGCAGGTGGCATAGCAGTTAAGTCACTGGACTCCCACATGGCCTACTATAGTTTGAGTCCCAGACCCAGTGGCTTGAAAATCATGCTGACCTTGTATGTGCGTATGTCTAAGAGCCCAAGAGGAGAATGGAGAAGGAATTGTGACATGGCCATCTACCCTGGGAGAGGGGGGATTTCTCTCTCTCTCTCTCTCTCTCTCTTTCTCTCTCTAGTGAGTGCACACATGTCATGACAAAAACCTTTTTAAAAAATGCGGGTAATAAAACCTACTTTACAGAACTGTGGTGAAAAACCAAATGAAAAATTCATGTGAAAATTATTAGCATAATGCCTGTCAGTAGTTCTATCTCCCTCCTTCTCTTTAAAAATGTTTAACTTTGGGGACCAACAGATAGCGTAATGGCTGCATCACTGGACTCCCATGTAGTCCACCACGATTCAAGTCCCAGACTCGGTGGCTTAAACTCACACCGGGCATGTGCGCATGCATGCCCAAGATCCTGAGAGGAGAATGGAGGAGAAGGGATTACAGTGTAGCCATCCCTCCTGGGGGGTGATTTCTCACTTTCTGTCTCTCTGTCTCTCTCTGTCTTTCTGGTGAGCTCATACGCCCTATAGCAAAAACCTCTCTAAAAAAAAAAAAGTTTAACTTTGGCCTAATTGTGGAAGCACATGGTAGACACTGCTACGTAACAGAGAGGCCGTATGGGAGGCCCAGGTTCAATTCTCAGCCCACCCTGAAAAGCTGGGCATGGTGGCATGTGCATGTGTTCCCAGCTACTTGAGAGGCTAAGGCAAGATATTATGAGCTTGCACCCTGTGCAGGCAACACAGGAGGATCGCATCTGAAAGAGTTGGGCATGGAGGTACCTGCTTGTGCTCCCGGCTACTTGAGTGACCGAGGCAGGAGGATGGCAACACAGTGGGACTCTGTGTAACACACCATACATACACACACACAAATTAACTTTCGCAATGTGATCATTAATTTCCAGATTATGTGTGGCAATCCAAGAAGCCAGTCAATTAAGAACAGAAAAAACACATCTGGAAAAACAAATTGGAGAACTACAAGTAAAGTGCAGTGAATTAGAAAGTGAGAAATATGAGGCGATTTCAAGAGCCAGAAACAGCATGCAGCTCTTGGAAGAAGCTAACCTTCAGAAAAGCCAGGTAAGAAAATTAGTAAGCGGCCTGGCAGGTAGAGTGGTGGTTAAGGGTGCTGGACTCCACTTGGACGACTGTGGTTAGAGTCCCAGACCTGGCGGCTTGCTTTCTCACTTTCCCTCTCTCGCTCACTCTGTCCCTTTCTGGACAAATCAAAATAAATAAATAAATAAATAAATAAATAAATAAATAAATAAAGTAATTATTTAAAAAAAAAAATTAGTAAGCATGTTTATAAATGTTTATAAATGATAAAGTACTGAACATTTCCCCATATGACCTAGTAGTAAGGAAATCAATAGTTGAAGAATACATGCGTGAAGGAGATTGCTGCAGTCTCCATTAGTAGCCATACTATGTTCTTGGATGGTAAAGATTCAGCATAATATATTGGGTCATTGGAAAAGTCACGATGAGTTTTTCTGTGCAAAAAATGTGTCATGACTTTTCCGATAAAGGAATACAATAACATGTCAATCCTGTCTCAAAACTAGTATGTAAATATCAGACATTTCTTTTACCCCTAATCTCTTTGTAACTAATCTTCATCCCATATGATCTCTTATTTTTTTAAAAAATCTGTTATAGGTCACTCCGGGCACGTGTGCGTGCATGCCCAAGATCCCGAGAGGAGAATGGAGGAGAAGGGATTGCGGTGTGGCCATCCCCCCTGGGGGGTGATTTCTCGCTTCCTGTCTCTCTGTCTCTCTCTGTCTGGTGAGCACACGTGCCCTATAGCAAAAACCTCTCAAAAAAAAAAAATCTGTTATAGGGACCAACAGATAGCATAATGATTACATCACTGGCCATGTAGTCAACCACAGTTCAAGTCCCAGACCTGGCAGCTTAAAATTTACTCCAGCTGCGTGTGCATGCATGCCCAAAAACCTGAGAGGAAAATGGAGGAGAAGGGATTGTGAAAGGCAATTCGACTACTGGCTTCCTGTTTCTCTGTCTCTCTGTCTATCTCTCCAGCAAGCATATGCACCCTATTGCAAAAATCTCTCTAAAAACGTCTTTTATAGTGCTTTACTGCCACATACCCTATATTTTATTCAGTTGAATCAGATGAATTATTTTTCTTTATTTCCTCTTCATTACCTACAGTTAACTCTAATCAAGCCGAATTTTTAGAATTGAATTTATCCTTAAAGAATTTTTTTCTAATGAATTATTTTAGTTAACTTTATTTCTTTCTTTTTATTTGACCAGAGAGGGACAGAGTGAGAGAAAGTGAGAGAGAGAGAGAGAGAGAGAGAGAGAAAGAGAGAGAGAGAGAGAAAGTGAGAAAACAAGCTGCCAGATCTGCGACTTGAACCACAGTCAGCCATGTGGGAATCCAACGCCCTTAACCACCACACCACCCCTCTGTCCCATATCCTTAAAGATTTATTAACTGAAATCTATGTCACTGTTTTTTGTTTGTTCTTTTGTGCTCTCACTTACCTCATGTTTTGTCTTATACTATTCCCATGTGAATAGTACATAGTTAATAGAAGTCACAAAATATATAGATTTATTTTTAATATTGTTGCTTCCCTTATTTGGAGCTCATTAAAACATTAATTTTTTTAACCAACATTTACGGGATACCTAGTATATGCAGAATTCTCTGCTAGGAAATACAGGGTGTATAAAGGAAAAGCTTTGTTATATTTGCTTCCTTTTTTACATGGTAAAGGATTTTCCAAGAAAGCTTCTATAAACACAGAACAAAAACAAATTATAAGTTACATATTAAGAAGATAAAAACAAAAAAAAAAAAAACAAAAAAGAAAAACTTACCCAAATTCAAACTGGAAATGCTAAGATACTCATCATGCCTTTCAGTGAAATACTCCCGTCTGTCATCTGAATGCTGTCTCACGATAGTTATAAGGCACACAGTTTTCACAATATGTTTGGGAACTGTCCTAAACACCTAAGATAGTTAAAAAAAATTAAGGACTGAACAAACTTGTTTATCTCTTTCTACTCTCTACTCTATGACCAATCTTTTTTTTTCCTTAGGATTTTGTCATAGGGCACATGTGCTGACCAGAGAAAGACAGAGAGGGAAAGTGAGAAATCACCCCCCCAGGGGGAAATGCCACACCACAGTCCCTTCTCCTTCTGCCTTGTCTTAGGATTTGGGGCACGCACACACGCACATATGTCCAGTGTGATTTTCAAGCCAGGTCCTGTACTCGAACTGCCTTCGGTCATATGGGAATCCAGTGCTTTAATCCCCATGCCACCTACTGGCCTCATTTATGAGCACTCTTAACGTTAAGTTACTAGAATGATTACCTGATGTAGGTCAGAGAAGGTAAAGGAATACTCATTAATTTCCTGTTGCCCCAAATCTTCCCACTCAAGTCCTACATCAGCAGACTCACAGGGGCTGTCCATAGCTACGTTATTAAGCTCTGTCTGGACCCATGGTTTCATTGCTAGAGGATTCTCATTTTTAGTTGCATGTTCAAAGCCAAGGGTTCTTTCAGTCTGTCATACAGGCAGACAGGAAGAACTGACTAACTTGGTGGCCCTTTCTTCATTGTCTCATCCTCTTCCTCAAGAATATTTCATCAGAACAGCTATTATTTCTCACCTAAGCTTTCCTACTTAAGCTGGAAGAAATGTGTTAAAAACACAGGGGGGCCAGAAAGTGGAATGGTGGTTAAGGCGTGGATTCCCACATGGCTGACCACAGTTTGAGTCCTAGACCTGATAGCTTGCTTTCTCATTTTCCCTCTTTATCGCTTTCTCTCTCTTTCTCTGTCTCTGGTGAGCATACATGCCTAGAGCAAATTAAAATAATAATAATAATAACAATAAACAAAGCTAAATAATTCCTTTTTAAAAATAATTTAAAAAAAAAAAAAAAGAAAAACAATTAGGGCTGGTCCCATGACCTGGTGGTTAATGGAACCAGATGCCACATGATCAACTACAGTTGGAATCTCAGCCTCAGCAGTTTATAAAACATCCTCAGTGCGTGTGTGTGCCCAAAGTCCCAACAGGATGGAGAACAGAGAAGGAACTATGACATGACCACACCCCATGGAAAGATGCTTTCTCCCTCTCCCTCTCTCTCTCTGTCCATCTGAGGAGTGCACATACCCTTTGGCAATGAAAAATAAATTAAGGAAAAAAACAGATGAGCATATGTATCTTTGAAGATGGTAAGATCAGAACACAGAGCCATTTGTTATGTGTTGATGCAAAAAGAGATTCAACGTGGCCTAAATGGAGAAGTTCCAAATCCAGAAAGATGTTTGGGTTAAAAATGTAACTTCATAAATTGTCAGTGTTCAAATGATATTTAAAACCGTGATATCCGATTGGACTGCTGTCCCGACCCGCGGGACGGTCGGGCAGGGTGCCTGAGTGAGAGAGCGGAGGTCTGGAACCGGCGCAGTGTCACAGCACGGGAGCGACACAGTGTCACAGCTCAAGATGGTATGCAGTCGCTCGTTTATTGAGGGCCCGAGAACATTCTTATATACAGGGTAGGAAAAGGGGGTGGGAATTGTCGCGGACCTGACTGAGGACCTGCCCGAATGAGGAAGTCTCAGGGTGAATTGTCTACTCCCAGAACAAGGATACTTGAAGGTCCTTGTATGAAGGTCATGTTAGCCATTTTGGTGCATGTGGCTTCCTACAGACTGCCAGGGAATAAATGTAGAGAAGAGAACGTCCATAATCCAGTTTTAAGAGGTTCAGGAGAACAGGAGGAACCAGTTATGCAGGCTAAGAAAGAATGCAGTAGAAGGAAAACCAATACTGTGTTGAGGTGAAAGCCAAATGAGAAAAGTGAAACAAGAAGAAAGTGATCAGTTATCTTACATGCTAAGTAGTCAGTGTGAAGATCTTGGTGGGGAAAGCCTGACTGGAGTCATGTGAGAGAGAACAGGAAGAAGTATTGGAGATGAGCATTTTGCTCCACAGGGAAGCAGAGGAGTGGGTGTGACTGACCTCAGATGTAGGATTGTGGCAGTATTCTCTTGGTGGGAGGTGGAAATAAATGGAGAAATAGGAACAGGAGGTATTTACAGTGGTGGAGGTGTGAGATGTCTAGAGACATAATTTGAATAATACACTGTGGTGGGGAAAAAAAGAAATCTAAGTGATTTTTCCAAAGATATAATATCTGATTATATACTTTGTATAGAGTCTTGAAGGAGAAGGAAAATTCAAAAATGGTTCTAAGATTTCTAGTTATAGAAATTAAAAGACTGATGGAAACACTGGCTGAAATTAATACCAAAGGAAGAGAACACGTTAGTTAGGATAAAGACATATGAGGAGTTTAGGGAAAATACTGAATAAGACTCATGGCTTAGGCAAGATCTTCAAGTGGAGAGATCCCAGAAGTTAGACAAAGATAATTACTTTAAAGAAAGTGAGTAATGGGTAGGGTTACCTTTTATTAACTTTACTAATAATGGTATAATCTACAACATGACATGGTTATTTTCTGAAGGCTCTGCTTGAGGAGAAGCAAAAAGAAGAAGATATAGAGAAAATGAAGGAGACAATTTCTCGGTTTGTACAGGATGCTGCAATGAGAACCAGGAAAGAAGTAAGTGGCTTTTAATTATATTTAAAATTCAAAATTTAAGTTACAACTAAAGAGTAAATACTACTCAAATATTTAAAATTAAAATACTTACCTACAAATTCATAAAGGCTATATGTGAATTTAGTAACATAAATGTTAAAAACCGTTGTTTCTTTTCTTTAAAATGGGCTCTTCAACTACGTTTTTCTGTAGGCAATGTAATAGCTTTCCTAGGTGTATTACTGCTCTAAACTGGTTTTTAAAAGCCTCATCATTTAAACAAAATTAAATTAAATTAACATATTTGCTTTCTCACAAGCAGCTAATTGATAAGAGTTTTTATTCCTATAAAATCTATAATGTTTCTTTCTGAAAATCTTTCTCAGGTATCTATTATTTTGTCACTATCTGACTGAGTTTAGATAATCTTCCAAGATAACAATTTTTTTTTTTTTTTTGCCATAGGGCACATGCACTCACCAGGTAGAGAGAGAAAGAGAGAGACAGAAAGTAAGAAATCACCTCCCAGGAAGATGGCCACCCCGCAGTTCCTTCTCCTCCATTCTCCTCTCAGGATCTTGAGCACACATGCTTACGCGCCTGGCACGAGTTTTAAGCCACCAGGTCTGGGACTCGAACTGTGGTCGACTACATGGGAGTGCAGCAATATTTCCATATGCCACCTGTTGGTCCCTTTTGTATAAACTTTTAAATAATCTGTGCAATTCTTCAGTGGTGTTGTAATGCCTGTATTCATTCCAAATGTCCCTACAAACCTAAGTATTCAGCTGCCTCCTAAAATCTAGTTATATCTTGGCACCAGCAGGTGGTGTGGCAGTAAAGGCACTGGATTCCCACTCAATCCACAGTGGTTCAAGTTCCGGATCCAGCAGCTTGAAAAATCACACTGGGCCCATGTGCATGCATGCCCAAAATCCTAAAAGGAGAATGGAGGAGAAAGGACTATGGCATGGCCATCCCCCATTGAGAGATGATTTTTCACTTTCCCTCTCTCTGTTTCTCTCTTGATAATACATGCACACTATGGAAAAACATAAAAAGTAAAAAATAATATACAGATTTTGTTACCTTCCTAGCTAAATAGTCTTATCGGGCATCTGAAGCTCAGCATGTCTGGAGCTATTCTCTCTCTCTTACTCTCAGATCTTCCCTTCCTCCTGTGTCCCTGCCGATTTCCTGCACCCAGCCTTTCCCTGGTGTTCCAGCTATTCACTCAAGAAGTATATATCAAGCACTAAATATTCTGCTGGGTCCCTGCACCCTGTGAGTTCCACAGTGTAGCCATGGTGATTTTATTTATTTTAATTTGCTGTAGAGGGGCCAGCAGGTGGCATGGTAGTTAAGGCGCTGGACTCCCACATGGCTGATCACGGTTTGAGTCCCAGACCTGGTGGCTTGCTTTCTCATTCTCTCTCTCTCTCTCTCTCTCTCTCTCTCTGGTGAGTGCACGTGCTCTACAGCAAGCTGAAAAATAATATATAATAGTAAATAAAATTAAATAAATAAATCTTTTTAAAAAATTTGCTACAGGACATGTGCATCTCTCTCTCAGAGAGAGAGAGAGAGAGAGAAAGCAACCCCCAGGAGTTATGGCTACACTCCAGTTCCTTCTCTTCCATTCTCTTGGGATTTGGGGCACACATGTACACGCTCCTAGCATGTCTTTCAAGCTGCAGGTTTTGGATTCAAACCATACAGTCAGCTAAGTGGGATCCAGCCACCTTAACCATGTCACTGGCTGGCCCGCCACTTTGATCTTTTTAAAATAAACTTTTTTCTTATTACTATAAGTTATACATGTCATTGCAAAAAAAAAAAAAAAGAAAGAAAAATTAAAATCACAAATATAATACCTAGAGATAACCACTGTTTTTAAGCATTGTCCTTTGAATTTTCACTTAATCCCAAATTACCCCATAGTATGTGTGAAAAAAATATATGTATCCATTATCCTGTGGGAATAGCGCCAAGTCTAGAAGGTAGAATAATGAGGAACCTTTCACTAAAAAATATTACATATTTTTGCAGTGCTTGTAATTTTACAGAATAGCTATTTCATTTATAAACCAATATATTATATCTTTCTATAGAACATATATAATATTTATATTTGTTTATATCTTACAGAACATATATAACTGGAATTTATTGAACATATATAATATGTATATTTGTCTATATCAATTTATAATATGACAATGTTGTAAATGTAAGGAAAGTTTGTATTGTGTTTTAGAAATAGTCCTTTTTTTTTTTTTTTTTTTTTTTTTTGAGAGGATTTTGCTATAGGGCGCGTGCACTCGCCAGACAGAGAGAAACAGAGAGACAGAAAGCGAGAAATCACCCCCCGGGGGGATGGCCACGCCGCAATCCCTTCTCCTCCATTCTCCTCTCGGGATCTTGGGCACGCATGCACACGCGCCCAGTGTGAGTTTTAAGCTACCGGGTCCGGGACGCGAACTGCGGTCGATTACGTGGGAGTCTAGCGACATAGCCATTACGCTAACTGCTGGTCCCCAGAAATAGTCCTTTTTTAAAATTTTATTTATTATTATTTTGTAATTTGCTGTAGGGCACATGTGCTCACCAGAAACAGAGGGAGACAGGGACAGAAAGTGAGAAGCAAGTCACCAGGTCTGGGACTCAAACCATGGTCGGCCATGTGGGGATCCAGCACCTTAACCATCACACCACCTGCTGGCCCTGAAATAGTCTATTTTATAAGACACTAGAAAATTCCCAAAGACCTTCAGGTATAAAAGTTTACTGATTATGTGCCAGTGGCATAAATATTCACCTTTCAAAAAGCGTAGTCATTAGAAAAAATTATCGTACGAGCCATCTTGATGAGATAGGACTAATTCTTCAAAATACTCTTATGTACATAATTTGTACTGTTTCTAAAGATATCTAAATGTTAATTCAATAAATGATTTCTTTAAGAAGCAATTTACTTGGGACTGGCATGTGATGTACATTATTAAAATATTCTATTTGCAAAGCAAAGGTGCCTTAAAAGTTACTAATTGCATTTCAGTGTGTGAATCTGTGTTTTTTCTTGACGTGCTGTGTGGCAGAAGTTCTCAAGGAGTTGTTCAGGGCATCTGCATCTACTATACAGCTACTTTCCTGTATGGTAAAATGACTGTATTTTTAGATCTGTCATCCTGTTTGCTCTCCCTCCACTTTCTAGACCTTGATAATTTGTTAACATCTTAATTTACAGGTTGCAAACACCAGAAAGCAATATAATATACAGATTGCTCAACTAACAGAAGAACTTTCAGGCCTTCAGATGGTATGTCAGACGAGTATGTCGATATTTTCTTCCAAATGTTGCTTAAAGGCCATGATATAATGGAACATTCATTCATTCAAACACTACTTATTAAACCAGGACCTATGCTAGATGCTATTGAAAAAAGTGGAATTCCAGATAGGCATATTTTCTTCACTCTGTGGGTACCGGTCCAGCAGGAAAGATAGGTGGCATTCGTCAGGGTTCACTGCAGTCACCTGTCCTTGATGCAGCTCCTGCCAGTTGGTGTGTTCATCTGGGAGACCAGGGAGAAAGAGAAACAGAAAGTATGTGTGGCCATAGGAAGGAAGAAAGATAGGAAAGCTTCCCAGAAAAATAAGCACTGAAGAATGAGCAAGCAAAGAGAGGAACTGGAAATAAAGAACTGGAAATAGTACTTATGAGACTACAGATCAGAACCACTGTGGTTAGAAACGTAAGATTTAATGAAGTGGAATTAAATAACCTTGCTTGCAGGACAAAAAAAGTACAAATATTTCCAGGATTTGGGAAGATATTTACAACTTCACAAATTCTCTTTTTCTAAACCCATGTATCCTTTTTCATCTCTGTTAGAGAATTTCACAATAAATTATATCTTGCAATAAATATTAAGCATTAGTGTATGTTGAGTGTGTGTACTTTCTCTCTTCATGAAAATCTTATCTTTCCAATTTTTTATATCATAAACACTTCAAAGTAGAACAGTCTTATGCTTTCTTTATTTTCTCCATTGCCCAATACATTTTCACAGTATATGTTTCAATGTGTACCAACTAAATGATATTTAAACATCTTTAAAAGAGAGATCACATCTTTCCTGTATTCCATGAAGTCTGCCTGTAGTATACATAATGGGACTTCCACCATTCTCTGTAGGTCCTGAATATAATAGAACAGGTAAACGCGATGTTCTTGGAGGCGAACCCACAGGGGAGGATTCAGAGTTTCCATTTGAACACTTTCCCTGAGAATGCTGGGCAAGTGCATGCCCTTGATCCAGGGCTGGCTGAGGGCAGGGGTGGATTGTGAAATTTATGCATCCAACACTTGATAAATCTGACATTTAGCACCATGATATATTACCACTTCACACATAAACAACTCACCATATGAACGTATATGGAAGATGGAAGTTGAATTTCTTATACAATAAGTGTTCCCTGTTTAATAGAAGATACTAAATTTAAGTCTGTCATCTGATTTGTAACATAGAGTTATAGATCTTCATTATAATTAAAGGTAATTAATTTGTGGTCACAATTTAGAAGCATGCTTTCAAGTTTAAAAACATACTGATGTAACGTTAAGGAAAAGATCATTGACTATCATCAGTAATGTGCTATCAGCCGAGCAGTTTATCAGAAGCATGAGTCACAATGAGTAAAAAATAACCACAGCCACCCTCAGAAATAAGGGGATTAAAAAGTAATTTTGACAAAGACTAACTGTACTGATTTTTTGGATCTTGTTAGCAAAATATTAAATTTATCAACCAACTGATAGGCCTACTAAATTGATTGATTGAAATTTTTTGAGCAGAGATGTTTTATGTTCATGCTCATAACACATTTGTCGTATTGCTAGTGACTATTTCTAAGTTTCTTAAAGAAGAAATGAACTATTTGAGAATGTATGCAGTAATGCACCTTTTAGGCCATAATTTATCCCTAAAGGTATGATGCCACTATCCAGTTCTGTGTTCTCTTGTGGAGATGTTTGATAGAAGTACATAAAAGTAAAAATTGTAGTGTGAGAAAGTGGTTCCATTTGTTTATTTGTTTCTCCCTGGAATTCCCTACCTCTGTCCCCCACCTAATCTGTTTAATTAGAGCTCCTTGGTATCCTCTAATTGGAAGCAGTGTTTGAAATCCTGGGATAGACATCTCTTTGAAGGTTGAGTTTTGTTTTCTTTTTAATTAGTACAACATTGCTGTATTGATAAGGTAACTGTGATATTCCTGTTAATGAACAAATCATTTTATTTCTTCATTTCTTCCCTATTTTTCTTAAGGTTTACCAAATATATTTATTTACAATATGACTTGAATTTATAGGAGTGTGCTGAAAAACAAGGTCAAATTGAACGAGCCATTAGGGAAAAAAAAGCAGTGGAAGAAGAACTAGAAAAGGTAAAAAGAAAATACAGCTACCTAAAACCCAACTGTGAATGTTCAACATTACTGTTTGCTTCTATCACATTTTCTACTAGCAACCCATTTATTTAAGTGTTTAAATGCTGGCATGGCCTGAATACGTTTCTTTCCCTTTTAAAAAATTATTTATTTATATTTATTATTTTTTTTAGTACACCAGAGAGAGAAAGTAAAGCAAGTCCAGGACCCGGGACCAGCAGTTAGCGTATTGGCTTTGTCTCTGGACTCCCACGTAGTCGACCGTGATTCGCGTCCCGGACCCGGTGGCTTAAAACTCACGCCGGGTGCGTGTGCATGCGTGCCCAAGATCCCGAGAGGAGAATGGAGGAGAAGGGATTGCGGTGTGGCCATCCCCCCTGAGGGGTGATTTCTCGCTTTCTGTCTCTCTGTCTCTGTCTGTCTGTCTGGCCAGCACGCGCACCCTATAGCAAAAACCTCTCAAAAAAAAAAAAAAAAAAAAGCAAGTCCAGGACTCAAATCACAGTTGGCCATTGGCCATGTGGTAGTCCAGCCCCTCAACCGCCATGCCACCTGCTGGCCCTAAATATGTTTCTTTCAAGAGTAGCCATATCTTCTGAATTTTATACTTAGAGGTACAAATTTTAAAAACCTCTCCCTAGTAGTGAATTTCATTTTGTCTTTCTTTTCTTTTTCAGTTTATGCCAACTTTTATTTTGTTTAGGCCATCTATAAATATAACATAATATATGTATGGGAAGTACCCTCAAAAATTTAATGGACAGTTTGTATTATGGAAAAAACTGTTCATGGATTTCAAATTTTTCTGTGCTAAAATAAGCTCATACGTTAATTCCATATTTCCATGAGCTTTTGAAGTCTCCTTGTCTGTACAGAAAGTTATAACATTGCTGTTTTTCACCTTTTAAAAGTACGGATTTTTATCTCATAGTTAGAAAAGATATTTACCCCACTGGTATTTGAGAAAAACTATTGGTGAAGTAGATAGTTTAAATTTTATTTCTTCCTTACACACCTTTTTATTAATAGTAAATATCCCACTCTTATTAAATGCCTTAGGAAAAGAAGGGAACCAAATTTGAGCACTTACTTGTTTTAAGTACTCATAAAGAAATTAAGTAACTTGCCCAAAATCGTACATGAGAAAGTCAGAGTTTTCTTTTCTTTTCTTTTTTTTTTTTAAGAGGTTTTTTCCATAGGGCACGTGTGCTCACCAAAGAGAGATACAGTGAGAGGAAAAAGCAAAATCACCGCCACCCCAGGGGAGATGGCCCCACAACAGTCCTTTCTCCATTCTCCTCCTGGGAATATGGGCATACATGCACATGCACCCAGTATGATTTTTCAAGCTACCAGTTCTGGGACTTGAGCTGCAGTCAGCCGTGTGTGAGTCCAGTAACATAACCACTACACCATCTGCTGGCCCCCCAGAATTTGATCTCAAAGAAAAGCTATGTAGCATAAAAATCATGTGATACATTTATATTATCAGCATGGAAAAATTATAATAGCATCAGATAATAAAAAGATCATTTGCAGAACAGAATATAGTGTACAATCCCATGCGGAAAATATGTACACATGTCTTCCAAGTGGAACTGTTATGGTCACCACGCTCCTGCAAGGCTAGCTCCTTCTGAGTTTCCATCTGTCATATCAGATACTACTATATATATATGGGTTGGGGATGAATTTTTAAATATCACATGGTATAGGTTAAGGAATGGACTTTCTTGGGGAAATGTGAAACTGACAAGGTTAACGGCAACAGGTAAAGAAAAGGCCTAGCTCCCGGCTCTTTCCCTGCAGTAGACCAGTGTGCTGAGGTCACAGGAGTGCTGGGACTGCAGGTAGGTGTCTAACAGAAGAGCATTGATGTGCTGGTCCTCCACCTTTGTATAGAGTAAGAGTGACACAGCAGTCTTGTCACTGAGGAAGACAGACACAGGTTACTTCACCCAGGCAGTGTCGATGTGGCGGGTAACTGTGTGTAGGATTTGTCACAGGGTGTGTGCTCCCTAGCACCTGAAACCTTGGTCCCTTAAGATGTCACAGTCCCTGTGCTGTTAAGAGGAAGCCTCGTCTAATGAGAAACTGAGCTGGGTACAACCACTCCTTCTGGGGCAGAAGGCACCCACATTCAAGGTAGATCACTGTCTCAAGGAGTGTTCATCAAAGAATTACCAATGGTAATTCGACATTTAGAGTGGTGTTTCTTTATGTGTGCATTATTAAAGAATTATTTAACTTTGTCTATCTATTTATTTATTTATTTTTAATTTGGCCAGAGAGGGACAGAGTGAGAAAGAGGGAAAGTGAGAAAGCAAGCTGCCAGGTTCGAGACTTGAACCATGGTCAGCCATGTGGGAGTCCAGTGTCCTTAACCGCCACTCCACCTGCCCTAGAGTAGTGTTTTTTAACTTGAGCATTTCTTTATTATTTGAACAGTTTGCAATGATTATAAATAATTTCAAAAAATAAACAATTATTGCTGTGTCAGTTTCCATTATTTATTTTGTAAATAGAAAACAACCAAAATTACTTTTTATATGTTTAGTATGTTACCATAGGAACAGATGAGCACATGATCATGGTTCTTCTTTCTTTTTTTTTGCCATAGGGCATGTGTGCTCACTAGGAGACAGAGAAAGTGAGAAATCAGCACCACCCCCTGAACCCAGTAGATAATTTCTGCAACCCCTTATCCTCTGGGGATTTAGGGCACACACATGCGCCTGGCCTGATTTTCAAGCCAAGGGGTCCAGGACTCAAACCATGGTCAGCCATGTGTAAGTCCAGCGCCTTAGATACCACTCCACCTGCTGGACCCTTAATCAGGTCTTTTTATTTGTCATAATTGATTTCAGTTTCTAAACTGTATGACTTATTGAGACACTTTCCTTCTGGGAGATAATGTATACATAGTCCTCTTCTACAGATTTACCGTGAAGGCAGAGGAAATGAAAGTAATTACAGAAAACTGGAAGAAATGCACCGAAGATGCTTGGCTGCAGAACGTTCAAAGGATGATCTTGAGCTAAGACTTAAGAGAACAGAAAATAGAATGAAACAACTTGAAATTAAGTAAGTTTTTCCTTTCTCTCTCTCCCTTTTTTCTTTTCAGTAGAGCTACTAGTTTATCTTATAAGGGAAAAAATCTTGAACCAAATTTTCTTTTTTGCAAAACTATTTTTGAACAATAACTTCTTCAAGAATAAAATATTTAACAGGAGCATACAATTTTAAGTGTACCCTTTCTGGAGCTCATCCCATGGCCTGGTGGTTAAGGGAGCTAGATCCCACATGGCTGACCATGGTTCAAATCCTGGTCTTGTTGACTCCGAAAACATATCAGGAATATGTGAGTGCATGCCCAAAATTCTGCCAGGATAGAGAAATGGAAGAGAGGGATTGCAGTCAGATCTCGCCCCACTGGCAGGTGCTTTCTTCCTCTCCCTCTCTCTCTGTCTTTCTGGCAAATGCATGCACCCACTGTGAAAAAACATCATCCTTTCTGGCAATTAAATAGAATGTTCATGATTGGATTTTTTCATTCTAGCTCATAGCTTGATTATAATTATTGTCCTTCTATTTCTTGTAGTGTTAAATATTCCATAGTGATCTATCATATTTATTTATTAAATTTTCTTTTTCTTTTTTGGTTTGTTTGTTTTTTTTACTTTGCCAGAGGGTACATGCACTGGCCAAGAGAGAGAAAGAAAGTGAGAAAACCCACCATGGGGCATGGTCATGCTGCAATCCCTTCTCCTCTATTTCTCCGTCCTTTTGGAATTTTGGGCACACACCATTTACACATGTCCCCAATGTATTTTTCAGGTCACCAAGTTAAGGACTCAAACCATCCAGTCAGCCATACAGGATCCAGCTGCCTTTACTACCAGGCCATGGGCTGGCCCTATTTATCACATTTTCTGTAAAAATGATAAAAATTATAATACAGCATATCCATTTTGAGTATTTTTCTACCTTTCCTTCACAATGAATTACTTAATACAGTAAAACATATATTTGAATTGCCTGAAATTTTGACTGCCATATAAATTTTGAAAAGGTATGTTTTAAATAAAGACTGTTCATTTCTTGGGAACCAGCAGTTAGCGTAATGGCTATGTCTGTCGCTGGACTCCCACGTAGTCAACCGCGGTTCACATCCCGGACCCGGTGGCGTAAAACTCACGCCGGGCGCATGTGCGTGCATGCCCAAGATCCCGAGAGGAGAATGGAGGAGAAGGGATTGCGGCGTGACCATCCCCCCTGGGGGGTGATTTCTCGTTTTCTGTCTCTATGTCTCTCTCTGTCTGTCTGGCGAGCACCCACGCCCTATAGTGAAAACCTCTCCAAAAAAAAAAAAAAAAAAAAATTTAAAAAAATAAAATAAAGACTGTTCATTTCTTTAAAATACATGCTAATACTAAGTTACTTAATAAAACTTTTTTTCCTAAAGGAATTCTTTCAGCTTTGTTTCATAAATATATATATAATTTTAAATAATCTATTTGGATAATCTGTCTGTGTGGTTACTTCTAAAACAAGCATGCAAGATATACATTTTCTTGAATGTAGTAAGCAAAGGATCACGCATGAACACTTCTCCCAATATCATACATTCATAGGACTTCTCTCCAGTGAGTGTTCCATGTCTTAAGAGAGAAACATTGAGTGAAAACACTCCCACCCTCACATGGTCTCTCTGCAGTATGAGTTTTACTGCGTATGGGAGTAAGACGCATTGGTAGAATCTTCTTCATGTTCCTCATACCTTGAAAATTTTTCTCTAGGGCGAATTGTCACATATTTTCTAAAAACAACATGAGCAAAGAAACCTTTCTTTATTGCTTTTATTCATAGTGTTTCTCTCCAGTATCATTTCACATATGTCTCTTAACTATCCTGGGAACACTGAAGGCTTTCCCCCATTTCTTACATTCTTGGGGTTTTCCTTTAGTTGTGTGTTCACATGGTGAATGTTTTACAGTCGCTTGAGTCAAAGGGTTTCATTTGAGTGTGAATTCTATCTACTTCTCATTTCAGGAGCACTGAAATGAGAAGTAGATAGTAAGCCTTAAAAGAGGCTATGTTTAAGCCTCTTTTAATCTCTATTGCTCTTTTTTCTTTTTTTGTCCAAGTAATTTGTTGAAAAAAAAAAAAAAACAAATTCTTTGTAGTATAGCTTTTTTTCCCCTACTATGTATATGTATGTCATTTGCTTTATTTCCCTATCTCAAGTTGTTCCTCAAAACTATAAAACAAAGAGGCTTGCTCCAGTTCATCTACCATTGTGTCGTAGGCATTCTTCATAGCTGGCAGTATCGCAGACTAAACTTACCTTCAAGGCACATAAAGTGTGGTCGTTTCTTATCTCAGCATCTTTTTGATTTTAGCCTTTTATTGTCATTGCCTACATACATCATTTCATTGGGAACTTTATCAGCCTAAGTTTAAATAGCAAAAAGAGCTACAAATATTACGGGGAATAAACTATTTAATGTAGGAGTCAGAACTTACAGGCAGGTAGGAGAACTGGGGAAGCAAAGATCCAGAAGGACAGGCGTAGAGGTCAGAGAAAGCCAATGTCCATATCCATGTGAAGCACGAGTCAGTCTGGGTAAGTCATACTGCTAAAGTAGAACTGTGAAGGTATAGTTCATGGTGCTAAAACTGCCTCCATGCGAAAGCTATTACTCTTTTTAAGCATTTTTATCCTCATACAATATCTTTAAGCAGTAGTTTCCTTAAGCCATGACAATGTTAGTAGCATTTATATTCCTTGTAACATCTATTGACCAAGGAATGTTCATAGTGCTTGATATCTGTGATTGAAAATGTGAAAATTTTATGATAAAAATAAAAAACCAGCAAATCAGTTGAACCAATATACATGTATAAAAAGTGTTCTTACCCAATAATCTATTGTTAAGAAGGTTCAATAAATATAACCTATTTAACCTATGATAACAAATTTATAGAAGCAGAAGTTGATAAAAATATTTCTAAGGCATGTAATGGGAAAATATAAAAATAGAGCTTGTCATTATAACTTACTAATGCAGTCAGCTGTTGTGTTTTTCTATGGACTTTACTGATAAAATGAAGGAGTTTTGATTATTACCTTCTTCATCTGTTTTACTGTTGGCTTCACTTTGTTTCCTTGAAGTCCCCCTTGCACAGTGATTTTTCAATGTTGATTTTCACATTGATTTCACGTTCATTTTCTAGATGAGTGAAAACAGTTCAATTTACCAATTCTTAGTTAAGATGGTAAGTTGAATGTATTTGCCCAGTATAACCTAACATTTTGAAACCACGTGTTAGATGGTTTGAGACTAAAGCAAAAAGAAATGGCTCAGAAAAAGAAAACAAAACTCTGTACTATAAAATACAGACAGACTTCTGGACTTCTACCACAGATCATTAAGTTTAATGATTCTTCTTGTTTTGTTTTATTTAATCAGTTCCTCAGAAGAGATATCGCGTTCCCAAGAAATGATTCAGAAACTTCAGAATGTGCTGGAGTCTGAGAGAGAGAACTGTGGATTTGTCAGTGAAGAAAGGCTAAAACTTCAGCAAGAAAATGAACAGTTACAGAAAGAGGCTGAGAATTTACGAAAGATTGCTCTGGAGGCTCAAAAAAAAGCCAAATTAAAGGTATTCTAAAGAAAGTCAGCGTTAAATGTGTACTTGAATATCAAGGTATAGCAAATACTCAGAGAGAACTTGTAAAACATTTATTTATAAGGCTTTTTTTTTTTTTGCCTTCTCATCAGATAGCACTAAATCATAATTCACAGTGTTAACCAGTCATTTCTGCCTTGTGGAACTTGGCAGGCATACTCAAAAATGATTGGCTTCACTATCCACACATACAAAAAAAATTATTTTTCAACCATGAAGTACACCGATATTCCTGCCAAACTGATACAAGCAACGCTAGCGAAACTATAGATTAGATAACTTTACAGACTGCCTTCTCCTCAGTTCCCTCAATAATAGCCTCTCAAAAATTGAACTTTTGGGAACCAGCAGTTAGCGTAATGGCTATGTCGCTGGACTCCCACGTAGTCGACCGCGGTTCGCGTCTCAGACCCAGTGGCTTACAACTCACGCCGGGCGCGTGTGCGTGCGTGCCCAAGATCCCGAGAGGAGAATGGAGGAGAAGGGATTGCGGCGTGACCATCCCCCCTGGGGGGTGATTTGTCGCTGTCTGTCTCTATGTCTCTCTCTGTCTGTCTGGCGAGCGCACGCGCCCTATAGCAAAGAAAACCTCTCCAAAAAAAAAAAAAAAAAAAAAAAAAAAAAAAAAAAAAATTGAACTTTTCTAAAACTAACTCTATAGTAGATGTTACATCAGTATGCCCTGAAAACCATTCATAGCTACTCTGAAAATTCCACACCAGGAAGCCAGGGGACAAATGCTTCATCTTAAAAAAAGTTTTTTTCTTTTGTTTAATACTTACATGCTTTGGTAATAGGAACATGATAACCTCCTTAAGGGAGTTTCAAGAAACACACATATCTGATTGATATTGTGCTTACCTTTCCTGATTCCATGAGACTTTTATAAAAAGTGGCACTAACTTTTTATGATGAAGATCTAAATATTTATTTATTTATTTATTTATTTATTCTTTGAGAGAGATTTTTGCTTTAGGGCATTTGTGTGCGCAAAAGAAACAGAAAGTGAGAAATCAGCTTCCAAGGAAGGATGCTACACTGCAATCCCTTCCCCTCCCTCCATACTCCTCTTGGTATGTTGGGTATGCACACACATGCTCCCAGTGTTAGTTTCAAGCTGCCTAGTCCAGGACTCAAACCACAGTCAACCATGTGTCCAGCACCTTATCCACTATGTGACCTACTGGCCCCAACATCTGCATCTTTCAAATTCATAATAAGGATATGGTCTAGTAGTTTAGTGGTTTACTTTAATTTTTGTTGCTTCAAATAATCATAAGAAGTCACATTCCAATCTAATTTCTAATATTAATTTTTTGAACACCTTTCATTGCCAGTGATTAAACCATATAGTTACTTAACTTGAACTCTGAAATGAAAAAGACAGTCTTATATATCATTTCAAGAACTTTGCATTATATGTTTTAGGCTGTGAGAAGTCTTTGAAGAACAAAGAGAGGAATTTCTTACCAGATATAAAGACTTGATATAAAGCTCCAGTAGTTAATTGAGTATGATATTGACATAAGAATAATCAAATTGATCAATGGTCAGAAACAAACCTTTTTCTCATAATCACCTGATTTTTAACAAAAGCACTGCTCCAGTTCATTGGGGGAGAAGTTGTCTTTATAATAAATGATGCAAAGTCATTTGAATCCATATTTTACAAAAGAACGTTGGCTCCTTTATCACACCATATGTGCAAATTAACCCAGGCTGCCTGTAGATCTAAATATGAAATGTAAAACAATGGCATTTCAAGGAGAAAATGTTCATCTCCTAGGTAGATATATTAGTTCATTACTGCATTGCTAAACAGAAATACCTGAGACAGGGGTTTATTTGGTTTATGATTCAGGTGACTGGACAGTCTGGAGGGGCCTGCATCAGGCCAGCCTCTGTGGTACACCGTGACATGGCTGACGGCAGAGTAAGGTGGGCACATGCAGAGAGAGAGGAAACAGAATCCCATTTTATCTCTGCCATGCTCCAGTCAGTTGCGTAGTGCTTTGCTATTAGGCCCCATTTTTAAAGGTCTCACTACCTCCCAAAAACATAGCACTAGAAACCAAGCATTACACTTGGGAACAATATCCAGAAATAAAGAGCAGTTAAATTATGATATATCAGGACCAGCAGAAGGCATAATGGTTATGTTGCTGGACTCCCAGGTAGTGGTAGTGCCGGACCTGGCAGCTTAACACCAAGCACGTGTGTGTGTGTGTGTGCCCGAAATCCCAAGAG
Organism: Tupaia tana; assembly: GCA_026018925.1. Lineage (NCBI taxonomy): Eukaryota > Metazoa > Chordata > Mammalia > Scandentia > Tupaiidae > Tupaia > Tupaia tana. The sequence goes on from JAKSZU010000021.1 coordinate 25,312,628, forward strand.
GAAAATGGAGGAGAAGGGATTGTAGCATGGTCATCCCCCTCCAGGGAATGATTTCTCACTTTCTATCTCTCTGTCTCTGTCTCTCCATTGATAACACGTGCCCTATAGCAAAAATCTCTCAAAAAAAATTTTATGATATATCTATAATGTCTTTAAATTATTAAAAACATTTCCAAATAATTTATGTTGCATTTATATTGCTGTGTCCTAAATTTTAAAATGCACACACACAGAGAATATTCTTTTGTACAATATAACCACAGTTTCTAAATTCATAAATTAAGAAAAAAGAAAGGAAACATAGAAGTTAGAAGTGGTTATCTGAGTTGTAGGATTAAAGAGAACTCGTAGTTGTCTTTTTCATATATTTCCCATAATTTTACAATATACATGTGGTTTTGTTTTGATGGTTTTTTTTTTTTTTTTTTTTTTACAGTGAGGAGGAGATGGAATCAGTGAGTTCCCCTACCCATAGCCCATTTAATCCATTTTTAACATGTCAGGATAATAACTAATGTTTTGGAGGACAAAGGGATGACAGCATATTTTCTCACATATCGCTTCAAATCTGGATTTAGTTTAAAAGATGAATCATTGATAAATAAGGAGCATAACCTTTTAACTGGATTGCTGTAATGCTGTTTTATGGAAGAAGGCGGCACTCAGATAAACTGCTGCTTAGTAGCTGATTCTTTTTTTTGCCAAAATAGGAACCTAGTGCTACATTTTACTTCTTTTCTCCCTCTTGAAAAAGGAACCAAAAGATAAAGACAGGGAGATACTGGGAGGTCAGTGACTGCAAACCTTAACAGTTTGTTATTTCAGGTTTTCATGTATCTGAAAGCTACTGTATTCCTTTCACCCTCGCTTTCTCCTTTCTAAACTACTCCTGTCTTTCTGCCAAAGATTCTGTTCCTTTGTGATCTAAATATCTCTTATAAGTATCTAAAATTAAGACATGGAGTAGTTTTTTTGTTTTAGGAGTTTGGGTTTTGTTTTTTGTTTTTTGTTTTTGTTTTTGTTTTTTTGAGAGGTTTTCGCAATAGGGCGCGTGCGCTCGCCAGACAGACAGAGAGAGAAAGAGAGACAGAAAGCGAGAAATCACCCCCCAGAGGATATGGTCACGCTGCAACCCCTTCTCCTCCATTCTCCTCTCGGGATCTTGGGCACACACGCACACGCGCCCTGCGTGAGTTCTAAGCCACTGGGTCTGGGACGCGAACCACGGTTGACTACATGGGAGTCCAGCGACATAGCCATTATGCTAACTGCTGGTTCCCTCCTGGAGTTTGGGGGTTTTTAAGGAGAGATTTTTGCTAGAGGGCACGTGTACTCGCCAGAGAGAGATAGTCAGAAAGTGAGAAGTCACTCCCCGGGGCAGATGGCCACGTGGCAGTCCCTTCTTCTCCAGTCTCCTCTTGGGATTTTTAGCATGCATGCACATGCGCCCAGCATGAGTTTGAAGCTGCCGGGTCAGGGATTTGAACCTCAGTCGACCATGTGGGAGGTCAGGGATGTAACCATTACAGCATGTGCTGGTCCCAGGACATGGAGTAGTTTTCAACAGTCCTGCTATCTATTTTATGAATATTACTCTGTAGTGGAACACACAAAGGAAGAAAGGGGGAAAACCATAAATCCCTTTTCCTACCTAAAATTCTGAATTTCATCATTAATGGGATTTTTGTGGTAGTGTATCCAATTTATGTGGTCCTTAGCCTTCCAACATCACCACAGGCCTGTTCAGTTGAGCAATTGAATTTGTATCAGCTATAGGTTCTAGGATATGACATTTAAAAAAGCCATCATTTATTCAACCTATAAATGAATTATAACAACCTTACAATCCTGGTGCTAAAGATACAGTGGTAAGGTAAACAGATATGGTGCCTACCTTTAAAAACAAAATTTGTAGGGAACAGCAGTTAACGTAATGGCTATATCGCTGAACTCCCATGTAGCCGACCACAGTTCGAGTCCCGGACACGGTGGCCTAAACTCACGCCAGGCACACGTGCATGCATGCCCAAGATCCCGAGAGGAGAATGGAGGAGAAGGGATTGCAGCGTGACCATCCTCCTTGAGGGGTGATTTCTTGCTTTCTCTCTCTCTGTCTCTCTGGCGAGCACACAGGCCCTATAACAAAAACCTCTCCAAAAAAAAAAAATTGCATAAATGTGGGTACGCTGTAAACATCATTGTAAACTAATTTTTTTTTTTTTTTCCAGAAAAGCATAGGGTACTGTAAGAGATTATAAAAAAAGACTTGACTTTATCTAGTCAGGTAGTAAAGAACTTCCATAGGGGCCAGCAGGTAGCATGGTGTTAAGGTTACTGAACTCTCACGTGGCCAATCACAGTTCAAATCCCAGACCTGGCAGCTTGCTTTCTCTCTCTCTCTCTCTCTCTCTCTCTCTCTTCCCCCCCGCCCTCAGTGGTCAAATTAAAATAAATAAATAAAGTTAAATAAAATAATTTTTTTTTTTTTTGGAGAGGTTTTTGCTATAGGGCGCGTGCGCTTGCCAGACAGACAGAGAGAGACAGAGAGACAGAAAGCAGGAAATCACCCCCCAGGGGAGATGGCCACGCCGCAATCCCTTCTCCTCCATTCTCCTCTTGGGATCCTGGGCACGCACGCACACGCGCCCGGCGTGAGTTTAAGCCACCGGGTCCGGGACTCGAACCGCGGTCGACTACGTGGGAGTCCAGCGACATAGCCATTACGCTAACTGCTGGTCCCAAATAAAATAATTTTTAAAACAAAACTCCCATATAGAAACAGTAATTGAGCTGAATTGTAAAAGTTGAATAGAAATACTTAAGCAGGAGGGGAAAAATTATTCAGGAAAAAAAAACATGTGAAAAGAATGAGAAGACATTCTAGAGGAAACAAAGGATGCAGAAGGCATGGTGGCAGTACACAAGCTTGTAGAAGTCAGCAGGGATCAACTTACCATGAAGGACCTTAGAGCAAAGTTTTGCAAACTATCCATAGCTTATCTAAGTGGTGGAAGGGAGTTAACTAGGAGGATCAAGTTCTGAAACCACAAAGATGCAGACATCAGTTTTTCTTTTTTGTTTTTTTAAGAGAGAGATTTTTTTTGATCCAGGGCACGTATGCACACAGAAGAGACAGAGAGATGGAAAGTGAGAAATCACCCTCTGGGGGTTTGGCCATGCCACAATCCCTTCTCCTCCATTCTCCTCTTGGGATTTTGGACAGACACTCACACACGCCCAGTGTGAGTTTTAAGCCTCTGGGCCAGGACTCAAACTACAGTCGACTACATGGGAGTCCAGCAACATCACCATTACACCATCTGTTGGTGCCCAGACCAGTTTTTAATACATGTATAGGAGACAGAGACAAACACTGACAGAAGCTGAGCTTTTTGTTTTCTACCTCACATGCTAGGGCTATGGCTTCTCTAGAGAAAGTAGAAATTGAAGCAGGGAAAGAGGAAGAGAAAGTTCACAATCAAAATATGCAGAATTGGGACCAGCAAGTGGCATGGAGGTAGGGGTGGTGGACTCCCCACATGGTCAATCACAGTTCAAATCCCAGACCTGGTGGCTTGCTTTCTCTCTTTCTCTCTCTCTCTCTCTGTCTCTCTGTCTCTGTCTCTTTCTGCTCAAATTAAATAATAATAACAACAGCAAATGGAATCAAATAAATTCTTTTAAATAAATAAATAAGCAGAATTTAGTAATTCAAAAATTACCAAAATTACAGCAATGGTCAAGGAACCTCAGGATGTTTACACAGCAGAAATACATGAAGTTATTAAGTCCAAGGTTGTTTTTCTGTTGTATTTATGAAGTTAGAAAGCAAATGAAAGGACCAGCAGTTGGCGTAATGGCTGTGTTGCTGGACTCCTATGTCGTCAACTGCGTTTCTAGTCCTGGACCCGGTGGCTTAAACTCACGCCAGGCATATGTGCGTGCATGCCCAAGATCCCGAGGGGAGAATGGAAGAGAAGGAATTGTGGCGTGGCCATCCCCCCAGGGTATGATTTCTTGCTTTCTGTCTCTCTTTCTGGCGAGCGCACACACCCTATAGCAAAAACCTCCCCTCAAAAAAAAGAAAAAAAGAAAGCAAGAGATTTAGGAAGTGTGTTGCACTTAGCAGGAGTGGTGAGGATAAATTAGTTGCAGTTTCCCCCAAGAGCCATGCGTCTAATTGTTATCAGATATTGTTTGGTGTTTCTTAGTTGGTAAAGTTTAGTCTCTTGTTTAAGTTTGAAAGTAGACATTTTTAATGAATAGCTAGAAGCTAAGCTAGATGTGTGCATTTTTTAAGCATTTTTTTTTTTTGGAGGGGAGAGGTTTTTGCTATAGGGCATGTGCGCTCTCCAGAAAGACAGAGAGAGACAGAGAGACAGAAAGCGAGAAATCACCCCCCGGGGGGATGGCCACACCGCAATCCCTTCTCCTCCATTCTCCTCTCGGGATCTTGGGCACGCACGCACATGTGCCCAGTGTGAGTTTAAGCCACCGGGTCCAGGACTCGAACCACGGTCGACTACATGGAAGTCCAGCAACATAGCCATTATGCTAACTGCTGGTCCCATAAGCATATTATTTTTAAATATCACAAGATAGGTGTTCTTTTAAATTATTTCACTAGTGTAACAAGATAAAAATGGCCTGAAAAATGTATCAGAGACATTAGGTCACCTTTCAACCTTTTCCCAACAGTTTTTTTTTTTTTGTTTTTCCCCTGAACCAAAGAACACAGAAAATTATTGCAGTTAAGTATTTTCTCAGCTGTCTGAAGGACGTACCTAGGTAGTGACACTGTAGATAGACGTGAGTAAAGGCAATTCGCTGTCTATGTTGGATACTTTAAGGCATTTGGGCTTAATTCCATCCCAGAACACCAATCAGGAAAGCTTCAAGATTGTTCAAAGAGCCTTTACTTGTGTGTTCTTCTTCATGAAGGGGGTTTCACTATAATTACAGAAATGCCTAGAAATGTACTGAAGATATTTTCATGTGAGATTCTGAAACTCATTATTTATCTTTTTTCCTAAAAAAAATTCATTAATACTGCATCTGAAGTGGTAAAAAGGAATTTCTTTATTTTCTTTTACTTTACAAAGCTCTTGGAAAGATAATCTGAAATTAGTATATAAGTCATAAATGCTTGGAATAAAAACCTAACTCTTAGTTACTAAGAACATGAACATTTCCTACAGACTCTGGCAACAAAAGTAAGATGAGACAAAGAGAGCAGTTTCATGTTGCATAGTAAGCCGTTTTTCCACTGGCATTTTAAATTGTTAGGGAATGGGTTGCAAAAAAATTGTAGTCCGTTATAATCGTAGTTGTACCAAATTTTATTATAGAATAAGTCTTAATTTATGATGAAGACAAATTACAGACACAGTAATTTTGCAGATTATAAGAAATGTAAGATACCTCTGACGTAGATTTCTCATCTAAACATTTCTGTGCCTTACACAACACACAGAGGGATTCCTTTTGTGTATATCATTGATCAGTGCATCTCCTATAGTAATAGAAAAGGGGAAAAAAGTCTGTTTTCATTTATTCCTTAGATCAGTACAATGGAACATGAATTTTCAATAAAGGAACATGGGTTTGAAGTTCAGCTGAGAGAGATGGAAGACAGTAATCGGACTTCCACGGAGGAACTGAGGCATCTCTTAGCGACTCAGCAGAAGGCAGCCAATAGGTGGAAAGAAGAAACAAAGAAACTTACTGAAAGTGCAGAAATTAGAATCAGTAATTTAAAGTAAGTCCTCTATTCATTGTGTGCCACATTGTATGGGGGCAGGGGGAGTGACTTTACCTATAGTTAAATACGCTTGCCATAATCTTCTTGTAAAAATGTATAATTCTGAACCCAGATGTGGTGGTGCAAGTGGGAGGGCATCACTCTGCACTGACCCCGTGGGAGGCTCAGGTTCAGTTCCCAGCCCCGCCTAATCAGGCCAGGTGCAGTGGCATGCTCCTGGAATCCCAGCTAGCTGGAGTGCTGGGGCAGGAGGAGGGTGACCTGGTGAAACCCTGTCAAAAGAATCTCTTGGGGCTAGCAGGAAGCATAGTGGTTACGGCGCTGGATTCCCACATGGCCGACTGCAGTTCAAGTCCCAGACCCAGCAGCTTGAAACTCATGCCAGGCATGTATGTGTGCAGCCCAAAATCCCAGGAGGAGAAGAAATGATGGTGTGGCCCTCCCCCCACCAGGGGGTAATTTCTCACTTTACCTCTGTCTTTCTTTCTCTCGCACGCACCCTGTCAAAAACCTTAAAATAAACCTCTCTCTCCCCACCCTTTCACCTTCCCCTCACTTTCCCTATCTCTCTCCATCTCTCTTACACTTACATTCACACGCACTCTCTCATTTAAAAAAATATATTTATTTATTTTTTATTTATTTATTTATACACACACACACACACACACACACATACACACCACACACATTTGGCCAACTGGTGGCGAGGTGGCTTGATCCCACACAGCCAACGTCATGGTCCAGGTCCCAGACCAGTGACCTGAAAAGCACACCAGACACATTTGCATGTGTGCCCAATAGGAGAAAGGATTACAGTGTAGCCATCTCCCCTGGGAGGGGATGCTTTCTCCCTCCCTCCCATCCACCCTTATCTATCTCCGGTGAGCATATACATGGTGTAACAACAACAAAAAGATTTCATGTAATTCTGGGCCTTGTACTTATATTTTTTAATTCAGAAAATATTTATGACCTATAGGTTGGGTAGCCCTTATCCAGGTGTCTGGGACTTTGCATTGGTGGGTGTAGTGGTAAGCACTGCTGCTTACAAATGTGTGCACAGAGATGTTTCCGATTTTATATTTTTCTGATTTGGGAATATTTGCATTTACATCATGAGATACCTTGGGGATAGGGTCCCAAGTCTAAGTAAGTCTCTCTGTCTCTCTCTGTCTTTCTGGTGAGTGCACACCCTATAGGAAAAATCTTTAAAAAAAAAAAAAAGATTACAGTGTTCAATCTATACTATAAAAATGTTAAATAATATAAATTGAAACAAATACTGTATATTTTTGTAAATTCCATGCATATCCCACAAAATACAATTACTTTTGTTGAGCAGAGCAATTTAAAATCTTTTATTTTTTTTTTTAAGAATTATTTTATTTGTTTATTTATTTATTATTTTTTTGGAGAGGTTTTGCTATAGGGCACATGCGCTTGCCGGAAAGAGAGACAGAAAGCAAGAAATCACCCCCGGGGGGATGGCCACACTGCAATCTCTTCTCCTCTATTCTCCTCTCGGGATCTTAGGCACGCACACACGCACACACACACACACACCCAACATGAATTTAAGTCACTGGATCCAGGACTCGAACCGTGGTCGATAACATAGGAGTCCAGCAACATAGCCATTATGCCAATGCTGGTTCCTTTTTTTTTAATTATTATTTTTTAATTTGATCAGAAAACAAGAGAGAGAGAAAGGGAAATGAGAAAGCAAGTTGCTAGGTCCGAGATTCGAACTGCTGTCTACCACGTGGGAGTCCACCACACCACCTGCCAGCTGCACAGTTTAGAATCTTAATACTGTTTGCATATTGGTGTAGCAAAATGTTTTGTAATTGCGACACAGTCCTTTGGCCAGCAAAGCCTAAAATATTTGCTTTTGGTACCTTTAAGAAAAAGTTTGCTGACCTTTCCTCAGAAAGAATCTTGGGACTTTTTTTTTAAGGGTTATTTAATTTAATTAATTAATTAATTAATTTTAATTTGAACAAAGAGGGACTGTGTGAGAAAGCGCAAGAAAGTGAGAATGCAAGCCTCCAGATCTAGGGTTTGAACTGCGGTCGGCCATGAGCAAATCCAGCACCCTTAACCACCACGTCACCTGTCGGCCCCAGAACTTGGGATTTTTTTTGCTGAATGAAATGGGAAGCACAAGAGTTCAAGATAGGGATGAGTTTAGCAGACTTAGAGTAAGCTTATGTAATCACACTTACGTGTTTAATAGGTGTCTTTGACCACTGTAGTGGGCTGTAGTGACCCTAAAGTTTTGCTCTAAGAAATAAAGTTCACTAGAAAAAAAGAGCAGACTGTAAGGGATGTTGGTCAGTGAGAACAAAATTACACTTAGATAAGAGGAACAATTTTTAGTGTTGTAAAACACAGTAGGGAGAACATAGTTCACAGCCTACTCTCTATCTCAGAGTAACTAAGAAAGCAAATTCTGAACGTACCCAACACAAAGTGATGGCAAATGGTTAAGATGATGAGTACACTAATTACTCTGACTTAATCGTCATCGGTCCACATGGCACTCTTGTACAGAAAAATTACATTGTATCTTTATTGATATGTACATTTGTAATATATCACTAAAAAAACAAATACATTTTTACTAATTGAAAAAAATTAATAGGCTATAATAGGTACCAAGAGAAGAAGGGAGATAGAGACCAGTATTGTCATAGTCCAAGTGTGAAATGATGGTGACTTGGACTGCGTTTTTAAAGTTTGGAGATAATCAAAAAAGTTTGTATATGCTGCCCAAAGGACTTTTAATACTGTATTAAATGACTGACTGATACCCTAGTCAGTAGTGTATGTAAATTTGGCATTCAGGAGAGAGATTGCAACAAGAGCTGTAAGTTACATAATTGTTAGCATACCTATGATTTTTAAAGTCGTGGGAAAAGAACATGTTGAAAAAGAGTACAGGAGCGCCCCTCCCCCCATCCACAGTTTCTTCTGCATTTTCACTTACCTGCTTGTACAGAACAATAGATATTTTAAGAGAGACAACTTTTTTTTTTATAGACTACAGATTAGTTTATTTTTAATACCCATCATGCCATGAATTCATAGGGAATAGGTTCCAGTAGCTCAGGCTCCTTTCCATTGGTTCTCATAAAGTGTGCTTTTCTGGGCAGAGCTGACTGGCGCTTCAGTTGAACCCCGGTAACTTTCTCTTTGGCTTCCTTCTTTCTCTGGTCATTTCCCTTCACATGTTTTAGCAAGCTATCTCTGCTCTTAGAATGCTTAATATGTTCAATATGCACAATAATTCTCTTGGCAAGAATCTTGCCCTTAACTTGTTTGTTCACAGCAATGCCAACAGCATGCTGGGTAACATTGTAGACTCTTCCAGTTTTACCATGGTAACATTTGTGGGGCATTCCTTTTTGAACAATACCCATTCCCTTGATGTCTACATTATCACCTTTCTTGTAGATTCGCATATATGTTGCCAAAGGAACAACTCCATGTTTTCTAAAAGGCCTAGAGAACATATATCGGGTGCCTCTCCTCTTTCCCGAAAAGAGACAACTTTCACATAACTTTTATTATAGTGTTTTGTTATAATTGTTATAATTCTATAGTATTTGTTATAATAATCTATTTTATTAGTAGTTACGGTTGTTATCTCTTACTATACCTAATCTATAAATTAAACTTTATCGTAGATATGTATGTATAGGGGAAAACAAGTCTCTTTGGGGTGAGTTTGGTATGCAATGTTTTAGACATCCACTTGGGGGCTCTTGGAACATATCTCCCATGTGGGGGATTCCCGATACAAATACAGAAATGAAGCTGCCAGAGGACTAAGTCTGAAATTTAAAGTTTAGAGTGATAAACGTACCACTTAAAGAGGCTGAGAAAGAATATCCAGTGTAATAAGAATCGAGACATAATGGTAAAAAAATAAAATAAAATAAAATCAGAAAGAGAATTAGCTATAATGGTTAGTATTTAGTAAGCACTGAATGTGTTGCATTGCTCTAAGTAACTTACATGTATTTGTCTGTATGTCAGTGCCACAATGCATTTAACATATTTTACAGGTAGGGTAACTGAGGCCAAGGGAGGTTAAGGAACTTGTTCAAGGTAACATAGGTAATGGAGTGGCAGATTCTGACTTCAAATTCAGTTGGGTTAAAGACAGTATGCTTTATTTATTTATTTGTTTGTTTGTTTATTTTTGTGAGGACAATATGCTTTTAACTGTTATTTTATAAAAAGCTAAAAGTTTATAGGTTGAGGAGGGTGAGAACTGAGAATAGATCTTTCAGTTCAGTGCCATGTAGGGATGGATCTTTGTTAACCACAATAAGGGAGCTTTGGTGGGATGCTGGAATTAAATGTATTTATAATGAAAGACAATTTCTACTTCCATTTTATGGTGAGCTAGACAATTTGAACCAACCCTCCATCACAACTGAAAAAGTTAGATGAATTGTAAAAAGTACCTGATAGCCCAGCTTGGTGGCCTAGTCCATAGCAAATTGAACTGCAGCGCTGGAAGCCACATGGCTGACTGCAGGCTCAAATCACCAGGTGGGCTTGAAAAAGTGCCAGAGGTGTATGAGCGTGCCCAGAGTTTTGATGAGCCAGAGGGCTGGGAAAAGAAGACTGCAGCCTGATGAGAGCCTGTTGGAACTACCCTCCCCCCTCCATGCATGCACATATGATATCATAAATAAAACAGACTTTTAAAAATAAAAACATAGAACTTTTTTTTGTAAAGTACTAAGCACCAGCCTGTGGTGGCCAAAGATGCAATTTGAGCCACTGACCTGGAGGCTTGAATAACAGGCTGGATGCCTGTGTGTGCGAGCCCAGAATCCTGAACTGAGGGAGAGATGGAGAAGGACTGCAGCATAACCATTTCCCATGGAGAGTGCTTTCTTGCTATCCTCCTATTTCTCTCTGGCAAATGCAAAGCCCTCAGACAATTTTTTTAAGTGTCTACTAAGAGCATTAAAGAACTCCTTTAAAAAATTATTACTAGTTTGGCTCTATCCCCAGGAGTGTAAAGTTGATATAATTGTAGAAAATTGATTAATATAATTTACTGTAGTGACTTATTAAAAGAGAAAAAGCATGAACTCTTCTCAGTAAATATAAAGGATTTGATAAAATATAATAAAAAGAAACTTTAAAAACGAATGATATTAATAATCATTAAAGAAGGTTTGAGTAAATGGAGGCAGACTATGTTAATGGATCAGAACACTGGATAATTATGTCCATACCACTCCCCAACTAGCTATAAATTTAGCATGATTTCAGTCAGAATCATAGCATATAGAACAATATTTGAAATATATTCAGTGAAAAAAAGCAAGTAGTTTAACAATCCATACAGTATCCTACGCTTTATCTTAGTGGAGAAGGCATGTGTGTGTTAGTGTGAACATACATACATACATAAGCAACTCTGTTGTATTGGCACATGCATTCATACACACACACACAAGTACATGCATTTCTGTTTTTAAAAATGGAGAGATGAGCCAAAAAATCATTAAAATAGTAATCTGAGAGGAACGTAGTGACAGGATGAAGGTGAGACTTTTTTGAATGAGCCTTGTTTTATAGATTTAGGCGTGACTTTAGAACTATACAAATGTTTATATAATTATTTTTCAAATTAAATAAAAATTTTTAAAACAATACCTAAAAATCAAAGCTAAAATTAAACCAATGAACTTAATTATATAGGAAGTTGATGGCTTAACTATACAGATGAATTATTTCAAGTGATATTAAACATAGTAATTAGACTGTATACCCCAGTGGAATAAATCCTAAGAATAAAAGGAAATGTGCAAAAAAATCACTAAACTGTTTTCAGTATCCATTAGAAATAATATGGTGGTGGTGGTCTGAAACTTATAATTATAGGATAAAACAGTTCAGTAATTACATGAATGTCTTTAAGAACCAGGATTTTCATCATAAAAGAAAAGAAACTCAAATAAATTTCTAATTCTAAATTAAACTGAAAATATTACAACATGAACTCATGATGCATTTTATTCTTTAAAAGCATGTATTTCCTAACTCTGCTCCTTCAGGGGACAGTTAAAACAATGACCAATATTCAATTGCAATGAGGTATTCTGAAAGAAATCAAGATTCCTTGCAGAAATTATTGATTACAAGAAAGAACAAGATAAGCCTAGAAAACACGAGCAAGATTACTTGGGTCATGTGAAAAGGACCTACAAACTAACTTGAGGAGGCTCCAACTGTCCTGTGGGGCCAATTTGAACAACAAAAAGAATATCTACAGTAATTGAAACATCTCAAATATATTTAAGAATCCATGACTTCAAAATGGTACTAATAAGGAAAAAAAATAAGACTTTGGTCACCTTTGGAAGATGCTATGGAATCAACTGATTCTGGGGAAAAAAGTATTTATTCTGCCTTTCACGTACTTACTATTTCAAATGCCACTTGTCCTTTTGTACTAATACTGGGTTGTTGGAAAAGCCGTGACATAGTTTTTCTATTTTTCTATGCAAAAATGCATCATGACTTTTCCAGCAACCCAATATAATTAACCCTCACTTTACTGGTCAGAGAACCAATATCAGGATTTTGCTTGTTACTCAGTATACAGTATACTATGTTAGACTTTACCTCACAAAATGCATAAAAATTAGGGCCATCAGGTGGCATGGTAGTTCAGGTGCTAGACAGATCCCACATAGCTGACTCCGCAATTTGAATCCTAGACCTGGTGGCTTGAAAATCAGTCTGGGTACATGTGTGTGCATGCCCAAAATTCCAAAGAGGAAAATGGAGAAGAGATTGCCATGTAGTTATATCCCTGGGAGGTGATTTCTCTCTCTCTCTCTCTCTCTCTCTCTCTCTCTGTCTCACAAACACACACACCCTATAGCAAAAACCTAACAGAAAAAAGAAAAGAAGAACTCAAAGTGGATTAAAGTCTTAAATATAAAACCTAAGACTACTAAGAGAAAACACAGGGAAAATGCTCCATGGCATTAGTCTGGGCAGTGAGTTTGGGGGAGATTAACCCTAATGATTCTGTTCAATTGATTTGTTTCTGCTTTTATGCCAGTACTATGCTATTTTGATATTTTGGTTACTATAATTTTCTGGTTTATTTTGAAGTCTGGTAATGTGAAGTCTCTAGCTTTGTTCTTTGGCAGTTCAGGTGGTATCATTTAATTTTTGTGATTTCATATGAATTTTAGGATTTCTTTATTAGTATATGAAAAATGTCATTGGAATTTTGATGGATATTGAATTGAATCTGTAGATCACTTTAATTTGTATGGACATTTTAACAATATTAATTCTTCCTTTCTATGAACATGGGATATCTTTTCATTTAACTTATGTCTTCTTCAGTTTCTTTCATCAGTGTTTTATAGTTTTTTGGTTTACAGGTCTTTGTTGTTTATTATACCTTTGTAAGACCTCTCGAAAACAGTATGAGATGAGGAAAGTGACTTGATACCTGATACAGGCACTCGTAACTTAGTCTTTTTTTTTTTCAAGATGTCTTATTTATTCTTCTTTTTTCTTTTTCTTTTTTTTTTTTTTTTTAGAGGTTTTTGCTATAGGGCGTGTGCGCTCGCCAGACAGAGAGAGAGATAGAGACAGAAAGTGAGAAATCACCCCCCAGGGGGGATGGTCACGCCGCAATCCCTTCTCCTCCATTCTCCTCTCGGGATCTTGGGCACGCACGCACAGGCGCCTGGCGTGAGTTTTAAGCCACCGGGTCCAGGACACGAACCGCGGTCGACAACTGCTGGTTTATTAATAACTGTCTTATTTATTCCTGATCCTACACATTTACATGTGCACATTAGAATTATTTTTTCACGTTCCATAAATAAATTTTATTGAATTTTAATTTGGATTTCAATTAATCTATAAATAAATTCAGAAGTAGCAACATATTTAACATTTTTATAACATTAAGCCTTCCAATCTATGAAGATGAAATATCGTTCCACTTATTTAGTTCTTCAATGCCTCTCACTAAAGTTAATTTCTTTATAAAAGTCTTATAAATCTTTGTTAGATTATTTTCATTTCATTTTCTCATTGTTGCTTGTATGCAGAAATACAAAATTTTTTGATACTTTTTAACCAGTGACTTAACATAGTACAAAAAGCTACAGATTCTTTTGAATTTTTTTTATATATAATTATATCATCTACCAATTTAGCAATTTTCTTTCCAATAATTAAACTTTTATTTTCTCTTTCTTTCTTATTGTACTAGTTAGGACTTTAAGTACAATGTATAATCTGAATAATGTGATAGCAAGGATCCTTGTTCTTATTGCCAATCTCACAAGAAAACCTTTCAATCTTTGTCATCGTACATGATATTTTTTGTTTGGCAATAACTTCTATCAGATTCAGGAAGTTTCTTTATATTACTACTTTACTAACAGCTTTTATCACAAGCATTGAATTTTATGAAAGCTTTTTCTATATCACTTAAGATAAGCATCGGAGTTTTTTAATATGTTAATGACATAAATTTTATGGGTTGATCTTGCTGCTGTAACATTGGTTCGTTCCTGTCATAAAAACAACACAATTGTAAAGCATTTTGCTTATATATTGCAAATTTGGATTGAGTTTGGGTTAAGTTTTGCTTAATATATTTTTATATATGTTCATTTCAGAGATATTGACCTGAAAAAAAATTTTTTTTAATTTGCTATAAGTGCATGTGCTCACTGAAGAGAGGAAGAGAGAAAAACCCCTGGTGGGGGGCCCACACCACAATCCCTTCTCCTTTATCCTGTTTATGAGATATTGGACACTCACGCACACACAGATGACATTTCCCCAGCTGGCACGTCCACGAATCAAACCACACAGTCAATCATGTGGGATCTAACCATCTTTTTTTTTTTTTTTTCAAATTATTTAATTTTCTTTCTTTCTTTGTTTAAATTTTGACCAGGGAGAAAGAAATGGAAAGTGAGAAAGTAAGCTGCCAGGTCCAGGACTCAAACCATGGTTGACCATGTGGGACTCCAGCACGTTAACCACCACACTAACTGCTGGCCCCAAAAGATCCAACCATCTTAACCACCACTCCACAGCTGGCCTGACCAAAAATATTTTTTTCTTTAACTCTCTTGTTTTTAAGTTTTAGTATGGAAGTTATGCCAGCCTCAAAAACAAATTTGAGAGTGACCTTTCTTTTTATATTAGCCTATATACATTTTCTTTACTACTGGAAGTCTTATTCTTTAACTATGTGGTAGAATTCTCCAGTGAAATCTCTTAGTCTAGAGTTTTATTGTTTGTTGTTGTTGTTGTTTTGTGGGAATATGTTTATTCCATTTTTTTAAGTTGCAGAATTCCTTAGATTTTCTATATCTTCATTGAAATAGTTTTGGTAAATTATATTGTTATAGAAATGTGTTCATTTCTTCTAAATATTTGAAAGTTTTAAATATTATGTTGTTCTTAAATCTTACAGTATCTTTAGTAAATCCTTTCAGTTTTCCAGTATTATTACTTGTACCTGTCTCTTCATTCATACAAGAGGTTTGTCAATTTCCTTACTTTTTATAAGTATTTGGTTTTTAATCTTCTCCATTTTACATTTGTTATTTTATTTTATTACTTTCTGATGTTTTTTCAAAATTTTTTTAATTGCCATAGGTTATGAGCACTGGCCAAAGACAGAGCTAGGGAAAGGAAAGGGAGAAAGCACTACCCTGTGGGGTGTGGTCATGTTGCAGTCTCTTCCCTCACCCCATTTTCCATCTTGTCAGGATTTGGAGTTTGCACACACAGACACCCAGCATGCTTTTCAAGCTACCAGGGCTGGGATTCGAACCACAATTAGCCTTGTGGGATCTGGCTCTCTTAACCACTAGGCTACTGGACTGACCCACTTTCTGCTCTCCTATCTTTCTTTTTGATACTTTCATATAACTGGTTTTTTTCCTAACTTCTTAAAATAGAAGCCTGGCTCGCCATTTTCACCTTTTCTTTTTTCTTAATACATGCACTCTTCAACATTATAAAATTTTCCCTAGATACTGACATAGTTTTAACATGTACATTTTGATATATATATAGTATTTGCATATTTTCCAAAATTCATTATCATTTCTTCTTTTAATGTATGAGTTGTTTATAAGTACATGTTCTTATAATTTCTAAGCATACAGGGACATGTAGTTATTTTGTTAATTATTTCTGTTTCATAGATGTATCACTTAGAAACAGTAGATGGCTTTGTTTTAGGCCATTTTGTTTATTTATATTCAATGTAATACAAAGTAGATTGGAATTTGTGTCTATTGTTTTATTTATTTCTTCCTATTTCTGTCATCTTAGCTTTCTTTTCCTTTCTCATCTTTTTTAATGACTTGGGTTTTTTTTTTTTTAATCATTCTAATTTTCTCCTTAAGATTTGAAAATTGAATACTTTGTATTCTTTTGGTGATTACCCTAGAAATTATACCATACATACTTCACTTAGTAAAGTCTGAAGTTAATCTAAACCTTTATCCTCCTCTTATCTAATAAAAGAACCATAGAGCATATTAAAACCGTTTTTCCCTGCCTAACTTACATATTATTGTTGCCAAGTTTTAAAATCTGCATTATAGTGATTTCTATTTCACCACAGCAATTGTTTTTGTTATAATTACTGTTTATTTGTATCAGCCCATATATTTATCAGCCTCTTTGTTTTACATTTCTTCTAGAATATCAAACTTTCCATCTGGGACTACTTTCCTTGTGTCTGAATTACATCTTTCAGAAGTTCCTTTAGTAAGGATCTACTAGTGTTGAATTCTCATTGTCTTATTGTAAAATATGTTTATTTTATGTTCGTTCTTCAAAGATATTTTTTGCTGGGTGTGGAATCCCAAGTTGACAGCTATTTTCTTTCAGAACATTAAAGATAACATTCTGGGGAGCTATAAACTGAAAAACATCAAGAGCTCATATGGAGATGGGAGACATTAGAGTTCCACTCAGCCAGAGTGGGGAATTTTTGTTGAACACCAAGGGCATGCAGTAAAGATTCCAGAATTGCCTTATCTTTACTAGAATAAACTAGCCCAGAGTTAAAGGTTATGAAAAATCTGCCTTCACAAAGCTGAAAACAAGCTTCAAAATGCTCATGCTGATCCTCAAGTGCCTTAACTGCCTGCCAGAACAAATTCAGCACTTATTACTGGGTAAGCAAAGCTAAAAAATGGCCCATAGCCAAGGGAGGAAAATCAATGCAAAGAAGCATACCCAAAATGATGATGAGATTAATAAACAGGAACTTTAAACCAGCAGTTTTAAATGTGCTTAGTGATTTAAAGGAACATATGAAAATAAGAAATAAAAGATACACAAAGGAACCAAATAGGAGTCTGAGAATAAAAAAAAAATCAGAAAATTTAAAAATTAGTGAGATTAACTGCAGATTATATGAAGAGTCTTCAAAAAGTTCATGTAAAATTTGTTTTATGAAAAATATTCATGGACTTCAAAAATTTTGCACCAAAATAGGGAACCAGCAGTTAGCATAATGGCTATGTCGCTGGACTCCCACGTAGTCGACTGCGGTTCGCGTCTCGGACCCGGTGGCTTACAACTCACGCCGAGCGCGTGTGCGTGCGTGCCCAAGATCCCGAGAGGAGAATGGAGGAGAAGGGATTGCGGCGTGACCATCCCCCCTGGGGGGTGATTTCTCTCTTTCTGTCTCTATGTCTCTCTCTGTCTGTCTGGCGAGCGCACGTGCCCTATAGCAAAAAACCTCTCAAAAAAAAAAAAAAAAAAATTTTGCACCAAAATAAACTCATACTTCAATTCCATGTTTTCAAAATATGGAATCGTTTTTCTAAAGGACCCTCATACACTACAGAAGAAAAGATCAAAGAACTTAAAGACAGCAACATAAATTATCTAAAAATGAAGCATAGAGAAAAAAGACAAAAAACATAATGAACAAAGGTCTTTGTGACCTAAGGGATAAAGCAGTATAAAATATGTGTAATGGGAGTTCCAGAGGAAGGGGATAGGAGGGAGGATATCTGAAGAGAGAATGGCCATACTTTTCCAAATTTGATGAAAATCCTTTGTGCTAGTTATCTTCTGTATAACAAATTACTCCAAAGCTTGCTTAGAATTACGAACGTTTATTTTCTCACAGTTTCTGAGAGTCAGTAATCCAGGGATGTCTGAGTCAGAATGCCTGTAATGCGTGGTCTCTCATGAAGCTTCAGTCGTTAGCTGGGTCTGCATTCATCTCAAGGCTTAACCAGAGGAAGATCCACCCCCAAGCTCACTCTGTAGCTGTTGGCAGGCAAGGTCTTCAAGGAGATAGCACTTCACTGTCTTGAGATCTCTTCATAGGTCTACAGAATGACACCTTGCTTCCCCAGAATGTGGGGCAGATGGGGGGTACAGGAGTGAAGGAAGAAGGAAGAGGGTTGAGAGAGAAAGAAGAAAAGCAGAACAAAAGTCAAGGTCTTTTCTTTTTTTAAGAATTATTTAATTTCATATTATTATTATTATTATTATTATTATTATTATTGGATTTGACCAGAGAGAGACCTGGGTGGAGGGAGGAGAAAGCAAGCCATCAGGTCTGGGACTTGAACTACAGTCGGCCATGTGAGAGTCCAGCACCTTTAACCATCATTCCACCTGCTGGCCCCAGGCAAGGTCTTTTTTTAATCTAATCGTGAAAGTGACATCCCGGGAACCAGCAGTTAGCGTAATGGCTATGTTGCTGGACTCCCACGTAGTCAACCGCGGTTCGCGTCCCGGACCCGGTGGCTTAAAACTCACACTGGGCGCATGTGCGTTCATGCCCAAGATCCCGAGAGGAGAATGGAGGAGAAGGGATTGCGGCGTGACCATCCCCCCTGGGGGGTGATTTCTCGCTTTCTGTCTCTATGTCTCTCTCTGTCTGGCGAGCGCACGCGCCCTATAGCAAAAATCTCTCCAAAAACAAAAGAAAGTGACATCCCGTCACTTTAATCATATTTGATCAGTTAGAAGCAAGTCACTGGATACAGCCAGCACAAGGTGAAACTTGATAAGCTCCTGACTGTGAGGAGGCAGGGATCATTGGAGTCCATTTGAGAGGAGACCTATCACACCATCATATCACACCATATACAAAAATAACTTAAAAAGAATCACAGACCTAAACATAAAATGGAAAACAACAAAATGTCTAGAAGAAAATTGAAGGAAGTCTTCTGATTAACAACAACAAAAAATTATTGACATAATTACTGATACAACAAATTATTTTTTTAATTGATAAATTGTACTGCATTAAATTTTAAAACTTCTGCTGTTCATAAGTCACTATTAAGATAATGAGGGGGGGAACCAGCAGTTAGCGTAATGGCTATGTCGCTGGACTCCCACGTAGTCGACCGCGGTTCGCGTCCCGGACCCAGTGGCTTAAAACTCACGCCGGGCATGTGTGCGTGCGTGCCCAAGATCCCAAGAGGAGAATGGAAGAGAAGAGATTGCGGCGTGACCATCCCCCCTGGGGGGTGATTTCTCGCTTTCTGTCTCTATGTCTCTCTCTCTCTGTCTGGCAAGCGCACGTGCCCTATAGCGAAAACCTCTCCAAAAAAAAAAAAAAGATAATGAGGGGCAGAGACCAGCAGATGGCATAATGGCTACGTCGCTGGACTCCCATGTAGTTGACTGCAGTTCTAGTCTCGGACCTGGTGGCTTAAACTCATGCTAGGCATGTGTGCGTACATGCCCACGATCCTGAGAGGAGGATGGGGGAGAAGGGATTGCAGCATGGCCATCCACCCTGGGGAGTGATTTATTGCTTTCTGTCTCTCTGTCTCCCTGTCTTTCTGGCGAGCTCATGCGCCCTATAGCAAAAACCTCTCCAAAAAAAAAAAAAAGATAATGAGGGGGCAGGGTCAGCAGGTGGCATGGTGGCACTGGACTTCCAAATGGCCAACCATGATTCAAGTCCCGGACTTGGAGCTTGTTTTCTCACTTTCCCTCTCTCTGTCTCTCTGGTAAGCATACATGCCCCTGTAGCAAATTTAAAAGTAATGAAATTAAATCTTTAAAAAAATAAAAAAGATAATGAAGGGACTAGATGATGGTGCCAGAAAATGCAGTGCTCTGTGAGGCAAAACTCACTAGATAAAGTTACTGGTTTGCACCTGGAGACCTCCAAACTACTCTGAGCATGCATGTGGCAATGATCCAGGCTGAGGCTGGGGGTGATCAGTGGCATCAACACTCTGTTGGGGGATGCTGTAGTGTGTGTATATGTGTGTGTGTGTATGTATGTGTGTGTGTGAGATCACAGAATAAATTTAAAAAATGGAAAATTAAAACAGTACTTTAAGAAAAAATTTGCAGTGATTGTATCTAACAAAGGTACTCAAATTATTTTTAAAGCCATCTAACCCAATAACAACAGTCTGACAATATGCTACACAGTTAAACATACTTACCATAGTAGTTTTTCATTTATACTCATAGGTATATCCAAGAGAATTGAAAACATATCCACACAAAAAACTTGAGCACAAATACTTGTAGGTACTTTATAAAAAACAAATCAGAGAATCCAAATGTCTATTAACAGGTACAGGTACTCAGCAATAAAAATGAGCAAACTACCAATACATTGAACAATGGGAATGAATCTCAAAAATGAGATGAGGAAACAAAACCCATAGAAGGACACATCCTTCTATGTACAATCCTACTTATAGGAAATTCTGGAAATAGCAACTCTAATCTATAATGACAGAACAGAATCTATTCATAGAACTGGGCTGGGATTTGGGGGACAGTGTCTGCAAAGCTGACGAGGGCACTTTTTAGAGCGACAGACATATTCCTTCATTGTGATTGTAGTTACCTGTATGCGTCCACTTGCCAACCCTCACCAAACTCGACACTCAGAGCAGCGTATTTTATATTCCATAATTATAAATCCCATATACGGTTGGTTTTAAGAAATAAAACAAATAATGTCTTTATATGATTCTCTCTGCCTCCTGGGATTCTGATCAAAGGTTTATTAGACTTTTATATTGTATTCATGTGTTTCTTACCCTCTTTATTTTCCATCTTTTTTTCTTTCACTGTGCTACATTCAGATAGTTCCTTCTGATCTATGTGACATTTCATAAATTATCTTTTTTGTGTTCAGTCTGCTGCTGAGTTATGTCTAAAAGTTCTTTTTAGCTCTTTCTCAAGTCTTTCTTCTTATGTTCTTACTGCCTCCTTCCCCTTGCTGATATTTTCAAGTTTGTCATGATTTTCTGTAAAAATGGTAAACATTATTTCAAAGTCTGTGTCTGATAAGCCATCAGACATAATCTGTTTCTGCTGGTGCCTATGCATGTTGTCAGCTTTTTCTATCTGCTTGTTAATAATTGCCATTGAAAACTATTATTGTGTGGCTTTCGTAGAGGGACTGTGCCCGTGCCTGTTCTGGGTGGCTGAGAGCAGTGCTGGTGTGAACACGTCAACCAAGGGTAGAGTTCTGCCTTCCCTGGGCATTTGTTCTGTAAGGCAAAGCTGTGACCTATGGCTTCAACTTCTCAAAATTAGATTTATTTTTTTCTTCTTTCCTTGTGCTCATGACCACAGAGCTTCTCTGTAATGTTTTGACTTTGAAGGAGGAGCATGGATATGGAAATAGTTCGCCTTTCCTCTTGGGGCAGTACCCCTTTGGGGGTCCCAGATCAGTGATGGAGAGGGACTCTCCACCATACCCCAAGTGTGTGGTGGGGCAGCGGAGGTATTAGTGTTCGAATATTCTACTTTCTTTTCTCATTATAAGCTTTCATTCAAAATTGTCTTGGAACTTTCATGCTATATTTTCTTTCTTTCTTTCTTTTGTTTTTTTTTTTTGTTGTTGTTTTAAGAGGGAGATTTTTTTGCTTAGGACTTGTGCATTCACCAAAGAGACAGAGACAGAAAGCGAGAAATCACCCCTGAGGGGGTAGCCATGCCACAATCCTTCTCTTCCATACTCCTCTCAGGATTTTGGGCATGCACGCACATGCGCCCGGCATGATTTTCAAGCCACCAGGTCCAGGACTCAAACTACAGTGGGCCATGTGGGAGTCCAGCAATGGAACTGCTATGCCATCTGCTGGCCCCTTTTGCTGTATTTTTGTCTCTTTAATGTTCTGGTGGCATTTTTAATGGGTTGATTAATCTGAATAACTTAGTGTGGCTTGATTGGATCCAAGCATATTCCTTTTAAAAATATTCCACCTTGGGCCAGCAGGCAGTGTGGTTAAGGTGCTGGACTCCCAGACCTGGTGGCTTTCTTTCTCACTTTCCCTCTCTCTTTCTCTCTCTATGGTCAAATTAATAAATAGTAATAATTCATAAAGTTAAATGAATAAGTCTTTAAAAACTAAATAAAATAAAAATATTTCACCTCATTTAGCACAATAATCAGAGTCTTGGTGAGCACCAGCCTTATAACTTTTGTCTCATATAAAGTTTACAGGTGCCCACGATCAATTACAGCATCCTGGAAGCTGAAATAAACTGGCTACAAAATAACTCATTAGAATTATTGCAGAGAATTAATATCTGGGCCATTATACCGATACTGCACTCTTACATAATTACTTTTCATTGAGAAACATTAGCAGTGGATCTTAGTATTATTTCTGACTAAAAGAAATATGAGTTCTTACCCACCCTTGTGTTTCAACCTATAGTGAAGCCAGGTGTGGATTGAGCGAGAAAAAAAATGGGAAAAGTTGTAATTTATTGCATCCCAGGTCCCTGGACAAACACAGTATACCACACAGGGCCACTCAGGGGAAGCACTGGGGTCACTCACAAGGCAGAGGGACAGGGGTACAGTGAGCTAGCATCTTGTGATTTCTGCAGGAAGGAATGTGTGTGGCAAGTAAGCAGGTTTAGGATTGACGAATTTGGGTAATTCCAGTGGTCTCTGAGATTTAGAGATTGTCATCTGTTATCTGGTCCTGGGGCGATGAAGGCAACTGTATCATGACTCCGAATGAGAGAGCCCAACAGAGAAGCAGTTGGGGTTGTGAACTGAGCTGCTCAAGAAAGGAAACTGACCCGCCTCAAGCCAGACCCTCAGATCTAAATCAGGGGCCAGCAGGTGGTGTGGAGGTCCAGGCAACTAGATCTCACATAGCCAACTGCATAGTTAGAGTCCCAGTTTTTGGTGGCTTGAAAATTACCCCACGCACATGTGCATATGTGCCCAAAATCCCAAGAGGAAATTAGAGAAGGAACTGTGGCATGGCCATCCCTCCTGGGGCTGATTCCTCACTTCCCTTCTCTTTGTCTCTCAGATAAGCACATGTGCCCTATGGGGGAAAAATAAACACCTCAAACTAAATCAAAACAGCATTTAAAAACAACTCTGTTATATCTTGAAATAACTTATATCGATCATATAGGATCCTAAACCGAGGAGGTAAGGACGCAATTGTTCTAAGGGCCAGAGGTGCCTAACCTTGATTTATTTGTATCACTGTATTGAAACAGTATATGAAAAACCATGGCTAGCATTGGCTCAGACCTTTAAAACATCTTGGGGCCAGCAGGTGGTATGGAGGTTAAGGCGCCAGATCCCACACAGTCCTCTGCACAGTTTGAGTCCCGGACCCAGTGGCTTGGAAATCACACTGGGCTTGTGTGCATGTGTGCCCCAAATCCCAGAGAATGGAGAAGGGATTGTGGTGTGGCCATTCTCCACTTCCCTGAAAGGGGGGCTGGGGGGTGGTGATGTCTCACTTTCCCTCTTTTTCTTTCTAATGAGTGCACTCACCCTCTAGCCAAAAAAAAAAAAAAAAAAGTCTAGAAAAATGTTAAATTTTGTTTAACTATGCTTCTTACGTAGTGAGGGACTGCATAGGTTGAGGATATCTGATAAAAAATTAACATCCCACTTTCTAGGGACCAGCAGTTAGCGTAATGGCTATGTCACTGGACTCCCATGTAGTCCACCGCGGTTCGAGTCCCGGACCCAGTGGCTTAAACTCACGCCAGGCACGTGTGCGTGCTTGCCCAAGATCCCAAGAGGAGAAAGGAGGAGAAGGGACCTATGGCATGGCCATGCCCCTGGGGGGTGATTTCTCGCTTTCTGTCTCTCTGTCTCTCTGTCTTTCTGGTGAGCGCATGCGCCCTATAGCAAAAACCTCTCCCAAAAAAAAAAAAAACAAACAGAATTAACATCTCACTTTCTAGAACAGTAGCTTTATCACCAATCAGTATTTGATGATTAGAAACTATATGTCTACTAGGAGAAGCTTTTATAACTTGGCAGATATTTTATGTCAAGTTTAGGAGACCTACCCCTTTGTGGGTTCCATTAAATTTGATGTTTCTGTAGTTCTCGGGGAAAAAAGAAAGTAATGAATAAATCATTTTGATTTAGCATTATTTTTACATGAAGAATAACATGTAGATTATTAAAATGTTATATAGTAGCTCTACAAGAATAGAAGCTCATTAATGTTTTAAATACTTGTTTTACTGTTTTAGTGAACTTACCTGGAAATACCCAAAGTTGTTCAGAGTCAGGGTTTTTTTCTTTTTCTTTCTTTTTTTTTTTTTTGAGAGGTTTATGCTATAGGGCGCGTGCGCTCACCACACAGAGAGAGACAGAGAGACAGAAAGTGAGAAATCACCCCCAAGGGGGATGGTCACGCCGCAATCCCTTCTCCTCCATTCTCCTCTCGGGATCTTGGGCACACACGCACACGTACCTGGCGTGAGTTTTAAGCCACCAGGTCCGGGACGTGAACCGTGGTCAACTACGTGGGAGTCCAGCGACATAGCCATTACACTAACTGCTGGTCCCAGAGTCAGGGTTTTAGTACTCCTATAAAAGTATTCAACATTATTTGCATCGTGACTCTCCATCTCTTCCTTCTATTATGTACAACTCACTTTCAAGTGTCTAAGACTCCAGCATGCAGATTTACACAGACATATCCAGAAACAAGCAAATACCTAAAAGCTCACTTTATATAACTAACAACTGAGTGATTGTTCTTTTCTAAGCAGTCTGCCAGTGCTAGAAACAGGATGAATAAGATTCTACCTCATTACCTAGTTTTGTTTCTCCTCATACCCTGTACCTCTATCAGTAATTATATTTTATGTTTACTTCTTTACTTTTTAAGAAAATTTTCTGTCTTTATGTCAGCTCCATAAATTTCCATGTCTCTGTGGTTTTCCACTGGATGCCTGGCCGTGAAAAGAGTGTCTATGTCTAACATCGGTAAATACTCAGAACATATTAGTCGAATGAACTGAATGAATGAAAGCAAGTGAATTTTTTCAGTTATTGTCTTTTTTTTAAGGTTAAACTCTTCTTCCAATTTTGAACCTCTCTGTAGAGTTAAAGCTTTAAATTTATTTGAACTTTCTGAACCTGGTAAAGTATAATATACCCCAGTATTCAAGAGGCCACACTGAAAACTTAAATTCCCATATTTGTACCCCTGCTTAATAGTAAAACTAGTTTCTCATCTTACAAACTTTTGAAAATTCTTTTAATTCTAAGAATCATTATGAAAACAATTGATAAATACGTAGTTTTAAGTAATCGCAGTATCGCAGCCAGTGAAGTTTATCCAAGTCACGATTATTGCTAATTGAAAATAGAGAAATACATAGTCCAGGATGTAGGCACTAGGATTAATTGAGTGAAATTGTTTCTTGATGTTTTTTAGAGAGAGCATATGCACTCACCAGAGAGAAAGAGAGAAAGTGAGAAATCATCCCATGGGGGCTGGAGGGGTGGCCACACTGCAATCCCTTTGCCACCATTCTCCTTCATTCTCCTCCTAGGATTTCAGGCACACACCCACGTGCACCTGGCATGAGTTTCAAGCTACTGGGTCCAGGACTCAGACCACAGTCAGCCATGTGGGAGTCCAGCACCTTAACCATCATGCCACCTGCTGGCTGAAATGAAATCTTTTTTTTTTTAATGCAAAATCAAATGTTATTTAGAACACCTCATTTTCTGACTATGAATCATTGATCCTTATATTAGTAAGTGAACAAATAAAATTATGCCAAAACCTGTTTATATTTAAGTAAGATAGTAAAGAAGCTGACAAAATTTACCCATCTTGAAGAAAAACTGTTAAGACTGGGAGTAGGGTTAGCTTTCCAATGCACAGAAGGGCAACTCCCATATAAAAATGAATGTTAGTAAAGGTGAAGTGAAATCATTTTTAAAAAACCCTTCTGCTCATAGTCAAGATTGTACTTCCAGAGGAGAAAATGTTGCACAAAGCAATGTGGCTGACATTATTTATGAACCGTTATGTTGAACTACTGTTCTGAAATCTAAATAAATATACATCAGTCATGTCACATAGGCCTCTGTGAACTGGGCATATTTGTCTATAGACACCAGTCCACCAGCCATTTTTGGCACATACTTGTTAAGTGAATATGTTTATATGAGTAAATATTTATAGTTGTGAACATAACAGTCCATAGCATACTGGTCATTCAATAAGTAAATGTGTTAGGTGAGGAGCCAGCAGGTTACATGGTAGTTAAAGTGCCTGACTCACACATGGCCAACCACAGTTCGAGTCCCAGACCGAGTGGCTTGACAATCATACCAGGTACATGTACATGTGTGCCCAAAATTCTAATAGGAGAATGGAGAAGGGATTGCCATGTCACCTTCCCCCCAGGGAGTGACTTCTCACTTTCCCTCTCACTGTTTCTCTGTCTCTCTCCAATGGTATGCACGCATGCCCTAAGGCAAAAACCTTTTAAAAATATTATAAATAATAGCACTAATAAAATAAATAAATATGACTTAAAAATAAAGGGAGTTTGGTAGGCAGTAGAGGAAGACCCAAGAACAACCCTTTTAGCCTGAATTCTAGAATGCAGTACTAGCCTCATGAGCAAGCAGAGTAAGTAGGTAGCCCCATACATCACAAATTTAAAGGCGTTTACTAGAGTCCTGTGTCAAAAACAAACAAACAAATTAAAAAAAACCACCTCATCAATCCTGCTACTTGTTATTATCATAGCTTAAGTACAGTCTTGACCATGAGCACTGGAAATTATTTTTCATGATTTTTTTTTCATTGTTTTTAGCTAAAACAGAGATAGTGTGGCAGTGGCCCTCTGGTTTCCAGTAGTTGCAATCCCAA
This sequence comes from Tupaia tana, assembly GCA_026018925.1. Lineage (NCBI taxonomy): Eukaryota > Metazoa > Chordata > Mammalia > Scandentia > Tupaiidae > Tupaia > Tupaia tana. The sequence continues at coordinate 25,339,577 of JAKSZU010000021.1, forward strand.
AAGCAACCGGGATGCAGTTTGTAGAACGCCTGGAAAGGCAGAGTGCCCTGGGCAGCTCTCGCTCTTCGCCTTTCCTGCCCCGCTGCAGTCATTCATCAAGTCTGCCTGTTTCTGCCTCCTTAATGTTTTCCAAGTCCACTTACCCTGATCCCCGCTACCCCTATCTTAGTTCACACCACCATTGTCTCTCACCTGGATTACTGCCAGCAACGTTCTAATTGGTTTCTGGAACTCTAAGCTTATCTTCCCTCTAATCCATTTTCCGCACTAAATTGCTTCCATAATATAAATCATCGTCATTCAGTTCACTCTCTCATTCCTTTCTACTCTTCAGTTGAAGGCAGTTGGTCATAGGAATTTTCTGATCTGAAGTGAGCTGGGGAGCCCAGATGGTGTAAAAGCCCCGTTACGATGATCCAGCAAGAAATTATACCTTCGAAAGACAATAGCAGACCCAGCTGCTATGGCGCCGCCGCAGTAACCTTCCAGGAGCCCAGGACCCCAGGACCCTGCTGAGCTGGAGGGCTTGCGAAGGGGGACCACAGAGCGATGAGACCCTGCTGAGGGTGCTTCTCTCCCTGGCCCCCCCACCTCCCCTCTCTCTTTCTCTTTCTCTCCTTTCCCCTGTCTACCTGTCTCATGCTTGCTATCATAAAAACAAAAACACACGCACCCAAAGAACGGCAGTGAACAAAACAGGCACCTGCACTCATGGACCTTTCATTATAATGAGGGAAACAGATAGTTAACAAGAGAAATTAAACATAAAATGTGATAAATAATAAATGATAAAGAACACAATAAGGCAGAAACAGGGAATAGGCAGTATGTGTAGTTTTTTTTTTTAAGGGAGATTATTGCTCTAGGGCCCATGCACTTACCAGAGAGGCATAGAGACAGAAAGTGAGAAATCACCCCCAGGAGGAACGGCCATGCTGCAGTCCCTTCTCCTCTATTCTCCTCTTGGGATTTTGGGCATACAAGCACATGTGCCTGGCGTGAGTTTCATGCTGCTCGGTCTGGGACTCAGACTGCGGTAGACTATATAGACATCCAGAGACATAACTGTTACGCCACTCACTGGTCCCAGTGTGTGTATTTTGAGGGAGCATGGTTCTAGAAAGGGTCAGCAGGGAAAATGATGAGGTGGTTAGCATTACCCTCCACTCTCTTGCCCTCTCTTTGTTCTTCTATAGACACAGCTCTGATTAAATCCAGCTCCTTGTCCTCTCTATTCCTTTAGCTCAGGTGCCTAAAAAAACATGTAGCCATGCCAGGTGGTTTCACTTTAACATCCTGATCACCAAAAGGTTTTTTTTGTTAACTATTTATTTCACTTTATTTATTATTAGTTTTTAAATTTGCTATAGTGCATATGCAGTCGCCAAAGAGAGACAGAGAGAGAAAGAGACAGTAAACCACTAGGTCCAGGACTTGAAGTGTTGTAGGCCATGTGGGAGTCCAGTGCCTTAACCACCACACCACATGCTGGCCCCCAAAAAGGGGTTCTTAATGCTGCCAGTCAGTCATTCTATGTTCTGTCCTCTTTGGTGAATTTCATGCCCTCTTCTTTCTCCTCAAATCTTTAGCAGTTCCTCCCCCATCATTACTTTCAATTGATAACTTTAATTCCTAATTTACTCAGGGGGGAAAAAAGCAATCAAAAAAGAAAGTCCCCAATTTTTTGTCATTTCATTTACATTTTCCAGGCATTTCTGCCCAGCTACTCCACCGTAACAATAGCAAAGCCATCCACACTTCATCAGAAGACCAAACTCTTCTGTGTCCCTAGATTTCACCTTCACCTTGCAGTACTGCCTTTTTAGATTTTCAGTCAAATGCTGAGAGTCATTTTTGAAAATAACTTTCCATAAAAATTGAATGCCTAAAATAGCAACATGAAATGGTTGACTGCCCTGAGAGAAATAGATCAAAATAATTCATGGAATAAGTTATTTGAAACAAACCAACCAGCCATCTAAGAAACATTCCTACTTAAACGAAGTCTTGTAAACTTATGTGGACTTTCTACCAGTACTGATCAAATGTGCTCAGTAAATCATATTAGGTAACCAAGCCCTGCCTAGCCTGAATAGTCAGGATAACATTTTGTGTCTTGGCTCTAGCTGTATACTTTTAAATCCACCAGTAAATGCGGAGCCCGCAGATGGCATAGCAGTTACGTTGCTGGACTCCCACATGGCCCACTACAGTTTAAGTTCCAGACCCCGTGGCTTGAAAATCATGCCAGGTGCCTAAGATCCTGAGAAGAGGATGGAGGAGAAGCGACTGCACCATGACCTTCCCCGCTGAGGGAGTGATTTATCAATTTCCCTCTCAGGGTCTCCCCTCCACCCCACCAAGTACACATACCCTACGGCAAAAACCTCTTAAAAAAGAAATCCAGTAAATGTAACTAGGGTTTTGCCTTTTTTTTTTTTTTTTTTTTAAGTACCTTCTTTTTTGCCCACCTTCAAAACCAGTCTTGGTAAGGAACTCCAAACCATAAATAAAACTACCAAATTTCCAGTAATTCAGTGATTTTTTTTTTTTTTTTACCTCTTAGATTAAAGGGGAAAAAAAGAACATAGAATATTTCCTCCAAAATCAAGAGAATAATATCATCATTTGACACCAAACAGGGGCAAGATTATTGTTTTTCTTTATTATGTAATTTTTTCAAAATAGTTATTAACATCAACACAAAAACACAGTCCTCCCATCATAGGCATTCTAGTTGAGGAGTCAAAGTATAAAGATCTATATTAATGGAAGTTTAATACTAGGTTTTTAGCAGTTTGATTTTTTACTTTTACTGAATTAATTCATTTCTTTTAATAGTTCTGTGAATTTGAATTGATGTCAGATGCAATTTTTGTGTCACTGCTAAGAACTTACTTAAAACTTATTAAGTAATAGTTCAGAATTAAGGGACCAGCAGTTGGCATGATGGCTATGTCGCTGGACTCCCATGTACTCGACCACGGTTCAAGTCATGGACCCGGTGGCTTAAACTCACGCCGGGCGCGTGTGCGTGTGTGCCCAAGATCCTGAGAGGAGAATGGAGGAGAAGGGATTGTGGAGTGGCCGTACCCCCTGGGGGGGGGGGTGATTTCTCACTTTCTGTCTCTCTGTCTCTGTCTGGCAAGTGCACACACCCTATAGCAAAAAAAACTCTCAAAAAATTTAAATAATATTTCAGAATTAATAAGAAATGTCAGATTATTCATTCTACACAAGTAGCTGAATATATTATGTTCATTTTCAGTTTACATAGACTTCTTGAGGACTCTGTCTTCCCCAAATAGTCACCATCTTGTATGGTTAACTCTTACTTTGACAGTCTTTAAACTTTGAAAAACATAAGATTTAGGCTCATATATTTATAAACAGCCATGAACAGTAAATTATTGAAATATCGCTCATAAAGACCAGAAAACTCCTGAATATGAGCTACAGACATGAACCCTTAGTATAAGATACAACTGGGATATATAAAACTTGCAACATCAATTCAAATCCAAGTTCTGTCCCACAAATGTGTGGTCATATACAAACCACTAAATTTTTCCAAGCATCAAATTTATCATTAATAAAAATAAAAACTGTATTAGATTGCTAGTTTTGTTTATGAAATAGTATATATATATATATATAAGAACATCTCATAAACTGTAAAGCATCATGTAAATACTACATATTATTGTTAGAATTAGAAATAGTCTATACTCAGATTTCTATTTGTTTTAGCTTTTTAGTCACCTTACTGTTCCAGAATTGCTAGTTCTTGACTGTCCTTGAGATAGCATCAGCATTCTTTTGAGTCTTACCATAATCTTATCCTTTCAAGTTCAAATGAATATTAATTAGTGCCATTGCTTCTCCCTTCTGCTATTCTAGTTCACTGTAACACAGCTCTTAATAAATCTCCAAGAACTGCCTAGGGAAAGAATCATCCTTTTTCTGTAATAATTTCTCTATTTTGTATCTGCATTTCCTTTTTTTTTTTTTTCCTTTTTCTGTTTTAATTTGCTAGAGAGTATATGTGCTCACCAGAGAGGGAAAGTGGAAAAGCATGCTCCAGGAGAAACAGTCATGCCACAATGCCATCTCCTCTCTTTCTCCCTCCGTTTGGGATGGTAGGCACACATGCACATGTGCCTGGCATGACTTTCAAGCCACCAAGTCCAGAACTTGAATCAGATCTAGCTGCCTTTAACCATCATGTTAAACTACCAGCCATCCAGGCTGGCCTAAGAATCATCCTTTAAATCATCCTCGTATTAAAGACAGAAGAAAAACAATTGAATTTTTCCAGCCATCCCCTCTCCTACTTTTGTCACTATTTGATCTTTGTGCCAGAGATTAGGGCACTATTTTTATTTTATTTAAAAAGCACCATATAGTATAAGACTTTTGATAGATTGAATGTTGATTACCTAAAAGTAAACTGGTTCTTGGGACCAGCAGATGGCGTAATGATTACGTCGCTGGATTCCCTTATGGCTGACCATGACCAGACCCAGCAGCTTAAAACTCATGCCAAGCACATGTGCATGCATGCTCAAGATCCCGAGTGGACAATGGAGGAGAAGGGATTGCAGTGTGGCCATCCGCCTGGGGGAGTGATTTCTTGCTCTCTGTCTCTCTGCCTCTCTGGTGAGCACACACGCCCTATAACAAAAATCTCTCTCAAAAAATAAATAAATAAATTGGTTATAAAAAAATAAAATAGTTTACATTTTTTACATGCTTTGAAAATTTCAAATTTAGCCATATTTCCTTATACATCTTTTTGAAAAGAGTAATTATGTTTAAGTTAAATGTTTTTTGGATATATTATAATTTTTAGAAAATTATCAAACTGCAACAAATCATTATACTCAACAAAAGAAAATCTGGTTGTTGTGGGATATAGTTAGCCTTGGCTTGCTATGCCTGTGGTGGTTGTTTAAACCACTGAGTTAAAAAAAGAAAATACATTCCAATATATAAAGAATGACTTTCTGCATGTCTCTGCCATGTCACTAAAGTTGTGTCTGTATGCTCTGACATGTCAAAACCAAAATATTTACTTTCAAATCTGAAAATATTTTGCAAGATTTTATATTAAGGGTAGTTCCTTTCATTAAAGGGTTGTATGATATATTAATTTAAAAAATAGTATACTTTTTCTTAGCATGTAAGGAAGACAGCACAGCATTATAGATAAAGAACTGAATTTGAGGTCTGGCTCCATGGCCTGGTGGTTAAGGCCGCCAGATCCCAAATGATCAACCTCATGGTTTGAGTCCCAGACCTGGGTATTGAAAAACATGCTGGGTGCAAGTATGTGTGTCCAAAATTCCAAAAGGGAGGAGGGATGAAAGAGAAGCGATTTCAGTGTGACCATTTCCCCTACAGAGTGCTTTCTCCTCTTCCTGTCACTCTCTGGTGAGCGCACACACTCTGTAGCAAAAAGGCAAAACAAAATCCAAATCTGAATCTCACCCAATTCTAGCCATTTATGCAGACCTATTGTATAAACCACATATATTATTACAAAACTTTATTTACAGGGACTAGCAGGTGATGTGGTGATTGAGGCACTGGATTCCCACATGGCCAACTATGGTTCAAGTCCCACAGTCCCCGACCTGACAGCTTGCTTTCTCACTTTTCTTTTCTCTCTCTCTGGTCGAATAAAATAATAATAATAGTAATAATAATAATTAATAAAATAAAGTAAATAACTCTTTAGGAAAAAACTTATTGAGACCAGCAGATGGTGTAATGCTATGTCACTGGACTCCCACATAACTGACCACAGATAGAATCCTGGACCTGGCGGCTTGAAACTCACTCTGGGTACATGTGTGTGCGTACCCAAAATCCTGAGAGGAGAATGGAAGAGAAGAGATTGTAGCATAGCCAACCCCCCAGAGGGTGATTTCTCACTTTCTGTCTCTCTGTCTTGGTCTTTCTCTCTGGCAAGTGCACACACCCTATAGCAAAAACCTCTCTTTAAAAAAAATTTTTTTTACATGATAACAGATATAAGATGTTGACTCCATGCCTAGCATGTAAAATATTTAGAAAGCAAACAGTGAACACTGGGCTTAAGGTATAGCCTTTGTACGTACTAAGGGATTGTTGTATCCTTAGACCCACAGGTAGCCTAGGGGTTAAGGGAGCCAGATCCAATGTGGCTGACTTGAGTTGAGTACATGCGTGCCCAGGAACTAGACAGGAAGGAGAAGTGGAAGAGAAGGGATTGGAGCCTGGCCGTGCCCCATAATTTCTCCTTTTCTCTCTTTCTGTCTGTCTGTCTTTCTGTCTCTGGTGAGCACTTGTGCCCTCTGGCAATTAAGAAAAGATTATTGTATTCAAAGTAAACCATGATATAATGAGACACATATGAGAAGCTTATGTATTTACTTTTAATTGCACAAAAACAAACAAAAAAAGTACTAGGTTTTAGACAGCACTAGGTTTTATATCTACAAGTTGTATATCTCTTCCTTAGGGATATAAAAACGACAGAATAACATATATGAGATCAATGTTGTATCTACAAAAGTATTTTCATTGATCTCACCTATTGGCCATAATACAGAATTACATGACTGTTTTTTTTTGTTTGTTTTTTTTTTTTTTTTGAAAGTTTTGCTATGGGACACTTGCACTCACCAGAGAGACCCCGGGGGAATGGCCATGCAGAGATCCCTTCTCCAGTCTCCTCTTGGGATTTTAGGCACGCATGCACAAGTACCCAGCGTGAGTTTTAAGCCATTGGGTCTGGGACTCAAACTGCGGTCGACTACATGGGAATCCAGTGATGTAACCATTACACCATCTGCTAGTTCCAACATTTATAATTTTTTAAGTAGAAAAATTTATGTTTATTCCAATGAAAAAAAATATTACAAAGGTGATGATCTATCCCGGACATATTTACAATAGGAGACATACTGGGCATTAGCAGTTTGATATATGCTCTTTTATATGTTAATATACCAAGCGGACTGCAAGATGGTACTTCATTATCTTTGGGGAAGGATTTGTTTGCTTTTCTTAGAAGTAGTTTTGTTTTTAGAATGATTCAGTGGTACAGCACAATTATTCAACTAATTAGAGCTTTTATTGATAACAAATTATAAATAAAATATAGAACGATACCAAAAAAAAGCCAACATCTCATATGATGCATTTGACTCTCCCTATAATGACTTGCTACATACCCCAGATTTATGCATTCTTTTAGTCATGTCAAGGGTGTTTATTTATGGCTATCAAAAATGAGCCCTTTCTGGGTATTTCCCAGCATCCTGCTTTCTGGTATACCATTATTGTACCATGTAAAAATCACAGTTTTCCCCCTTAAAATATGCTCTTTTAAAAATGCTAGTGTCGGGGACCAGCAGTTGGCCGTAATGGCTATGTCGTTGGACTCCCATATAGTCGACTGCAGTTCAAGTCCCGAATCCAGTGGCTTAAACTCACATCGGGCGTGTGTGCTTGCATGCCCAAGATCCCAAGAGGAGAATGGAGGAGAAGGGATTGTGGCATGGCCATCCCCCCGGGGGGTGGTTTCTTGCTTTCTGTCTCTCTGTCTCTCTCTGTCTTTCTGGCTAGCACACGTGCCATATAGCAAAAACCTCTCAAAAAAAAAAAAAAAAAAGCTAGTGTCTCTCATCTCTAAATTAGGTCATACTCACCAAGTCTTTAAAATATTTGGTTGTTTGTCTCTGTTCTCTCTGCTTCATAACAATTAAAGTGTTATAAATTGGCTATTTTTTAAGAGAGATTTTTGCTATAGGGTACATGTTCTCAACAGAGAGACAAAGCAAAAAAATCACCCTCCAGGGGGATGGCCATGCCACAATCCGTTCTTCTCCATTCTCCTCCTAAGATCTTGAGCACGCATGTATATGTGCCTGGCATGAGTTTTAAGCTGCCAGGTCTGGCATTCAAACCACAGTCAACTACATGGGAGTCCAGAGACGTAACCATTATGTCTTCTGCTGGTTCCAATAAATTGATTGTTTTTTTGCTTTCTATTTGTCCATCAATTTGCTAGTTAGAATACCATAGACAAAACCAAGTATAAGTGTAGCCACGAAATACCCAGGGTACTAGAATCTTCTGTGGACTAGATTTTGCTGCCAGCTACAATTAAACATGATTACCAGATACCTGTGATTTCTTATGATCTACCCATAAGTAACTATAAGCCATAATTAAATTCAACACAAAATGATTAAATCATTTTTTCAAAGAAGATAACTTTTCATTTTAGTATCAAAAAGCATAGTATCAAAAACCTTTTCCAAAAATTCAAGTTCCTCTGTGGTATCTTCTCAGTGTGAAGTTCTATAAATTTATTTCTAATTATTTCCTCTTAATTCTTCTATCTTGAAATGTATGTAACAGAATTTTGAGCTTCCAAAAGGAATTGACTTTACCGTTAGCTCATTAATGTTTATCATCTCTAATGTGTAACCTCGGTACTAATTTTACATGAATGAGATGCTGTTACTATTTTTTATAAGTTAAATCATAAAGTCTCTATAGAGAAAATAAATAAATAAGATGAGATTTTTCCTACCAGATACCAAAATATATTAAGCTGTAGAGTGGTAATGACCCAAAGGTAGATAATTTGATAGAATAACAGAAACCATGTAAAATTAGACATTTTGATCATGATAATGGTAGCATTTCAAAGCAATGGTTAAAAAATAATGTTTGGGGACCAGCAGATGGCATGGTGGTTAAGGGCACTGAATTCCCACATGGTCGACTACGGTTCAAGTCTCGGACCTGGCTGCTTGCTTTCTCACTTTCCTTTCTCTCTCTCTCTCTCTCACTCACTCTCACTCTCACTCTTACCCTCTCTGGTCAAATAAAAATAAAAATAAAGTTAATTAAAGTAATTCTTTCATAAAACCTAATGTTAGAAAAATAAAATCATTTAAAATATTCTTTATTACATATGTAAAATAAGTCAGAGATCGATTAAAGAGCTAAATATAAAAAGGAGATATTAGAAGAAATAAAATTGTTTTTATTCTCTTGAAAAGGAGTATTCTTTCAAATCAAAACATAAAACCCAGAATTCAAAAAGGAAAAATATTTAGTTGATTTAACCGTGAAAATTAAAGTTTTGTATGAAAAAATAGAGTGAACAAAGATAAAACATAAATGGCATACTGGGAAAATAAAACAAAAGATTAATATGGAGAATTCATTGAGAGTTCCAAAAATTAAAAAAGCAGTTAACAACCTAACAGGAAGGCAGACAAAGTAACACTAACCAGGAGCTCACAAAAGTAGAAATGCAAAGCTCTTTTAAACATGTCAGAGCAAATTCAGCCTCGCTATTTATTGAAGAGATGCAAAGTTAAACAATAATTTTACCCAACAATTTGAGAACATGAAGGAGGTGTTTAACATCCAGGGTCTGCACGTACATGGGGCAGCGGAACAGTCATCAGTACTGGTGGGACTATAAGCAGGCAAATCCTTTTCATAAGGTAATGTGGCAACATCTAATGAAATTGAAATCATGTAGGTCCTTTTGTAATTCCCAGAATAAGCTGTTGCACAAAAATACTTGCATATTTGTAAACACACAAGGACATCCCTCTCCCTGTGGTAAATCAAGCACCCCCTTCCCCCCCCCCCATTTTTTGAAAGGTTTTTGGTATAGGGCACATGTGCCCACCAGAAAGAGAGAGAGACGGAGAAACAGAAAACAAGAAATCACCCCCCAGGGGGAATGGCCACGCTGCAATCCCTTCTCCTCCATTCTCCTCTAGGGATCTTGGACATGCATGCACACACGCCCGGCATGAATATTTTAAGCTACTGGATTTGGGACTTGAACCACGATTGACTACATGAGAGTCCAGCAACATAGCCATTACGCTAACTGCTGGTCCCAAGCCCCTTGCATCTTTAACCATGGCTCTTAAAGTAGCTCTCTTCAGCCTGGTTTCACTGCCATCTGTTTTTTTTCCCCTCTCTATTCCATATTTTGTACTACTGTCAGAATTATGTTCTTAAAAAGTAAATACGAGGGGCCAGCAGGTGGCATGGAGGTTAAGGTGCTGGATCCCACATGGCCAATTTTGTGGTTGAGTCTCGGACCCAGCGGCTTAAAAATCACTCTGGGCTCAGGGGCATAGGTGCCCATAATTCCAAGGGGAGAATGGAGAAGGGATTGTGGCATGGCCATTCCCCCTAGGAGGTGATTTCTCACTTTCCCTCTTTCTCTCTGTCTCTCTCTGCAAGCACACATGCCCTGTAGTATAAATAAAGCAAGCAAGCAAACAAGCAAGCAAGCAAATACGATCCGGTCCTGCCTACGTGAAGACTTCAGCTTTATTGTTGCCTGCAGGTTTTTTTATAGTCTTTCTTCAGTCTTCTCTGCCTTTGTCTTCCATGTTTCTTGTGCTCACACAGAACAACTGGCAAAATAAACCAAATGTGCAAATGTGCTGTAATGCCCAGCTCGTCTACAGCTCCTGCTCACACTGCATTCCCGCACCACATGCTACTGAGTGGACGTTGTTCTTCAGGTAACAGGGATACAGCAAAGACCAAGGTCCCAGTTTCTTTGAAGATTAGATTATTGGCAGGCAAGTGGAAATTATCAAACAAGTAGACACACGCACGTTGACAATCAGATGATATGTATTATGCCGAAATTTTTAAAATAAGCCAATGTGATAATGGATGGGTGCCTGAGAGTAGGTAGCCAGGGAAGGTCCTGTGAGGAAATGAAACTTAAGTTGAAATATGATGATCAAATGGATTCTGTCATTTAAAAGTCAGGAGAAGAAGCACTCCATGCAGAGGACAGCTCCCTCAAAGACCCCAAGGCAGGAATACACTTGGTTAGTCTGCAGAAAAAGAAATGGGGTGTAAGTGAAGGCAGTATTCGTATGGGATCAGACTTAGGCAGGGTCCTTTGTTAAGCAAGGCCACTACAGCAAACGAACTGAAATCTTAGGTAGGGCCTAAGCTCAACAAAGATAAATTTTTTTCATCACATTACAAGAACTTAGCTGTCCTTTCCCAGCTGCCAACCTGGAAAAACTTTGGCAGGAAGGCTCCTCCACTCACTAGAGATTCCACCATGTAGGGCAGGTAGTTTTTCAGTATCACTGGAACAGGGAATGAGAGGAATGGAAGAGGAACACAGGCTCTTAATTAACACAGCTTCAGATAGATGGGCAGATAGACTGACCGACCGGTCCCACTTTCTTTTTCCTCCATTGGCCTGAACTAGTTGTACAGATCCCATATAACTAACCACAGCCACATAGATGTTTGGAAATGTATGGAGCACATGGAATGTTTCATGAATGGCGTAATGGTTACATCACTGGACTCCCACGTAGACAACCACAGTTCAAGTCCTAGACCCAGCAACTTGAACTCACACCGGTGCCTGTGCGTGCATACCCAGAATCCTGAGAGGAGAATGGAGGAGAAGAGATTGAGGTGTGGCCATCACCCTGGGGGCTAATTTTTCTCTTTCTGTCTCTCTGTCTCCCCTTGTCTCTCTAGTGAGCACATGAACCCTATAGCAAAACCTCTCTCTAAAATCTAGAGTTAAATGTGAAAGAAAGATACTAAATGATTTTAAGAGGAGTCACTCAGGAACCAGCAGGTGGCATGGTGGTTAAGGCACTGGACACTCCCACATGGTTGACCACAGTTCAAGTCCTGGACCTGGTGGCTTGCTTTCTTACTCTCCCCCCACCCCACCCCCTGTCTCTCTCTGGTCAAATTAAAATGAATGAATGATTAAATAAATAATCATTTTTTTAAAAAAGAGGAGTCGGGACCAGCAGTTGGCATAATGGCTATGTCACTGGACTCCCATGTAGTCGACTGTGGTTCGAGTCCCAAACTTGGTGGCTTAAACTCACACCAGGCGCATGTACATGCGTGCACAAGATTCTAAGAGGAGAATGGAGGAGAAGGGATTGTGGCATCACCATCCCCCCAGGGGGGTGATTTATTTCTTTCTGTCTCTCTGTTTCTCTCTGTCTTTCTGGTGAGCGCATGCGCCCTATAGCAAAAACATCTCAAAAAAAAAAAAAAAAAAAAAAAAAAAAGAAGTCACTCAATCTGATTTTTTATTAAAAAAAAGAAAAAAAATCCCTGTAGCTGCCATATGGATGTAATGAAGGCAGGAACCACTTAGAAGGCTTTTGTAAGAGTCTTGTTAGGAGATGATGGTGACTTCAACTAAAAAAGAGAAAAATGGATTAGCTGCAGGTCTTTTTTTTTTTTTACTTTAGGGATAATAAAAGGTGCTGATGGATTGGATCTGCAGTTTAAAGAATAAGATCAGAGTCCAGGATGGTTCTGAGGCTAGTTTGTACATGCTATTTCTTTCTATAGACGTCCGCTCCCAGTTGCCAACCTGGAAAAATTTTCTTTTTTCCAGAGCTAACTCATGTATCATTTTTTTCTGTAAGGGCTTCTTTATTCTCCTGACAGGTTGAATCTTTCCACTTCCTACACTCTCATACCACTCAGCTGTTCCTTTTCATGGCAGTTACTGAGTTGTGTAATTATCATTTATGTCTGTCTCTTCTACAAGCTTGTAAGCTAACATCTTACCTAAAATCTAAATAAATTACCAAATAAAATCATATTGAATAAATGCATAAACAAAATGAATATACAAAATGTAATATTGTCCAAATATTCCTTATTTGTCCAAACCATCTCTGTCTCTCTCTCTCTGTATGTATGTGTATGTGTACATATATACGTATTGAATTACACAGCATTTGAGCCTAAGAAGTTCTCTTCACTCTCTAAAATGTTATAATTTCTTGGCTGTACATATGTAATATTTGGCTTCCATAACTTTTTTTTTGAGCCGGGGGGGTGTTGGTTTTTTTTTTTTTTTTTTTTTTTTTAATTAACAGGATGAGAGGCAGCTGCAGGTACTGGCAGATTACAAAATGCATAATTACTAAAAGTAACTGGAGCATATTATAGTATAATTCAACAGGAAAAAAAAAAAAACATCTGGCACATGCTATGTTAATTTGTCATAAGAGAGTTTCGAAGAAAGCGCTGCTGCAGCTGGCAGATCCATCATTTCCCAGAGATGAATAGTACACCTTTTGTTTTTAACTCTCTTACTTGGTATAGAATGGAACCTTATGTGATTTAATCTTCAGTCATCACTGAAGGACTTCATGCGTTGAGAGAGTTTTCCTTTGTGCTATATCAACCGAAATCTACATGGCTCATCCTTATCTTAGACTGTGCCTCAATAATAACAGGATGATCTGAGCAATTACAGTAATTCGCTATAAAGCCTAAGGTACTCGCCCAGACTTAAACCTCTTATCCTATGCAATAAGGAACCACAATTCCCCTCGTGTGTTTAATGTAAGGTGTTTGTGGTGTTTTCAAAGACAAAGACATTGTAAGGGAAAGCCTGGCTTTTACCCTCATGACCATAATATTTCAGCTGGTGGGTGTGTCACTGACACCCAGAATTGAAGGCCAGGTAGAGCGCACGTTCACACTCTTTCAGTATGAGCTAGGACATGGATTTCTAAGATAGAAACAAACAAAAAAAGGGGCTAATTATCATTATTATTATAAAAGAAAATCTTCTAATGTTGAAATCATCCATATTTTTTGAAATAATGTGTATTTCCAACTCTACCGAACATTTCCATAGGTGCCTCAAAGTTAATATATTCAAACTTTAACCCATTATTTTACCCTACCAAGTGTTAATTTCATCTGATATTTCCCACTTCAGTAAATGGAAATGTTATCTTCCCGTTGACTCAAGCAGAACTCCGGGGTGGCCCTGAACTCCTCCTCACACCCTAAACGCAGTGCCATTAGATCTACCTTCTAAATAGCTCTTGAATCTCTTCATTTCTCTCCAATTGCTAAAGTTCGAGCCATCAACCCTGCTCACAGAGCTACTGTTGTAACTCACTAATTTGACTAGTTTTATTTCCTTATTATTTTACCTGCTATAATCAGCAAGATTTTCTGATGCTCAAATGTAATCATGTTACTTCTCAAACTACTTCAGACCCAGGATAGCAAGCGATGTGGTAAGATGCTGGACTTCCACGTGGGCAACTACAGTTCAAGCCTCAGAATCAGAGGCTTGAAAATGACACCAGGCACATATACATACATGCATTTCCAAAATCTAGAGAGGAGAATGGAGAAAGGATTGTGGTATGGCAGTCTCCTCTGGAGGCATGTGTGTGTGTGTGGAGGAGTGTGATTTCTCACTCCCTCTCTCTTTCTCTCTCTAGTGAGCACATGCACCCTATAGCAAAAACCTAAAAAATTAAAAAATTTAAAAAAACTTAAAGCCCAGCTGGGGTGATGTGCTCTAGGCTCCAGACACTGCTATTTGGCAGGCCAAGGCTACGTGGGAGGCCTGGATTCAATTCCTGGCCCACCTTGGGGAAAAAAAAAGAAAGTGAAGTGTGGTGTGGTGTGGTGTAGTCCCAGCTACTTGGGCAGCTGAGGCAGGAGGATCTCAAGTCATGGCTAGTGTATAATAGAAACATAACAAGACCCCGTTTAAAAATATACACTACCACACCAGAAAATAATAATAATAGTAGTAATTTTTAAATTGTTTTCTATTTAAAAAGTACTTCAGCATATCCCCAATATACTCAGGGTCTAAGTATTAATTTCCTGTCATGACATTCAGGATCCTTTGTGATCAGTCTTTCCCTGCATCTCCAATTTATTCCTCTCTCTCACCCCTACCTCCACCTCCTAGTAACAGTCTGTATCCCATTTATACTGAACCCCTTTCAGTTTTCAAAATTTATTATCCTTTTTTATTTCTTGGCCTTCACACATGGATTTGATTGTCTGTAACACTCCTGTTTTCCTTCCCCTGCCTTTGTCCATCTAACTTCTATTTATCTTTCATATATCAGCTTAAACGCCTACTTCCTCTGGAGAGACAGCTCTAATCCCCTAATCCTCCATATGCGTTCCCATAGCACCCGGACTTTTCATAGTATTTACTACCTATACTTTATGCCTGGTCACTTCCCAGTATTTCTAGTAGTTTGTAAGTTCCACTTGCCAGTTACTGGATCTTGTTCCTGCTAGTACCTAGCACAGTTTATGGCTTGTAACGGGCACTCTTCAGTAATTACTGAAAGGATGAATTTTGTAATTCCCCCAATCATCTTTTAAGATAAACACTTACAATTAAATATTGTAACAAAAAATTTACCTTTTCCTTGTAACTTTGAGTTAATTCTTTAAAGAACTATTAAACTTCCTGGGGCTGGCAGGTGGCCTGGTGGTTAAGACGCTGGACTCTCAAATGGCCAACTGCAGTTTGAGTCCCAGACCTGGTGGCTTGCTTTCTCATTTTTCTTCTCTCTCTTTCTATTTGCCTCTCCCTGGTAAATGCATGTGCACTATAGCAAACAAAATAATAATGATAATAAATAAAATTAAATAAATAATAATTTTTTAAAAAAAATTAAAATAAGGTTCCTATGAATAATCTTTATAAATAAGCTTTGGGGGGCCAGCAGGTGTCATGGTGGCTAAAGATGCTGGACTCCCATATGGCTGGCCACAATTCAAGTCTCGGATCTGGCAGCTTGCTTTCTCACTTTTTTTCTCTCTCTTTCTCTCTCTTGCTGTCTTTCTCTGGTCAAATTAAATAATAATAACAATAATAATAATAATAATAATAGTTAAATAAATAAGTAAAGCTTTGGAATACATTGGTTTTCCTAGCAGTTGGCCTCCCAAATTTATTATACTACCTGATGGCTACTTTGAAAATACAATCACTGAATTATCTCATTAGTTTTTGTAAGAAAGCAAGTAGTTAGGAAAAACTGGAAAAGCAAGATGTAAGCTATTAGAATGTTATTGAGTGAACTAGTCAGCCATTCTGTGGAATTCACTATTGGGTCATTGGAAGGGTCATGGCATATTTTTCTATGTTTTTCTATGCAAAAATGCGTCATGACTTTTCTGATAACCCAAAAAAATTTGCCTAAGCTGAAAACCACCTTTCTGTTTCCAGGTACTGTTCTAAGCCTTGTCTGTGTAGCTTCTTCTTTAGAGCTTTCATTCTAGTGGAGAGAGACAAATAGCAAGGAAGTAAACCAACAAATAACTAAATCATTCTAGATCATTTCAGTGTTATTAAGAAAATAAATGAGGTGATGAGGTAGGAATGACTGGGACAGGGGGAGGATCCAGACAAGCTGGACAGTTTCCCAAAAAAAGTAGTCTGGAAAAGGTGATATCTAAATAGGCCTGAAAAATGAGAAGACAAAGACTGGAAAATATTTCAGGCAGATGGAAGAATAGCAAGTACAAAGCTCCAGGGTTAGGAAGGAATCCACCTGCGTGATTAGGTGCAGCACGCGAGGAACCATGCAGTGAGATCGAGGAACTAGGCAAGGATCGGATCACAGGCAGGCTATTGTCAGTAAAATATGTAAGTACAAAGGTCCAAAGTGAGCAGCGAAAGTCACTGGAGGATTTTAAACATGTTTAGATCTTTTAAAAGACCATTTTGACTATTGTATGGAAAATAAACTGGGAGGAGGGACAAAAATGGAGTCAGAGGCCAGACATTAGAATATCATGGTATTCGGCAGGGCCAGCAGGTGGCATAGTGGCTAAGGTTGAGTCCCAGACCTGATGACTTGGCTTTCTTGCTTTTCCTCTCTCTTTCTCTCGTCAAATTTAAATAATAATAATAAATTTAATTAAATACTTTTTTTTTTAGAA
Source organism: Tupaia tana (assembly GCA_026018925.1). Classification (NCBI taxonomy): domain Eukaryota; kingdom Metazoa; phylum Chordata; class Mammalia; order Scandentia; family Tupaiidae; genus Tupaia; species Tupaia tana. Next base: position 25,356,362 of record JAKSZU010000021.1, read on the forward strand.
AAAAGAATATCATAGTATTCCAGACACTAGATGATCATGGCTTAGAAAGAGGGTGTTTTTAGTGGCAGTGGAGAGAAGGAACTAATCTATATTGGAGAGAAGGGGGCACTTTTGAAATATACTAGGGAAATAGAACAGGACTCACTGATAAATCAGATACAGGGGATGAGGAGAAGGGAGGAATCAAAGATGATACCTAACAAGATTGTACTTAGAGCCATAGAGTAGATACGGAAACTTAGAGAGAAAGTGGAGATAGAAGGGGAAAACCTGGAACCATGGCCAAATGAGAAATTATTTGAAACCCTGGCATGAATTTCCTTTTTTAAGAGTCAGGTGTTCTGAAGCCATGCTACAAAGTCAAGATCACAGTTTTTGCAGATACTAACCATTTTGTCATATACTAGCATTAAGTATCTATTTACTCCTCAGAAAAATCCTCATTTTGCCTTGTAATATTGATATGATATCACAGATAATGCTTTACTAACATCTCTTATAATTCTGACTTCAGAGGAGAAGAAACGCGATTTAGTTTAGAAAAATGTTCTGATGTAAGGACTAGGAATGACCCTATTTTTTTCATTCAGTCACTGTACTGCCTTAGGAATATTAATCACTTCTTTGAATCTCAGTCCTTTTTTTTTTTTTTGGAGAGGTTTTTCGCTATAGGGCGCGTGCGCTCGCCAGACAGACAGAGAGAGACATAGAGATAGAAAGCGAGAAATCACCCCCCAGGGAGGATGGTCACGCCGCAATCCCTTCTCCTCCATTCTCCTCTCGGGATCTTGGGCACGCATGCACACGCGCCCGGCGTGAGTTGTAAGCCACCGGGTCGGAGACGCGAACCGCGGTCGACTACGTGGGAGTCCAGTGACATAGCCATTACGCTAACTGCTGGTTCCCAATCTCAGACCATTTTCAACATAAGAATAGTAACTACTTTGTAGCCTTGAAGTAAAGATAAGGTTAGCAAAGGACTGATATCCACTTAATCATCTAATGCATTAACTAGTGAACTACATTCCCGTACAAAGCACGCCGATCAGTGCCTAAGGCATTCTTCATGTGCCTCTAACTGTTGCTCTGTAGGGCCATTTTCTCTGGCCCCACGAACAAATGTCAATAGGTAAGTTCCCACCATGTTGTGCCAGTTGTACTTGTTTTGGAAATACATATTTCAATCAAATACTGAATAAACCACTCATATTTGAGTCCAAAAGTAGAAATTTATTATTTCTTTTAAAACCAAGAGGAGGGCCAGTCCCATGGCCTAGGATTCAAGGGAGCCAGATCCCACATGGAACTATTCTATTCAAACTCTGGAGCTGGTGATTTTAAAACTACTCCAGGCACATGTGTGTGCATGTCCCAAATCCCAACCAGGTGGAGAATTGGAGAAGGGATTTGGCATAACCATGACCCATTAAGGGGTACTTCACTTTCCCTTTCTTTCTGTCTCTGGTGAGCCCATGAGCCCTCTTACAAAATTTTAAAAAAATAAAAAGTTGAAAATGTTGGAGTGTTAGTGGGTATTATTGAATTAGGTATGGACAAATCAACTTTAAAAATATAATTATTGGGAACCAGCAGTTGGCGTAATGGCTATGTCGCTGGACTCCCATGTAGTCGACTGCGGTTCGAGTACCAGACCTGATGGCTTAAACTCATACCAGGCATGTGTATGTGCATGCCCAGGATCCCAAGAGGAGAATGGAGGAGAAGGGATTGTGACGTGGCCATCCCCCCTGGGGGGTGATTTCTTAGTTTCTCTCTGTCTCTCTCTGTCTGGCGAGCGCACGTGCCCTATAGCCAAAACCTCTCAAAAAAAAAAAAAAAAAAAAATATATATATATATAATTATTGTACCACATTAATGAAACCAAAAGTAAAAATAATTGTAAAAGATACATTATGACTATAGTTTGAGTAAGGAAGACGCTAAACATTGGAATACTCCAGCAAACCCATCCTTTATTTGCAAAAAAAAAAAGAAAGAAAGAATGAATGAATACACACACACACACACACACACACACATACACACACACACAAATTGTATATATTCCAGGCAAAAAGCCCAGAAAAAATTTTTCCTTCCTTAGGCCTCACACCTCTGAGAAAATCTGACAAAATCTATAGGCCCTCTTCCCAGAAAAGGTAAAAACACACCATCTTGCATATGGTTTCAGGTTGCTTGTGAAATACCCAGTGCCTGTCTGAGTCTGCAGACTGGAGCCCTTGACTTTTGTTCTCACCTCTCACCTCCTGCCACCATGGGCTGGAGAAGTGCCAATTTTAAGCCTGGGAAAGTAAAAGTAAACTAGTCAGGACAGTGGGAATACTTCCTGTGGTACTGAATGATCCTGACAACCCACAAATGGCCTAATTTGATGACTTATCACTATTGATTATAGTGTTTTGTTTTGTAAAGCATTTAAAGTTCATGTTGTTTTGTTTTGTTCTGTTTTATTTTTTAATTTGCCAGAAAGTATGTGTGCTCATCAGAGAGAGAGAGAGAGCAAGAAGGCACCACCCCTCCCATGGGGCATGGTTACCCTACAAGCCCTTCTTCTCCACCTCTCCCTCCTTTTGGAATTTTGGATACCCATGCTTATGCACCCAGCATGTTTCCTAAGCCACTGGGCCCAAGACTCAAACCATATGATTGGTCATGTGGGATCCAGCCGCCTCAACCACCAGGCTGTGGGCTGGTCCTTAATGCTTTTGATAGAACATAAATTGCTTTGTTTGTAAATTGCTTAGTAAAATTTTACAAAATTACAAAGAAATTATTTTTTACATCTGAATTTATAACTTTATTTTATAGAGGGATCAGCAGTTGGCTTAATAGTTACATTGCTGGACTCCCATGTAGTCAACCACCATTCGAGTCCTAGACTCAGTGGCTTAAAACACACCAGGCGCATGTGCATGTGTGCCCAAAATCCCTAGAGAAGAATGGAAGAGAAGGGATTGCGGTGTGGTCATCACCCTCTGAGGTGATTTCTCACTTTCTCTCTCTGTGTCTCTCTGGTGAGTACTCACACCCCATAGCAAAAACCTCTCTTAAAAAAAATTTATTTTGTAGATATTATTTGGATTTTCTAAAACATAACATAGATTATATAAACGAACAAAAATGTTTGGAAACTGATCAGCTAAGTAATTCCCAGTGATTCTGTAAGGGATTCCTAATTCTTCTGTATGTACTTTTAAATTAATGGAAGATAAATTTACCTTGAATCTTATATAACATGCCAAAAATAATAGATATATTGTATATGGTTTAAGTACTTAGTGTAAAAAACTCTCTAAGAATTCTAGTGTTGGGGGTCCAGCAGGTGGCATGGTGGTTAAGGCACTGGACTCCCACATGTCTAACCACTGTTCGAGACCCTAATGCAGAGAGTTGGGAATGATGCTGGGTGTGTGTGTGTGTGTGTGTGTGCATGCCCAGAATTCCAAGAGGAGAATGGTGGAAAAGGGACTGTAGCATCGCTATTCCTCCTGGGGGCAGGGCGTGATTTCTCACTTTCTCTCCAGAGAGCACATGCACTGTATGGCAAAAACCTAAACCAAACCAAAAAAATAAATAAAAAATAAAAAACCCTAGTGTTTTATCTCTGTCTCTCTCTGGTGAGTGGATGTGCCCTCTGGGATTTTTTTTTTTTAAGAACCATAATGTCATACAGAAACGGGAAATGTACCTATCTCTGTGCCTTCTGGCAGGCTACACTTAAATCATCCCTGATAGGTCAGAATGTTTCTGTTTTTAAATTTTTTCAGAGCAGAGATTATATAGCTTTACTTGGCAAGTGTTTAACTGTAATACCACTGTGAAACTTTCAGGAAAGTCTTATTTAATGTTTATCCTAAATCAGTCATGATACAAGGAACTCTCAATTATGTTCTCTAATGAAAGGAAAATGTCTCCTAGATAATACAGAGTTGGATCATCCTCCTGGGCCTCTCCTTTATCCCTGCAATGAAATATTCTGACAGGATATAAGGATTGCAAAGCACTGACAGGCAGGCTCTAGGAAAGTCTCAGAGGATAGAGTTGGCAAAATCACTTTTCTCTTCACCCTTTAATACCTTCTAAAATTTCATGCAGAAGACATCCTTAAGATTGAAATAAAAATCGTAAATGAAATAGAACCTTTTTTTGGTTTTTTGAGAGGTTTTTGCTATAGGGCATGTGCACTCTCTAGAGAGACAGAGGCAGATAATGAGAAATCACCCCCCAGGGAGGATGGCCACACCACAGTCCCTTCCCTTCCATTCTCCTCTCAGGATCTTGGGCACGCATGCACACGCACCCAGCGTGAGGTTAAGCCACCGGGTCCGGGACTCGAACCACAATCGACTACATGAGAGTCCAGTGACTAGCCATTACGCCATCTGCTGGTCCCAATATATAACCTTTTTTTAGCCACTTCAAATTCTTTATATAAAATAGAACATAAATAAAAATAAATAAAAATAATCTATCTAAAATATCCTTTTATGTTTGATTCCTCAGTAAATGTTTGTTGAACAAATAAGGAATAAAATTTTCTCTTAAATTTTCTATAGAAATTTAATTATAAGTCAGCAAGTATTTATTGAATCTGTGTGTACAAAGAAAGCACTGTGATAAATACTGTGGAAACTAGAAACACTCCTCATTTTAAGGTTCCTTTCTACCTGAGGGAATATATGTGCGTGTATGTTTGTACATGCATGTTTACACTATATATATTTGTGTGTGTGTGTGTGTATATACACCAGTAATTAGCATTATAATGCAGGGCTAATAAAGATTTTATACATAAACTGTTTAATGTGGGAAGAGAACTGTCTGGATTAAAATGAACTGGAGGAGCTGGCAGGTGGCACGGTGGTTAAGGGTGCTGGACTCCCACATGGCTGACTGCAGTTTGAGTCTCGGACCTGGCAGCTTGGTTTTTCACTTTCTCTCTCTGTCCCTTTCTAGTCAAATTAAAAATAAATAAATAAAGTTAAATAAAATCATTCTTTAAAAAAATAAAAAATGAACTAGAAGGAGGCATAGAAAGAAATTAGGAAACGGTGGAGTCTTAAAGAATGGGCAAAATTTGAATGGGAAATCTAAAAAAGGGAAATAAAGAAAGTGACACAAACATGAACTGAAGGTGATATATACATGGTTTGTTTCAAAACAGCGAGAGTCCAACTGAAGTGCAAGGCTCCTAATGAAGACAAGGTTGGAAAGATAAATTATATAACATTTGGGGAAACTGGGGCTATTTTGTCCAAAACAGAGACCCAGATTATTGCTTAAGGAAGCAAATACTAAAGTGGTGTTCTAGAAACACTTATGCTAGTGATATGTGGTTAGAGGGGGAAAGCCACTGTGTTATTTGAGTACTTCTGTATACACTGTGCTGAGTGCTTTACATATATTTTTCTTTTTTTTTCTTTTTTTTTTTTTTTTTTTAAGAGTGAGATTTTTGCTCGCTCATGGACTCGACGGAGAGACAGAAAGTGAGAAATCACCCCACCCCCGCCCCCAGGGGTGATGACCACACCACAATCCCTTCTCCGCCATTCTCCTCTCGCTATCTTGGGCACACACACACCTGCAGCCAGTATGAGTTTGAAGCCACTGAGTCCAGGACCCAGATGGCGGTTGGCCATGTGGGAGGCCAGCAACATAATCATTTTGCCATCTGCTGGTCCCAACATATATTTTTCTACTTATAAGAACATATCATCTGCAGTCAAGGGTGGTTAGACTTCCTCTTATTTCTTCACATTCCCCAATTACTGTGGGTAGGATTCCCAGTACTACATATGTTGAATAAGAGTGATGAAGGCGGACTTCATTGTTGTTTTAGATCTTAGAGGGAATGCTTTCGGGTTTTTCTTATTCAATGTGATGTTAATTATAGGTTGTCATGTATTTATTTTTGTGTTGTGATGTGTTCCTTCTAAATCTAACTCATTAAGAATTTTAGTCATGAAAAAAGGTTGAATTTAACCACATGATTTGTCTCATCTATTGAGATGATCATATGACTTTTGCTCATTTTTTAAAATGTGATATGTTCCATTTATTTATTGCCATATATTGAAACATACTTGCATCCCTGGTATAAATCCCATTAGCCAAGGTATACGACATTGTCTTAAACATTTATTCATTTTATCTATTTATTCGTTGTGATTTTCAAGATGTTGGGTCCAGGACTAGAACCACAGTTTGTCTCATGGAAATCAGCAACTTAACTACCACACCATCTGCTGGCCAGTGCACAATATGTTTAACGTGCTATTTAATTCGGTTTGGCAGTATTTTGTAAAGATTTTTCATCTATATTCATCAGGCATATTGGGATATATTGATAGTTTTTTTGTTGTTGTTGTTATGTCCTTGTCGGTTTTGATATCAGGGCAGTTCTGGCTTGATAAAATTACTTTAGAATATCTCCCTCTCAATTTTTGGAATTGTTTGAAGATTGGAGTTAGTAGGGGCCGGCAGGTGGAGTGGTGGTTAAGGGCATTGGACTCCCAAGTTGCTGACTGCGGTTAGAGTCCTGGACCTCATGGCTGGCTTTCTCACTCTCTCTCTCTCTCTCTCTCTCTCTCTCTCTGTCCCTCTCTGGTCAAATTAAAAATAAATAAATAAACAAACAAACAGACAATTATATAAAAAGGTTAAAAAAAATTCTTTTTTTTTTGTAGACATGTTTGCAAAAGGGTGCGTGTGCTCACCAAAAAGGCAGAGAGAGGCAGAGAGACAGAAAGCGAGAAATCACCCCCTAGGGGGGATGGCCATGCTGCAATAACCTCTCCTCCATTCTCTCCTTGGGATCTTGGGCACGCACGCACACATGCCTAGTGTGGGTTTAAGTCACTGGGTCCAGGATACAAACTGTGGTCAACTACATGAGAGTCTAGCGACATAGCCATTATGCTATCTGCTGGTCCAAAAAACATAATTCTTTAAAAAAAACAAAACAAAAAAAAAAAAAAAAATTGGAGTTAGGTTTTTTCTTTTTTTTAAAAGAATTATTCAACTTTATTATTATTATTATTATTATTATTATTATTATTTTCCAGTTTGATCAGAGAGAGACAGAGAGAGGGAAAGTGAAAGGGTAAGCCACCAGGTCCGGGACTCAAACTGCTGTCGCCCATGTGGGAGTCCAGCCCGTTAACCACATGCCACTTGCTGGCCCAGAGTTAGTTGTTTTCTAAAAGTTTATTAAAATTCAGTAGTTAAGCCATTCATTCTTGCACTTTTCTTTGTTAGAAGACTTTTATTATTATGTCAGTTTCATTGCTCATTACTGGTCTGTTCAAATTTTCTGTTTCTTTGAGGTTCAATCATGATAGTTTGTATGCATCCAGGAATTTATCAAATTTATTAATACATATTCCAATTTGTAGGTATGCAGTTGTACATTATAGTCCCTAATGAGCCTTTGTATGTCTGTGGTATCAGATATAATGTCATCTTTTTGTTTCTGATTTTATTTATCTGTTCTTTCTCTTTTTTCATTTTTTGTTAAGAATTATTCACTTAATTTTATTTATTATTATTATTTAAGTTGACCAGAGAGAGAAAGCTTCCAAGTCTGGGACTCAAACCATAGTCAACCATGTGGGAGTCTAGCACCTTAATCACCATGCCACCGACAACCTTCTTCTTTTTTTAACATTTATTCATTCATTCATTCATTGTGATTTTCTTTGTTTTTTCAAAAAATTATTTTGTTTAACTTTATTTATCTATTGTAATTTGATCAGAGAGAGAGTGAAAGAGAGAGAGAGGGAAAGCCAGAAAACAAGCCACACCAGGTCCAGGATTCGAATCATAGCCGTGTGGGAGTCCAGCACCATTAACCACCATGCCACCTATCAGTCCCTTCTTTGTTGTGATTTTCACACCACCAGGTCCAGGATTCAAATTGCAATCAGCCATGTGGGATAGTGCCTTAACCACCACACCACTTGCTGGCCCCTTTTCTGTCTTTTTCTTAGTATAATTAAGGTTTGTTGATTTTGTTTTTCTTTTCAAATAACTACCTCTTTGTTTCATCGATCTTTTATATTTTTTAAATCTCAGTTTTTTTAATTTCTCCTCTGATTTTTATTATTTCTTTCCTTTTACTAGTTTTGGGTTTGGTTATTCTTGTTTTTCTAATTCCTCCAGTTGTGTCATTAGGTTATTTGAAATCTTTTGATTTCTTTAATGTAGGTACTTATTGCTGTAAAGTTTTCTCTGAGTACTACTTTTGCTATAAATTCCATAGGTTTGGGGTATTATCTTTTTATTTACTTTATGTCTTTTCAAAAAAAAATTTGCTGGAGGGGCCAACAGGTATTGTGGTGATTAAGGCATTGGACTCTCACATGGCTGACTGTGGCTAGAGTCCCAGACCTGGTGACTTGAAAATCACACTGGGCACCTGTATGTGTGTGCCCAAAATCCCAGGAGGAGAATGGAGGAGAAGGGATTGCGGTGTGGCCATCCCCCCGGGGGGTGATTTCTCGCTTTCTGTCTCTCTGTCTCTCTCTGTCTTTCTGGTGAGTGCACGCGCCCTCTCCCAAAGAAAAGGAAAAAAAAAAAAAAAAAAAGAAAGTGATGTGTTAAAAGTAGTTTATCATTCCTTTTAGACCTAATAATAATTGTTGTACATAATTAGGTGGTCCAATATTGGGTTTATGTATACTTACTATTATATCCTCCTGTTGATCTAATCCCTTTAACATTACAAAATTATGGAATTATGTAATGTTAAAGTTTTCAACCTAAAGTTTATTTTACCTGATATAAATATAGCACTCATGGTCACTTTTGGTTTTCATTTGCATGGCATATTTTTATCCATCATTTCGTTTTCAGTTTATATATGTTCATACTGGTGAGATGAGTAGGCAGCATGTAGTTGGGTCTTGTTTTTAAAATCCATCCAGCCAATCTGTATCTTTTAATTGGGGAATTAAATCCGTTTATGTTCAAAGTTATTATAATAAGTTAAGAGCCTACCCTATCATTTTATCAATTTCTATTTTTTGTCTCATCCCCCTTATTGTTTATCTTATTGATAGTTTTATATATTGATAAAGTTTAGTGACTTTTTTCTTTCTCATTTATGTCTGCTTTAACCAGTGAACTTTATGTTTTTACATGTTGTTATGATGATAGAGTCTTTTCATTTCTACATGTAGTACTACCTTAAGCATTTCTTGTAAGGTTGATCTAGTAGTGAATTCGGTTAGTTTGTTTGTCTGAGAAAGTCTTTATTTCTCCATCATTCCTAAAGAATAAGTTGTGGGGTATAGTATTCTTGACTGGCAGGGTTTTTTTCTTTGAGCATTCTGAATATATCATCCCATTTTCTCCTAGTCTGTAAGGTTTCTACTGAGAAATCTGCTGTTAATCTAATGGGAATTCTCTTATTCAATACATGTGATGTGATATATGTCTCTTATTGTTTTCAGAATTTTGTCTTTACTTTTAATAGCTTGACTATGATATGCCTTAGAAAAGGTTTTTTTGTGTTGAGTTTATTTGGGGACCTTTAGTCATCCTGGATTGAATGTCCATATCTTTACCAGGATTTTGGAAGTTTTCTACTATTATTTTATTAAATAGGTTTTCTGTGCCTTTTCTTGTCTCTTGTTCTTCTGGGACTCTGATAATATGAATATTGGTTAATTTAATAGTGTCCCTTAAGTGTTGTAGGCTTTCTTCATTCTTTTTGCTTTATTATATATTTGTATTATTTAAAGTGACTCATCTTCAAGTTCACAAAATCTTTTTTTAATAAGATTTTTTGCCATAGAGTATATGCACTCAGGAGAGAGAGAGAGAGAGAGAGAGAGAAAGTGAGAAATCACTGCCGCAATTCCTTCTCCTCCATTCTCTTCTTAGGATTTTGGGCACATATCTACATGCACTCCTCTGATTTTCAAGCCCCCAGGTCTGGAACTTGAACTATGGTCAGCCATGTAGGAGTCCAGCACCTTAACCACCATGCCACTTGCTGGCCCCATAAATTCTTTATTCTCCTTGTTGAAGCTTTCAGTTTTTTTTTTTGTTTTGTTTTGTTTTTTTATTCATGAATTCTTCAGCTCCAAGATTTCTGTTTGTTTCTTTTTTGTGATATCTATCTCTTTGTTGAATTTCTTATTCAGATCATGAATTATTTTCTTCCTTTCATTAAATTGTCTATCTGTATTCTCTTGTATCTCACTGAGCTACCTTAAGATCATTATTTCAGATTACCTTTCAGGTATCTTATAGATTTTCTTTGCTTTGGGATCTGTTACTGGAGAATAATTATGTTCTCTGAAGGTGTCATATTACCTTGCTTTTTCATGTTTCTTGTGATCCTATTTCTAAATTTGTGCATCTGGTAAAACAATTGCCACTGCTAGTTTTATAATGTGGCTTTCATAATGAAAGACTCTCTCTTAGACATGGGTCTTAGGATGTCAGTTGGGTGGAGTGTGTTTACTTTGGTTCTGTGTGGATGTAGTAGTGTAATGTCCATGCAGTTTCTTCAGCAGTAGTCACTGTCAGCAATGTCTATGAGTACCTGAGTGGTCTAGGCTACAGGAGTTTGTGGGACTGGTCTGCCAACTGGGACTTGGCTCTTTTAAAAGCAGGGCAAATTCACAGGTGGACAATGTCTCTCCAACTCAGGGCTAAGGGAGGGTTGCCAGACTGTTTCAGCATGCCACAGGTAGATAGGGCAACTCCTGGCACTGACACACAGTTGGCCATGAAGCAGCAGCCTGTTTTGGCAGGCTGCGGATGGGCAGAACCAGAAGATGGTGCTACACAGCAGCAGTCCAGGTGGGGAAGGACAGAACATGGACTGCACTCTCTGTGGCAATGTGGTAGTGTGGACTCCAGGGGCTCCCCAAATAGGACTCGGGGCTATGAGGACTTGAGGCATCCATGGCATCAATAGGAGATCTTGGGGACCTCCTACTCACCCTTTCCTGGCACAAGAAATTCTTTTGTTTCTTAGGTGTTCCCATTTGGGGTGGGGTGGGGGTGTTTTTGTCCTTCTTTCTATGTCCATCCTGTGTCATGAGGCACCACAGCATCTCTACCATAACCCTGCTATACACCAGTATTTCCTCAAATACCCTGAGTGAATAGTACCTGTTTATTTTTTTTAAGGTGTTTGACATAGGGCACACATGAACACTGGAGAAAGACAGAGAGACAGTGAGAGAGAAAACAGCAGATCATCCCGGGGGATGGCCATACCAAAATCCCTTCTCCATTCTCCTTGGAGATTTTGGACATGTACACACATATGCCTGGCTGAGTTTCAAGCTACTAGGTCTGTGATTTGAACCATAGTCTGCCATGTTGGAGTGCAATGCCTTAACCTACTGGCCCCCTACTTTTTTATAATTTAATTTTGGTTCTTTTTAGTGGGAAGAAAGAGTGTTGGGCTCCTCTACACAGCCATCTTGCCAAAATTCTGATTAGGTTATTTCTTTTGTTTTTAAAGAATTGTTTTATTTAACATTACTTATTTATTTATTTATTTATTTATTTATTTTAATTTGACCAGAGAGGGACAGAGAGAGAGTGAGCAAGGGAAAGTGAGAAAGCAAGCTGCCAGGTCCAGGACTCGAACCAGTTGGCCATGTGGGAGTCCAGTGCCCTTAACCACCATGCCACCTGCTGGCCACTGATTTAAGTATTTTCAAGATCACATTGTATCCACTCTTTTTTAAAAAAATAATTATTTATTTAATTTTATTTCTTCATTCATTCATTTATTTTAATTTGACCAGAGAGAGATACAGCGAAAGAGAGAAAGTGAGAAAACATGCCACCAGGTCTGGGACTCAAACTGTGGTTGGCCATGTGGGAGTGTCCAACATCTTAACCACCACCTGCTGATCCCCCATTGTATCGACTCTTAACCTAGGATGTTGAAGTAATCTCTAGCCAAAGGCAATATAATGCTCATGTCAAAAAGAAAAAAAGATGACAGTTCTCTACATAAGATCATTTTAGTTAATGATGCATAAAGGATTTAAATGAACAAAATTTAGCTTATACAGGACCAAAATACAAATACCAATTATGAATATACTGTACTGAAATTATGTTAAAGTGATTGTTACCTTAAAATTCCAAAAGTCGGACACACCTAAGAAGTGCTATAGATGAATCATAAAAATGTATGTAATTAAGAAGAGTAGCTTGAGGCTGGCAGGTGGTGTGGTTAAAGGCACTGGATTCCTACATGGCTGACCACGGTTCAAGTCCTGGACCTGGTGGCTTTCTTTCTCCCTTTCCCTTTCTTTTTCTCTGTCTCACTCTGATCAAATAAAAAAAATAGTAACAAATGAAATTAAATAAATAAATATTTCTTTTAAAAATAGAAGGGTAGCTTATGAGATTTTGTAATAACAAATACAGCATCTGTTTAATATGATTATACTTTCATTTTAATGCATAATAGTATCTCAGGTAATATAGAGACACTTTTGCACTTTTAAAATATGTGTTTTCATTTTGGGACCAGCAGTTAGCGTAATGGCTATGTCATTGGACTTCCATGTAGTCAACCGCAGTTCGAGTCCCAGACCCAGTGGCTTAAGCTCATGCCGGCGTGTGTGCATGCGTGCCCAAGATCCCAAGAGAATAATGGAAAAGGGATTATGGTGTGGCCATCCCCCACTGGGGGGGTGATTTCTCACTTTTTGTCTCTCTGTCTCTCTCTCTGTCTTTCTGGCAAGCACACCTCCCCTATAGCAAAAACCTCTCAAAAAAAAAAAATATATATATATATATGTGTGTTTTCATTTTGTGTTTTTATTGTGGTAAAATACACTTGACAGAACTTTACCATTTTCAAGCCAGCCCATGGCACAATGGTTAAGGTTTAAGTGGTTAAACCCACATGACCAACTACGCATTTTAAGTCTTAGACCTAGTGGCTTGAAAAGTATGCCGAACACACACACACCCTCTGGGGGGAAAAAAATTTATATTTGAAATAAATTATGATGTTTAACATTATAATAAAACTTTTAGTTGTGATAAATATACATAAAACAAAATTTATTGATATCATCTTAACTATTTTTAAGTATGTACTGCAATAGTATTAAGTACGTATATATTTTACAACAACCTTGAGGATATATGTGCATTTTATTAAAAAAAAAAAACGTGTCTTTCACAATGTGATCTATTAATAAGTGAGTTTGGGAGATCAGCAGGTGCGGGTGGTTAAGGTGCTAGACACTCTCACATAGCCAACTATGGTTTGAGTTCCGGACCTGGTGGCTTGCTTTCTCACTTTCTCTCTCTCTCTCTCTCTCTCTCTCTGGTCAAATTGAAATAAATGCATGACTAAATAAAATTAAATAATTCTTTAAAAAAATAAAAATGACCATCGCCGCCAGCTAGAAGAGGAGAGGCAGTATCATGGCCAGGTCTTCCAAAGATAACAATTCCGTTCTCCAACACCCACTGCCGAATTCCCCAAGAATATGGGAATCTTCTCGAAGGGCTGACTCACGAGATTCTGAGGGAGCAACCCCTAGGTTTTCCAGCAGCCTATTTAGAGAACCTTCTGGAGAAGAGAGAGAAAATCAGCTTTGATCCAGCAGAATAGGGGACAAAGATAGATGAAGATAGATGACCGCTTCTATAACAACCATACGTTCAAGGAGCAAGAACCACCTGAGAAATGTGAGTCTGAACAAGGAAAGTCTCAGACGTCTGTGAAAGAGGAAGAGATATAGTCACCATCCTAGAGTCTCCTGAGAAAGAGAAGGGGAAGGAGTATGCTGCTCTCAAAATCCAAGCAGCCTTCCAGGGATACTTGGCCAGAGAGGAGTGAAAAAGATGAAATCAGATCATCACGAGGATGAGGAAGACAAGTGATGACCCTGGCTTTGACCTCCAGAAAACGGAGGAAATCATCTAGACCCATCAATGTGATGTCCATTTTTTTTCTTGGTAAGGGAGATTTGATGTTGTAAAAATCATTCGTGAGCGTCTGTTTAATAAACATGCCATTGAGACAGGCCAAAAAAGTAAATACATACGTAAATAATAAAAATAAAAACGTGTTTTATAAGTGAATTTGTGCCACTCACAGGGCCTCACTTCCAAGATGACGAAGTAAAGAAGGAACAACAGCCATGCCACGTGCAGCCTACTTGGTACACGAACTGTGCCCTATGTGTGCCCAAAGACAGGGCTACTGAGTAAAGGCCCAGGCAAGTGCCTTCAGTGCCTATGTGCTCCCCAAGCTGTGTGTGAAGCTGCATTACAGTGTGACTTGTGCCATTTGTAGCAAGGTAGGTAGGAATTGATCTCGTGAGGCTCAAATGGACAGAATGCCCCCACCTCGATTTAGACCTGCGGATGCTGCCCCTCGCCCTCCACCAAAGGCCATGTAAGGAGCTGAGGCTTTAAGGATGAAGAACTGTCCTTTTGGAAAAAATAAAATGCAAATTATAAAAATAAATAAATAAAAACAAGTTTATTTTGTATATTGAGATATTTTTGTTCAAAACATGAGCATGTGGCTCACTAATAAATAATTCTCTTCTACATTTTAAACAATTATATTAATGGACTTTTTCTTTTTTTCCTTTTCTCTCTCACTTGATGAATAGGAGTGAGCTGAGTCGACAGAAACTTCATACCCAAGAGCTGCTTTCTCAGCTGGAAATGGCAAATGAAAAGGTAGTTGAGGTAAGATAACGACTCCCCTGGGAAGTACTTTGTACTGCAGCTTGATACACATGTTATAGAATTTTACCTGAGCCAAATCCAAATTAATTCTCTACTTGGAAATAACCATACAGAAATCATCCATAACCCTGAAAGTGCACACATAATACAATGTGAAGAAAAGCTTTGAAAATCAGTGATTCATCATATGCAAATGATAAAAGGCAGAGGCCTTATTTCAGTTTTACCAGGGGGACTTGTACAACATCTCAGAGAATCTGCTAGAATCTTCTTTATTACTATTTATTTCTAATAAATTTCTATTCACATTTTAGCTCATTCCTTTTATTTTGTTTTAATTCATCACAAAAGACACATAGAAAATGCTTAGTGGAATATATGAAAATATGTTTAGATTAATGTCTTAGAAGTAAATTTAGCTAGAGTTCCTTATTTATTTATTTATTTTATTTTTTTGAGGTTTTAATAAAGTAAGCAATTGGCTCAGCCACAGTGGCGCCCTCTGCTAAGATGCTGCTGCTTGGAGAGCCAGGTTCAGTTCATGGCCCAACATCAAACAGGCTGTATGCAGTAACATGTGCCTGTAATCCTGGCTGACTGGAAGGCAGGGACAGGAGAATCACACCATGCGGAGACCCTGTCAGAATCAGTCAGTCAACCACTCTCTCTCTTTCTTTCTCTCATAAACAGGTAAATAAATAAACAACAAACTTTAGAAAAACCAGACCAGGCAACAAATATTCTGTTTTATTTTTAAAAGTAAACAATTTCTGGATTATGATTGGGGCTTTCTAGAATTCTAGTCCTTCATTTGACATTTTAACTTCAAATGTGTTTGTTGGAATTCCATTAATAGGGCAGATAGTCCACTATCTCTCTGTGGCCTGTCACAGAAACCATAGTGAAATTATTCAATATCATGGAATTATAAATGGATATGAGCCATTTAGAAAACAATTTAAAAATAGCCATTAAAATACTCTTGTATTGGGACCAGCAGTTAGTGTAATGGCTATGTCACTGGACTCGACCGCGGTTCAAGTCCCAGATCTAGTGGCTTAAACTCACGCTGGGTGCGTGTGCGTGCATGCCCAAGATCCCAAGAGAATGGAGGAGAAGGGATTGTGGCGTGGCCATCACCCCTGGGGGGTGATTTCTCAATTTCTGTCTCTCTGTCTCTCTCTCTCTGTCTTTCTGGCGAGCATACGCACTCTATAGCAAAAACCTCTCCAAAAAAATATATATATATATTCTTGTATTATAGTTCACACTTCCACAAATCTTTTCTAAGAAAGTAATTTAAAAAATAGAGGGGCTGGGACCAGCAGTTAGCGTAATGGCTATGTCGCTAGACTCCCACGTAGTCGATCGCGGTTCGTGTCCCAGACCTGGTGGCTTAAAACTCATGCCGGGCACATGTGCGTGCGTGCCCAAGATCCCAAGAGGAGAATGGAGAAGGGATTGCGGCATGGCCATCCCCCTGGGGGGTGATTTCTCGCTTTCTGTCTCTCTATCTCTCTCTGTCTGTCTGGCAAACGCACGCGCCCTATAGCAAAAACCTCTCCAAAAAAAGAAGGAAAAAAAAATAATAATAGAGGGGCTGGCAGGTAGCACGATGGTTAAGGCACTGGACTCTCACAAGACCGACTGTGATTTGAGTCCCAGACCTGTAGGCTTGCTTTCTCACTTTACCTTTCTCTCTCTGACCGAATTAAAAAAATAATAATAATAAATAAAGAGACCACAGTTCAAGTTGCAGACCTGACAGGTTGCTTTCTCACTTTCTTTCTGTCTCTCTCTGGTCAAATTTTTTAAATGATAATAATAAATAATATTAAATAAGTAATTCTTTAAAAGATAATACTAATGGGACCAGCAGATGGCATGGTGGTTGAGGTGCTGGACTCCCACATGACTGACCATGGTTCAAGTCCTGGACCTAGCGGCTTGCTTTCTCACTCTCCCTCACCTCTATGTATATCTTTCTCTGTTCAAATTAAAATAAATTAATAAATAAATTAAATAAATAATTCCCTTTAGAAAAATAATAAATTCAATTAAATGAATAAATCTTTTTTAAATTGTGAAAAAAAATTTAAAGAATTATTTTATTTAACTTTATTTTTAATTTGACCAGAGAGGGACAGAGAGAGAGAGAGAAAGTGAGAAAGCAAGCTGCCAGGTCCAGAACCACAGTCAGCGATGTGGGAGTTTAGCACCCTTAACCACCACACCACCTGCTGGCCCCTAAAATTGTGAAAAATTTAAAGGAAGGCAGTCAACACAGTAATGTTAATATTATTGGAAGATCAAAAGCAACAAAATGATCACTTGAAAAGGACTGTTTTCATATATTATGATATACCCAATCTGAACTATTCCTTTTTTTTTTTTGGAGAGGTTTTCGCTAAAGGGCACGTGCGCTCGCCAGACAGACAGAGAGAGACATAGAGACAGAAAGCGAGAAATCACCACCCAGGGGGGATGGCCATGCCGCAATCCCTTCTCCTCCATTCTCCTCTCAGGATCTTGGGCACGCATGCGCACCCGGCATGAGTTTTAAGCCACCGGGTCTGGGACGCGAACCGCAGTCGACTACGTGGGAGTCCAGCGACATAGCCATTCCGCTAACTGCTGGTTCCCCTGAAGTGTTCCTTAATCACAGTAGCAGTATAGAAAAATGTACATCCTTCGTAGTCTGATTATGAATATGAAAACAATTGTTACAAAAGGATTCCCCCCCAATATATGATGTGCCTCTTAAATTCTAAGATGACATATTTAAACATCATAAATTGGAATAACCAATATGGCTCTCTTCATAAAATTTAATTTTGCTTTTGTGCATAATAACAAACAATATCATTTTAACAGGATACTGTTATTTCAGTATTTATATTATAAGACATGACATTCACTCTTATCACTTATACGTTAGGACATGGGAACTACCTATAATAGTTCCTCATAAAAAGGGTTTTTCTAGCTATTCCTTACTGTGTTTATGTTAATTATTCTCTATTTCAGACAAGTAACATTAAAAGCTGCATAACAATTTCAGTTGTACAAAAATACTTTTTCTCAGGAGCATGTTATAACCAAGTAAATGTAGAGAGAATGAACACTTTTCTTAATTCATTGAGTATTTGAATTCTTCTGCACTACAGGATGCTGTGACATGTTCGTATTCGTGATGTCTGTATAGTCCCTGCCGTGATAAAGCATTCCAAACTAGGTGACTTAGACAACTGGAAACCATTGTCTCACAGTTCTGGAGGCTAGAGTGTAAAACTGAGAGTTAGCAGTGTGGGTTCTGGGTGGCGAGGGGGAATCGGTTCCGTGCTGTCTCAAAGTTTCTGGTAACTTCAGGTGTTCCTTAACTTGTGGATTGTGTTCTCTGTTTCTGAATATCGTCCCCCCCCCCCCCACTTTTTTTAAGGAAAAAAAGAAAGAAAGAAAAGAAAAAAAAGTTTGAATATTGTTCCTAAATTGTCCGTTTAGATATCCTCTTACAAATTGGCCCTTTAAGCCTCTTGCTCATTTTTTTTAAGGTTTTTGCCATAGGAGTGTGTGCACTTGCTGGAGAGGAGAGAGCTAGAGAGAAACAGAGGAAAATGAGAACTCACCCTCCCTCCCAGGGGGATTGCCACACCACAGTCTCTTCTCTTTCATTCTCCTCCGGGGATTTTGGGCATGCACTCATATTCACCTGGCATGATTTTCAAGTCACCAGGTCCAGGATTTGAACCACGGTTAGCCATGGGAGTCCAGTACCTTGATCACCATCCCATCTGCTGGCCCCTCTTGTTCGTTTTTAATTTTAAATTTTTGTCAATTTTTTTTTAATTCATGGAGAGTGTGTGTGGGCCCCTCCACAGGGCCTCATCACATTGTGTTCCCTTTCCTCCAGTCTTCCAGCCTGTGGGATCCTGGGCACTTGTATGCATGCCTGGTGTGTTTTGGGCTGATCAGGCCAGGGATTCAGATTGCCACGTGAGATCTGGCATTTCTTGAGCAGTATATTACTGCTGAGCTGGAACTGGTCCCCCACTGTCTTCCCTCTGTACACTTTTGTCTTTGTGTCTAAATTTGCCTTCTTTCTGAAGATGTTAGTCATAAGGATTATGGCCCATCTTGATGACCTCATATTGACTTGATCTTGCAAAGACTATTTCCAAATAAGGTCATATTCACAGGCTTTAGGGGTTGGGAATTCAGTGTCTTCTAGGAGGCGCAATTCAACCCATGACAATGCCTAATAACTCTCTTGACCCTCTTAGCCTCTCAAGTATGCAGATATCTTGGGGAACATCAAGAAACAGAATGCAAGGCTGCAGGTGGCATGGAATTGGACTCCAATTGGCCAACTGCAGTTTGAGTCCCAGACCTGGCAACTTGCTCTCTCACTTTCCCTCCCTCTCTCTGTAGTCAAATTTAAAAACAATAATAATGATAAATAAATAAGTTTTAAAATATATTTATTTTTATAGAATTATTTGTTTAATTTTATTTATTATTATTTTTTAAATTTGCCATAGGGCACATGCACTCACTAGAGAGAGACAGAGAGGGAGAGAGAGGAAAGTGAGAAAGCAATTGACCAGGTCCAGGACTCGAACCATGGTTGACCATTTGGGAGTTTAGGTCTTTAACCACCATGCCACCTGCTGGCCCCAAATAGAATAAATAATTTTTTAAAAAGGAACAGAATTTGGGACCAGCAGTTGGCATAATGGCTATGTTGCTGGACTCCCATGTAGTTGACTGCAGTTCGAGTCCCGGACCCAGTGGCTTAAACTCACAGCAGGCGCATGTGCCTGCATGACCAAGATCCAGAGAGGAAAATGGAAGAGAAGGGATTGCAGCTTGACATCCCCCCCGGGGGGTGATTTCTTGCTTTCTGTCTCTCTTTCTGGTGAGCGCACGCACCCTATAGCAAAAACCTCTCCAAAAAAAAAAAAAAGGAACAGAATTTATCTGAACCCTACTAAAGCTCAGGTTGTAAGGTCTAGCAGGTCCATGTTTTTACAAACTTTCCAGGTGGTTCTGAAGTAGTGACCTAGCATCTCATAGTTAACAGATCAGAAATTGAGTCCTATTCTTCTGACTCTTTGCTTTGGATTTTTAAATTCACTTTCTTTGCTGGCATGCAGGGAAAAGAGAATTTACTAAGAATGTAAAATGAACTTTGTACTTTGAAGCTCACAACTAGAAAAATGTAAATTTGAAGATATTTTCTTTGTAGTCTGTAAGTGGTAATTGTGTCCAGATTCACCATTGATTAGTCCAAAAACATCTCCATGTCACATACAGATTTCTAACTTGTGTGTTTTCTATTTCCTTTCCATAGAATGAAAAATTAATTCTAGAGCATCAAGAAAAAGCCAACAGACTTCAAAGACGACTAAGTCAGGCAGAAGAGAGGGCTGCATCGGCTTCCCAGCAGGTAGGGAGCATCCTCATTATCCCGAGATAATGCAGTCTGAATAGATCAAAGACACAAAAGGTTCCTCAGAAGTTCTCAGAGGACTAGTCATTTTACTTTCACTTGATTAACCTATTTAAAATTACTCCCTTCAATATCTGAGGTTGGAAAAGTAAACTTGAAAAACAGAAATAAACATCAGTATCCCCCACTTGACCGCCACATCTAGGACTGTCCAATATGCTAGCCACTAGCAGAGCCAGCTGTTTACATTTAAATTCATTAACATGACATAAAATTAAAAATTGACACAATCAGTCCCAGTAGCCAGATTTCAAGTGCTCAGCTGCCATATGTGGCTATGGCTAGCATATCGGACAGTGTGCATTCAGAACATTCCTGTCATCACAGGAAGTTTTCTTAGACAACACTGGTCTAGAATTACGTCCTGCCTAAAAATAGGCCGATTTTCACTGGTAGTTTCAAAAATAGATAACATTACTTTGAATGTAATATTTCAAACTGCACTGCCTTTGTTTTTATTTTAGTTTGAAAGTGGAAAAAAATTGCTTAGTTTGCAGGTTAATTTCATTAGATGCAAATTTGTATATGACCAAATGAATATAAAATGCAATATAAAAGTTGTCCAATGCAAAAGAGAGTAGAAAAGGCAGAGACATCACTTAAATACTAAGGGGTAATTTCTCATAGTTCCTATATATCATATAAATAAAATAAACCATTTGTTCTTTTTTTTTTTTTTTTTTTTTTTTCCCCCCCAGAGAGATTTTTGCTATAGGGCACATGTGCTCACAGGAGACAGAGGAAGAAAGTGAGAATTCACCCCTCGGGTGGATGGCCATACCACAATCCCTTCTCCTCCATTCTTTTCTCAGGATCTTGAGTATGCATGCATGCACACATGCCCAGCATGAGTTTCAAGCTGCCGGGTCCGGGACTCATACCACAGTCAACTATGTCCAGCGATGTAACCATTATGTCATCTGCTGGTCCCAAACCATTTGTTCTAAAGTAAGAGCAATAGTCCCTCCTGTAAGGAGCAAAATGAGACCAGTTCAGTGATTATAAAGTTAGGCTAGAAACAAACAGTTAAAATGGATAGATAGGGACCAGCAGATGGTGTAATTGTTTTATCACTGGACTCCCATATAATCGACCATATTTCGAATCCCAGACCTGGTGACTTAAAACTCACTGGCATGTATGCACGTGTGCCCAAACTCCCAAGAGGAGAATGGAGGAGAAGGGATTGCAGCACAACCATACCCTCAGGGGGTGATTTCTCATTTTCTGGCTGTCTCTCTATCTCTCTGGTGAGTGCACGTGCCCTATAGCAAAAATCTCTCAAAAAAAAAGATAAGTAAATAGTGCAGGCAGACAGCAAAAACAAGTCAAGTTACTCTATTGTTAATTATATTTGGTTATAAATGTACTATAGTAATATTCTTAGCTACTATAGCATCTTGTACATAGTAAAGCAGCTCTAGTCACCAAATTCCATTTATGTTCATGATTTTCATAGATTTTGTTTACTTTTACTTATTTATTTAACTTTTTTTCTAGTGATTTTTGCTATAGGGTGCATGTACTTGCCAGAGAGACAGAGAAACGGAAAGCAAGGAATCAGCCCCCAAGGGGCGATGGTCATGCCACAATCCCTTCTCCTCCATTCTCCTCTTGGGATTTTGGGCACACATGCACACACACCCAGCATGAGTTTTAAGCTACCTTGCCCAGGATTTGAACCACAGTCAACTGTGTTGAAGTCTAGCAACGTAACCATTTGCTGATTCCAATTTTATTTATTAAATAATTATTTAATTTTATTCATTATTATTATTAATAATATGCTATAGAGCATATGTGCTCTTGAGAGAGGGAAAGAGAAACATTCACCAGCCTCTGGGTCCAGGATTCAAACCGCAGTCAGCCCATGGGAGTCTAGCACCTTAACCACTGTGCCACTTGCTGGCCTTCCATAGATTTTATTTTTTAAATCTACTTCTGATATGAGCATAGCAAGGCAATTAAGTCCAGTAATAATGAGATGTTGGAAAAGTCTTGCCGTATTCTTCCTATGCAAAAATGTGTCATGACTTTTCTGACTACCCAATAATTTGCCCTCTGTTTCCCTTCTAGATGACCTTGTCAAATAATTTTTCATATGTAATTATGAATTAATTGATTAAGTAGTTACTCAAGAATTCGGGCATTCATTTAGAATGTAAGATACAAGAGTCAAGGTGCAATAGGCACAATGTTTTTTAAGAATTACTTTATTTAACTTTATTTGTTTATTTATTTTAATTTGACCAGAGAAGGATAGAGTGGGGGAGAGAGAGCAAGAGAGAAAGTGAGAAAGCAAACCACCAGGACTTGAACCATAGTCAGCCATGTGGGAGTCCCACGCCCTTAACCACCATGCTACCTGCTGGCCCCAGCAGGATCTTGAGATTATGTGTTTTGGTGTCAGGTAAATCACCTGATAGCATTAAGTAAGTAGCCATGTGACTTTGGGCTATTTCAATTTCTCCAACCCTCAGTTTCCTCGTGCTTTATGTAGTTTCCTTTATCAAGTTATTGAAGGATCAAAAAAAATTTAACACATATAAATAAAGCATTTAGTATAGTGGTAAGTAGATATTTCTATAGCTATATAAGAATTCAAGTTTCTATTTCATAACCCTTACAGCTTCACATGTACCATTTGTAAGGAATATGGTAAAGAAAAATGCCTACTTAAAATAAACTACCTTGAGTTCTAAAGTAAAAAGGGTACAATTACAGAATCTTAATTATACAATCCAATCTGCATCTAGTTTAGTTTCCCTCCTGACAGAATTAAACCTAAATAGTCCAACACTGTTTTTTCTGTTATTTAAACTCTGCGGTGGCAAAGATTCTGCCATTCTTTTTTTGAACTAATGTTTTGTCAGTAATTACAATTTTTTTGTCACAAATTTTCTCTTTATTTTTTAACTATTATTCATTCATTTATTTTAATTTGACCCGAGAGAGAGAGGAAGAGAAAGGGAAAGTAAGAAAGCAAGCCACAGGTCCAGGACTCAAACCCTGGCTTGCCATGTGGGAGTGTCCAGGGCTTTAACCACCATGCCACCCACTGGTTCCCTTGTCACAAATTTTCTTAAGCTTTTCTCCTTTCATCCTATTCTTATTTGAAGATGGAAAGTACTCAGCATCCTTTGCATACACAAAAAGAAATATTTTCCCTAAAATTAATCATTTTTCTTCTTTAAAAAAGTTTTTTTAATTATTTATTTAATTTTAGGGCTGGCAGGTGGCATGGTTGTTAAAGGCTCTGGACTCCCACATAGTCAACTATGGTTCAAATCCCAGACCTGGTAGCTTGCTTTCTCACTTTCCTTCTCTCTCTCTCTCTCTCTCTCTCTCTCTCTCTCTCTCTCCCTGTCTGGTCAAATTTTAATTAGTAAATTAAAGTTCAATAAAAATACTTTTTAAATAATAATTTATTTAATTTTATTCATTATCATTGTTTTTTAATTTCACTAGAGAGAGACAGAGAGAGGGAGAGGGAAAGTGGGAAAACAAGCCACCAGGTTTGGAACTCTAACCACGGTCAGCCACGTGGAAGCCCAGCACCTCAACCACCACATCACCTGCCGGCCCTCATAATTTTCTATTTTAAATGAAGTGATGAACTTTTTTTGTAAGAAATTCTCAAAATTCTTTTTAATTTCCCCCATTTTTTTCTAAGAACTGGAAACTGTTACTAGAAATAATACCGTACTAAGAGTGTAATACTTAGTGAGAGGAGTTAAAATATTAGTACTGTCTCTTAATACATTGTCCTTACCATACTGCACCCCAGCATCGCATTACCTGTTCAATATTTGTGTGCTGATTCATGGGTGCTTTTAGGGTGCTGTTTCAATAACTTCATCTATGCATCCTTCCTCCACCTATGTGTACCAGTCTACACTGTTAAATGCCATACTATGGGTTTTCTGTTTGCTTTTGTTTTTGTTTTGCCAATATCACTGTTTTTAGAATCAGTGAAGCCTTTCTAGTGCAAGAACTCAAAACCTAGAAGCTATGGAAAAAATGAATAAATGTGACCTCATAAAAGTTCTGCATCAGAAAACTCATAAAGCCAATGACAAATTAAGAAAAATAATTGTAATACATAGGACAAAAGACTAATATCCTAAAAATATATAAACAGTGCTTAAGTTAAAAAAAAAGCTACAATTCATTGAACAAATGGGTAAAAGACATTTACAGAAAAAGACAGATGGCTTTTAAACATTTAAAAAGATGCTCGTCCTCACCCATAAGACAAATACAAATTTAAACTAATTACATATCATTTTTCACCTATCAGATCCTGAAGTTTGGTACTGCATTTTGCTGGCACTTTCATGCCTTTTTTATATACTTTACATTGGCACAATCCTTTTGGAGCATAGTTTGGCACTATCTTTCAAAAATTGTGAATATGCATAACTTTTGACCCATACTTGCACCTAGAAAATACTTTGCAAGGAAGCAAATACGTAAAAATACTAATTGTACCGCTGTCTCTTATTTTAAAAGATTAAAAAACATTAAAATACCTAGTAGTAGGTGGCCAGTTGAATTGTTCAGTATAGGGAATGAAGTAGATCTAACGTGGAACTATTTCTAAAGTAGATCATTGAGAAGAAAAATAAAGCAAGATAAAATGTAGTTACTACACTTTTTAAATAAAAAGGGAGTAATGCAATATATACTCATATTCTCCTTTAAAATATTTCTAGAAATATACCAAAACTGGAGATAGTGGTGTGTCTAGAGCAAGGACTGTGGAATGAAGGATGGGAAGACTTTCTTTATATGTAAATGCTTTTTTATACTGTTAGATCTTTTTTATCATGTATATATCATCAGTTCCAACTAATGTTTAAAGAGTGTTTTCCATGAGACTTTTCTTACTACGACCTATCATCATCTTTTTGTTACCAGTCTGCATTCTACTAATTCATGCTTAGTTTGTGTCTTATTTTATTATTAACTTTGTTTTAATTAGCCAGAGAGTACATGAGTTTGTCAGAGAGAGCAAGAGAAAGAAAGCACCCCGTAAATCACACTGCGATACTTTCTCCTCCATTTCTCCCTCCATTCAGGATTTTGGGCGTGTACATGTTCCTGTCATGTTTCTCAAGCCACCACGCAGTTAGTTATGTGAGATCCAGCCATCCTAACCACCATGCCAGTCGCTGGCCTTATTAACTTTTTTTTTTTTTTTTTTTTTTGCCATAGGATTTGTGCATAGACATGGAAAAACAGAAAGAGAGGAAAGTAAGAAATCACCCCTCAGTAGGGAAGGCTATGCAGCAGTCCTTTCCCTTCCATTCTCTCCAGATTTTAGGAGCGCACGCGCACACACACACACACACACACACACACACCCCTGATGTGTTTTTTTTAATAATTATTTAATTTTATTTATCCATTCATTTATTTTAATTTGACAGAGAGAGATACACACAGAGAGAGAGAGGGAAAGTGAGAAAGCAAGCCACCAGGTCTGGTATTCAAACTGTGGTCGGCCATATGGGAGTGTCCAGCACCCTAACCACCACGCCACCTGCTGGTCCCCCGCCTGATGTGTTTTTAATCCATTGGGTCCAGGACTCAAACTGTGAAGTCAGCCATGTGGGATCCAGTGCCTTAAATACCACACTATCTGCTGACCCAACATTGATTGACTTCTATCTAAATTTTCATCTACCTATGGAATATGCTGTGGAATTCTGTGTGTATCACTGACCTGTGGAATGCCGTATGTGACGTGCATTTCTCTCATCTTAGCCTCAAGGGTAAAACAGAAATGAATGCCAAAAAAGGACTCCTACGAGAGCTCTTCCAATAAGATATTTTCAGTAATTCTAAGTTTTGATGCATTGTACTTTGTATTAATCTGAGATTTCCCCTAGAAAAGTAACTACTTACTGATTGTTTATTTTAATTGCAGCTCAGTGTGATTACAGTACAAAGAAGAAAAGCAGCCTCCATGATGAATCTGGAAAATATTTAAAAATATCCATAGCTCACTCACAAAACTTTAGAGTTTGTGAAGCTGTTGAACTAGAAATGTATTGAAATGGTAAAACCTGCAGAGAATGGTTAAGGCTTGTGTCATTTTATATAAGCATTTTCCATTCTGTTTTTGAGGGTGATTGGAAAACAGAACAGTGACAGCTTCCTGTAAGTAAAGAAAATATAATCCCATATTGAGCTTCAGTGGAGAATAAAGCCAGCTGAGAAGAATTCATTGCTTTCATCAACGTGTCTATTTTTTTACTCCCTTTTTTTCCTTGGAAGAACGTAGTAATTTTCGAACTATGTTGATCATGAAAAAGAGACCCCAAGACAATTTTAGAATTTAATATTTCAGGTTCCAAGATTTGAAATTTTTACATCTCATTGTTACTCCTAACATTTTTAAAGTTCCTAAGTATACATTTTATTATGAACTCATAAATATAATAAACTATACATTTTCTGAAATGATGCTGTCATGTATTTTAATGTATAATTGTAATAACTCATTTTTAACTTACAGTTTTTAGTATTTACAGAACTTGATATTTAAGAAATTGGGAGAACTTTTATGTATAAATTACTCAAAGCAGTACTAATCCAAAGGCCATCTTACAGTCTGAGAATGCATAATACTGAACTATTGTCCTATTGATCTTTATAGACTCATGTAGTCATTCTCTGCTCCTGGTTTGAACTTGGTACACTCTGGTTTCTAACAATAAAGAGCAGATGGGTTTGTATCAAAATAACCAATTAAGACATTGTTGCAATTGTCCAGAAAAAAAATAAGAAGTATGAATTGGAGATGACATAAAAACATTCATATGTGGATAGATATTCAACCATCAGTCAGAAGTTTAGGGCTGATGCTGAAAAATGGAGCAAGTCACGATGGGCCTTCATTTCTCAGAGATGAGAAATGAAGCCATGAATCGTAGCACCTTGCTCAGGGCCTTATGTATTGTGTCTGTACCTCTTCCACCTCTTCCCATACCATTCTTCCCCTCCATTTTTTGTGCTCCAACCTTGATGACCTTCTTTTATCTCCATCAGTACATCATTCTTCCATCCCAATCCATGGTCTCTGCAGATACTTCTCCATTTGTACCTTCTTCAGCTCTCTGTGCAAACGTCACCTTCTCAGAGTAGTCCTCCCCAGCCTAGGTTAGGCCCCATGCTCTATGCCATATTTTTCCTTCATGGAATTTACCAAAATCTGTAATTAACTTTTGAATTTTTTTTCTTTTTTTAAGAGAGATTTTTGCTATAAGGTGCATGTTCTCTCAGAGAGACAGAAAGCAAGAAATCCCCCTCAGGGGGCAATGGCCATGCCACAGTCCCTTCTCCTTTATTCTCCTCCTGGAATTTTGGGCACACATGCAGAAGCGCCCAGCGTGAGTTTCAAGCTGCTGGGTCGGACTCAAACCACAGTCGGCCATGTGCGAGTCCAGCACCTTAACCACTACACCACCTGTTGGCCCCTGACATTTTTTCTTTAATGTCATCTCATCCCCAACAGACTGCAAGCTCCCTGAGGGCAAGATCCTGTCTGCTCTCATCCATCATCGTGTCCTTAGCACTCAACATATTAGTTCCTGGCTCACGGAACTGTTCAAAAACTGTTTTTAAGGACAGAACCTTTGGGAATATCTTCCTTTGTTGATTGAACTGAAGAAGAATTTTTAAAGGAAACTAATAGAAGGAATAAGAGGACTTTAACAAGGGGAATTCAACATGATTTAAAAAAAAAAAATCAACAAGGGGAAAAATGGCTAGTAGTGTCAAATGCAATGAGACCAAGTAGTACAAATATGACAGGTAAACGGTAATCAGGCAGGAGGCACTGGGCTTCTTCTTTGTTTCTTAAAGGATTTTTCATTTGGTTCTCTAAATTTCTTTCCATTTTATTCACAGACTAATTTTCATGTAATACAAGTTGGGTTCAAATCCATGTTTATATAGTATTTTTTAATTTTATTTAAAGAATTATATCTGACCAAAAAATGAGACTTTAAGAAAGCACTTCAGATACTAACATCCTAGACACATGAAATGTAAGCATTAGTATTTTCTCTTTTTTTAAAAATTATTTATGTAACTTTATTTATTCATTCATTCATTTTTAATTTTACCAGAGAGACACACACAGACAGAGAGAGAGAAGGTGAGAAAGCAAGCCACCAGGTCCAGGATTTGAACCGTGGTCAGCCATGTGGGAGTATACAGCGCCTTAACCATCACACCACCTGCTGGTCCCAGTATTTTCTCTTCAAAAAGAAAATCTCACCTTTCAGACTCATATGGTCAAGGTAAAATCTCTGAGTGTAGACACTTTCCCCAATGTTCTATTCTAATATTATTAGAATGATTATATTGATAGCCCCCTCTCCAGTTAGACCCCCTTCTTGAATATTTAAATATTTTCCAAGAGAATTAATTGAAGCAGATAGTATGCTTTTCTGACCTCTGTTGAATTGGAACAGACATAAACTATGTTTAGCAGTAAAAGTGAACATTATGGTTATTTTGAGAAAATGTTATAGTTAATAATTTATAGTGTAAAAATGTGATTTTTTTTAGCATTTCTCATACTGGTCAGTCTTGACTATTTACACAGACAGTATGCTTTAGTCTAGGAATTATGTTTTAGGAGATGGGAAATCGGTAGGAAAGAGAAAAAAAGAAATGATATAAATCTGAAATTGAGGACAACAAAGCTAGTTCATTTTATTTATTCATGTCTCTTTACTGTGTCTCCGTGAGGAAGAAAGGAGATATGATTACCTCTTCTTTTTGTGTACAAATGTACAAATTGGGACAGGCAACAATCTTCTCATTTCTTCTCTGATATGAGAACTATAACTACCCCAAATATGGGAGAACATTAGCAACAATTCTGTCTTTGTTTATTCAGCAAATATTGAATATTTCATAGTTGCATAATTTTGCCAAACCAACTCTCATACAAATCAAAGGAAAAAAAAATACCTCTTTATGTATTTGACTATAAATTTTGTTCTTTTACTGGAGTGTGTTTTATTATTTTCAAAGTGATAAATCTGTAACAAGCTTTATTGCAAATATTTTTATCAAAAAAATTAAATTTGTCTGCTTTGCCTAAAAATGGATATATACATATGAAAAAGTAGATAGAGAAAGGGAGAGAAACTGCAATATCCCGAGATTTGTATAAAATCTGTCTCTTACCAGCCCAGCCCTTCAAACTTATAAAAATGTATTGCTTTTATGACAAAATTAATGCTCTCGGCATTTATATAAGGAAGAAAAATAAATATGTATTTGATTAAATACAAAAGTCATAGGATAAAAAGGCATCTTTAAAGTAATTTTTAAGTTTTTGCTACAGGGCTTATGCCCTTGCCAGAGAGAGAAAATTCCCTTCCCCTCCCTCCGCCCATGGTCACACGACAGTCCCCTCTCCTCCTGTCTCCTCTCAGGATCTCAAGCACACATGCATACATACCCTGCATGATTTTCAAGCCACCAAGTTTGAGACTAACCATGTAGCCAACCATGTGAAATCTAGCACCTTAACCTCCACACCACCGGCTGTCCGTTTAATTTTTCACATTAGCACCCTCTAGCCTAGGAGTTCAGCACAAAACGCTCTCATGTGGCCCACATCCCCATCAGCACTCCTCACATGCAAGCTATGACCCCACTCATCTCTTCCATTCAGCAAGAATACTGGAAGGTGGGAAAATGAGAATGACGTGAGAGAGAGCTCTTAATCTGCTCTCCTTTCTTCCTTTTTAAATATGCATTCTTCAAGTGCAGTACTTTAGTAACTGATTACTCTTTATTTTTAAAGTAGTTTTTTTTAGAGAGTTTTTTGCTATAGGGCACGTGCACTCACCAGAGAGATGGAAAGACAGAAAGCAAGAAATCACCTCCAAGTGGGGATGGCCATGCTACAATCCCTTTTCCTCCATTCTCTTCTCGGGATCTTGGGAACACATGCACACATGCCTGGCCCACCCGGCAAGGCTCCAGATTCAGGACTCGAACCACAGTTGGTCATGTGGGAGTCCAGCATGTAACCATTATGCCTTCTGCTGGTCCCAGTGACAGATTACTCTTGATACTGTGTACAACTATTGAAATTTTCTGAGGGGCAACTCAGTTCCCCTCAAGATGGTCCTATCCTCGTTTCCAACCACTTTGACCATTAGAAAGTTCGTCCCTACATTGACCTGAAATGTGACTTTCTGCCTCGGGCAACACAAAAAATCTCAACCACCTTACACGTGGCAGCTCTTCGATCTTTTGAAAAGTGTCATCACGTTCTCCCTCTGCTTAGTAAATATGTCCATTTTCTCTGAGGACTTAAGGTTTTGAGTCCTTGTGTCAACTAGTCACTGGTCTCTGCACTCCAGTTTGCAGGATCCGTTACATTCAGTCAGTCAATAAGTATTTATTGAGCACCTACTTTACACCGGGTATGCATAGGATACATCAGTCTTGTGCCAAAAATAACAACATTATATCCAAGGTGTAAACTATTATTGTCTTTGTCCTAGACCACGACTGAGAAGGGTGGGACGAGAGTTAAGTGATCCTTGCCTAAGTGGGGACAACTTAAAACCTCCAGGGGACCGATACGGCTTCGAACCGCTCCTTTTGTCATCCGCACCCAAGATTCTGATACATGTACCACCTTGGGAAAGCATGCTTTGAGAGTCACGTAGAGAGTGATGCACGGAAATGTATGTATTATTAGTGTTTGAGATTAGAAAAAAATGAGAATTACTGTTTCAGACTCTACTTCAGAGTCTACTCCTAAGTTTCTGTTAATGTTGCTTAGAATTATATCCCTTTTTTTTTTAAGTTGAGTCACACTGTTGGACAGATATTGAGCATATTGGTGACTAAACTAACACCCTAAGTCTTTTTCAAAGTTCTATTGCTAAGCCAAAGTTTTTCCCTAGACGTGGGACTGGTCATTTATCCTTATTAATTTTAATTACACTATTAAAACCTGTGGAGGGCACTTTAGCTCCTAATTCAGTCATTGTTTTATTTCGTTTTACTGCCATATTCCTTGCACCCCACACAATTTTTTATTTATAATGAACACCATGTATACATTTGATAACATGGTACCCATATTTTCATATAAACTACTAAAAAGGTACGGCGGACAGAGAGATCTCAGTACAGTTGGTCTCTTAGAGTACACGTACCACCAGCTCCTTTGGTGGGAAACAGGTCAGCACCAGCCAGATACGGTTATTCGCCTGTTTTTAATCTGCTTGTACACTATCATGAGAACACTAGAAATACCTGCTCTTCTGCTGGGGGAAAGCTCATCGATGCCACCCTAGTTATAATTCCTAGATCTAATCTCCTAACCCTATCCAAGAAGAAAATTGTTAGTCCTTTTAGTAAACCTATGACTCTTTTTAGTAAATCTATCTAGTAATCACTGCATGTTCCTTTTATGTTTATTACAACCTTTTTTTTTTTTTTTTTTGGAGAGGTTTTCGCTATAGGGCTCGTGCGTTCGCCAGACAGACAGAGAGAGACATAGAGACAGAAAGCGAGAAATCACCCCCCAGGGGAGATGGTCACGCCGCAATCCCTTCTCCTCCATTCTCCTCTCGGGATCTTGGGCACGCACGCACACACGCCCGGCGTGAGTTTTTAAGCCACCAGGTCCGGGACGTGAACCGCGGTTGACTACGAGGGAGTCCAGCGACATAGCCATTACGGTAACTGCTGGTTCCCTTTATTACAACCTTTTAAAGCCGGGGCCAGCAAGTGGCATGGTGGTTAAGGCCCTGGACTCCCACATGGCTGACCACGGTTTGAGAGGAGGGATTAATTTTAGGAAGACTTGAGTCAAAGAATCAGGTAACAGGCGGCTGCAGTAATCCAGACAAGAATTGCAGTGGCTTGGAATATATGGGAAGTGATAGTGGGATCAGAAGGAGCAAAAAAAATAAGAGGCGATCTGAGTATAATACACAGACCTTCATCACCATTTGGCTGTGAGAACTGAAGCAATTCACGAAGGATTCCCAGGTTGCACACTGTTAGTAACATTCTCTAAACAGGATATAGAAAACAAATGAGTCCCACAGTCTCGAGTGCCGGTGTACACCCAAATAAACAGTCCATGAGAACTCGAGAAAAGCTGGATTGCAGAGATCGAATTCAGAGGCAGGGAACGGGCAAAATCGAGGAAGCAGAGACAACAGATTTCCTTTTATCCTTTTGCAGTAGCCAGGCAATCGAAGCTCTTCTACCTAAGACTAAACACATCATCTAATGCAGTCCTGAGCATTAAAGGGAAATCATAGTAAAGATTTCCAACCTTGAAGTTCATTGCAAAATTTGTTGCAGATGGCTAATGTTTCAAAGGTAGAAAGCATTTTCTAAGTGATTTGGGTGAAAACATGAACATGAGTCCCTGGTGCCACATTCCCCATCGCAGATTGCACAACTGCCAAGGATAGGCCCTTCCTTTGGCTCCTGGGGACTTAATTTCCCTAGGGAACTATTGTGGTTATTCGACTTGAAGACCTTGTAAGAAGAATCACAGTTATTTCTCTCTGGGGTCTTAGAACAAGCAACACGGAAGTAAAGAGTCACTAAGGAAAAACGAGACAGAAACAAGTTTTAGCAAACTGTAGGAACAGTGCATGTTCAAAAAGACTCCAGACTTGCACAAAAATGATAAATGTGGACAGTAACTAGTCCCTAATCATCTTAATCTGCAAGAATGTGTAATCCACACTAGTTTTGCTAATCCCAACAGAAAGGGGAAGGTCTATGTCAATGTATGCCAGTTAATTTCTGTATGCAGAGTTGTATAAAGACCCTTTCAGGCGGGACCAGCAGTTAGCGTAATGGCTATGTTGCTGAACTCCCACGTGGTCGACCGCGGTTCGAGTCCCGGACCCGGTGGCTTAAACTCACACCAGGCGTGTGTGCGTGCATGCCCAAGATCCCGAAAGAATGGAGGAGAAGGGATTGTGGTGTGGCCAACTCCCCTGGGAGGTGATTTCTCGCTTTCTGTCTCTGTCTGTCTGGCAAGCGCACGAGCCCCATAGCAAAATCCTCTCCAGAAAAAGAAAAAAAGACCCTTTCAGACAAGGAGAACTTCAAACTAGAATCAAGAACCTGGGCTTAAGCCCAATTCTGCCAGTGCCTGATGCCACGGCCTAGAACAAATCTTTCTGTTAAAACAATCTCTCCTTTGATCTGTTCCTCTCCTGTTCCAGACTTCTGTGTCCAAAACACTACGTTCAATGAAACCACTTTTATTATTTTTAAAGCACCATATAAATTCAATTTTCCCATCAGGCAAAAAAAAAAAAGAAAAAAAGAAAAAACATGTTTTTGCCTCCTAAGACTCATCATTAAAAATGTTATAAAATCAATGTTGGCAGGCCAGCAGGTGGTGTAGTGGTTAAGGACACTGGACTCCCACGATGGCTGACTGTGGTTCAAGTCCCAGACCTGGCAGCTTGCTTTCTCACTCTCTCCTTGCTCACTCTGTCTCTCCCTGGTCAAATTAAAATAAATTTAAATAAAATAATTCTTTTTTAAAAAAGTCAATATTGGGGCCAGCAGATGGTGTGGTGATTAAGGGTTCTGGCTCCCACGTGGCCAACTATAGTTAAAGTCCTGGACATGGTGGCTTGTTTTCTCACTTCCCCCCTCTGCCCCCACCCCACACACACTGTCCCTCTCTGGTCAAATTAAAACAAAGTTAAATTTTTTTTAAAAGTCCTTAAAAAATAAAATGAGTGTCCTGTTCCTAGTAACAAAGATAGTAACCTACCACTTATTAAGTGCCCACTACATGCTTTTGTAACAGAGATGTGCTCTTAACTTGCTTTAAATAGCAACACCAGTAAGGTAAAAGATGTTTTGGGCTGGCAGGTAGGGTGGTGGATAAGAGCACTGGACTCCCACATGGCCGACTGCGGTTCAAGTCCCGGACCTGAAGGCTTTCTTTCTCACTTCCCCCACCCCTCTCTCACTCTGTCCCTCTCTGGTCCAATTTAAATAAATAAATAAATAAATAAATAAATAAATAAATAAATAAAATACTTCTTTTAAAAAAAAGATAAACAGATGTTTCTCTCTCTCTCTTTTCTTTGAAAGATTTTTGCCGTAGGGCATGTGCACTCACCAGAGAGAGAGAGTGAAAAAGTGAGAAATCACCCCGGGGGGGTGGGGGGGATTGCCACACATTGCTTTCTCCATTCTGTCAGGATTCTGGGTATGCACACACCTGTGCCAGGCATGATTTTCAAGTGCTGGGTCTGGGACCTGAACCAGAGTCAGCCATGTGAGACCCAGCTGCCTTAACCTCCATGCCACCTGTCAGCTCCAATGTTACACTGTTTACAGATGGGAAAACAGGCTCCTAAAGGTTAAGTGACTTACTTGGGCCCAGGTCACTGTTGTTCAACCTTGAAACACAAGTCTCTCAGACCTTAAAAATCTCTGTTGCTTCCACAATATTCTGGAAAGAATTTCTGGTGGGGAGGACTAAAATCAAGCCATAAATCACTTTTCAGTCTCCTATCAGAGCCTAAAAGCAGCTCAGTAAATCCGTGCTTATCCACAATCCGATCTGAACCGAGAGGTAGTAACCCACCACCAGTTCAGGACTCCTGAATCACACCTTTAACTGTTTAACAAAAGCAGATTTCAAAAGACGCTTTAAAATGTATTGCAAAATGTACAGCATTTATTCACATACAGACAAAAAGGCACAAATTCTACTAAATAGTTCAACAAAAAAATACAGCTGTCCTCAACTAGTTTTATAAATACTTTCCAAAAGGGGGGTAGAAATAAATACAGGATCGGGCCATGTAATATAAAATAGTCATCTCTACATATACTTTGTTTAATTTCTGATTTTTAACTCTTCATGCACCTTTTTTTTTTTCAATTTTAGCTGAATGGACACCAAGCTAGGCACATAGTGAAAAATTCTCTGTACAAGGTTACAAATGTAATGACGAGTTTGTCCATTTCAAAATAATTAAGATTTGTACACAACACATAAAACCCTTCATTTAGATTTTGTGTTTATAACCTAACAAATGACATTCCAGGCAACTTTACAAAAGTTTAACTAGCCTACATTTTGACATAATACATTGATCATAAAGTTACTTCTTGGTCAGGATGCACAAGGAAAGATAAAGCTTAAAAAAACAAATGGGGGGGAAAAAAACAGGAAAAAAAAAAATGGTTCCTTACTAATAGAATGCAAGTGGGTAGGTCGGGCTGGTTGCTGCTATGGCCACCTCATAGAGTTCCCAGCATGACATGAAACTAACTTACAAAGCTATCATTACACTGTCAGAGAAACCGTGCTCTATACCATTTGCATTTCGAAGCAGGAATAAAAAGTGTGGGCTTCTTTTTTTGTGTGTTTTGTTTTTGTGTTAGGGGTTTTTTTTATTATTTTTTATTTTGTTTTGTTTTGTTTCGGTTTTTGGTTCAGCATAACTTGGAACGTTTGAAAGCTTTTCAACCTAAATGTGGGGGAAAAACAGGTAAGGCATTATTTTGCACAAAACTAGCATTCCTAATAGTGCAAATGAATCTGGTACCTCTTAAAATGGTGAGAGGTCATGTACTTACTAGATTAATTTAGATTTTCTTTCTATGGCTTGACAAATTATCCCTCTATAAATTCTACTCTCACCCAGAGCTGTTGCTATAGTCAAAAGATAACTGTAGAGTCCAACCTTCTCCTGAATCCAGCAAAAGGTTTTTTGCTCATTTGCCAAAACAAACAAAAATCTAGCTTTTAAATTATGCTACCAGTGAAGGTACAACTTGGATTCACACGAACCTTCTAGTCTCTGTAGCAACAAGCTCATCTGGACAGCAGTCTTTCAAAAATGAGCCCCATAGCTCAAAAATAGTCAATCTTAAAAACCTGGGTCATTCTTTCCCCTCCCCTGAATTAGCTACTAAAATGTACTTGAAAAGTTAAGACTTGGTTTGAAAATGTCATACATACAATGGGGATGCATCAGATCTACTATTTGATCATCTGATAAAACTTGCATAGCAAGATGGAATTCAATAAGCCTTTTTTGTTGTTGACAATCATCTGGAAGACTTGAAAGTTAACTACAGAACTCAAAGCATCATTCATTAATTATCAGAATGTCCCTGCCACATGAAAACTGATGTATAAGTGAATTGGGAATCTGAATATTGATATTACAAACTAAGGGTAATTTGGGGGAAGTCGGGCTTGTTCCACATGCCCATAATTCTTAATCTCATTGCTATTTTTAAACTTTCCTTCTCAAGTTTGAGTCACAACTACATTGAATTCCAAAGAAAATGAACAGGACCTTAACACTATCCACTGTCTTAATACATAGGCACTACAGAGAGTGCGAAAACAGAACATTGTACTCAGATTTAATGCTAAATTTATTATTGCTGATAACTTACTAGTTATTGCCATTTGCAATTAGAAAGTCCAAGTTACGAATTAAGAGTTATAAAACTCTGACTCCAGAAAACCTATTCGAGGGTACACTTCAGTCTCTTTCCTGTATAACCTTGGTCAATGGTAAGAGCTTATCGCAACTTATTGCCTTTCTATTCTTTTTAAAATATAACCTATTTTGCTTTTTTTTTTTCCTTTTTTTTTTTTTGTTTTTCTTTTTTTCTTCTTTTTTCTTAAGGAATCCGTTCATGTTGGAAGCCCGGATTCCCCGACATATCCATTAGTGGTTGGCTCTGGGAAGTCTGAGTCACCAGAGTCTGGAAGTTCATCACTTTAACTTGAATAGCCTTTATAATGTTGGAAGGAAGCCAGATGGCCAGGCATTGGCAATGGCCGGGGAAATCCCAAACTGGCCCAAGAGCCAGTGGTTAGGGAAGGGGAAGGCCAAGACTGGTAAAAATTAGACCTCAACTGCCCTTTCTCGTAGAGAGAATTTGCCTAACAGCTTCAAAACCCACCAGCCCTATAATCCACACTCAGCGTGGGCTCCGGGCAACAGGGCCCTGCCACACTGACTCCCAGTCTCCACGCTGCAGCAGCTCGGCCCTGTCCCTTCAACTCTTCCAGCATGACCTTTTCCTCAAATTCTCTCTCCCTCCTTCTACTGCAGCTCCACGTGAATTCCCTAGCGTTACTGAAGCTTCCGAGCTGCTGCCTGTGTACTAGGATGCAACCAGAACAGCCTCGTAGGCCAAAATAGAAATGACTTCAAGATCTACCAGTCCTAGAAAATAAGCTTTGTGGGCTATAAACAGTACATGAGGGTTTCTCAAAAACTCTATCTGATTCCATATATTCAGGTAACCAAGAGTTTGTGCTTCGGGAAGAAGGAAGAGGGCAATACAATTCCTAAGGCTTATTTCAGCCTTGCCCTCTAAGACTTAGTTAATTTGTTCTCGTTTTAGTGTTTGGTTCAGGTTCTTATCTCAGCAGTGTCTTTTCGGTTACAGCCTACTCTTCTGTTTCCTCAATAAGCTGGAAATAACACTAACTCTCACAATGGTTTATAAATGACTGGGGGGGAAAAAAAAGAACTATCTGAATTGCAAGTGAACGTGTTTGTGTAGCTCAGGAGTAACGGGTTCCCGCTTGTCCCCACATCAGAGCCGACCTCGAGCACAACCAATGACAAGCCTGCGGTGCTTCCCACGCCGGGGCTGTGTCATCAAGAGGCCAAGATGCTTCTCCTGATAATGTCTGTCCTCCTGCTGATAGTGTTGCTGGCGTGCATACATTTCTTCTCTGATGCCTCACTCTCTGAGTCACTCATTTCTACGTCAGGGACATACCCGTCATTCTCATTGTCTGATTTTAATTTGCTTTTTGCCCTTTCCTTGGCTGGAGCTCGGCCTAAGCCCAAATATGGGTAGTCTGAGTGCTGGTGGCAGGCCCCCTCGGGGGCCTCTCCCTGCTGCTGCCGCTCCCCCTTCTTTGGAATCCGGAATCCGCCCCAGTTTTTCACCGGGCTGGCAGGTGTTGTAGGCACTTTGACTGCAGTCTGGGTATAGTTTACTTTGATTAGGGAGCCATTGCACTTGGGCACCACCTCCTTCCTCGTGCCAGGTGCTGACTGCCCCACTCCAGGGGATGTGGCAGCTCTTGTGTTGTCCAGATGCCTCTGGGACACGTCTGTGGACCTGAGAGGCTTGTGACTCTGTTTAAAAGATTTGTCCTTTAAGTCTCCTTTAATGAGATCACAATGAAAACGATTGTCTCTTCTTTTCCCGTGGTCTGGCGTCACCACGCCGTTTTTCTGTTGTGCTGATGATATGAGGCGTGCTTCTGCAAAGGTCTTTTCAAAACTCAGAAAGCTCTCGGGGACCACCAGGCCCTCCCTTCGACCACACGGGTCTGGCTGCTTTAGCGAGGTTTTGCCTTCACCCCCAGAGCTATTCTGCAATGGATCTCGCTTATGGGGCTTTTTCAGCGAATGAACCAAGGAAGTACCCATTTGTTTCCTGAAGAACGCAGAATGCCACTTCAAGTCCTCGATCTTGGGAGCGTCAGGGCCCACAGAAGGACTGTTAAACAACAGCATATTTTCCAGTGAGGAGGAGCAGGACGAAGAAGGCACACCTATGAACACAACATAAACCACAGGTTACAGAAGCAGCAAAGCCAACAGAGGAAAATTCTAAACCCCTTAAGATGACCCAGTTTATACACCACCTAACAGCACAACACACAGCCACCCGATCTGTAAAAGTTTGGTTTTCATAGTAAACATATGACCTGCCTTGAAAAGCTGCCTTCAATCTGCATACTCAATATGCTACACTTTCTCTAACAGCTGAAGTTCACATAATTCTCATGAAACAGTAGCTTTTCCAGGAACACACAGTTTCCTTCAAACTAAATAACTGATTTTATTTTCAAAGAGGAATGAATTCACACAGAATCTGGTGTCCAGGGGCTGCCTCTTCTCCCCCCACCCAGTTAGACAGCAGCAACTGCACCCCTCAACACAGGCATCTGCTCCGGCGACCTTGGGAGCACCGAAACAGCAGGGCCTGGGGTTTCCGAATTTCTCCAAAGTGTCTATGCCCTCACAAGGTTATTAAGAGGATAAACGCATCTTAGCATGTAAAATGAATACAGTTAAGTGTCTAACGTAATTGCTGACATACAGTTAAGTATTCCAAAAATGCTCAACGACTACAAGCAAAGTCCACGTGTGAGATTTCACTGAATTGTTGACAACTTGTGCTTAAGTTAAAATGGTGCTTCCCAAGCTGTTTTGATGCAAGTCATGGTAAGAACTAAACTTCACAGCAATAACTAGTAAAAGCTCACAACTTATGAGGTAAAATTAGCCCTCACTATGTGATAGGCACTCTGGTATTTTCTATACCATGTCACTTGTTTTTAATGCTGGTCGTGACCCACCGACTTCATCTCACAACCCACTCATGAACCATAACCCCCAGATTGAAAAATATTGGGTGAATTTGTAACACGTTAGAATTCATCAGGACTTATTTCCATAAGAACCTCAAGCATCTACAAAGAGCCGTGCTCTCTGATATGAACCACCAGAGACAGGAGCGCAGACAAGAACTTCCAGATCATCAAACATGGCCACTGTAGACACACAACACAGCTAGCTGCCCTGCCCACAGGGGATGATCTCTACAGTCTGCCGCTGAGGAGGTGCCTGCTTTTGCAACAACCAATCCTTAGGGAGCAGATGGTATATATGATGCTAGTGGAGCTGGACTACATGGGGAGGGTCCTGAGTTTGCATCCCGAGTCCTCCTTGAGCACACAGTATACATGCCCACAGGCTAAGTCTAGCTGAGACTGGGGTGGATGTTGGCATTAAGACCCTGTTAGGGGTACCCCTCTCTGAGAAGAAATAAATGGACTTAAAGGAAAAAACAAAAAGAATCAATCTGTACATCGTGTTTAATGAATCACCTACCATGAGAAAACAGAAAGGAGAGACTAACCTTCTCTGAGCCTTGATTTTATCTACTTGACTTAGAACTCAGGTCTCTGAAGAGCCTCGAATCAAGACCCACCCGCGCTGAGCATGCTTTCCTTCGACAGAATGACCCTACCCCATCCCAGAATCACATTAACGGAGCTGAAACCACAGACCCTGAGTGGCGTGTATCCGTCTGGGCCATCCGCCCTGCTTCCCCTGGAATCATGTACCTTAAAGGCGGCAAATTGACTTTAGGCATGAGTAGCATACAACCCACAGTCTCAAATGGAACAAGAAAAGATATAAAAAGGGTTTGGGTTGCATTCCCTGTAGCATCCCATAGGAAGATTTATGCCTCTTTCAACTAATCACACCTTGTCTGGCTCTAAGAAAGAAGGGAGGTTTTGTTTTCCTTTTCTAGAACAGCAGTAGAACTTCTGAATGGTGAACTAGATTACAACTCTGTAAGACAAAACGCTTCCTAACCTTGTTAAGAGACTTATTCACTCAACCAAGGAAAAACCTCAGCCACAAAATGCAGAAAGCTGCCTGAGAAATCCATGAAAAATGTCTAAAGTGAAATCAGATGAAAATGCTCTGAATGGCATGTTTTATAGGTAATCACTCATTTCATGATGACTGAACAAGAGTTGCAGAAACCCTCCATCCAATTGTGTGACTCCACAGGCACCACTCGTATCAACGATCCCGGACCACCTTGGGCCATCCTGGCCCACTGTCTGCTGGCCGCAGCCGGGCACCCTGCACCAGGCTGCCTTCCGTGTGTGGGGGCTGTTCCACAAGGCTCAGAATAAAACAGATCCCATTTGTCTTCAAGGAAGGATAACGAAGATAAGAAGTTCACTGTGAAGCTAAGTATCTGAATCAAACCCCTCTTGCATGACATCCTACTTGGCAAAATTTATTTTAAAAGTTGTGTGACTATAAACTCCTTTAGCTCAGCTAATAATATAGACTTGATACATCTGGAAAATATTTACTCTTGGAAAGAAAATACCCAGCATAATGTCTACAAGTTAATGCGAATAAAACTATGTAAAATGTTGAGAGCATAATTAAAAACTTCCTAGGTGGGGTCACCCTGCAGTGTGGCAGTTAGGTGCCGTGCGGAGGAAGCCAGAAGCCCATAGGGCAAACCAGAGTTTAAGGTCCTGGCCCCTTGGGTTGAAAAATACACTGAGGATGCTCACAAAGACCCCTATCAGATCACAAATTAGAGGAAAAAAGGATTGCAGGCAAGAAAATGCCCCACTAGGCATGCTTCCTGCACTCTTGCTCTCTGACATTTAAAAACAAACTCTCAGGGCTGGCAGGTGGCATGGTGGTTAAGGTGCTGGACTCCCACATGGCCATCCACAGTTCAAGTCCCAAACCTGGTGGATTGTTTTCTCATTTTCTCTCTCTGATCAAATTTTAAAAATACAATAATTAAAAAAGAAAATTAAATAAGTCTTTAAAAAAAAATCTCTCTTAAGACTTATTCTACTGGTTCAGCTGACTGGGTTACCACAACTCGCCGTCAAGGGGTCTACAAAAACAAAATGAAAAATGTGTGCTGTGAGAAACACTACGTATGCATTCCCTATTCATTTTTCCACAAACTTTTTGCAGACCCCTGTACATCTCGTTAGCTACAGATGAACCAGAATCTGGATGTCAACATGATAGGTTATAGCAACGTCTCTGTCGTTTCTGTGTCAACGTAATCTAGGAGAACAAAGGCTACAAACACAGAAAAAAAATAAAGGAATGAACTAAGATTCTCTACAATCCAAGTGCCAAAAAGTTGCTGCTATAATGAAAAAGGGCATCCCATGGCTGGAGAGAGGCACTCGTTGTCTCCTAATCGGGTTTAATCTAAGACCTGTCTGCTCCACGGGCCCACAACCCTGCCTGACCCACATAACAGATCTGCCACTCTGCAATCTACCCACCCTCTGAGAACTGCCTACTCTCTGAGACTTATGACAGATTGTTGGTGCTAAAAGGTACATCAGAGGTCATGATGGTAGATGAAGCCTCCTTTAAGATTGATGGGACCCCAGAGTGGGTGAACACCTGGCCCAACCTCATCTCCAGAGAACGGGAGAACTGTCCAGAGTGGAGGAAGCACATATCCTAGCTTCCTCTTCCTCCTTGCCTCAGCCTGAGCAATGTAAATTAGAAGGCACAAAATAAATACATCCACGGTGCTAATCTCAGAAGTACTCGAAATCCCATCTACACGAAGCCCATTGTGAACATTATCTAAAAGGGACCGTGTCTTACGTACGCAATCTTAAGATACATTTACCATGTGTGACAAGCAGACCCAAAGGCTAGGTAATCTATAAATTTGTTTTAGGCATCCCCGGAGGCATTTATCAAGTGGTTTGCAATATGTAAACTGCTGTTTCATTTGAGTCTCACACGATGGTTTCGAGAGGTACCTTTACATGCCCCCGTTCTACAAGAAAATTGGGGCCTCCTGGAATGGCTGTGTTCTTTCCCCCTATATCATGAGGCCTCAAGTGCTTGAGAATCTTTAACAGGGAAGTCTATGATTCTTAAATTCTTCTACATAGAGATAGAAGAAAATCAAAAGAAAGGATTTTTTTTTTCCCTTAACAGTGTTAAGATTTATAAACCCCTGCCCTGTATTTTGGCCTACTAGGGCTTAATGCATACCTGAAACTCTTTCTTGCTCCAAGAGCTTAGTGTAAAGATTGAATATCTGTTCCTGGACTTTGCACACAGATCGTTTAATCTTTTCCCTGCGGGTCACCATGTAAGTGAGGTTCCGAACCTAGAATGTAGAGAATAAAGATTCTAAGTAAGCAATACATTATCACAGTACTTTGGTGCTTTTTTTTTTTTCTTTACTTGAGAGAAATAGTTCCTACTGGGCCTTGACCATTGAAATAAAAATGTACTTTAAACATTTGATCCGATCTCTATTCTCCTTTTGGGCAGCTAAGAAGGACTCCACGTGTACCCCTCACTATAGGCGGCAGTAGCACGGGAGAGTTTCGACGGCTGGAAAGGACACCTCCAGAACGGAAGCCCTGCTGCCTCCAGCACACCCCGCCCAGCCCAGCACAGCGGCGGCCATGGGTGTCCCCGACTTGCTACTCTTTGCTAGAGGACTCAGCTTAGCATGTCATTGTCTCCTTCCTAATTCTGCAGTCAACAGCTCTAGAGCAGAAGCCACCTCTGCTGCCCTTATCAAGCACCTTCCGGCGGCTGACAGAGGTAAGCCCAGGACCAAGGGCCCTGCACCAGGTCCACTAGAAGGTCCAGTGGCCACCAAGAGACCAAGAAAACTCGCCAGTTAGGTGCTGACCTCAGAAATGCCTGGAGCAGCAGGCAGCTCGTGTCCCTCCGAGGTGTCGGAGCGCCTGGGGGACGGACTGCCTGCTTTGCCAACGAACTGCCGGCCACCATCTCCAGTCCAGCTCTTCGCCTCAACCCTTGAAACAACTGGTACCGCCCTCTTCCTGACTCACTGGCCACTAAAAAGATCCAAGTGCTCAGAGCCACATGGTGTCTGATGTGGGACTGCTTCGGCTCGGACAGACACGCTCGGGAACCAAGAGTCGCCACTCAGGCTCACTCCCCGTTCTTAAAGCCGCCTGTCATGGCCACTCAGTACAGACACAAGCACCACACCCCTTAGTCCTTCAGTCCTAAAATGTGTAGGTAAACCTGACTGGACTACAGGGCCTGACAACACGAACGTAAATGCAACCCACAGAGACATGATGGAACCTTTCTCCAGAAGGTGTGAACGAGACCTCCTGAATTCCTCCATGGCAGGTGTGAAAAGCGACCACGGCCTCGCCACCAGCTCCTAATGCCCGTGGCATGCGTCCTGTCTCATACTCATCATATCTTCCCAGGATAACCCTTTTCCCTGCCACCTCACTTTAAATGGCAAAAGGTTGACGGCCACCCACCTTTACGTTTGGCAGTGAGGACAGCGACAAGCCCTACACGAGATCTTGCACTCTGGCCTAAGTACAAACACCCCTCCTCTAAGGCCTTCGCTGCTTTCCGAATGCTCAGAATCCTAGTGGCGTTCAAGGCACTCTCGTTTGCAAAAGGACATGAGTATGAGAAGCCCCACAGGTTGGCTGGCTCTTCGCACACCGTAGTCTACGTCCTAGCCTGACCAATTCACTGACCTTCGAAAGGATCTTCCTACTCTTTTCCACACCAGCCTCTTGTACTTCTAACAATTCTGATTACACACGAAATTATTTTATAATTAAAGAGTTGAGAAAAATCACTGCCCCCGAGTAAACACTATCTTGGCATCACTCAGTCTGGTCGGTTATTCCGTCTCTGACAGCCATACACCCTAAAACAGGTGGTAGGGGGTCCTTTATAAAAATCCGACCGTGTGGGGTGGAGGCAGCTGGGACCACTGTCTTCACTAGGTACAGCCTCACCCAGGGACCTTAAGAGTGGGTCTGTGAAAACCATGATGGACACACGTGTGCGCACGCCCAAGACCCCAGGAGAGGAGAAAAGGGGCTGTGGTGTGGCTGTCCCTTCTGGAGGGGCCAATTTCTCACTTTGTCTCCCTCCAACAAGTGCATGTACCCTATGGCAAAAACCTAAAAAAAGTTAAAAATTAAAAACTAAATAAAGAGTGGGAGCTCAAAATTAAGGGAGCAAGGGTGGTG
The DNA here is from genome assembly GCA_026018925.1 of Tupaia tana. Classification (NCBI taxonomy): domain Eukaryota; kingdom Metazoa; phylum Chordata; class Mammalia; order Scandentia; family Tupaiidae; genus Tupaia; species Tupaia tana. The sequence goes on from JAKSZU010000021.1 coordinate 25,401,239, forward strand.
GAAGGTGCCGGTGTATGTGGCAATCTCACAAGGGAAGGTTTCCAACTCAAGTCCAAGAGCCCTCCCCGAGGCTGCCAGCAAGCGCTTGCCCATGATCTGCAGCTGGCCAGAGGCTGGGTGCGAACTGCCGCTCGCTGGCTCTCACATGTGGCAGAAATAGACTACCTGGGGGCAGGGGCGGCCTAGATGCATCAAAGTAATAACTTGGGAAAACACACACAGGACCGTTTCTACATAAAGACACAAGAATCCAAGTTCTGCAATATTCTCCCGCGTGCTAGGAATAGACAGGTTGCTTTCGTTTTCAAGCCCGGTGTAAGGCAGAGATGACCTTTCCTTGACGTTTTATCCATGAAAATAGAAAATAGGGAAGCAGGGAACCTAGACCTTCCATATTATTCAAATTTCACTTCGGTGGCTTCGACCATTTCCCCCAGGAAAGGCTTTACCTTGGCTGCTAGGTGGAAAAATCCCGTTTCTATCCTCCATGGCCTCTGATGAGAAATATCTAAATATAGCCCAAAAAGCATAGGCCAGGATTCCTGTTTGGACAAATAACTGAGCCCCTGGCTAACCAGTCCTGCTGGCCACACCTTACCCCTGCTCCTGACCTCCCTCTACAGAGTGGTCCCTGCAGGCCAACTGTAACAGCAATCACTGTCACAGGGCTGAGCATCCTCAGAACACACCGGAGGTCGCTGCCTACACGCTGCTCAACCGAACTTCCTCCCGCTTCAGCTCCCAAGTGCCACCAAGGAGGTGCCCAAACTGCCAGCTCGCAGTGCACTCTCCAGCCATGTTAGCGTCTAGAGTAACGGCTTCCCCCTAACAGAAACACCTCACGGTACCCCAGAACCGAATGCTGGCCCCAGCTCACGCTGAGCTGCAGGGAGAACCCAAGCGAGGTCTCATGGGTTGTCTTGACTCCTACACCCTGCTTGCAGGACTACCGCGTACCATGCCTTCTGCTCAGGGGGCAACTGTAGCCTCTCTCAGATCTTCAAAGGAGGCCAGTCCACTGAGTGATGAGTAGGCCTGTCCCCCGTGACCTGGCCCCCTTCCAAACTGCTAGCCAGAGTGCAGAGGTGGCATGTCTGAGTCTGAACTCATCTGCTGAACTCGCATTACTCACGTTTATCTTTTTAAAAGACGGTTATTCAGGGGGAAGGAATCACACCAGAGTGAAGTGACAGCCCTAGGGACGTCGTGTGCCACCCCCACTTCTGCAACCATGTCTTCTTAAAGAGGTAGGCTCCTGAACCCGCCCAGCACCCATCCCTGCCATCTTTTTGATCCAGAACTAGTGCTGAGGTGAGCGAGGCCCCAAGGTGTGTGTTTACAGGAAAGAGCAGGTACCCACGTGGCCTCTGGCTGTCTGCATTTCTCCCTTGTCAGTTCAGGAATGGCCGCATGCCTGCAAACAGCCACGTGTGCCCAATGACCGGACTATCTGCTATACTGTGCGAATCAGGCAAAGCCCTCGCTTCCTTGAGAAGACAAGTTAATGGTCATTTTTGCTTTGTTCTTATCACCACCCCTACCCTAAAAAGCCCTTGGCCTGACCCATTTACTGTTGAGATTACAGAGAACTGTGTGATCGCTGGGGCACGGCAAAAATGGCAATTTTTTTTTAAAGCCACCACACCACCACAGACCTTCACGGGCAACTCTGGTTACAAGAAGCCCATTTTAAACGGACACTAAGTTCCCTAACTGAGGCTATTAATGAAGCAAATGTAAGTAATGCCACACACACACACACAATTCCTGATTTATTCCCTGTTTCTCGTACATCGTTGGCATTGTTCTACTTAAAAGGCAACAGTGACGACTCCAGAAACACGTTTAATCGTAAGTGCGTGTTAATCTGAGTAACTTAAGTACAGAAAAGAGTTAGTACACCACAGCATTTTCTACACTTTTATTTTGTGGTGATTGTGAGACGAACACAGTCCAAACATCAGACTTCTCATCCTCCCCTCCCCGGGACTGTCTGGCTCCAGGGCTCGTGCACCCCCGTTACAGCAGTCGTCAGGCTGGACAGTGGCTTCTACTCCGGATCCCACTTTCTCTCTCCAAATGCCTTTCTCCTCACTTAACACAGGCGCCCAGGTACCTGTGGCTGAGAGGCAAGGTCTTCTTTACACTCACCACCAGGGGGCACACGGGAGCACTAAAGCCTCCCAAGCCTACTGTGCTCCAGCCTCCAGCCTTCAGCCTCCCCCTCAGCCTGAGCCTGCCGCCCGGTAAGGAAGGGACATCCCAGTAAGCCAGCACTCCCGCATGTCCTAAAAGGGTCCCTAAAGAGCACTTCAAGATCCTGTACTTCTGCGCCACCTCTGAGAGGGCCATGCAGTCTCTGTGCAGGCTCCATCTGCTGGTTCGTGCCTCCCCGTCTCTATGCCTGCTCTTTGCCTGTGCTCTCCTTCCAAAGCATCCTCGAGTCAGATGCTCTCCCGGGCAGGTGACTCACTCCCCACTAATAAAGAGAGGTGCTTGGGGAGATGCGTTAACTGTTCAGGCCACTTGGGTGTCTTTCAGTGCAGGCTGCTTCAGGCTAGAAAACCTCGGTCCCATCTCTCCCCGCACTAATGAATTTAATCGGTAGCCAGCAGCCAGGGGCCTTGTCGCAGGAGGTGCTCAAGACAAGAGGCCTCCCCAGTTAGCAAGCCACAGTGAGAAACCACCTGCAGGGAGCAGGTGGCCCTGGGGGGAGACAGCCCCCTCCAAATGGTTCCTGGGCAGGGTGGGAGGTCTAGCCTGTGGGACCGGACAGGGGCGGCACCGCATCCTGCCCCCAGGAGTGCACTCCACACCGCACTGTGCTGTGTCCAGCAGGACAGGCTCCTCAGACGATCTGAGGCCCCTGTGCACAGGAATTCCCCCACACCCACACAGATACACCAGGCACACGAACAGACACGTGCGTGCACACGTGCACATACGCACAGCACATACGCACACGCGCGCGCACACAGCCACGGTGACGACTCAGCACCTCGCCGCCAGGAGCACCTCCCGGAGCAGCCGTGCGTGTGGACGTCAGCGCAGACGCACCCCTGCGGCCTGCTCATGGCAGCCCTGGGGAGGCTCCCGCGAGCAGCCAGAACCCGAGGGGTGCCAGTGGGAGGCCGTGCTCAGCTCTTCTCAGCCCATCCCCAGCACCTAGTGAGTTTCCCAGCTTCTGCCTCTGCTCCATTATTTAAACTCATTCTGGGTTTCTAAGTCTGTCCGTAAATAATTCTGAGTTAACCCTTCAGTCGGTCTCCCAGGGCTCTGTTCCCTCTAGCTCTAGAACGAAGGGGGGAAAAGACACACCCCATGTGATTTTGCAGAACAGTAATGGGAAAGTGTTTTAAAAAAAAATAAATCACAAAGCAGCTCCCCACTCTGAGGCAGTCTTGCACGTATGTACGATGAGTTACCGGCCCACGGGTATATGTAACCAACACGACCTCATGCTGCGGTGTGTACAGGGTCTGGGATAAAGGACTGGCTAGCACTTCTTGCTCTGGGCGAGCGTGCGCCTCTGTGCGTCTTCTTCTCTAAGTCACTATAAGGTGTCAGTGTCAATCATTACCCTCTCCAGGTCCTGCCGCAGGTGCGTGAACAGCTGCAGCCTCCTAAACAAGACATCCTGCTCCCGCTTGGCTAGATTGTCCTCTTCGTCTTTCTTTGGGGTGATCAGGGGCTTGTTGAAGTTGACCTTCCTCTTCAACTTCCAGTACTGGTACAGGAAATCCACCACTTCCTCGGGCAGCCGCAGGGCCCTGGCGACGTCCAGCAGGTTGACGAAGGTGTAGAACTCGTCCTCCAACTGCTGCAGCTTCTGCTTGCGGACACTCACCCGGTGCGCGTCCTCCCGGTTCTGCTCAAGGCTGGCGAAGGGCTCCAGCGGCTCCCTGGGGGAGCACTCGGGGGCCCCGTTCTCCTGCGTGGGCCCCTCACCCAGGGTCTCCTCGGGCTTCCTGTGTGAGCTGTGCTTCGGGCAGTAGGACTTGAACTTGACCTCGTCGTTCTCTGCCAAGATGGTCTTCATCTCCAGGCCCCGGTCAAAAGCACAGGTCACGTGGAAGGCTGTGCGGCAGTTCTTCACAGAGCACTGGTGAGGACATGCAGAGAACGAGAAAAGACAGCGTTATGGAGTGACAGGGACCGAAGTGCTCCTGCACCCGCATGCACAGAAGCACGCTGTACACATGTGCTGAGACAGATGAGTTCCACGCGCTCTGGCCTTGGCGGTTTGGCCCAGTTTTAGTCGCGGAAAGGCTTGGGATGTAAGGGAACCCTTCAGATGACAGGTTTGACAAACCAGACCACAACTGTCCCCTCTCTGATAATTACACCAATGGCACAGACCTCACTCAAAAGAAAAGTGCTCTTGGGGCCAGCAGGTTTCCTAGTGGTTAAGGCGCTGGACTCCCATGTGGTCTCCTGCAGTCACCTGACCTGTGGCCAGGTCCAGTTCCTGGACCCTGGCTCGAGACTCAGGCCAGGTGGTATGCGTGCATGCCCGAAATCCCCAGGAGAACGGAGGAGAAGGAATTATAGTACGTAATCCCCCCTAAGGGGGTGACTTCTCACTTTCTGTCTTTCCGTCTCTCTTGCGAATGCATGTGCCCTACAGCAAAAATCTCTTTAAAAAAAAAAAATGTGCTCGACAGGCCGAGTGTGCTCTGAGGCATTACTGTGGATTTTCTTACAGATCTGAGCTCTCTTGGTGTTTCTACAACTTTAAAGAATCTCAGCGTTTTACAAGGAACTTGTGTCCATCCTCACTTTGACCCACAGCCAGGGAAGACTCCCACACAGACGGGAAGACAAATGACCCACTTCCTCAGGCGGCAGCAGGGGGGTCACAGCTGAGGAAGGCGAGTGACGGCCCAAGAGAGCAGCGAAGACGGGGACAAGGAGCCCCGGCACCTGAGGGTGCCTGGCTGGATGAGGAAGGTTGCCAGGAGCCATGGTGCCAGGCCTGAGCTCAGCGCATGCCAGGCTGCACAGAAACCCCGCCCCCGCCCCCGCCCCGCTCGCCACCTCACGGGGCTACTGCTTAGTGCCCTGGACCGGACCGAGAGCTTCTGGCCTACAAGGAGCAGGGTGGTTAACTTCTCCCCGTCTGGTCGTCTGCTCAAATCCCTGGAAGGAGCGTCCTCGCAGCGACTGGTCAGTCCCGTAAAAGCAACACTGTACTGTGTGGGGCCAGACGATCCCGGGGCACGCCAGGGCTGCAGAGGCAGAAGCCAGTGCTGGGGCTCTGTCCCCTCATCCGCTCAGTATCTGAGGTGACTCACAGACAGCCAGGACTTCTGCTGTCCCTGTGAGGGCTCTCACTCAGGGTACAGAAATCCCAGCTCCCCTATCACCAACACCTGAATGCCAAGATGAATGTGAATCTGTGATTTTATCTGTAAATAACCTCAATTCCAAGAAAGACGTGAAATCAGCTTTGGTGGCAGAACACACACACACGCACACCTGGCCACTATGGCGAAGAGACCCAGGGCTCCTCCCTGCAGCCCGCGGCCAAGAGGGAAGTAGAAGCAGGAACAGGCGCCCGAGACACTATCTGTTTTTGGCTTACACCACACTTAACCCGAGCGCGCTAACCTTAAAGAGAAATGAGCTGCAGCGGAGTATTTATACAGGCCTCTGGAAAGACGCCCAGTGGCCTTCCTCTGGGTTTTCCTATTCAGGTTGACTCAGCAAACAGATGTTACAAAAACGTCAACCAGAGCCTTCACAGCTGCAGACGTTCAGAGCGGAATTCTTTTAATAAAATCTATCCATTCTGTGCAGATATGAAAAATCAGCAGCCTTCCTTGGCCACTTCTCCTTCAAATTAATGTTCTGGGAAAAAAGAGGTCAACGGCAATGAGAAAGTGAAAGTCATTATATCGTCCCTCTTCAAATGGGAAACAAAGATCCCATTTGCCTACCTCATTTAAACATCAATTAAGGACCAGGATGGTCGGGGTGCTCGGGAAAGGGCATAAACTCTGCTCAGAAGAACATCAGGTAACATGGAAGAAAATGATGTCCACCTCCCTGAGACAGCTGCACGTGCACACGCACACGCACACGCACACACACACACACACACACACACTGCTAGTGCCTTTTGTTATTTTTCCGCAACTCTCCGTCCACAATCCAGCTCTCAGGCCAGAGGAATCTGTCATGTTTTACTTTAAAACTGATTCTATTCACGTAAGAAAATCTCTTCACTATCTTCAAAGTCTCCAGTCTATCCCCACCAGCTGTCACTGGCCCCAACCTCTTGAGTATTTCTGTCACATCTGGAATAGTCAAGACCGATAGAAGTGATATTGAGGAAAAAGCAGAACCTCTTGGATTGTAAAAAATGGAAAAATTAGGAGACTGGCAGGTGGCATGGTGGTTAAGGCGCTGGATAATCCCACATGGTCGACCATGGTTCGAGTCCTGAACCTGGTGTCTTGCTTTCTCACTTTCCCTCTCTCTCTGGTCAAATTAAAATAAATGGGCGAATAAATAAAATTAAAACAATTCTTGAAAAAAAAAGGGAAAATTAAAGCCTGAAGTTAATGGGTACTGTGTGGATAGAGATTTTCCAGAAAGATTATGAGCTGATTTTGAACACTGAGGTCCTTCCTTTAAAACCCACGGTGGGCAATTTGACCGCATTCATGGAGTTTATGCCTGTCCCTGGCTGTTGTTTTCTGCATCAAAAGGTGACCTAAAATAGGTCCTCTGCTCTCAGAATTCAATGAGGAAATTCAGCACGAAGCCATGGCCTATGCTGGTATATCCCAGAGGAAGCGCCAGGCTGGACTTCTCATATCACAACTGGCTTCATGTCATCCTGTAAGCCCCAGAAATGAGCTTCTCGGGGTATTAGATGACACAGATGCTGTCTGCGTTCTCTTAGTTCTACCTGCCTCGTGACTTACTGCACCCGTCTGTACCTGAACACGAATAAAAGCAATGGCTTTGCATCTAGGCGCGCTTTCCCCACCCACACACGGCCATCAAGAATCCGATACCCAAATCGTGTGCAGATCAGGTAACTACGCATGCAAACGGTGCCCGGTGCGGCACCTTGTGGATGCCCCTCTGCCCAGTCTGTGCCAAGGAGTCTGTTTCCCCACACATGAAAAGCACCAGGGTGCCCAGCTGATTACAAACAGGTGTGCACACTCCTCGGAAAGCAGCAGTCCCAGGAGGCAGCTGCAGGTGGGTCTGCAGCTACGGCGCCGACTGTGACTGCAGTAGGAGGTGGCTGGCTCGAGCGCCACAGCAAGGAGCAGCTCTAACATGCTGGCTCTTCTCGGGGCAGAGTGGGAGGAATAGAGTCTGGCTGCCTCACCGCCAGGCAGACTCAGCTGACCCTGTGCCTATTCAAGTTCAGGGGACATCGGCCGACTCGAGGTGTTCACACTGGCCAGGAGCCACCCTTGGAACCTCAGGAGGGCTGTCAGAAGCTCATCCGGCCTCCAGGATCCTACTCTCCTCCAAACCGCCCACAGTTCAGAGCCCTCCTTCATCCTGCCGCCTACAACTCGGAAAGGAAAATAAGCCACTCTTGCTAATTACCTGGATGGAGGCCCCAAACTTCTCGTTGCAGAGGCTGCACACGAGTGCCCACCGGCTGCTGGGGATGTGCGACACCTTGGTGATGGGCTCCATCTTCTCGGGGCTGCCGATGCTCACCTGGAAGGCCAAATAGCAAGACAGGTGACAAGGCCATCGGAGGCTATTCGACACGGGAAATGCAAACATCCATTACTTCCCCGTATCCCTCCAGCCAGACAGTGGCAAGGGCCCTCGCCCTTTAGAACCAGCAAACCCCTACTTTAAAAGCATCAGGACAGCCCTCGGGCTGCAGCTCTGGCCCAATGGTAGAAAAGCCCGGAGCCCAGACCCCAGCCAGAGCAGACATCCCTGCTTGTAAAGAGTCAGGTAAGGGCCAGCAAGTGGTGTGGTGGGGCAAAGTGTGGCCAACGTGGTTTGAGTCCGAGACCTAGTGGCTTAAACCTCTTGCGAGGTATGTATTTATGTACCTCTGTGTGTGTGTGTGTGTGTGTGTGTGTGTGTGTGTACACGCACGCACATATTTCCCAACTCCCAAGAGCATAGAGTAGAAAGGACTACGGCATAGGTATCGTCCCTGGGGGCTGATTTCTCACTTTGCCTCTAACTCCTGTGAGTACAAGCACCCTATAGCAAAAAACAAAAAATAAAATAAACAAAACCAGTCAGGTAGCCGAGTGCTCACTTCTCACCCGAGCGATTGCAAAGACAATGCAATCTACTATACCTACTATGGCCCAGAAGGAACTGGTCAAGGCTAAATATCCACCTTACGTATGTTTAACAGTTGTCAACGACGGAGCAAATATAAATTACAGGGTTGTCGAAAAAGTCACGATGTATTTTTGCATAGAAAAAAATCTTGTGACTTTTCTGACAACCCAACAGTCTGAATCTTTAGTGAGAAAACGTGACCACACCCAGCGTGGAAAACTACCAACACAAGTCAGGTGTCACGCCCGCAGCCACCCCGATCACTACTCACCGCTGACACCACGCCATGAGCTCTGGTGCTAGCAGGACCCAAATCATGAAGTCTCAATCCAAATCACTCCCAGGTAATTTTCCGCAGGAGGAAAAGGTACCAAAATCCACACACCAAAAATTGTAGAAATTTGAATCACAAATGATATTCTCATAGTGAGCCATGCAAATTAAATTAGTCAAGGTCTGGGACTTGAAAAAAATTAGACCAGACCTGAAATTAAAAAGGCTGAGGCCAGGGACCAGCAGGTGGCGTGGTGGTTAAAGGCGCTGGACTCCCACATGACTGACCACAGTTCAAGTCCTGGACCTGGTGGCTTGCTTTCTCTCTCTCTCTCTCTCTCTCTCTCTCTCACTCTCTTACTCTCTCACTCTGTCCCTCTCTGGTCAAATTGAAATGAACAAATGAATAAAAATAAATAAAGTTAAATAAAAGAATTCTTTAAAAAAAAAAAAAAAAAAAAGGCTGAGGCCAAGGAAGAATTTCAATTAAAAAAAAAAAAAAAATCACAAAAGCATGACCTAGAGTGTTGGTTTCTAACCACAGTGGTGCCACATGTACGACCTTCCTTAGGGAAGGACAGACACGCCCAGGCCAGAGGCGGCCAACACTCCAGTCTGTGATGGGGCGGGGGCCCTTGGAAGGCTCATGTGGTGGAAGCGGAGGAGAGGGTGAGCACCTCCAACCTCGCTCAGGCCACCCCACCGCGGCTGCCCTTAGACTTCCCGTAAGTGCACGTGCCACAGTGACCGTGTGCTTGGGGTCAGGGTAAGAGCAGCCATTCATGTCATGTACACTGTGCCTAGCTGTGAGCAGGTCCCCCTGCCCACCCAATCCCAGTGAAGAACAAGGCCTTCTGAGCTAAGGAGCTATGGAGCCACACTTACCTCGGGGATCCACAGGGCACAGCTGACGTGGACCCACTTGGTTCCGCTGCGAGTGGGCTTCATAGCGCCGCCTTTCTTGGGGCACAGCAGACACTTGGGCTGAACCCCCAGGGCACACGTCCGGCACAACCAGCTGCCTTCTGGTACCTTGAGGATCCCATAACAGGCCTGTAATGCCACGGCACAGCCCCAAGGAAAAGAAAGAGGAGAGCCTTATTCTTCCCCATTATATCTCTATGTAAAACAAACAGGAAGATTTTAACAGAACCACCCCCTAAGTAGCTAAGTGGAGACATCTACCTAGCTGTGGCCCCGTCCTCCTAGCTATGGCCCCGTCCTCCTAGCTGTGACCCTGTCTACCTAACTGTAAACCCCCTCCATCTAACTGTGACCCTGTCTAAGTAGCTGTGACCCCCATCCACCTAGCTGTGGCCCCCGTCCACCTACCTGTGACCCCGTCCACCTAGCTGTGACCCCCATCCACCTAGCTGTGACCCCCATCCACCTAGCTGTGGCCCCCGTCCACCTAGCTGTGACCCCACCCACCTAGCTGAGACCCCCATCCACCTAGCTGTGGCCCCCGTCCACCTAGCTGTGGCCCCCGTCCACCTAGCTGTGACCCCACCCACCTAGCTGTGACCCCCATCCATCTAGCTGTGACCCCCATCCACCTAGCTGTGGCCCCATCCACCAAGCTGTGACCCCCATCCACCTAGCTGTGACCCCCCTCCACCTAGCTGTGCCTCAGGAAAACCCCAGGTGCCTCCCGTGGCACTCGGGGGACATAGTAGCTCTGCAGGCACAAGGCATATTCATTTAGTAGACAGTGGCCCTGAGAACTACTGGAGGACAGACACGGTAACCCCCCCCCAAAAAAAGTGAAAGAAAGGAAAAGCAAAGTGCTGTGTACTGACACAGAAACTCGCCTCTGCCAGCTTCTCAATCCTGAGCAGCAATCCTAACACTCCAGAGGGGAGGCGGGGAGCTGAGGAGGGTGGGGCAGACGGCGGAGCCTCCAGCAATTCAAGGAAGCCACCTAAGGCTCATCCCGACACCCAGGGCCCTGCACCCAGGCCCCAGGCTGGACCTGGCTCCAACCCTCTCCCGACAGAGACAGGAAAAAGAGATGTCCTAGGCAGGCGAAATCTGGTCTCTTGTGATATTTAAAACAAAGCCCGTTTTGCACGAGATGGCAAAAATTACACAATTCGGCATAAACTGCAGAAATCAAGGCTTTTACAACTGAAGTAATTAAGATAGCTCGAAGAGAGAAAAGGCAAATGTTAAATAAGTGAAGAAACAAAACCGCGATGCTACCAGGAGCACACTCAGAGCCCTCCGAGAACCCGACTGCTCAGGACTTTATCCTTAAATGAACTGGAAGCCAGGAAGTTGAGAGTCACAGAAACACAGCTCGAGTTCTCCAGACAGAAAAAACACAGCCGCTCTGCAATCTGCACACCCAGGACGCGACAAGGAAACCACAGGGTGAGAGCAAGCGCAGGAGAGCCACACGGAGACGGGCCGGGAGCGGCGTGGCGGTGCCGTGAATAAGCTACTGTCAACACAAGGCGGACTGAAAGGAAAACATCTAATGGTGCTAAACGACACTATTAAGGTTTCAGACAGTAAAGGTCTGTATCAGGCCTTCTAGAGAATCACAACTTGAAAAGATCATTTTTAAAAACTGGAAAAGCAGATCTAAGCTAATTTAAAGGATTAAATAATGTTAAGTATGCCTTAAAGACAAGCCATGAAAGGTTTCTCCAAATTAAGTGAACGCGAAGGAAGAGACAAGGGCCAGCAGGCAGAACAGAAGACGAGGGAAGGTAGTTCCAGCTCCGGCTCTGCCACTAACCCACTGAGAGACAGAACAGCCCACCCCGATGTTGGTTCACTCTTTTAAAGGGGGGGGGGGGTCCAAGGGCCAGCAGGTGGCGTGGTGGTTAAGGCGCTAGACTCCCACATAACCAACTGTGATTCAAGTCCTGGACCCAGCAGTTTGAAAAATCACGCTGGGGAGCCAGCAGGTTGCGTGGTAGTTAAGGCCACCGGACTCAAACACGACTGACCACGGTTTAAGTCCCGGACCCAGTGGCTTGCTTTCTCATTTTCCCTCTCTCTGGTGAAATTGGAAAACAATAATAATAAATAAAGTTAAATAAAATGATTCTTTTTTAAAAAAAGATATTGGGGCCAGCAGATGGCATGGTGGTTGAGGGTGCTGGACTTCCCACATGATCGACTGCGGTTTTAGTCCTGGACCTGGTGGCTTGTTTTCTCACTTTCCCTCTCTCTCGCTCTGTCCCTCTTTGGCCAAATTAAGTAAGCAAATAAATTAAATTAAAAAGATAAAAGAAGAAAAATCACACTGGGCATGTGTGCATGCATACCTCAGAATCTCTAGAGAAGAATAGAGAAGATGGAGGAAATCCCCCCAGGGGGTTATTTCTCACTTCTCATCTCTCTCTAAGAAGCGCACATGCCCTATAGTAAAAACCTCTTTAAAAACAAAAAAGGACATTTTTTAAAAATGGAAGAGGGACTTCAACTAGTTTAAGAAGAATCCTCCCTTCCCCAAATTAAGTACTTTACAGGAAGAAACAAAAAGTAGAATGGCATGAAAGCCTGATAGTCAGGCCAGCTTCACAGCTTGGTGCCTAAGGAAGCCAGATCCCACATGGTCCGCTCTGGATCGAATCCCAGACCAAGCAGTTTAAAAACCACACCAAGCGCACATGCATGCTAGACCCAAACCCTACAGGAGGGAGGAATGCTGGAAGGACTGCAGAGTGAATAGGTCCCACTGGGGGTGCTTTCTGCCACCACCGTCCCAAAGAAAGAAGAGGAAAAGTTATCCAAGTACACACAGGAGGCTCCGGCGAGAAGAGTGCAAGGACAGAGGTGACACTGCTCGTGGGCAGAGCTCAGTGCACCGCCGCGAGCATTCTCCACCCTCCACAGGAAACTTCCTAGACAGACAGGATGGAGTCCAGAGCCGCCAGATGGGCTACGGCACAAAGGCAAGAGATAACCGTCTGAAGTCTCCCTGTCACAATGAGCTGGGACAAGGCCACAGCTGCTGAAATCTCCACAGAGAAGTAAAGGCTCACAAGGCAGAGCAGGAACAGAGAAAATGACGCTCAAGAGCGTCAGAGAGCAAACCTGACTCTTCTCCCGACCGGTCACCCAGTCAAGTGTTGGGCCCAAATCCAAGTTCATTTTAAATTTCAGCAGCAACAAGTGAATGCAAATACAGTAGCTCAGGACGGTTTGAATTCAAAGGGTGTGAGTGGGCACAGCCTCACACAAGCCCAAATGAGTTCACTGCTGCACTAAAAAAATAAATAAAAGAGGTAAGAGGTAGTACTGGGACTGTCAGAAAGTTCCCAAATACCCATCCTCGCTGATGTCTACGGATGGATCTGTCTGTGGATGGAAGCCAGCAACAAAATAAATCCTATTACCACGAGAGAGGACAGGAAGTGGCGGGCAACCTTCCTCTCCATCAACAGCTCAGTTTATACACGAACATGTGCTGACAAATGGCAGGGGGTGACTCCTGTCCCCAACAAAGACATGGTGAATTCTAATCCCCGCGGCCTCAAAATGTGTGATCGAATTTAGCAACAGGATCACGGCAGATGTAATTAATTAGGATGAGAACACGCTGAAGCAGGACGGGCCCTAATCCAATGGCTGGTGTCCTTAAATGAAGACACAGACTAACAGGGTGACATGGATGGCAGCTGCAAGCCAGGGAATGCCAGGGAGTGCCAGCAAATCCCCCAAATGCTAGCAAGAAGCAAGGAAGGACTCCAACATGTTTCACAAGGAGCAGAGCCTTGCCTGCATCTTGATTTTGGACTTCTAGCCTCCAGAACCTTAGACAATGAGTTGCTGTTTCAATTTGTTACTTTGTATTAGGAAACTAACACAGCAACTAACCACTTTATCACAAGTGTGTTTCTTTTTTCAGTACTCTCAACACATAAACTCAGATGTGGGAGCAGGACAGAGGGGGCTCTTAAGTTTCTTGTTTTTAAAGAAACTTGACTTTTATGGATAAGAATAAAACACTCTATGAAGAAAGATCCCCACAGGGGCTCCCAGCCTTCTGGTTATAAGAGCTTTAGGACATACTTGAACCTTTAAGAACCTACTAGGAGGGAAAAAAGCCATCTACAGGGGCACATTTCTTTACAGGACTTCTGACAGATGAAAACTGAACCCCAGTAGAGGGAACAACCCTGGCGTTCCCGAGTTCCGCCGGTAGAGGGCTCCTATCCCAGGCGTCTTTCCTGGGGCTGCTGCGCCACGCACCTGATGCACACAGATGTTGCACTTGTCACAGAAGACCATCTCGTTGCCATCCTCCCCATCTGGCGACTGGCAGACGTCACAGACGACGTCCTCGTCGTACTCGATCCCCAGGCCTTCTTCGGTCTCTATGGCGTGGTTCATGTTGTCATAGCAGCGCTGCTCGAATTCCTCCAGGACCCTTTCCATGGTGTACTCATCCAGTTCCGGCATCCCTGAAGGAACAGTGCCGCAGAACCCACTTTTAACAAACCCACGTTTGCGAAAGTTACGATGAACGTTACGACAAATCCCTTGTTGGTTCGTCATGCTTACAAATTTATGATGCATAAATAATATTATAAATAATCCATCCCTAAGCACCCCCAGATTTACTACGGAATGCCTCGAGTCTCTCCAAGGAAGGATCATTTAGTTAAAGGCAAAGTTCCTTTCCATCTCTGGACAAGTCTGTTCCTGGGGGTCAAGTGCTGAAAGTGCAGTATGCTAAGCAGAAGAGCAGAAGCTAAATTCCAAAAGTGTTCATGGGTATCAAATACACACACTGTCACATCAGCCACTTCATAACTGTTACGCAAAACAACCAACACGTAAACGACTTCAAAACCATGACTGAGAATTATGTCTTCAGTGTTTCTTAAAAATCTCCTTTCTTGGTGCTTAAAATAACATCTGAAAACAGATTTTACTGCTAGCACTCTACCATTTTTAACTGGTTTATCCTTCCTTTCCCTCTGAGTTGCACTAAGTTGAAATGCATAGTTAATCGGACGCATGAAAAACTGAAACTCAAAGAAATGTCTGGAGCAAAGGAGATAGCCCACTATAAACCAAATGAAATGTACTCTTATGAAGAAAGATCAAAAATAAATTTCAAGTGGTTATTGTGGTTATAACTAGTGGAATAAAACTTTGATTTTTTTCTACTTGTGGATATTTTCCAAACTTCCTACCATAAAAATACTTGGTGCACAGAGCGGGGCGGGGGAGGTTATAGAAAATACTCAGGCCCAGCCTGGTGGATCAACTGATCTGTAGCGCGATAAGCCCCGTGGCCAGCCGTGGGCTGGACCTTAGGCTGGCTTGAAAACTCAGCAGGCACACACGCCTGGATCCCGAGGAGCCGGAGGGCTGGGGAAAGGGGGATCATGACATGAGACCCTGCCAAGGGTGCTTCTCTCTCCCTCTCTCACATGCACATACTCCATCATGAATAAAATAAACCTTAAAGAACAGTTGAAAAGAAAACATGAGGCCAGCAGGAGGCGTGGTGGCTAAGAGTGCTGGACTCCCACGCAACAGACTGCAGTTCAAGTCCCAGACCTAGCGGTTTGCTTTCTCACTTTCCCTCTCTCTCTGTCCCTCTCTGGTCAAATTTAAAGAGATTAATTGAAAAAAAGGTTAAGGCCTCAAGAGGCCATCAGCAGTTGGCATGGAGGTTAAGGCACTGGATCCCACATGGCCAACCCCTCTGGCAAGTGATTTCTCATTTCCCCTCTCTCTCTATCTCTGTCTCTCCAGCGAGTGCACATACCCTATAGCAAAAAAAAAAAAAAAAAAACAAAAAAAAAAACAAACCCTAACATCACTCAAAGGGAACATTTAAGTGCCCCCCCAAAAGGAAATGTCATTAGAGCCTGTGACAACTTAAAATTCTGAAACCATCAAATTAACTTTTCAAGTTTTTGAACAATTTGGAGAATATATTACAGCCTGCTTGGAATAAACCCTAAACACATTCGAAAAGCTACCCTATTTAATTATGAGGTGGTTTCTCCACGAACAGGCATTTTCATCAACATTTTATCCCAATTCTTCCTACCAGATTTGAAAACACCATTAAGCACTGGCTTTGAAAATACAATGCTATGCCCCTACAATTAATTTTTACGTATGAAGAAAGTCAGTAACCACTAGGGAAAATGTCTTTAAGCATGTGTGTTTTTTTGATGCTATGCAACTACTTAATTTATCCTGCCAAAATGCTCAGTAATATCTTTTAAATCCGCAAAATTAGCCTAGTTCTTATTACTTAAAACACTCACAAAAGCCCCAGGAGTGTACGTGCTACATCCCCGGACCTCAGGACACCTACAGCCAGCCAAGTTCTCTAACAGTTCTTCATAAAGCCACTCGCGAAGCAGAACTCTATCATCTATGAAGCTCCAGTACAGCATTTGGTTCCAAGAGGTCAGGAAACTTAAGAACATTCTGTGAACAATCTCCCGGCCTACTAACGTGCTGGCTACTAATACTTAAAGTAAGAACCGAGAAGAAGAAAAGACCTACTTTATCTGTCAAAATGGCTGGGTAATCAAACAAATGGAAAATAACACTCCTGGTGGCTCCCATTCTTCCTTGGTGAGCAAAAGGCAGGACAGACCCCGTGCTAGGCTCCAAGGAAGACACAAAGGAACACACAACCTGCCTTTGAGGGCTCTGCAAGCTAGCACCAAACATCTCGGGACTACTTCCTCAGTAAGTAATTCACCCTGAGCCCGGACTTGACCTTAGGCCACCCTTAGCAGTCAGGATCAGCACGTGGGACATACCCACAGGCCATCGAGTCCTGACACTGAGATGCAACTTCCTGGGGTGCAGAAGCTCCACATCGACGTGCACCAAGATGAGTAACTTCCAGGAAAGAGATGGCAACGGACAGGGTGCTCAGCTAAGGGAAGGCAGGGTGGTGGTACACAGGCGGCAGGGGGAGAGCACTCCAGGTTTGGGGAAGGACTTCAGGAGAACCAGCGAGGTGAAAACACCAGCGATGTGCTTGGAAATGGCACACCTGGCTGCGGAAGGGCTCACGCTGAGACACAGCAGGCCCGGCTACAGAGGAAGGGACACTAAGAGCAGGACATCGTGGACACCTCCAGCTACTCCAACTTCCTCAGGCTTGTTCCTTTGCTAACCAAGTGAGCAGGTGCAATCCAAGCAGAGACGGAAAGTGCATGGTGCCTGGCCACCAGCAGCCCAATTCCGTGCCCATGGCAACATCCACACTGGTCTCACCACTCTTCTCCGAGCCATAAATGAGCCACGCGGGGCTTCCAAATCCACCCCGACACATCCAAGGGACCCGACAAGCCAACCTCCAAGGAGCCATGGTTTGGAGACTGACTAGGGCGGGGAGGGGGAAGGGCTGGCGTCCTGACTCACCGCCCCCACGTCTCCGTGAGTTAAGGACATCATACACCACGTAGCTGCTCACCCATCTCCTTGAATTCCTCATTGGTCAGCTCCAGCCAGGCAGCGTCCATGTCGTTGAGGTCATAGCGGCAGACGCTGTCGGCCAGCGTCCGGATATCGACGTAGCCCAATTCGGGAGGCTCGGAGCCCGAGGACACGATGTACTTCTTGGGCCTGATGAACATGAGTGACTTTTCCTCAGATACAACTCTGTTAACAGGAAAACAAGTACCAGGTTACCCCTGTGCCACACAGGAGGCCCGTCAGAGGCCCGAGGGGCAGCTCCCGCCTCCAAGCTTCAGAATCCCAAGTCACTACCAGAGTCATAAAGAACAAAGGCCAGAAACCCGAGTGTCCCTGCCGACCAAACCCTGCCTAGAAGTGGAAGAGGACACAAGTACAAACTGCAGAGGTCTCCCGCCAGCTTCCCAGCAGCTGCCATGCTGTGCCGCCACCCACGGTAGAGACTCGGACCTGCTGCCAACACCGAACACTGCCAGGACTGCCGTCGCTGCCGCCCTGACCAAGCACTGGGTGCTCAACATCTGAGGTGGCAAAAATGGTGACACTGGCCACACCGGCAGGGCACTTACAGCAGGACGCTGGGAGCTGGCAGGGGGTGGGGGTGGGACACCTGTCAACTCTCATCCTACCAAAAAAAAAAAAAAAAAAGTTGGAGAGAGACAACTAGGCCTGAGCCACTCCTAAGAAAGCTACCAGTTGGGAGAGGAACTGCAGTCCATACCGAGGGACAGAGAAGAGGCCACTCCCCGTAGGGACTCTCCCTTCATGCTGTGACCCCAGGCATGGGAACTGTCGTTCCCTCTCCTTGTTCTGCACATACCCTCGCCCGACCTGAGCGCCTGCCAAGTGCTCTCCACCTCATCCCACTCCACGGGGGCGCACGTGAGCAAAGCAGGTCACATCAGACTTGGAACAGCGCTGCCTTCTCCATAGGAGGCCCCCGAGGGCCACAGAGCCCCTCCACATCTCCGCCGCGTGCTTCCCCGTCAGGCCCCCGGGGTGCCCGAAGGGCCTGTGCTGTATTGTCCTCACACTCACGGTCCCTGCAGTGCTGTTATTTATGTGACACTGAGCTGGGCAGACGGAAGGGATTTCTTTCTCCTCCTCTACCAAGAGCAGGTTTCAACAGGAACATCCACAAGCCTTGCTAATGCTCACACCCACTGTCCTGGGCTCCCAGCAGAGACCAAGCCGTTCCACAAATAATGTCCGGGCTGGGACAGCCACGTCGGGAGAGACGGGGGCGGCTACACCTCAGACGGACTTCTTCGTTTCCGGTGAGGCGCTTCGAAAGTGCGTGTGCACGATGTATCTATCCCTAGAAGGATCCCAGGATTTTCCCTCACACACGTCTGTTGTCTTGCTTCTTCGTGGGCCGTGGTGCCAGCTGAGGTCAGCAGGACAGTGAAAACAGCCGCTGGGACAGGAGCAGGTCACTGTGCCATTTCTGTCGCAGAGGAGCATGTCAAATCGGAGGCCCATCCATCCACACTTGTTTCACGTGCCCCTAAGGGTCACAGCAGCCTGTCTAGCTCTGGTTACCAGTGGTTTCTAATTCCCCAGCGTAACCACCTCCATCGTCATGGTTAGGAACCCCACAGTGACCTTGGAGCATGGCCTAATAAGAACCTGGCAGTGGCCTCTCTTCTCAGCAGACAACGAGAGCGTCAGCCAGGACATTCATGCGCACCGTAACGGCGTCACGGAGAGATGGCCCGAGGAAAGACAGACTTCGGATACGTGTGTATCCTGCGCAGCAGAGGGGTCGCCCACACCACAGCCAGTCCTCTATCCCAGGCTGGTCACCTGAGCCTCCCTGCGGAGGACGCAGGGACTGTTGTGAGACGTGGATGTGCATCCCCCATGAGATAGATTCCTCAGATCCCAAAATGTCCAGTCAAACGCGACCATCTCAAGTGCCTGAAGAGCCCCAAAGTGGGTGAGAGCCAAGAGGTGGAGGTACCTGCTGACAGGGTGGAGAAGTCCCCATTTTGGCACAGATCCTTCCTCAAAGACGAAATGACCAAACTGCCCACAACCAGATTCTGAGGGCAGCCCCTGAGGCCCTCACACTGGGAGATCCTGAAGGAGGCCCGTGCTAGCTCGGCACATCCAGAGAACGCACTCCACAACAACCAACTGGCAACACCACACCACCGAGCTCGCCACAGGGGTCTCCTCTCCGGCTCCTCTTTCCACAAACTCCCATCTGGCAAGTCTCCTCTCACCCACCCTCTTCCAAAGGTGGAGTGGACCACTGCGGGCCTGCGAAGCTGCCTGGCTTGTTCGACAAGTCCAGGTGGAGAAATAATACTGCAGGGCCAGCCCACTCGGAAGGCTCAGGTCACGTCTGGAGACCCTCCTGGGTACACACCAAGCACAGCTGCCCAATACCCAGAGCTGGCTGAAGATGGAGGTAGACTGTGGCATCAAGACCAGGCTGGGGGCATTATCTGACCTTCAGGACAGACTCTCCTTTCTCCAGAGGGGACAGGGAGTAAGGGAGCAAAGGAAGCAGCAGAGACAGTCAGTGGCATGGTGGCTCTGGCATCTGGATTTCCTAAGGCCACCTGCACAGTTTGAGTTCAGGACCCAGTGGCTTGAAAGACACACCAACTGTGTGTGTGTGTGTGTGTGTGTGTGTGTGTGTGTGTGCGCGCACACACACATGTGCACGCGTACATGCATGCCCAAAATCCTCCAGAGAAGAATGGAGGAGGGACCCTGATGGAGCCGCCCACCCTGGGAGGTGCTCTCGCTTCCCCTCCCTCCCTGTGTCTCTCTGGCAAGCGCATATGCTCAACAGCACATTTTGAAAAGGGGGGCAAGGGGCAAGGAAGATGCCGCGATGGTTGGTTAAGACACCAGACTCCCACATGGCCAACTATGTGGGTTGAGTCCTGGACTTGGCGTCTCTCTCTCTCTCTCTTCTCTCTCTCTCTCTCTCTCTCTCACACACACACACACATACACACACGCTCTACAGTAAATTTAAAAATAGTAATATAAATAAATAAAATTAAATAATTTCTTTCTTTTTTTAAAAGAAAGCAGTAGGTGAACATCTGGATTCTACTCCCCAGTCAGTCATGGCCAGAATGTCCTTGTACTTGCCCTCTCACAAGAGAGCAACACCTCCCTCCCAAGATGGTTGTAATGATGTTGAGTTGAAGGCCGAAGGCCCTCAAATCACAACCCTGGGACTGGTGGGTGACATGGTGGTTGAAGTGCTAGACTACCACATGGCCGGCCACTGTTCAAATCCCGGACCTGATGGCTTGCTTTCTCACTCTCCCTTTCTCTCTATCTGTCTCTCTTTGGTCAAAATTGAAGAGTAATGATAATGAATAAAATTTAAAATAAATAAATTTTTTAAAAAAATCACAACCCTTGGGACCAGCAGTTGACATAATGGCTATGTCACTGGGCTCTCATGTATTCGACCACGGTTCGAGTCCCAGACTCGGTGGCTTAAACTCACGCCAGGGGCATGTGTGTGCGTACCCAAGATCCCTAGAGGGGAATGGAGAAGGGACTACGGTGTGGCCATCCCTGCCTGGGGAGTGATTTCTCACTTTCCATCTCTGTCTCTGTCTCTCTCTGGGAAGTGCATGCACCCTATAGCAAAAACCTCTACAAAAAAAAAAAAAAAAAAAAAAAAAAAAAATCACAACCTTCTATGACAGGAGTGAGTTTCTACCTGACCTTGAGAGCTCCTGTTATTTTACTGCTAACTCAGAAACTGCCTTTCTCAGGGCCCAGCTGTCAGGAAAGGCGAGGGCAGGCGGGAGGGTGGGCAGCGCTCCTCTCTGGGAGCATCTCTACCTGGCCACCGGCTGAGGGATGGTCCCCGGGCTCACTGGCACCTGGACCCCTTTCTCCCACTCCTGTCTCCAGGGATCAGCCAGCACATAGTACTCATCCGGGTTCAGCTGGTAGGAGTCGTGCAGCTTCATTGCGGTGATCAGGTCTGTCCTAAACACCTGGGAAGGGAGACAAAAGGACAGCGACATTCGATATTTGCATTCTTCTCCGGAGCACTGGCAGCTGCAGCGTAGCCATGGAGCTGCCGGGTAACGAGGTCACTGTATCAACACAGATCGAGCCTGACCTACTGCAGGGAACCCCTTGCCTGACCTGCCTTTCTCAGGCTCGGGGTGGCAGCAGCTGACAGAACAGCACGGGGCCCTCCCACTCCCTCGGCCAACACAGCAACCAGAGTGTCTCTGACGACAGCAACACAATAAGATGAGAAACCTCGCCGTCCCCTGAAAGTCTTAAGGACTCTCAACTCACAAGGGCTCCTGCAAACAAGCACCTGAGGATCCCTGGAAGGATATTTCACTCAAGGGTGCTCTTTTGGTAAATGTTTAGAAATCAAACTCCACTAGCCACACAACTTCAAGCCAAAGCCTCCGAGAGCCACCACACGGCCTTGTCTATATGCAGACTGCCCCCGCCCTCGCCCAGGCACTGCTGCCTTTTGCCTGCCAGAGTTCGGGGTTTGTGGCAAGATGGAGAGGGCAGGGGTCAAGGTCGGGTTGGCTAGGGTCAGCCAGGAGCACAGGCCTGGGAAAATCTGGGAGAAGCAGCAGGCCGCAGGCAGGAACGCGGGGTCGAACAATGCGTTTGTCTGCACACCTTCACCTGGTACTGCCAGGAAGTGGGATTGGCGAGGACAGGAGAGAGAGAGAAAGAGAGACAGAGTCACTACCCTCTCCCCAAAACTACAAGAAACAAGCAGACCCACAAGACTCAAATGTGCCCTCTGCCAAGAAGTTCCTCCAATTCCTTGTCATAGGCAAAAAGCAGCAGCCCACAGGAAGGAGCCCTCGCAGCGCCCACAGCTCTGCAGACTCAAGGCCCTGGGGCATCTGGGGTCCCCGCCAGGCCGCCAGCTGGCGCCCTCGCTGGCCAGCCTGAGTCCACTCTCTTGGGCGGCACGAGGAAGCTCTGACCTTGGCATCAGCACAGCCAGTGGTTGTGTTTGGCACGGTGCAAGCCTGCATCTGCAAGCTGCCCTCTGTTGACACAAGTCACAATGCCCAACTCTCTCTTCTCGGGACAGGGAGTTCTTTCTTGGGCCGCTAAACACAGTTCACATCATATGCCAGCTAATAGGTCCATATTTGTTTTTCCTGGTGGCTTTTCAGACTGGGGATCACTTGAATAAACCTGACCATAATAAAGTCTGAGGGAGAGTCTGAATAAGGCCGTTTCTCCCGCCTGCCATCACCCGCACTCTCTTCGACTCATCGTGCCTAAGTCCCATCCACAGCAAGAACCTGGCTGTGCACTTCCACACCAAATTCTGGGCTTCCTCAGCTCGGAACCCAAAGCAGGTGCCTGCCTAGAGCACATGAGCCTCGTCAGCCCCGCACTCCCTGGCCACCCCAGGGGGAAAAAACCCTTTCATACCTCAGTTCCTGGTCTAACCCCTCAATAAGCAAATCGAATGAAAGCATACTCCAACTGAATCACGTAAGAAAAACGAGAAGGGTTTCCCCAAAAGGAAAGAAAATCAGACTGAAGCAAGAGAAAAGGCAGCCCACAGTCCCTTTCACTGAACGATTTTGGGGAGAAACTGGTCGAGAACAGAGGCAGGTGCCCTCACCCAGGCCCACACTATGTATTAAGTTGCCTGGACTCAAGAGCACCTTCAAGAAATTTCAGGGTAAGTCTAGACCAAATCGCAGGTCAGCGATCATACAGCACAGTGTCACACGCTGCTGGTGCCAGCGCTGGGAGGGCAGGCCCGTCTACACCTTGGACACTGGCGTGCACCACACCGCGCCCCAGGTCCTGTGCCGTCTCCTGGGCTAAAATCACAGCATGGCGTGAACATCAGAAAGGTATCTGAGGGCGATGGGCAGCGCAAGGAAGGAAAGCAGAAACAAAGAGGGCAGGGGCGCTCCGGGACCACCGGACGGTCCAACCAGAAGAACAAAAAAGGCCTGGAACAGGCGAGGAGCTAAAATGGCTGCCTTCCATGAAGGTCTGATCTGGTGTGCAGGAGACTCCTGGAGTGGTTTCCTTCAGTCCTGAAGGACGTGCTCGACCTCCTCGTGCAGAGGCCGGCCCACACCAAGCTCCTGCTCCTCCGCATCGCACCCCCGAAGCACTCCACGTGCCATTGGCTCTGCTCACCCGTGACAGGATGACACTATAGTTGAAGACCCTATCAGGAGGCAGGCACAAAACCAAAGTGTCCAACCAAAACTTCTGTCCAATAACCTGCACACCCGTAGCTGTGATAAACTGCGCACTCTCTACAAACCGTGGTAACACCAACACTTCAGTGATAGAAAACCTCAGAGCTCAGACGGGCATTTCAGAGAAAACAGGTCTCGGGACTAGTAGGGGCCCCTAATCACGAAAGCCAGGACAGAGAAAGGTCCCAAAAACCAACTTGGGAGGCGGGGGAGGCAGATAAAGAAATGACAAAATGTAGGGAGCAGGGGAAACATAAGATGAAAACAAATTGGGGGGAGGGAGCCTTAACATAATCCCCAAAACAGAATTCCCAGAATTACAATGGTTTGTTGCCAAATAAGCCACAAATCATGGCTAAAACTAACTTGAGGCTGGCAGTGACTTGGCAGCAGCGGAACCCGCTCATCTCCTGGCCAGAGGAAAAGATGTTGGGAGCCAGCGAAGATGGAACAGGAAAGGAAAGAAAGAATATAATTAATAATAATAGCTAACATTTACTGAGCACGTCCACCGTACGTGCCAGGAACCATTCACGGGCTTTGCATGTATTAACCCACTTAGTGCTCACAGGGGGCCTAGAGGCAGACGCCCGTGTTAGTCCCATGGTGGGGTTTCGGAATGGGGCACAGAGAGGTTAAGGAACTTGCCCTGGACTGCACAGAGACATCAATCACCCAGCCGCGTGCGTGGGCAGCATGGACCCGGGCGCACACGTGCGTGACATGCAGTCAGGCAAGCGCTCAGAAGTACCTCCGAAGGCTTTCGATCTTCATGTCTGGAGCAGGAGCTTCTCCTGTGCTGGGATCGAGAATTCTGGGACCAAGTAGTTGATAGGCCTAAAGAAACAAATATTCAAACAGGAACGGTTACAAACTGCACAGGTCACCGAGTATTCCTGGAGTTTTCTTCCCCAAACTCGTCCAGGCTCACTTCATCGCTGCACGCGATGATGCCCGATGTCCTCTGGGCTCTCACAGGGCTCGTCACCCCAGCACTTACTAAACATCCGTTTCCCGGAGCGGCCTCCCAGCGGCTCCAGCCCACACTTTGTACAGGGAGGCCTTCTACCCCAGGTCCAGCGCACAAGTGGAGCGGACATCAAGAACATGTCGGGAGAACCCCCCCAAAACCTGTGCTTTCTATTCAGATCAAAGTCTCACAGAGGAAAACATAAATTGAAAAACAGTTCACCCAGTTTTCAGGAGGTTTTCTAATGCTAAGATCACTATACTAAATAAATCCTAAGGCCACCCCATAAAATAGCTTCTTAAAAAGGTCTCGGGCCAGCTGTGGTGGCACCGCGGTGGGGTGCCACTCTACCATGCTGGGTCCACGTTCGAGAATGGGGTTTGGCTCCCAGGAGGGCGGAGGGAGAACCACAGCATGACCTGTGTGGGATGTGCCCCCACCATGGAAAAGATCAATAAATAAAACTTACAAATACGTTTTCCCTTACAAAGCATAAAAACCTAGCATTCCCTAAAACAAAAAAAACTCAGACCTACAATAGAGACTAAGTGGCCAAGGACCAAAAAACCTGGACATCTGCCTATTCCAGGCCCAGCCTCTGTGGCACAGCGGGCCGTATACCAGACTCCAGAACTGGAAGCCACGTGCCGACCACAGTCCGAATGCCCTGGAGACACACCTGGCACATGCAGGCACACCCAGGACCCTAGCAGGCTGGAAGATTGGAGGAGGGGATCCCTGGGCAGCCAAGTCCCGCGGAAGGTGCTTCTCTCCCTCATACATGCACACATGCACACTACCATGAATAAAACTTCATAAGGGAATGAAATTACCAGTTCTACCTAGCCATGGAAACAACAATCGGGTTCGTTTCTCTGCCTTTCTTCCCAAAGTGCTCTAATCCCATCATCTGTACTGTAATCCCATCCTCTGCACCTCCCAACAACGGATTCCTGTGGCCACCAACCCCAGGCTCCTTTAGTGTGAGTCCTCTCTGCGTCTGCAGTATTCATGACTCCATCCTGCTAGAAATGCTCCCACCATTTCGGTGGCAGTTCTCTTCCTGGTGTCCCCTCTGTGGGCTCCTCTCCTGTGCGTCCCACAAACATAGGTGTTTCTCCCAAGCTTTCTCCCTTCTTGGTCCACAACGCTCTCCACAGGGAATGCTCACCCACTTCCCCAGGCTTGCCCAACACATTCAGGAAACTGTCAGACCTGCACTCTGGCTAGTCCCCCTCCCACGCCCAGGTGCCAGTCCTTCCTGGGGACATCAGCCCCAGGGCACTCTTGGATCTGTCAACCTCAGCCTTTCAAACACTGAGCTCAACATTTTGCCCAAACCTGTTCTTCCTCTTATAGCCCTGTGCTAATTAAAATCACCACTATTTCTATGAAGTCAAAAGTCTTAGGGTGTCAGCAGGTGGCGTGGTGGTTGAGGTGCTGGACTCCCATATGGCTGACCACGGTTCAAGTCCTGGTGGCTGCTTTCTCCCTTTCTCTCTCTGCCTCTCTGGTGAGCACATATGCCATTTAGCAAATTGAAAAAAATAATAATAAATAAAGTTAATGGTGCATGCGTTCACTGGAGAGACAGAAAGCTAGGAATCACCCCCTGGAGGGAGGCCCACACAGCAATACCTTGTCCTCCATTCTCTTTGTGGGATTTGGGCACACATGTACATGCCTCCAGCTTGAGTTTCAAGCTACCGTATCCAGGACTCGAACCAAAGTAGGCTATGCAGAAGTCTAGTGATATAACCATTACACCATCTGCTGGTCCCAAATAAATCATTCTTAAGAACTCGGCCAGCAGG
This sequence comes from Tupaia tana, assembly GCA_026018925.1. Lineage (NCBI taxonomy): Eukaryota > Metazoa > Chordata > Mammalia > Scandentia > Tupaiidae > Tupaia > Tupaia tana. Next base: position 25,427,215 of record JAKSZU010000021.1, read on the forward strand.
TGGTGTGGTGATTAGGACACGATTCCCACGTGGCTGACTGTGATCTGAGTCCCAGACCTGCCAGCTTTAAAAGCACAACAAGCAAACAAACAAAACAAATAAATAAATAAATGTCTTTTTTTAAGGACCTTAGATCACCCTAGACTCCTCTGGCTGAGGCCATACATGATCCATAGCCATGCCGTGTCACTTCCGCTTCTCCACATCCTGTTAGTGTGTTACCTGGACAACTGCAACAGCCTGCTTGTGGGGGCCGCACAGCTGCCAGAGATCCCGCCTGTAGCATTTGTCCAACCTCCTAAAACACACCTCCACTTCCTATCTTAAACAATCATCACCCCGTCCTGAACACCTGTACCATTTCCCGGAACTAACGAAACCCAGCGAAATCCAAGCCCAAAGCCTGAGGGAACTGTCAGTCCGTCTCACGGTAAAATCACCTGTCTTGTAAACGGGAGGCTCTTATATCTGCAGAACCCAGCAGGGACACAGAATCAGCGCACCCTTAAGACCTGGCGGACATTAAGAAATAGACTCTACACATAAGCCAATCATCAGATTTGCGAAGACCGAGACAGAGGGACACTGCTGCGCTTCCCTGACAGGGACGGTGCGCGGACGCCACTGACAGTCTGAGCCAGTCACTAGGCCAGCTGCTGCCTGGAGCATCCCCAGGACTCAAGTACTTGAGGTGGCCCACCACTCTTCAGTTACTCCTTTACGCCGCCCCCCCCCCCCCAAAAGATAGTAAGGGGCCAGCCCTGTGATCTAGTGGTGAAAGAAGCAGAACCCCTTATTGGCTGACTGCAGGTCAAACCTGGCCCTAGCGGCTTGAAAAACAAGCCAGGTGCATGTGCACATGCATGTATTTCCAAATCCTGAAAGGGTGGAAAAATGGAGACGGGATTGTGGCGTGCCCTCACCTCGCTGCTTTCTCCCTTTCCTTGGCCGTCCCTATATTTCAAATACACACACTTTCCGGCAATAAACAACAGTAAGTGTGCCGCATGAACAAGGATGTTTCAGTCTCACACGGAGAGAAATATTCTGTGCACCCTGGACTGAGCCCGACCTGGTCATTACTGGAACAGGGGAACGTGGAGATGAAGGGCTGGGTGGAGCCCCTCACACTGGGGCCAATGGAGGCCATCCTCCAGTCAGGCCGCAGCGTTATTAGAGGTAAAGGGGGCCAGCAGGTGGTGCGGAGGTTAAGGCAGCTAGATCACACATGGCTGACTGTGTGGTTCGAGTCCTGGACTTGGTGGCTTGAAAGGCACACTGGGTTTGTGTAAGATCAGGCCCTAAATCCCCAGAAGAGAATGGAGGAAAGACAGCAGTACAGTCATCCCTCACCCCCTGGGGAGGGGGGCGGATTCCCCCCCCCCAACTGCACACAAACTAGAAAAAATCTGTTGGTTTAAAAAGAAAAAAAAAAGAGGCAAGGAAAAGACACTCCATGTATGACAGGATTCCCGGACAATGAAGGGAAGGAAAAAGACAACGCAGGGCAGAGCGGTGACAGCTGTACCCTGAATTACTGAGGGAAGAATTATAAATGATAAGGAATGGGGCTGGCAAGTGGCATGGTAGTTAAGACACTGGACTCCCACATGGCGGACCACAGTTCAAGTCCTGGCCCTGGCAGCTTGCTTTCTCTCTATTTGGTCAAGCTGAAGAATGGCGATAATGAAATTAAACAAATAATCCTTTTCTTAAAAATGAATAAATGATAAGAAACAAAGCCAAGAATTTGGAGGATCATTCCACTGCTCTAACGTGAGGTCAGGGAGGCAAGGGTTCTTAGAGTCAAAAACATTCCGAGTTGAGGCAGAGAAAACAAGCTGCTTCCTTCTTGGGTTCTGTGACCCTGGTCTCTGCTCTGGGATCTGTTGGGATCTGTCCCAAGCAGTTTCCAAGGCTCCCAGGAAGCGCACGCAACTCTGCTGGCACAGGACACCACCCAAGTAATTGAGACTCATTTGGGAACATTTAGCACCGCCTTTATAAATCCGGAAAACTGGTGTCTGCACCACACTTGCTTTAAGAAACAGATATCTGAAGATGCTGTGAACTGAGTAGCCCATGGTTTTAACCAAGAAACCGTCATCCAAAAAATACACTGCTCCTCTTAGTTTACTAGTGTTCATATAATACAAAAGGAGAAAAATAAAAATGCAGTTAAATGCACTCTACAGAAAGGGAAAGACCAGAAAAGAAGTTAAATGTTGATGATCACTGACATAAGAAATGTTCTTAGCAGCTTATTTTTAAAAGCCAAAACCCAGAAACAACCTTAACACCCACCAACAGACGGAATGAACGAACTACGGTAGGTCCATACAATGGAGTACTACCCAGCAACAATAAAGAATGCGCCTGATGTGTGCAACCCGACAAACGCTGAAGTGATTATGTTAAGTAAAAGAAGCCAGATTATTTTTTTTAAGTGCACTCTGTACTACTGTACTTTCATAAAACTCTGGACAACATCAACTAATTTGTAGTGACAGGAAGTGGACCAGTGGTTGACTAGGGAAAAACAGGAAGGAGGATCATCTTGGTCTTGATGGTTTCATGGATATAAACATGTCAAAACATATCAAAGTATACACTTCAAATATGTATGGGTCACTGGCAGTTGTCCCTCCATAAGGCTATTTTTTTAAATGACCACAGAGAAAATAATTGATTTTTATCATCCATTAACAGTAAAGGAAAAGAAAATTGTGTATTTCACTTTACACAGGTGGTCTGTATAAACCTTAGACTGTGCTGCTGCCCCAGCTGAGAATATGGGACAAGGGACGGGGGACCAGGACCTCTGGGAATGGCTGTCTGCCCTGTCCAGCAGCAGGGCTTGTGGCTGGTGTTCTCTTCCTTCTGCCTCGCTCATGTCGAAAATATCACTACGTTCAGCGCCATTCAGTGAAATGCATGAAATTTACACTATAGTGCTAAGTCAGCGCGGGCACAAACAAGATTCAACTAATATTATTTTGAAAAGCAGAGAAAATTTGTTTAAAAAGTGTTGTTCAGGACAGCCAGTCGGTCATGCTCTATTAAGAATCGTCACTGTAACCCAAGAACTGAAGGTGGCAGGTACCAGAAATACACTCCTGACTTACAGTAAGGACGTGCTTTTGTGCTCAAGGGAAATGAGGTCAAGGAAAATACAGCAATAACCACAGACAGATTGGTGGGGCCACTGCTTCCTGCTTGGAATACACCCGCACCTACGGAAGCATACCCAGGACTCCACAGGCTAGACTCAAAGCCTGGACATTACTACACCAACATCCTCCAGACACTTGCCAGATGGTCAGGAAGCTCCCAGAGCACCATCAAACCGAAACTGATCCACATCACTCTTTAATAAACAAAGAAGTTATGCTATGAAATACTTTTTAGAACATGCTAGGGGGTCAGGAGAGTGCCAAATCAGAAACGAGAGCTAGCCCAGACACCAAGAACATTGGAAGGTGGCGATTCACACGACACCACCACCAGCCACCATCAAGAACCACGCACTAAGAGTACACCAGGTGGGTGTTGCATTTGGAGTGTTGATAGTTAATGACAAACTAAATTAAGAATATGACAAGTGGGACCAGCAGATGGAGTAACGGTGGTTACATCGCTGGACTCCCACATAGTAGACCACGGTTTGAGTCCCGGACCTGGTAGCTTAAAACGTGCCAGGCACCTGTGCGTGCATGCCCAATATCACAAGCGGATAATGGAGAAGGGATTGCTTTGTGGCCATCCCCCCAGGGGGTGATTTCTTGCTTTCTGGTCTCTTATGTCTCCGGTGACTGCACACGTCCTAAAGCAAATCTCTCTCTAAAACATAAATAAATAAATATGACAAGTGAAAATTTGTTTTATTTTCTCTTTACTTTCATTTTTTATTTTTAATTATTATTTTAGTTTGACCAAAGAGGGCAAGAGAAAGAAAGTGGAAAAGTGAGAAAAGTGAGCTGTCAGGTCTGGGACTCAAACTGCAGTTGGCCATGTGGAAGTCCAGCGTCCTTAATCACCACGCCACCTGCTCGCCCCAACTTTCTCTTTACTTTCAGGAGGAGTTTGGAACTCTAAAAATTTGGGAATAATATCTAAAATTTACCTTATTGCCACTCACAAGGATAAGATTTATTGCCTAAAATTAAGCCCACTCTAGTGACAAATTTAAGTGATCTAAAATTCTGAACACGGGAACTGAGTAAGAACAATTCCATATAAAACTATCTTATATTATTAAACACTGAAAAGAATGTGAGGCCTTTTATTTATTCATTTATGTGCTATGGGGTGCTGTGTGCTTACTGGAGAGAGAGGAAGGGGGGAAATCACCCTCCCCCAAGGGGGATGGCCACACTTCAGTCCCTTCACCTTCATTCTCCACTCAGGGTTTTGGGCACAAGCACACACATGCAGCACCTGGCATGATTTTCAACCCACTGGGTCCGAGACTCACATCACACAGTCAGCTACATGGGATCCAGACACCTTCACCTCCACACCACCTGCTGGGGGGACGGGGGGCTTACTTTTAACATCCCCAACTTCAAAAAAGAAAAACATAAAAAATTAAAGGGACCAATAGATGGCGTAATGATTATGTTGCTGGACTCCAATGTAACTGCCCATGGTTTGAGTCCCAGACCCACTGGCTTAAAACTTACGCCAGGCGCGCATGTATGCATATACGCCGAAAATCCCAAGAGAAGAACAGAGGAGAAGGGATTGCATGTGGCCATCCCCCGTGGGTCATGTCTCGTTTTCTGTATCTGTCTGTCCAGTGAGCACACACGCCCTATAGAAAAAAAATCCTCTTTTAAAAAAAATCCCCAACGTTGTTGTAACACAACCTTTCGAGTAACGCAGTTACTCACAGATCACAGGCTGAGCACAGCTGCCCATGCGCTGACCCCTCCCTTCCTAGGCCTATTACAAAAAATCTCGAACTCTCCCCTTTGAAATATTAAAAATAGCCATACTATCTTGCCCTAGATCAAAAATAAAGAAAAATCTCAAGAGTAAATCTAGTACATATTGCACACACCTCCTGCATTTAGTAGCTCGTGTGTGTGTGGTAAGCCTCTTGGATTGTGCCGTGCATGAAAGGTTCAGAAATTAGAATGAATGGCGATTATTCACACAACCCCGAAATGTAATCTACACAAGAGCCGCACCAATGACCCAAGAGCAACTCTCCTGTGTCTCAGACTCTGCTGTGGACACTGAAGAATATCCTGGTGTCTAGGAGTGCTAAGCCAGCTTAACAAGGTAAGACGCTTAGGAACAGCAAGTGTCGGGTCTGGTAGTCTGGTGTCACAGCAACGGGGCACAGACCTGACACACACACCTGTGCGTATTACTTAACGCCCCAGCTATCCCTGTACAAGCAAAGCCATGCCACACAAACTGTAACCAGAAACAGAGCAAATTTAATCTAGTTATTGTTTTTTTTGCTTCAATTGCATAGTAGAAGTTAAGTTTTTGATGCAACTGCCAAGTATTGGGTTGTTGGAATTCATGACGCATTTTTTGCCTAGAAAAACATAGAAAAATATGCCACGACTTTTCCAACGACCCAGTGTATCAGAGGCTAGCCAAGCCTGTGCCTGCCATAGCTCCTCCATCCCAACACAGCTTAGCTCTAGGGTCCAACTCATTTCTACCTTCCAACCGAAGCACCATCCCTATGTAAAGACCCGGCTCAGAGATATTTCAACATACTTACACACTGGGGCCTTTAACAACCAACACACAGCCATTCCATAGTCACCAGCCACTCCCGCTGAACATGCCAAGGGCCACGGGAGAGCAGTGTGCGGTAAGATCATGTCCTCTAACTGCTCTGAGTACAAGATGCTGCTCTGTTTGAAACGGGCAAAGCCACCTCCAGGTACCCTGAAAAGACATGGGTACAATACTTCCTACACACAAGTATCTACCTGAGCCCAAATTCCCGTGCTTAGAGAATTCCTCTATATCTCTATGGTGTCGCATGATCCAACTGATGGGGGGAGGGGAGGAGCAATCTAAAGGTAAAGTCAAACAGGAACAGAACTGGAGGCATCTTTCATGCAAAAGAGAAACCACCAAAGACTTACACAAAGGTAAGAAGCACAGACAGACAGACAGACAGACATAATGGGCCAGGTGACACAGTGCTTAAGGCACTGGACTCCCACATGGCTGATCGCTGCTTGAGTCCCAGACCGGGTGGCTTGAAAATTAACACCGAGCACCTGTGCGTGCATGCCCAAAATCCCAGGAGGAGAATGGGGAAGAGACTGTGATGTGACCATCCCCCTAGGGGATGATTTCTCACTTTCCTACTCTCTCTTTCTCTGTCTCTCTCTAGTGAGTGCATACGCTCTATGGAAAAAAAACTTTAAAAAAGAAAAAGAAAGAGAATCCATTAAATGCAGCAAGACCTAAAGGAACCCAAAGCAGACAGTCCATTCCATCCACTAAAACATTGGGTCTCTCTTCAGTAACTATTAACAAAGCAGTGGACACTGAGTGCAGAAAAACCAAGTCCTCGCACAAGTTCCTGTTGGACCTGCACTGCCGCCTGGCAAGCAGCAAATCTGAATGCCAGTCTGCTGTCTCTGCGCGTTCATCCAGTTCTGATAGCTGCCTAAGACAAAGGTCTGTGCAGAGGTCAAGCGTGGAAACCAGAAGACCAGGGAGGGCCCCACACTGTGTCTGGCTCCAGGTCTTCCTCCCACAGAAAGGCCCAGAGAGCCCTGAAACTTACAGGTACAGCAAGCTCGTATTTACGACTACTCACGACAGAGCGTATGGGCACGCAAAGGAAGAAGGGAGAGGACCCTCCACACTGCTTGGTCATGCCACGATCCCCCTCCTCCAGCCCACCAGAATCCTGGGCCTGCACACCCGTGTGTTTCAGGCTGACTGGGCCAAGGACTCCAACAGCAGTCAGCATGTGGCTTCCAGTTCTGCAGCCCAGTATGCTACCACTCTGCACCAGAGGCCGGCCGTGCTTCACAGCTTTAGAATAAGCACTGTACGTCCATGTTTATCATTCTTTGTAAAAGAAAGACAGAGGGAATCAGTTTCCCTCTGGATCTCTGACAGGCAAAATCAAGAACAACCAAAACAACATTTGCATTTGGCTACCTTAACCTGCCAAAGACCTCATGTTTTGAGGAGAAAAATATGCCAGGTTAACAGTATTAATTCTTATTTTTATTATACACATACACACATACATACACATATTAACCAGAGATATTAACTGGTCTGAAATGATAAATAATTCCTGCCAAAAGCACAAACACTAGATGCTTTAATTAGTCTCTGCAGCTTTATTGAAGATAAAGTAAAATCTTATTTCATCTTATTACTCATTCTAATTTTTGAAAAAGTTAGTATACCCCATTCCCTAAGTTGCCAAAACCCCTAAGGGGCAGGGGATCCTGGGCTGGGAGCAGGAAATGAAGGGCTTGTTTCCCAGGGCCACACCCTGGCACAGGGTGTAACTACAGAGATTGGCTGGGCCACCCAGTCCCAGGAGCCTAGCAATTACAGACGCTGCCCCGTCCAACTGCAGGGCCGGGCCTCCAGGGTGCCTGGAGAAAGGCTCCAACAAGCAGGACTGCGGCTGGATGAGGGCTCACGCCTGGCACCGAAAATGCCCATCCGTCCCCAACTGTAAATACCACACTGGTATTCCCCTGGTCCAGGCCAGAAAACAACGCAAAGAACTCCAGAGCCGGAGGCCAGCAGGGCCCGGCCATGGCTGCGGCTGGTGTCGTGGCCCCATCCTGACGCCTGCAGCTGCCTCTCCTCCACTTGGACGTGCTCTGCAGCGGGCTGGGAACTGCCGCCAAAATTCTATCAAGCCTGCAGGCAGGAGAGGCTGAAAAGTGGACCCTGCACAGACCAGCTCTTCTTGCAAGCAGGACTTTGCAAATGCCTGGGCCTGGCTGAGGAAGGCAGTTACAGGGAGCTACCACAGGTAGGGAGCATGCTGCAGGAGGTGCACCAGACCACGGAGGTATCCAGAGGACCAGCTCCTCGGCAAGTAAGTGGGTTGGCGGCCACTGCGAAGGCCAGCTGCCCTCAGAGTATGGAAGGGGGTGAATGTGTACACATTTCTATGAGGTTCGCCATTTCAGAGGTTCTTATTTTTAAGCTTTTTGTTTTGTTTTGTTTTGTTTTGCTATATAGGGTGTAGGTGCACACCAGAGAGACAGAAATCACCCTCCCCACCCCCCGGGATGGACATACTGCAATCCTTTTCCCATTCTTCTGTCGGGACTTTGGGCACACACGTGCTCCTGGAGTGACTTCTAAGCTGCGGGGTCAGGATTTGAACCACGGAGTCAGCCATGGGAGATCCAGCTGCTTTAACCACCATGCCACCTGGCTGGCCCTCCAGAGATTCTTAATGAACACCGTTTGTTTACCACTGTCCTCATCCACCATAATGATCGTGACGCTGAGCCTGGACAGACGGCAGTCATAACGCGTCAGCACATGGTTTCTACTGAACGAGCTGTGTGACTCAGGATGGCCTGGGCCTACTTTCCACCAGCAGCTGTCACTCCTCTCCCTCACCAATACCTTGGTCTTAGTCTGTGTTAGTTAACCCGCCAGACGCTCATAAATATTTACCCCACCCCAGCTTACTTTTTTTTTTTTTTTAAGAGGTTTTCGCTATAGGGCGCGTGCGCTCGCCAGACAGACAGAGAGAGAGACATAGAGACAGAAAGCGAGAAATCACCCCCCAGGGGGGATGGCCACGCTGCAATCCCTTCTCCTCCATTCTCCTCTCAGGATCTTGGGCACGCACGCACACGCGCCCGGCGTGAGTTTTAAGCCACCGGGTCCGGGACACGAACCGCGGTCGACTACGTGGTAGTCCAGCAACATAGCCAGTACGCTAACTGCTGGTTCCCCCACCACCCCAGATTCTTCAGTGAGGTCGGCACAGGAATGAACCTATCAGGAAGGAGAAGAGGGCCATCACGGGAGAGGTGACTTCTGATGGGCATATGCTTTTTTTGGTAGGACTTAGGACCCTCCTTCTTCCATCTGGGCCTGCCTCTCTAACCAGAGTCTAGGTAGAAATACAATTATAGATGCAGCATTTGGTCCGCTAGGGCTGTTATGGGCTCAATTGTGTCCTCCATCCCCTAAATCTATATTCTGAACCCCCACCTCCAGTTACCTCAAGAATGTGACTGTATTTAGAGAAGAGGCCTTCCATGAGGCTGTGAGGGTGGACACTACTATAATTGGGGTGATGTCCTGAAAGGAAATAAGGTCATACTAGAGAGGCCCTTGGGATGCCTGTGCAGAGCAAAGGCCGTGAGCGGGCATAGGGGAAATGTGGCCACCTGCAAGCCAAGAGAAGCCTGGAAAGAAATCAAACCTGCCGACACCTCATTCTCGGTCTCTTCCAGCCTCCAAAACTGGAAGAAATGAAGCGGGTGCAGGGGAAATGTGGCCACCTGCAAGCCTCTGTCGGCCAAGTCAGCCAGTCTAGATGTGGAACGTTCTTAAGGCAACCAGAAATACAGGGGCCTAGGCTCCTAGGAGCCCCTCTGGACAGCTGAGGGACTTTACTAGCCAGGGTCCACTGTCTAATATGGTAGCCACGAGTCACACACTTGATTAATTACAATGAAGTAAAATTTAGAAATTCACTTCCTTGGCTAGATAGGACATTTCCATCCCACTGGACAGCGCTGGCCCAGAAACAGGAAAGCTCTCAAGATTAAAATAACATTCCCAGAGAGTCTTTTCTAACCCAGCTCTCCCAAGGAGGAAACCAAGTGGAGAGAACAGCCAGTGAGCGCCAGCCTGCCTCTGCACACCAAACCATTCAAGACTCTTAGCCTTTCACGAGCACCATGAGGAGGTGGCGGCTAATTCATAAAACCCTCCCATGAATTCTGAACCTAAAAGGTAAGACTTTTTTTTTTTTTTGCAACTGCTGCAGGACAAAACTGTGTACTCAAGCAAGCAGCAAGCATTTATTGAGTACTTGTAGCTCAAGAGGACACTTTGATCGCCACCACAGGGGGCAGAGAAGAAATGCCAAAGCATGTTTTTGCCCCGGGAGTAAAATGCCCAGAACTGTAAACATTGAGAAAACAGGAAGGAAAGGCTGAGATGACAAGCACCTGGGAAGTTCAGACAGTGGCCCTGCCCCAGGCTCGGTCAGGAGGCACTTGGGCACAGACCCTCTCTCTCTGAAGTCTGAGGAAATCCTTCTCTGGAGTCCCCAGTCCATTGTCCCCTAGCTCCCTTCTCCCTGTCCCCAAAGTTCCAAGCCCTTTTGGTTCTTCTGGCCGCAGTTTTTCTTCACACATCCCGCTAAACTCCCCACACCTCTCATAACCACCAGCTCTACTTCCCACAGCTCCAAACCTGCACCCCAAGCACCAACCACCATGCCGCACCCGTGAGTATTTCTGAGCTGTTTTCCTCCCTTCCTCATCCCCCCTATGTTCCCCATGCCTGTCAGCGCAGCCCACCACGGCAGCAAAGGCTTATTTTCTAGCTTATAGCTTTCCATCTAAAAACTTGAGGGCCAGCCCGTGGCGATGGTTAAGGCAGCTGGACCCCACAGGCAGAAGGTGCAGTTTGAGTCCCAGACCCAGTGGTTTGAAAAATGCATCAGGTGCTTGTGCATGCCCAAATCCCAAAGAGAAATAGAGAAGGGATTATGACATGACCGTCTTCTACAGGGGGTGCTTTCTCTCTCCCGCAAGCACACATACCCTCTGGCAAATTAAAAATAATAATGACCATTTGAAATTTTTGAAGATACCAAGAAATCAGCAACAAGCCTATTTGTCTAGAAAACACTTCATTCTCAGGCCCTAGCCAACCTCTGCCTCTTCCACGGGTTTCCCTGGCCTCCCTTCCCTGGAAGGTGTACGCGTCTGCCCTGTGCATCACAATGACATTTCCACTGCTGCTCTGAGAGCTTCCTATCAGAGGTGCATTAGCATGCCAGTAAGGTCCGGTTCCTAGAAAGCAGGTCCAACTCCTTTCCCAGCCCACGCCCAGCCCCATTTTTTCAGGGTTTCCCAAGCTTCATTTGTGAGGTAGGACAGAAATGAATGGGTTACAACTCAGGCACTGTGCTAGGTACAAAACTGCCTTCCGGTCTCTGAGAGGGGCTGTTCTGAATGGTCTGTTAGCTTCAACACACTGACACTGTGTGACATTAATTCTGACTCCTGGAAGCCAGCTAACTTCTGATTCTCAGCTGCACTGTGAAAATGAGATTGCCAGAGGGCTCAGAGGAAGACAGCAGGAGTATTAAACAGTCAAGAGCAGACTCCTGCCTACTATGCACCTGTACGGAGCTTTTCTTCAAGTTTGCTATAGGGTGCCTGTGCTCACTGGAGACACACAGACACACACACACACAGACACACACACACAGATGGAAAATGAGACAGCACTCCCCAGAGGGAATGGCCTTGTAGCAATCCCATTTCTTCCATTCCCCCCTTGAAATTTTGGGCACATCAACACACCCCTGGTGTGAATTTCAAGCTGCTGGGCCTGGGACTCAAACCACACAGGCAGCCATGTGGGATGCACTTGCCTTAACCTCGCTACCCACTGGCCCTATAGTTAGCATTTTCATATCATGTGAGGCCTTCCTCAATGTCTCCTCTTGGCGAGTTGAACTAGCTAAAAACTACCTGGCTTTAAGTTCTCTCTTCATAAAGAGCAACTGTGAAGTACCACAAATGACATTTAGGGGAAAGAGATACCAGTGACTCTTGGAGCCAGATTACTTATCCCTGGATGACAGACGCTGGGAAGCCTCAGGAAGGCCTGCCTGCAGCCACCCCACCCGGAGAGATGTCACAGACCAGACCTGCAGCAGCATCACATGCACATTTTTCTCCAGGCCTAAGCATCTTCTGACCTGTCTGATATGCTAAGGTCCTCGGCGACTGAAAGCGTTACATTAAAAAATCATGTTTTCACACTGACCCAAACCCTGGTAGGCCCCAAGAACAACAAAGCAGGACTTACTGCCATTGTCGTCAGAATCCTCACTGCTGCTGGGAAGGCGACCTCGTTTCATGATCTCCCCGGGAAACAGCAGGCAGCCTGCAAAGCAATGAGACAGCACTTAACCCGGGATGATAATACACGATCATCAAGTTGTGCTTCAGATGGCAGCCCAGATTTACAGCAAACAGAAGCAAACGAGCGGCTTTAAGTAGCATTTGAATTGTCAACAGTAAAAAGACCCAAGATATATAATTAGGTGCAATCATTAATGGAACAGGTTTAAGGGCGTGGGGGGGAGGGCAGCGGGAGAGGGAGAAGATGTCACACATCCGCAGGTCTCCCAAAGGTGCAAGGTTTCTCTCCAGATTCCTGTGACATTATTACTACAACTACTCCAGGAGTCTCTGGCTGACGGGTGGCAAGCACTGCAGAAAAAAATGCCCGGCAATGAACACTCTGCCTCTTCACCACAGGCAGATTCACACTGTGTGCGTGTGTGCGGGGGGGTGGGGTGGGGCTGCGCCTCAACATGTGAATATTTACACTGCACGGGCCATGATGATGCTTCCCAGGCAAATTTTGCTAATATAATCCTAAAAAACAAATAAACTAGAGTTCTAGAAACAAGCCAACTGGGGTGATGGAGATGCAAATGTCTCCTCTAGCCCTCTCCAAAGCCCAGCAGTTCGCAGCTGGAACAGGCAGGGACCACCGGCATCATGTGATTCTGCTCTGGCCCCTCCTTTCACTCATTAGGAAGAAGAGAGGTTAAGTGGTGACTTCCCCAAGGTCACACTGTGGGCGCGCAGAAGCTATTCCAGATCTACTTCACCCCAACTCCTCTCAGGAAGAGCACAACCAAATGCAGCCAAACTAAGACCGCTCTGGACAAACGCCCAGCCCACCTGGCCACCTCCTCCCAGGTGGCTGGCGGTGAGAGGCCCTTTAGTAAGGAGAGAAAGACTGCATTTAGGAAGGGGGGGCAGGGGCCCGAGACTGAATGGCCAGTCACTCTACTGCAGAGGATTTCGCTGTTCAAAGTCACACAGAGCAGCTCTTTACACTACCTGGAAAGCTTTTCCAAACTAAAATGATCACCCTGGCATCCTTAGGTCCCTCATCATACTGCCAGGTCAGTGATTCCCCGAGAGGAAGGAGGGCTTTCTCAAGGCAGAGAAAAGCATGGTAGCCGTCACCTACCCACCCAGCCCTCAGAAAAGCACATCCACCGCCTACTCACTGGGAATCACAACATGGGTAGTGTGGTGTGTTTCCAATGAACGTGTGGCACACAGGAATAGTGTGGGGGAGACGTGGAGAACCACTGTGCTAAAACAAGACGGTAATTTAAAAACCCAAAGCTCCACTCTAAACGGACCTGTAAAGGAGCAGTGAAAAACGGCGGAAAACACATCGCACCACGCGGGATCAAACTGCCACTCTGGCTAAGGGGTGCTTCTGATCTGAGAGCAATGGAGAGATAGCAGACCCGGGAGAGCTCTCTGACTCCCCGTCGGACGAAAAGCATGGCCATGATTTCTATTTGTACACGTGCCCCCACAACGAAAGACTCTTGGCCATAAACTTCTATTCGTTTCCCCACACATTTTTGTTGTTTTAGGTTTTTGCCATAGGGCGGTGTGCACCCACAGGAGAGAGACAAAGACAGAGAGAGGGAAAGTAAGAAATCGCCCCCACCCCAGGGGGTGGCCTTGGGCAATCCCTTTGCCTCTATTCTCGAGGTTCGAGGCACACATGCACACGCACCACGCGTGATTTTCAATCCACCAAGTCCAGGACTCAAACCACATAGAGGGCCATGTGGGACCCAGCGCACCTGCTGGCCCTTCCCCCATATGTCTTACAGTCATCTTCTCACAATTATTAACCCCTTACGTGCCCAAACCCCCTCCCCCGTGTCTAGTCACTTCACAATTCATCACCCTTTTATTAAAATGTCATAGCAGGGGACCAGCAGGTGGCATGATGGTTGAGGCGCTGGATTCTCACATGGCTGACTGCAGTTTCAGTCTGAAACTGGCAGCTTGAAAATCACAAAGGATGAATAAATAACACGTGTTTAAAAAAAAATAAGTCATAGTAGGTAGTCTTCAAAAAAACCACAGAAAATACATACTATTAAAATATCTAGCCATACATTTCAACATTTTTATTTTGCACTAAAACAAACCTCTACTTTTTTTGAGAGAGAGACTGGTTTTTGCTATAAGGCGCCTGTGCTCGACAGAGACAGAGAGAGACAGAAAGCAAGGATTCACCCCCAAGGGAGATGGCCACCCTGCAATCCCTTCTCATCCATTCTCCTCTTGGGATTTGGGGTGTGCATGTACATGCACCCGGCGTGGGTATTAAGCTGTGCGATTCATACCGCAGTTGACTATGTGGGAGGTCCAGCAAACATCCTCTGCGGGTCCCACATCTGCAGGTCCCACAAACAAATCCATACTTTAATTCCACTTTTTCCATGAACTTTTTTTCTTTTTTTCTTTTTTTTGAAGAGGTTTTTTTTTTTTGCTATAGGGCGCATGCGCTCGCCAGACAGAGAGAGACAGAGAGACAGAAAGCGAGAAATCACCCCCCGGGGGGGTGGCCACACCACAATCCCTTCTCCTCCATTCTCCTCTTGGGATCTTGGGCGGGCACGCACGCACGCACACACACGCACCCGGCGTGAATTTTAAGCCACTGGGTCCAGGACATGAGCCGCGGTCGACTACATGGGAGTCCAGTGACATAGCCATTACGCTAACTGCTGGTCTCTCCATGAACTTTTCAAGTCCTCTCACATGGCTCCACTGGTGTCACAGCTTCGGGTTTTGCACTTCCCTGTGAAGCCCTTCCCTGCCCCCAGCCTATGCACACAAAAATATCAATGTCAGTAAAGTCCCCGTGCCTTTTCTCCTGTAATGCATCTTCTGTCATTTTAATTCTCAGGCCCTCATAAACTGAGTAGAAAAGAATAAATAAGAAGTCTTCAGTGTGTCTGTGTCCACTTATGCAATGGACCTATCTGGGGTGGCTCCGTGGCCTGCTGGTTGGGGCACGCCCAAAGTCCCCAGAGGAAGGAGAAAGGGAGAGGATTTTGGTGTGAATATTCCCCCTCCCCTCTCTCCTCTGGTGAGCACACAGGCCCTCTGGAACAATTTCTAAAGAGGGTTTATAAGGGGACCAGCAGATGGTGTAATGGTTACGTAGCTGGACTCCCACGTAGTCGACCCTGGTTCCAGTCCCAGACCTGGCAGCTTAAAACTTACACTGGGTGCATGTGGGTATGTGCCCAAAATCTGAGGAGAGAATAAAGGAGAGGGAATTGTAGTGTGGGGAGAAGGGATTGCAGCGTGGCCGTCCTCTGGGGTGATTTCTCACTTTGTCTCTGTTTCTCGCCGTCTCTCCCACAAGGGAACACGCCCTATATCCAAAATCTCTAAGAAAAAAGAAATGGACCTATATAATTCATTCAGTTATTCAGATCCCTAATCTATATTTGCAATATTTTACATTTTCTGAGAAACTCACAAGTTAGTTTGCAGGGTTTTGTTTACCAGCTGATTCTTCAAAAACCATTTTTAAAAGGCCCAGGGTCAGCCCCATAGCCTGGTGGTTAGGGAAGCCAGACCCACAGGGAAGACTGGTTCAAATCCTAGCCATGGTGGTTACAGCCCACTACCTGGCCTGGGGCAAGCCCACCCCAGCCAAAACCTCCCATTGCCAGCAAACACCGCGGCCCACTCCCACCTGAACCAGTGCCCCCCCTGCCCGTGTGTGCCAACCTCCCTTGCTGACAGCTAAGACTGCTCCTCCATCTGGGGACCAACAGTAGCTATACAAAGAGAAAAGTGAAAGGCAAAAGACCGCTCACTGCTGGCAACAGCTCCAGCTTTCCAAAGCCCATGTTACAAAAAGAGATAAATAAATAAATAAATAGAGATTACTACCTAAAGAGAAATCCCTTAGAATTCAACAGTATACTGCGACAGAGGAGGGAAGATGAAGTTCCCCGCCTCTGGAGCGGGCGTGAGAACTGCGAGGAGCCCAGAGCGCCTGAGCAGTTCCCAGCCAGAAACAAGGACGCGATTTCGACTTCATTGACTCAGACACAGATTTACCTAAACGGACCAGCTTCGAGAACTAGGAGTCTTCTCAATCAGATCGCCTCCTCCCAGCTGCCAAACCCAACACCAGAGCCCGCGCTTCGACAGCCACTGAGAGGAAGGTGCCGACCCTGCCAGACCAGGATGATGCGCCTCAACACACACAGTCTTTTCCTTCTAATGAATTCCATTTTCATCTACCCTGAAGACCCCGAGTGAGAATGCGGGCTGAGAATGCTGTGCTGTACTCCTCCGGGGAACCTGGCCCAGTAATGGAGGCTAGAGCTCCGAGGATTTCCTGCTCCCTGGCTCGAGTGTACTTAAACCTTGACATCAGGCTGATCGATCTCACCCGGGGTTGCTAACTGGATCAGGAAATCCAAGCACGCGCTACTATCTTTAAGATACACGGCACAGCGGCTCCAACACCTGCCTGCTGAAAGCCAGCCTGAGCAAGCAGAGCGCCCTGCGGTCAGCGCCTCTGCTGACCCTTCAGGGCAAGGCTGAGGGCCGGCTAGCTGGCAACAGGGTAAGTACTGATCAATTAAAAGGGCTGCTCACAACACTCCGTAGAGGCTGACATGAACATAATGCACCCCACAGATATGTGATACCTTTGTATTCAAAGGTGCTGGAGGAAAAGGAGTCCCTGACCTCAGGGAGCTTCTGGCTGGGCGGAGGAGTCAGGCGAGCTAGTTCGTATTGTTGGTTCTTGGCACCGCAAACAGCGGGTTCTACAGGACGCAGCAGGTTGGCAGGGAAAAATTGAGCTGAACAAAGGGGTGGTAGCAAGAAAGGGGGGCACATACGGGACAAAGCACTATAATTTTGTTCCACTTTATTTTTTTATCTATTTGTTGCGATTTTCGCTGGGCCCAGGATTTGCACCTCCATTGACCAAGTGGGAGCCCAACGCCTCAACCACACCACACCACCTACCGGTGCGGCACTCTAACTTCCATACACCCTAGCATATTCCTCTGAACACGCCACTCCTCCTCAGACTCTCGCTATTTGCCTGTCTTTCTTCCTTTTTTCTTTCCTTCCTTTTCTTTCCCAGAGGCCATGTGCACTCACTGGAGAGACAGAGAAAGAGAGACGCACCCTCTGTGGGGAATGGTCACGCCAAAATCCCGTCTCCACTTCTCCCTCCCTTCAGCATTCTGGGCACACGTGTGCACAAACACCTGGGGTGTTTTCCAACTGACCAGGTCTGAGAGTTGAGCCATACATTCAGCCATGTGGGATCCAGCTTCCTTAATCACCACACTACCAACAGGCGCTTCCTATTTCTATTTTGTTCTGCTTTTAAGAATTATTTAATTTTATTTATTTATCTATTTTTTAAATTTCATCAGAGAGAAAGAGAGAGGGAAAGTGAAAAAGCAAGTTGTCGGGTCCAGGACCTGAACTGTGGTAGGCCATGGAGTCCAGTGCCCTAGCCACCAGGCCACCTGCCGGCCACTGTTTTTTTAAGTGCCAGAAGGCACTCATAGCTCACTAGAGAGAAGCCCCTCCCGCCCACCCCCCAGAGTAAAGAGTGGTCACACCACAACCCCTCACCTCCATTTCTCCATCCTGTCAAGATGTAGGGCACAGAGGCATACACATCCGCCCAGCATGTTTTTACAGACTCAAGGGACAGGATTTGAGTGAGACTCAGTCGGCCATGTGGGACCCAGCTCTCTATGTACAGAGCTTAACTGCTGTGCTGAGGCGGCTTCCGACCTTGTATCCAAGGCTTACTGAGTCTTAGTGAGATCCTTTCAAATCTCCGTACTGCCCCAGGGCTTTGGCGACCAAGGACACCTGGAATCTGCAAATCCACATTGTATTATCACAACAAACTCATCATTCTTATGAAGTGACCTCTCTAAGCTATTCCCTATACAAAAATTTCTCCCCTCTTTCCACAAAGCATCTAGGAGGAAGTCCAAACTGTCCACCAGAAACTCCAACCTCTCTCGGCTCTACCTAATCACCTGTCCTAGCTAGCCCTGAAGGCTGGCCTGCCTTGGTGGGGAGGCCTCCTCCCTTGAACACTCCCCTCTTCCCCTGCTCCCAGTCTCTGCTAATGCTGCTCCTGTTGCAGCTTCCTCCCTACCTCGCCCCTAATTGTCAGCCACCATCCCAACTCCAGGCACATCCACCATCCCAACTCCAAGCACATCCGTCTGTACCACTCAGTTTTTCCTTTCAGAAGCTTTCATCTTGCTTTTCAAGTATAGTGTCAATGAAGAAAATTTACTCTTGACACTTGTGGACAATAGCATGGCACGTTTTATTTTAATAATAATAATATTATTATTATTATTATTATTATTATTATTATTATTTGGCTAGAGAGTGACAGAGAGAAGAAGAGAGGAAAAATAAGAAGAAAGGAAGCCCCAGATCCAGGATTCGGACTGCAGTCAGCCA